>ML685769.1:21526038-21739213 GCA_007922175.1 Pelusios castaneus | reverse complement strand
GTTCGGGCCAGCCCCCTAGCTCAGTCCAGGGGAGCCCCCGAACCTGGAAGCTCCCATAACAGTCAATTTCACTGCTCTGCTAGAGCACTGAAATTGACATATATGTCAATTTCACTGCTTAGCCAGAGCACTGAAATTGACATATTTGACAGCTCCAAAGTCCCAGAGTGCCCTCGATTGGCACTCTGGGTCTTTTCCGGAAGCTGTCTACCACGCAAAAAACGTACACACGAGCATTTCTGCACAACAGCTGTTCCGTAGTAATGCTTACCACTCTCGTTTAAGTGGTTTTACTGTTGTGCGGCAAGAGGGTGTTGCCGCGCAACAAGAAAAATGATCGTGTGTACACAGTCAGCTTTATTGCGTGATAAGGAGCCTTATCGCGCAATAAAGTGATCGTGTGTACATAGCCTCAGTTTATTGCTGTCTTCTCTTTTACTGTTGTTGTTGTTCATCCAGTCTTTTTGTGGGATGTTCTTTTACAGTCCTCAAGCTAGATCCCCAAAGGGAACTTGGACTCAGCATTTAAATGCCTACTGTTCAGTGCCCAGGGGAATTCACAGCCTTGCTTCTGCCACCCAGGCATCCTATCCAACATATGGGGAAAGTTAAGCATAAGAATGGGATCCACAAAGCTAGCAAACGGAGCAGGGAGCCACCTACACCAGTGGTTTTTAAACTTTTTTTTTCTCGGGACCCAGTTGAAAAAATCATTTCTGCCCGTGACCCAACAACTATGTCGTTCCCTACAAACTGAGCAACGAGACTGAAGGAGAGAAAAGAGCTCTTGTTTATTATCGCGGCCGTGAGGTTGTCTCTGCACCCCTCAAGGGGAAACAAAGGCAACAACAACAAGTGGGAAAAGCAGTATAGTTATACTCTTTGGTTACAGCGTATCTGACGTTATGGTCACGACTCATCCTTGACAGGTCCAGATGTTAATCTGACCGTAGACACTTTCTGTTATGTGTGGTCACTTGCTATGCCTAGATAGCAGCACATTGTTTATATCTTTAGCAGAACAAGCACCCCACCTGGGAGTTTGGTAGCTAAGGATATATAGTAAAAAAATAATCTTCAAGGGGCCTAACAGCTAAAGGTTATACAAAAAGTAAAATGGAGTCAATATAGCTAATGCTAAAAAGAGCAAGAGCAAGCACAATTCTGTCTTTAGGCCCCACATCTCCCCCCTTTTGATTCTCTAAAGAATCAGTTACATTTGGTTTTCGTTCTCCAGTTGCATGAGAGTCTCCCCTCCCCTACTGGGGACTCCCAGTTGCATAAAATTTTTTTCTCCTCCATTGGGGGTGTGTTTGAAAACAAACATTTGTGCGGGGGTTCTAACCAGTTTACTTATAAGGCCTTTGCATATAGCTATTAAAACAGATATGAAGAGACACAGCATAACCAGAACAGCAAGGCCCGCAAGGAGGGCTAACAATATTTTTCGTCCCCAATTTCCGATATTTGGCATCCAGGATGTGAGCCAGGCCCACCAATCTACTGCTCTTCCCCCAGCCTTGGCCGCTGTCTGGCTTTTTGCATAACAAGCTCATAGTTATCAGTGATGTACATGCAGCAAGTTCCATTTACCAAGCCACACACCCCACCCTGGGTTGCTAGTAAATAATCCAACGCCAGGCGGTTTTGCAGGACCATACAGCGAAATTGGCGCTGCTCCTCAGCCAAGGCCCTAAGGGCGTCTGAGGTTTCGTTGGCCAAGATTTCCAGGAGGGCCTGCAGGCGAACCACAGTGCGACCCACAACCACCACTACGACCCAAGGGAAAACAGCGGACCCGGAGTATTTGGCTTCAGTAAGGGGGTTCACACTTTTTAACCAAGAGTGGGCTTCTTCTCGGCCCATATACTGGGCATATTTGTGGAATTCCCCTTCCCCCTCTGTATTACTTGTGTCCATACCTAGGATATATGAGTTAGAAGTTTTATCTCTTATGGACCTTAGGGGGCGCCTTCTGGGCCTTTTTGCCTTTCCTGTGTAAAGGTGTCTTTTAGCGCTACCCAAGTGAATATGGACCCCACTGGGGGCATGTTTGAGCACCTTGACAGCTGGCCATAGTCTGGCAATGTAAGAGGTGCCATACCAAAATGCAGGAAGTTGCTTGTAGGCTTTATGCCCACATACAAAATAGTGGCCCTTTAATGCCCTGGGCCCCTTTGGGGGTACCAGAGTGAACAGGAAATCATAGGGGCCTTCGAAGGGGAGGAACCATCCTAAAGAGCAAATGGTATCAGGGGTGAGCAAGAGCTCTTTGCCCTTAGTGATCTCCCTGATATCGAACCAGCCCCCATCAACCACAGCACAATTTCCCCAATTAAGGTTGTGCATGGCAGAGTGATTTAGATGCTCGCATTCCAGCAAGGCACGAGGGTTGCTTAGTAAGTCTGGTTGTGTGCTGTTGAGGGGAGTGCAGTGGAAAGCTGCTCTACAGGGATATTCGCCAACAGTTCTTTTTGCCTAGTGATACAAGATTTACATATAGCATTAACAAGTTCAAGATAGGAGGTATCATTGTCATATGTGCTACCAAGGGGAGGCTCGTTCTTAGGCTCCCACCTATAGGCACGGTTTACACTGTTAAATACCTTGCCTGGGGGGATTTTCACCAGCAAGAATCAGGAGTGCAATAGGAGGTGAAATCGCATCGACTAACTCCCACCCTACTGGCATTGGGTGCTGAACAGTTGGCAGTAAAGCATAAAAGTCCTGGTGTATCATATACAATGATTATTTCATTTTCCTCCTCTCCCCATTGGATAGAGTGATTATGGAGGTCCCATGGCACGATATTGAGGGTCATATCCAAGGCACTAAGGGGTTCTGGGACGAGGGGGATGCCCATAGAGGTACTGGGAGGAGGAGGCTGGCAGACCCACTTATTGAGCAAAGGTAAAATAAGGATTCCTGCCATTATGCACACAACTCCAAGCCCAACCCCTAGTTTTCCAACCCTCAACCTCCTTTTTCCAGGGCCCCTTGAAGGGTAGTGAGTGTGGGAATAGAGAAAAATGTGGGAAAGGTCACAATGGTTGACCCCAATAATCCTGAAACCTGGTTGGCCTGCCAGGGCAGCTCTTCTGGATTTTGTTGTCATTTTATTTTCACCGGTTTGATGAGAATGTTCCTGGGAGCCATGGATGGTCTCTGGTCTGGTATTCGGGGATTCGTTGTCCATGGCTTCACCCCGCCGTACCTGAAGGATCCGAGGAGTTACGGGTGTCGCTGCTTCCGTGGGAACAGGTGCAGTCTTCACATGGGATAAGTGGATCTTCGGCCCCAGAATGCTTTTTAAATTCTTCCAACAGTCTTTTGTAATAGTCTTTGGGATCTTCTCCTTCCTTTTATTTGCACTGACTAATCTTTGTCCAGTCCTTTTAGGGGGGGCCATTCACTTTCGACAGCATTTAAAATGTTTTTACGAAGTGTAGAGACCTGCATTATGTCTTCCTGGCTGGTGTCTTGAGTAAGGGGAGGCTGCGAGGGCCAGTTAGCAGCTCTCACTAAACGCTCACGCTGGGTCGGAGATAGGATAACGTTGAGAAGCTGATTAACATCAGCCGAAGTGGGGTTATAGGTGTCAAAAATGATCTGCAGCTCCCTTTTAAACTTGGGGCTGTTTTCAGAAATAGAGGGAAAAGTCTGAGCCATATTACGGAGATCACTCAGGGACCAAGGGACATGGACACTAACTAGGGTGCCTTCGGCTCCTGCGGGAACCTGACGAAGGGGGGCCATAACCCCTGGAGTAGTGGAAGAGGGTATTGATTGGGAGTGGGACTGCTTTCGGAGTCCTTGATTAGTTGCACGAAGCCTCCCCACACGGGTCCAGAGGGACTCAGGTGTCCAATGATGCACCAGGGAGCTTGGGTGACTGGAGGGGGTGCTTGAGGACTGGCTAGGGGATGCCTCTGAAATCGACGAGTCTGGGAAGCTGGAATTGAAAGGGGATTCGGTCATAGAGGCATCTTCGGGGGGTGCAGACGGAACATAGGGTGGTGGAGGATTATACAGACAGGAGTCCAAAATGTCCTCAGGGTTTTCGGAAACAGGATCCTTTTTGAGTCTTTTCGAGTGTCTGCTTGGGAAGCAGAGGATACAGGGAAAGGAGGGAATTTGGAGGTTTCTTTTCGCTATTTAATTGTTAATTTAAGGTTTGTATTTTTTCTTTTCTTTTCTTTCTTTTTTTTTTTTCCTTCTAAGTACTCCAGTCGGGAGTTTTCAAAGGTTCCTAACAGGGGAAATTGTAACTTGAGATCTCCTTTAGTTAATGTGTGCCACTGTTCCAAATTCTGCATGGCTTCGGGGCCCCACTTGTCAAAAATTTGTTTGATGGGCTCCCTTTGGGACCCCTTTTAGCGTGCTTTGGTTTTGACCCATGGTTTAGGATTTCTTTTATTGTTTATTACCCAAAAACAAAACTGGTCAGACCTCTATTTTCTAAAGATTTTACAAATACTAATTGCCAGCCCTATTAACAAAAAATAAAATACCAAGGCTACAATAACTCCCAGTCCTATACCAGCACCTATTCCAGAAACAAATACCTGGTACCAGCCTACCTCAGTACTTATTCATGAGGTTGATAAGAAACAGAATTATCCAACTGCCAGAAATAGATTAAAAAAAACCAACCCTACAATAATTCCTAGTCCTATGCCTGCATTTAGTCCGGGACTAAGAGTTGTCAACACTAAAGACAGTAAGGCAGGAAATGGACTCTCATCAATCACCAGAGCTGCAATGACTCCTAATACTGTCCCCACCCCAAACCAGGCTAGATCAGTGAGATTCATTAACCTCTGGAGGAAAAAGAAACTTAAACCCTTTTTATCCTATCTTCCAACTTCTTATAGGGGTGCAGTGTAGTGTGCAAGTTGCTGTAGTGGCTAATGTGTTAGAAGGGAATGGGAGAAGGAAAAGAAGCACAACACACCATCCCTTGCTTTCAACTAATCTCCGGTCGCAGGGTTTCCCCTCGCAGAGATAGTTGGTGCGGCTGACAGACATGTAGGCTTACAGAAACTTGTTAGAGAAAGAGAGACCTTGCCTTTAAAGGAGGAAGTTTTACACAGCCTGAGTTTTTGTGCCGATCCCCTCCCGAGGGAGAGTTTCACACACGGCAGCGATCATAAGGATCGCTGGTCAGGCAACCGGACGCTTGGCAAGGAACTTAGACCAAGAGAGGTCACACACACAGAACCATACTTATCTACTCTGCGGGATACGGTCAACGGCGTCCTGGAGTTCCTGGCAGCCTCTTACTGGGCTGCCTACCAGCCTTGGCCTCGGTCTTCCCTGTGGTCCTCCCACGAACCACTCCTGGTGCACTCCCTCGTGCACCACACCTGTCTTGTTCAGTCTCGGGTTTGGGATCGGTAGGTCAGTGGGCCCGCCAGTAAGTGCCCGCTGTTCTCGTAAAGTGAGAGATGGCGCCTCAGGCGATTCCTCGACGAGTCCACGGAGCCTCCGATCCCACCCCTGCCACCAGAAATGTCGTTTCCTACAAACTGACCAACGAGACTGAAGGAGAGAAAAGAGCTCTTGTTTATTATCGCGGCCACGAGGTTGTCTCTGCAGCCCTCAAGGGGAAACAAAAGCAACAGCAACAAGCGGGAAAAGCAGTATAGTTATACTCTTTGGTTACAGAGTATCTGACGTTATGGTCACGACTCATCCTTGACAGGTCCAGATGTTAATCTGACCGTAGACGCTTTCTGTTATGTGTGGTCACTTGCTATGCCTAGATAGCAGCACATTGCTTATATCTTTAGCAGAACAAGCACCCCGCCTGGGGGTTTGGTAGCTAAGGATATATAGTAAAAAAATAATCTTCAAGGGGCCTAACAGCTAAAGATTATACAAAATAGTAAAATGGAGTCAATATAGCTAATGCTGAAAAGAGCAAGAGCAAGCACAATTCTGTCTTTAGGCCCCACAACTATATCTGAGCAATGCATTCCAGTCTTTTGGCAGTGGCAGGGGATGCCGCGACCCAGTACTGGGTCCCGATACTATGTTTGAAAACCAAACCACTGCTCTAGAGCTAGGCTAGTGATTCTCAACCTTTTGTGGGTTGCAACACACTTGATAGTGTGTGCAACCCTACAGGACATACCAAGCCCTCTCCCCAATCCCCAGTTTTCCGCAACACACTTACTGCTATGCAGTGACACAGTAGTGTGTCCTGACACAGTGGTTGAAAACTGCTGAATTAGACAGTAATATAAGGTCTTCCCTCTACCCATAATGTTGATTGACTCCATTATTTTCCCAACACCCGCCAATCCAGGGGGAGAGAGACTGAAGTTTCAACTGTACAGTTGCTAAGCCATTGGTTTGACCCCCTCAACTCATTTTGTTCACCACCTCTCTGTTTCTGTGTTTACCTTTATCTCCAACCTCTTCTGTTTGTGTTTTCCTCCCTGTCCTACAGCAATGAGTCTCTTGTGAATAAATATGACCTGTAGTACTGCCAGGAGCAGAATGGAAATGTCAAGGATTGTGCAATACTGTACTCTATTTCTGCCAGAGTCACTGGGAAACTGTTGTTATCATGTGCCTAAGTTGGTTCCTCTACAGGATTCACTCACGGCTGTGTAACAGAAATGTGAGGGTTTTGGGAAGAAGCAGGATCTATATTCACTTCCAATTTAAATATAGTTGATAGAAATTGGAGACATTTTCATGTTCTATTTTTCTAACATAATGGCACTATTATTGCCATAAATTAGTTCAACTAAAACAATATTAGGCTATGCTGAATCTTCACACACTTTTCATTTTATATCAGTAACTTCTTATACATTGTATTGTTTCAAGAAAATTTCCTTGCACATATATAGATCAGAGAGGGGTTACCCCTGTATAAAGAGTGGTAAGTATTACTCAGGGGAAACTGAGGCAGAAGGGTTGTGACAAGGTTGAACAATAAGCTATTGACAAAGTCTGGAATAGATTCTAGGAGTGAAATCGTAGCCCCATCAAAGTAAATGGAAGAATTTCAACCTGACTTGACTTCCAGGCCTCTTCTGTGACCTAATGTTGTCTACATTCTGTAATTCCATTGTTTAAGTTAATACAATTTATATATTTGTTGTAAGTATAAGTCTTTGTAGGTTCAAAATATTTAAAATGTCATTCAGTCAGACTAAATATAAAATGCTATTTATTTATATTTGGAGGAAAAATTTCTTTGCATCCTTAATTTTCAGTAAGCAATCTGAAAAAATCTTAAGGTAAAGGAGTAAAAAAATCTGGAAAAAAACAAGAACTTCAAAGCATCAGAAAGGCTCAACAACATATTTATATACAATACATGACAGCAGATCTATTATGGTTTTGGTTTTTATGAGGAGAGAGAGTAGTTACTCAAGGTTAAGCCACTTTTGGGCTGTCCCCACTCTCTTCATTGATGAAATAAATGCATGAGAGATTGAAGCATTCCACATTATCTTTATCAATGTACATATGCAAATGTTGTTTTACAGATGTTTTTCTTTTTCTTTATAGTGTAGTACAAACATCTTCCAGGATTTTGACTCATTTCCTCAAGTCTCTTTCAGCTGTTTAAAAAGGACCAGAGGAAGTGAGTTTTAATATCCTGAAAGGAATTTTTGCTTTAAGTAGTCTTCAGTGTGGCATAAATTATCATTTTACATATAGAGCTTTATCTTGTGTTGCCCATTAATGTTCCGCCTGATTTCCCCCAACTCCCCAAATATGTCTCTTTCTGTTCCTCTGTGTTCAGATTATTGTTCAGTTTATTAACTTGTGAAACTTTCTGTGACGAATGAGATTTAAGGCAAAAGCTCAAATGCAGTTGAACACCTAGTCTTCTGTTTAAACCTTTCTCATTCCAAAGCTTTTGCCCATTTATTAAAATCAAACTCTGGTGAGAATGCACAGAAAGTTGAGTAAGCCAACTCTTTTGCTCTGTTGTTTTTTTCTGTTGGGGTATTTTGTTTATGAATTTCAAGAGACTGAGAATGATGCTCAGAAGGGTACATAGGCACCTAACTGCCATTAAAAACCAATCCTGCAAACAGTTACGCATGTGCTTAACTTTATACATGAGTAGTGTCATTGGCTTGGGGGTCTGACACTGGAATCTGAAATATATTGTTTGTTCACTGGCTAAGATTGCTGCAGTTAGTGATAAAAGCATAAAGGAGTAGTGTAAACATTTCTGTTTGAAGAGTGAATGTGCCTTTTGTGTTTTCAGGGTTACAATAATCAGAATGTACAGTAAATGTTAATCTTTTAGTGGATTTATTCTTGGATATCTTGATGGATTACTCCAAAAAGTAGGGTACCTAAAAAATATTTGCTGTTCTTGATCTTTTCTAATGCAGATGCACGATATGCAACTCTGTACTGCTCTTCAAAATCACCTGAGGGCATCTTAACTAAAATTAAGCACAGTTTAATAACATAATCAGCCACACATTTCTATAGTTCTGCATTTGAAAACATCAAGTGATTAGCATTTACAATTTCAGTCAACTGCTGAATACTGAGTCGAGTAATAAAACTGCTAAATATTTGATATTGGAAGATTTCAGTGGACAAATTGGATAACTATAATAGATGAGTGGTGAAGCGAACATAGGATGATGACTTACAAGCTTAGGAAGATAGAGCTGACTTGTGTTTTTGAGAGCTTTGCATGAGAAATTGGAGAATTTAGATTTTAGTCATTGTTACATTCCCCATATTAGTGCTCATTGGACGCATGATAAATGAGTTACATTTGTTGGGCAGAGATATGATAAAGGTGTTGTTGACCAATATTTCCTCTGTTGCCTGTCAGTAGTAGTCTCAACCTGCCAGTGTCCCATATACAGTGAATTGGTGTGTTTCTTATTATGGTTAGAGTGGTCTGTTAAAAAGTGAATAGGCTTATACAAATGCTGACTTGAAGAAATTTTGAGCTGGTTGGCTTTAAAAAGGAACTTCACAAGTAATCTGCTCTCATTCAGAAAACTAAGGCTGTAAGGCAAAAAACCTCAAAATTAACAGTAAAAGACTCAGACAAATGTTGCTTTGCATATTGCCAATCTTATACATTCAAAAATCATGTCTGCCTCTCAAATCATGATATTGCCTTAGCCCAAAACTCATATTCACATGACTTCAGGAGGTGGGGCTTTAAAAAAGCCCCCCACCAAATAATGCAAGATGCGCAAAAAAATTCAGAGAGTTGGCAACACTAGTCTTCAAGAGACTTGCCAGGAAGGACAAAACTGGTTATATCGAGAGCCCAGGAAACTGTCTAGCAAGGCAACACAGATATGGAATAGAAGTGTTTGTCTGATGGTTGGAAAAAGCATGATTTTTTAAAACTTAGAAACGTCACATCAACAGCAAAATGAATGTTTCCTCCCCATAGGATAGGGGGTTGCTTTTTTGTAGAACAGACTGTTACAACTTCCTAGTCAATACCACTTCCAGGTGTTATACAACACATTGTAATTTTTGCTTTAATTTTGGTAGAGTCACAGCTGTGTAGGATTTGGGGTTAATATTATATTGAGAGAATGTTTCATAGTGCAGTAAAAACATGTTGAATTGAGGGAATAAAAATAGCTGTACATTTCCAAGTGCCCACTCCATAAACCAAACTCCTACGTGAGATGCCAAAATGGGATGTTGGTCACTAATTGTGGACTAACTGGTATTCAAATTGCAACTGTGGCAGGAGGCCCTTCTTGTGCGTATCCGTGACACTCTGCTCAGATACTGCGAAACTTGAAATTTCTCTCTTCCTAGATCAGAATTCACCTCTCCCACTTGAAGAGGGGTGACCCAGATAGCCTGTAGGCCAGAGATAGAGTGGACTGCCACCACTTCACAACCTTGTCTAACAGAGGAATTTGCGTGTGAGGTCCTGCCACCACTCTAGTAGGGCGTCAGCTGAGATAGCAATGCACCCCCCAGACACACACACAAGACTGGACCCTTTGCTAGGTGGGGTGGAGCTAAACTCTTCCTCTTTCTGGATTGGATAACAGCTTCCCAAAAGACACAATAGTGCACCAGAGAAAAGGAGGAAGGTCTTGGCCTCCCTAAAGAGGAGCAATAGTGGGTCATTTTGTCCCACCTCCACGGAAGACAGCTCTTGTGACCACTGCTGCTATCACGACTCCAAAGAGGAGATTGGGTCCTAATGGGAATGGCCTTTATGGGATTTGCCTAGAATCCCAGATTATATGCAGAGCTGGACTAAGGCAGTGTAGCACACAATATATACATTGTGTAGAGTACGCACTTAAGGGGGCTTGCAGATGTGTGCTAAAATTGGGATTGAGCCATCAGCTAATGAGACAAACTGTTGGTTACCAAAAAAGCACAGCCTTTAACTACGTGATATTAAGCAAATATGAATGGTGACTTTTTCACAAAGAGATCTCTTCAAAGAGGGTCTAAAATGTATTTGCATTCGTGTTTGGCTACATTGCAGTCAGTTGCTCTTTGAATAAAAGGGCCAGATTTGGATCTGTTTACACGAGTGTAAATCCACAGGAACTCCTTTGATTGAATGAAGTTACACTGATGTAAGTTGTTATATTCCTGCCATTTCTTTTGCAAAACATATCACCTGCTCCTATTACATGGCATTTTCTATAGGTGACTATCTACAATCAACTTTGCATAAGCAAACAGTGCGTAGAAAAAAAGTATCTTAATTAGAGGACTGTGTTAATATTTTAGGAAAATAAGGACAACCTTATGGGAAATAATGACTTAATAGTAATACTAGTCAACGTTTGAGATGAAAAAATTATATGTGAGATTGCTATATATTTCCTTGTCAAAAGTAGACTGGGGAGAAATAAGACCGATTGTCAGAAATACGTCTGACTCACTATATCTCTATGATACTTCCAAACATAATTTTACACAAAATTTACTGGATACTTAATTGACTATATGAAGCAGGTTTTGCTAACCATGGTAAATTCTGAAGATGCTGTCAACAAGCAGCTAACCTGCCCTACATCATGTTTCCTTGCCACAAATCACAAAAATACAGCAATACATACAATGGTATTTCTATAGACCTAAATACAAAGAGATGCCCCTCTTAAAATATTCATACAGGAGTTGGTAGAAGAGCTCAGTCAGTGTGAACTCCAAGAAATGGTTAGCGACATCCCAATCACTATCCAGGCTTGCGCACTATTTAGAAAATGGAAATATAATGGACTTTAAGGTTCTTCAGAATAATATAAAAGAATTGTCAGACACAGGTGCAATGAAGAACATTAGTTTACATGAGCAATTAAATATGAAAATGCACACAAACTTGGTGTCCCATGGCTACATTACATGCAATTGTGATGTCTTTCGCAATAGGGTAATGGAGCCATATAAGTATCTTAGAAGCATCATGACTCAAATCAGTGTTTTGTACTCAATATACACTAATCTCATGATTCTGTGACTGGGTATGGACTGTCTCAGTTTTTTCACTAAATGAAAACTAAAATTCTAAAGTTTATGTACAGTGTGTGCACATGAGCATTCCTTTCTCCTTGTTTTGGTCACTGTGATTAGCTTAATTTGAAGGCTTATTTCTTGCTATAATTTTCTTGGAAAAATTAATAAAAATAAGCTATCTAGAGATAGTAAAAAGCACTGGTCCTCTTATGCAGGATTTAATGTAGTCCATCCAGGAGCAATGGGAATGTAATTTTATATAATTATTGGTATTTTTTTCCCCTTTGAAGGCTCTCTGCAGATGACTATCTGTGCACCTTTAATGAAATTGCAACCATTTGATAAAGATGCTGCCAGGGCTTGAAATAATTATCATTTACATTGCCAAAAGTCATGCATTTCCTTCCTTAATTGAACTTTTTCCAAATAACCATTGATTCAAATTGCAATCTGAGGGGGGAAAAAACTGTATGTGCTCCAAGTTTTTTCACGTGTCTGTGTTAAAACTACCTTTTCACAGAAATCCAGAAAGCATCATTTCAAGCTCGTGCTACTCATTACAAGAAGCATTCTTTTAAAATGGAAAGAGTGAAAAGATAATGTACTTTTAAAAGTAAATGTCACCAAAGAAGAGTGTGAGGAGAATGAAAATCCATTAAGCAAATTGACCAACAAATGTCACGATGAATGAAAAACAGAATTTGAATAAACTAATTTTGTCCATTAGGATGCCTTTAAATCCATTTTAATTGTTCTGTCTTAATTATTTCCTATTTTGTTTATTTAAATGTATAATGGCTGCAAAGACCACTATTGGAGCAGTTAGTTGATTAGCAATTTAGCAAACCAGGATAAAAAGAAAAAAAATACTTTAGAAGGCAATGTCATTTTAGAGGACATGTAAAATGGCAAATTTTACAAGTGTTACTGCATGCATCAGTTTTATTTGGATGAATGCTGTATTTATAGTTGCCATAGATCTATACTCTGTGGTGGTTCATTTTAGTAAGAATTAGCCATTTAAATTGTTTTAAGTTTGGATATTCCCTCTCACCAGACTTAGTCCAGTTGTACACCAAGATTAATTTAGTTTAACGCAGTATCTCTGAAAGATTACTACTACAGAATCTCCACTTATTGTATAAGACTAACGTGTGCTCCTAAAATGGCTTGTTACTATTGTAGTCATTGAGATTGCTCAGTGCTAGAGTATACCATGCACCGTAAGGTACCAGTAGCATTCTAGAATAGATGTATCACGATTCAAGACCATCATTTTAGGTGCTTCAGCAGCTAGGCATAGCAGGCAGTCTAACTGAGAGTTGAGACTTTTCAGGCCTGGAATGCTTGCAGGTTTCCAAGTCAGGCTCATTTAGTGCTTCTCATTAGGGATCCTACACACTGGCTCCCTTCGCAGTCATTGCTGCTCCCCCACGAACCCCGCACAGACCTGCACCCAGTTGTAATGTCTGGCAGTCACAGTCTATTCTATCTGTGGTAGCTCTGCATACAGTTCCTGGGGATTCCTCTCTGCATCCAGCTTCTCTAATGCTCCTGACTTGCTGTGTAGCCCCTGCTTTCCAACAGGGCCCAACCACCTCCTTGGATTATTGGGTTGGTGTTTTTACCAGTAATACCTTCATTCTTGTCACTATCACCTCCTTTCATTGTGTTCCTATTTAATGTGCTTGGATTTGAAAGAGAAGGATTTTAATGTTAAAAGACACAGATTATCATTATCATATTAGCTTAACAGATGGTGAGGACCAAGTTTGATAAACTGCAGTACCTCTGTCAATCTTTTCCTGTTGTCTTTCCCTTAGTAGGAGTATCCAAGAAGTCAAAACTTCAAAACCAGCATCATTATTTGGGAAAAAAAAAACAAAAAAAACCAGTTTCAAGGCATTTTTTTGTCAACATCTGATATTGACTCTGAATATGCTGGAGAACATGTACTTTGTTTGGTAGAAAGATTAGTCTAATTTGTGTAGCTCCTGAACTGTGTGCTTGGCAACAGCAATGTAAAGGTTGAGTTTTCAACCTTGCTTTCTAAGGGTTGGTCTACATTAGTAATTTGTTAGTTTAACTGTGTAACTCAGGCATGTGGATTTTCCCTGCAACATAATTATATTAACCTAACTCCTGGGGTAGACAGTGCTATGTTGACGGGAGAACTCCCCCCATCAACAGGCGCATGCCTAGGGCCCCAAGCAGTAAGGGGTCCTGTTGCCTGCTTCACCTACCCCAAAAGCCGTGTCTGCCTCGAGGAGGAGGGGAGCTGGGGCATGGGGCAGACATGCAAAGGCCTATAGGGGACCCACAATGGGCCTTCGCCTAGGGCTCCCTGCCCCCAATAGCCAAAGGCCACCTCTGCTCATCAACATAGATACCACCTCCTGGAGTGCTAGAGTGTCTGCACTGATGGGAGAAGCTCTCCGATTGGTGTAAGTAACATCTTCACTGAAGTAGTACAGCTACATGATGCAGCATTTTAAGCATAGACAAGCCCTACGATTGAAGTTGGGGAAGGGAGTGAGAAGGCATTTTTGCAAACAACTGAGGCGTGTCTTTCTAATGTGCTGAAAACCCATAGTGCCAATTGAATTCATTGGGAATTAGATGTGCTCAAAACCCTTAAAACTGTGTCTTTGATCACGCACTCAGGTATATTTAATTCTCCTTTGTGGAGGACGCAACAAATTCAGCTTGGGTGGCTTTCCAAATAAAAGGCAACTCCACAGGCCTTGTTCTCTGAGCAGCATAATTCAAATACTACATGACATGGTTCTCAGATTAAATTACATATAATAGTCATTTTGGCATTAGAAACTTCTAGTCTATTATGAAAGAGGATGTTTCTTCAGTAGAATGGGATAGAATACATGAGAATTACTTTTCTCAAATATGTAAAATGTAATACTTTCTTCCCTTTTGAGATATTTGGGAAGATTTCATACAACAAAGCTAGTTACTTCTACTCCCCTCCCCCATATGGCTAGTATTTACGTTTTAACCTTATTTTTCTTTTATCAAAAAATCATAGAATCAGAAAAAATCTAAGTGAAAGGAACTAAGATCCAGCTTCTGTAAGAACATTTCTTGAGTATACTGTATTGATGTCAGTGAAAATGTATGACTTTTTTTTCAGCTTCTATATGGAACCTGAAAAATGTGTTGAATAATGTCTGGTATCCTTTAAGATGACATTAGTGCTCAAAGAGATAGAAGCCGTAGTAAAGTAATTCTCGCTTATTTCTTTGGAATTCAGAAATGTTTAATGGGGACTCATTGAGGGCTACAGCCCATACAGCCTTGTGCTTAGAGAGCCTAGAGTGGTACTCAGAACATCTGATCAGGCTTCCAGAGGGAACTGAAGTAAAACACCTACAGCAACACCCTATACTAGAGTCAGTTACAGCACTAGGAACTTTCAATACAAAAGTAAAAATGCTCTTCTGTTATATTGCTATTTTTAGCTGTCTGATTTGTGTCTATATACAAAGGAATGGGGAAGGTAGTTCTAAAAAATGGTAAATGTAAGATCTGGGGGGCTAATTTCATAGAACAGTAGAAGTGTGGTGCTAGAAGGGACTTCACAAAGTCATCAGGCTCACTCCCGGTACTGAGGCAGGACTAAGGAGACTATCATTGAGATGTGTGTGTTCAACTTGTTCTTAAATAGCTGCAATGGTGGGGATTCCACATTCTCTCTTGGAAGCCTATGTTAGAGCTTAATTATTCTTATCTTAAGAAAGTTTTGCTTCATATCTAAATCAAGTGTCCCTCGCTGCAGAGTAAGCCCGTTATTTCTTGTCTGACTTTCAGTCCTCTTTATAACAGTCCTTAACAAATTTGAAGATAGTTATCAAGACCCCCTGCAGTCTTCTTTTCTCAAGACTAAATATGCCCAGTTTTTAAAATCTTTTTTCATATATACGGTTTTCTAAATCTTTGTAAAAAAAATTTTGCTGCTCTTGGGACTTTCCAGTTTGTCCACATCTTTCTTAAAAGTGTGGTGCTTAGAATTTGCCTCACCCAGGCTGAGTAGAATAGGACAATTATCTTCTGTGTCTTGTATATAAAACTACTATTAATAAACCACAGAATATTAGCTTTTTTTTGCAACTGTATCTCATTGTGTGTTCATGTTCAATTTGTGATCCACTATAGCCCCAAATCCTTTTCAGCAGTACTGTCACCTACCCAGTTATTCTCTATTTTTGTAGTTGTGCATTTGATTTTTCCTTCTTAGTATACTATTTTGCATGTCTTTATTAAATTTCATCTTGTCACTTTCAGACCAATTCTCCAATTTACCAAGGTCATTTTGGATTCTAATCTTGTCCCTCTAGATTCTTGCAATTCCTCCCAGCTTGGTGTCATCCACAGATTTTTGTAAGCATACTCTCCACTTCATTATCCAAGTCATTAATGAAAATCTTCAATAGAATGAGACCTATGACTGACCTCTTCAGGTCTCCACTAAATACATCCTCCCAAGTTTGACAGTGAACCAGTGATTACTCTTTTGAGTATGGTCTTTCAATCAGTTGTGTGCCCACCATGTAGTAATTTTCCTAGTTTGCTTATGAGAATATCATGTGGAGCTGTATCAAAAGCCTTACTAAATCAAGATATACAGTATCTCAGTATCTACTATTTCCTACCTGTCCACTGGGCCAGTACTCCTTTCAAATAAGGAAATTAGATTGGTTTGACATGATTTGTTCTTAACAAATCCATTTTGGTTATTCCTTATACATGTGTTTTCCTTGTGAGGCATACAAATTGACTGTTAAGTTAAGCTGACTGGTCAATATTTCTCTGTCATCTTTGTTCCCCCCCTTTAAAGATAGTTACTAATTTGCCCTTCTCCAATACTCTGGGACTTCTCTTGTCCTCCATGAGTTTGTGAAGATAATTGCTAATAGTTCCAAGATTGGTTTAGCTAGTTCCTTAGGGTGAACTTCATCAGGTTTTGCAAATTTGAATATATCTAGCATATCTAAATATTAATCCCCCCATTTGGCTTGCATTCTTTCCCCCTGATTGTTAATATTAATTTTGTTGAGTATGTGGTCACCATTGATTTTTTGGAGTGAAAGCTGAAGCAAAATAGTGTTACATACTTAAGCTTTCTTGATATCATCAGTTATTAGCTCTCCTTCACCACTAAGTAAAGGACCTATACTTTCCTTCGTATTTCTTCTGCTCATAAAATATTTAAAGAACTTCTTATTACATTTTATGATCTTTGTTAGATATAACTCATTTTGTTCTTTAGACTTTCTGATTTTGTCATTAGCAATTTGTCCATATTTCCACTTTTTGTAGGACTCCTTTTTTGTGCGTGTTGTTTTCAGATAATTAAACTGCTCCTTTTGGAATCATTTTGGTCTCTCACTCTCCTCTCTTTTGCACTCTCTCATTGGGATAGTTGCAGTTGTGCCTTTAACACTGTCTCTTTTTTTAAAAAAAAAAAAGCTGTTAGCTCTCCTGAACTCCTTTATCCTTCATATTTTCTTCCCATGTGATCTTACTTACCAGTTCTCTGAGTTTGTTAAAGTCTATTTTTGATGTCCATTGTCCTTATTCTGCTGTTGCACTCATTTCTTTCTTTAGAATAATGAAATCTGCCATTTCGTGATCACTTGCCCCCAGATGTTTTCCTCCAGATTTACAGACCATTTCTCTTTCTTTATCAGAGTGAAATCCAAGAGTATGTCTACACTGCAATAAGAGTAATAATCTCGAGCCCTGGTCAACTAATTTGTGTTTCTTGGGCTCATGCTATAGGACTAAAATAGTAAATAAGGGGTAGCGCCTCAGAGCTCAGGGTCCAGCCCAAGCCTGAACATCTTCATTGCAATTCTTAGCCCCATAGTGTGAGACTGAGTCAGCTGACCTAGGCTCTGAGATTCACTGCCAGGGTTATTTGTTTTCGCAGTGAAGATGCACCTTAAAATGGTGATTGCTTCCTCCACCTTCTGAAACAGGACATTATTCCCAATGCATTCCAATACCTTACTGGACATTTTGTGTCTTGCCATATTATTTTTCTAATAGATGTCTGGGTAGTTAAAGTCTCCCACTACCACCAGGTCTTGAGTTTTAGATATTTATTGTTTGTTCTAGAAATGCGTCATCTGGCTCCTCTTCCTGATTTGATGATCTGTAATAGATGCCTACACACTCTTATTTTTCCTTTTTTATCTTTATCCAGTGACTTCCAACTAGTATGCCTCTCACCACCTTCTAGAGGCCTTAGAACAAGTGTATGTATTCTTGATGCATAGCCCTCTTTCTCCAACTGCCCAGTTCCTTTCCATTGATTTCAGTGAGCTTTGGATCAGATCCTTTTAGTTTTTTGGCATCCCTTAATACATTAAGTATAATTTTAGGTTGTGAACCCCGAGGCAGAGTATCTCATTCTATGTTGCTTAAAATTTTTGTCTTGTATGTTAATGCCCTGAAATGTAGATTTTCTGTTATTGGAATATTTGTCATGGATTTTGCTATCTAAATGCTGTGATACGTTGGTCCTACTTTCCATCTCAACCCAGCATATGAAACTTGCCCTTCTATACTGGACTGACAGGCTTTACTGAAAACATTGGGATTGGTCCTGTGCCTCAGCACCTACTGGCATCTGAACATGTTCGGCAGCTTATTGGAAGTGCATAATGGCTTGGAAGGTTAGGCTTACTGTAAACATAGTAGTCTTTAAACTCCTGACTTGAGTGGGTCAAAGCGGACCAAGCATGGCAGAGCCATGAACATAGAGTACTTTTGTGCAGTGATGTTGTCTGCCTCTGCTGGAAGTGAACATGACTGTGTTTTAGCGTACAGATTCTGCTGTTTCAATACATATGGATTGAAGGACTTCAAAACAGTTTTGGAAAAAGGTTTATCTTTCTAGTTGAGCAGTGATAAATGCTTTTAATCAACAGAGACATAGAGATCGCTAGTCCAGAAATCCGGCCTAACTAACAAAATAGAATCTGAAGGAATTCTGACCTTCATTCTTTCTCTTGTGCTATTTCATTGTCTTTGGATTTCTCAGCAACAAGAGCATTTGCCTGGTTTGATCTTAATCCATTTATATACCATAAGAGCCACTAAAGCTGAAAGGTAAATGCATTAAGGCTGGAATGTAATCAAGTCCTAACTATGTATAAGTGTTTTGATTGAACTTGTAGCATTGTCCCTATTAGTAGGGAAATTCACCACATTAGAATAGTGTGTTTTTGAATGAAAATTAATGGAAGTTGTATTGCCAACTACAGTATATTTCTGCCTATATATATTGATTAATATCGTAATGCTGTGATGATCGACAGGTATCATGAGATAAACAGATGATCATTCACCTGACTAAATACATATTTTTTGGTGTACCAGGGTAGGCATAGATTGCTGTCACAAGACTTCAGCGTAATTTGCATACATTTAATATGTTTAGAGTTTGTCTTCATCTCCCATTGGAACTTTCATTTTTCAGGTTAATTTTTTATTTCCTTAGGCTGAAACATTGGGTATGCGAGTTCAGCAAAAACAAACAAAAAAACCCTATTAATCTTATTTAAATACCTTTTAAGCAGAAAGGCCTTAATTCGCTCCTGGTTGGGTTTGGGGTGGGAAAGTGTTTTTAATTTTACATTTGGGAGATAATAGTTTGTACAGCAGTAATTTCTCAGAACTTTTATTAAAGCTGCAATCACAGTAGGCCAGGATATGTGCAGTGAAAGATGTGATGCTTTTGTGACTTGAAGGGCTTGCTCTGCTGGAAGAAAATAGCTCTTTTAGTTTTGCAGTAGGGGGTGTCAGAGTATCTGCATTATATTGAGTATTTCTGTAAGAGGTTACGAATTAGGATTTCAGCAAAGAAAATAAATGTACTGTAAACTTTACACAGAAGCCATATATCACGTAATTAGTCCACTTACAGAGTAGATGTGGTTGCAGATCCTGTTGCAAAGTTGCTAAAACAATAACAAATATTCATCAAAGAAAGTTTAGATCTTGACAACACACTTAATTGAAAGTACAATCAGTGGTCATCTGTTGGCTCTTGAAACCAAATCATGGTAGAATCAAGTTTTACAAATGTAACTTCATGTTAAAATTGTTTTCTCTGTCCCCATTGAGAAGCCAAACCATGATCAAAACTGGTTTAGCTGAAACTAGTTTCCAAACTAGGGTTATGTAACCTAGATTCCATCTGCAGTGCCTATATGCTCTGTGCATATTAGGTTTTAGTTATAAGCCATCTACAGAAACTTGTAGAATAAATGAAGTGTAATACTTTGTGTTTTTAAAAGCACAAAATCCAAAATTATGCATAAACAATCAGGTAAATATTTTCATTTGTTCAAACAAGAATAAATATAGCAATATATACTGTATTTTGTCTTTCTGCCAGGTGGTACAATACCCTCTATTACTCCAGAAAAATCCTCCTTAGTTGTGAATAGTGGACAAGAAGTAAGACTGAGATGCAACGATGATGGTCCAGTGACTTGGGATTTTCAGAACTCAGACCCTTCAGCAAAACCACGGCATTTCAATAATAAGGAGTGGTACATAAAAAACGCAACAGCCAAAGACACAGGCAGATACATATGCAAAAACAAAGAGAGTCTGAACACTTCCATTTATGTTTTTGTTAAAGGTAAATTTTGATGTGTATTCCTCCTTCTCCCCTCGCTACCAAAGCACATTAGAGTTGGGTATCTGATGTTTTTCTTTGCATATAAGTACTCAAAAACTGCTATTTAAATTGGTGTCATGAGGAATCAATGGCCTCAGAAGGAACACTAGATGGGGAGAGTTCTGAGTTACTGAATTTGTTGCCATGTATCTGGCTGATGGGTCTCACCTATGTGCTCAGTGTCTGCTTGATCACCATATTTGGGGTTGGGAAGGAATTTTCCTCTAGGTCAGGTTGGCAGAGACCCTAGGGCTTTTCACCTTCCTCTGCAGCATGGGGTACAGGTCCCATGGTGGTTTAAATGGGAGTAAATAGTGGATTTTTGTAACTGGAAGTCTGTAAATCATGAATTGAGGACTTCGGTGACTCGGGCAGAGATTATGGGTCTATTGCAGGAGTGAATGGGTGAGGTTCTGTGGCCTATAATGTGCAGGAGGTCAGACAGTGGTCCATTTTGGCCTTAAAGACTATGACTCTATAAGTACATTAAGAATAAAAAATACTTGTAATTGGATTGTATGGTAAACCCAGATAAAGAAAAAACTGAAGCCAAAATAATTATAATAAAAAAATTCTTCCTGGCAGCAACTTACATGTTTAAAGTAACACAATATATTTCAGCAATGTTCAGTAATGCCAGGGATGAGAGGTGCTAACACATGCAGGCAAAAGTTAGGTATTTCTGACTTTGACACAATATATCCAGTGGGAAGAACTTTACATTAGATTGTGCTTGCTATGGCCATTGTAGTAACAGAAAGTTTTTGGTTGGGTTTCCATATAAAGCTTCACTGTTATGAGCAAGAACTTGGCTTCTGGAAGAAGAAAGTGAATATTTAAAAAAAAAACCAAACAAAAAACTAAAATCATTTGGACTGAGGAGAAAACCTTATTTCTGCCTTTATTCTTTGTAGAATTTTAAAAACTATTATTTTACATCCACCAGACTGTAGTCACTAAAGGTTTGGACCCGCTCTCCAGATTACTGAGGCAGTTTGTTACAAATGTTAGCACCTAATCACTCCTTTATATAAAGGAAGTGAGTAACAAAGAACGTTCTACATGCAGCTTCCCTTCTTATTCAGGCAGATCTCACTAATTCCTGTATACCTTTCAGTAGTGGGTACCTGCCTATCTTGTGATACCTTTTCTTGACTGCTGTTGCCTTTTACCCAACTTTCACTTCTTCTGGTTTACCTTTGTGCTGTGACCTGTTGGATTTTGACAGATGGCCTCATTGGCGGTCAGCCAACCACGCCAATTTAACATGCCTCAAGTGGCATGACTCAGCTGATGTCCAGATCAACTCATTCTCTTGCTGTGGCTCAGTCTGCTCTCTTTTCCTGTTGGTGGGACTTTTTGGGCGGCCTTTTCTATTGCAACTGGTGCTTCTCTTTATCCACCTCCAGCTAGCAGTCCTTCTAAGAAGTGAGAAAAGTTGCTTAGGGGCCTGTGAATCCTTCTGGAACTGCTCCACAAGTATGGAAGAACCAGCACAGCATGGCAGGGCATTTTTTTCTAAATGGAACACTAAGGTGTTTCTGAAGAAATCCAAAGCTACCAAATCCTCAGAACAGCCGTCCTTCATGCGTGGACTGATTCCTTCTTCTCCTTCACTTCACAATGCAAGGACAAGGCCTAACCATCCAGATGACCTGCAAAAAGCTACCTAAAGCTTTGGAACCTCTTCACTCCCCCACCATGAAATAGATGTAGACTTTTAGTGAGAACATGCTATGTTGGATTCCTCTGGGGGCCTCATCCAGTGTCTCTTGTTAGCAGGTCACCTACATTATGACCTGTGTATGCACAGATCTATTCTTCAGCCCATCCACCCCCTATTCACAATCTGCCTGTAATCCCCATGTCAGCTGTTCGAGATCAGGAACTCAGTGTTAGTTCTGGACTTTGCCTTCCCTCTAGTTCAGTACATGATTTCTTCCTGCCATCTTATCCATCCAAAAACCTGGAATCCTTGGAAGTCATTTAGATGTTTTTTAGCACTGGGGACATTTCTCTTGTTTCTTTTTCAGAGCAAGCCGTACTTTTGTTTCTTGAGGATCATGACAAATGAAGTCAATCATGCCATTACCAATGTGTAATAGACACATTAGAGATTTATCTACCAAAGCCAGGGTGGAGGTGAGCAGAATTACCAGTTCTTGATCCTGTGCAATCTTTTTAGATCCTTCTAGAAAGGAAAGGGAACCATGGAAAGACATAAGCAAATTTATGTAAAAGAATGAAGACACCTGGAAGGGTTACACTTATACGTTTACTGCTTGAAATTTGTGGGGGAGTGAGGTATTCCTACTCCTGCTGTTCCAACACAAGATGAGTTGTCTGCAACCATAATCACCCAGCCAATTTACACTATTACAAAGCCGTGTTCATTTGTCAGCACTGGTCTGCTGTCTTCCTCTCTGAGGTGACCCACTCCTGGGTCATTCTTGTCATGTGAAATACGAATACTTTCATCATCAGAGTTGGCTGTGATCATTGCCATGACCATGAGGTTTAAGAAAATTGATGTTGTAGGACTTTTTTTCTGAGGGAATCCTCCTGCACGAGAACCCATCCAGGAAGAAGATAACTACAGGAAACTGATTGTTTAACCCTTTGCCAGTGTATATTATTCATGATTTCATTCATATTCTGGTTTGGGAGTGATTCAGTACTGCTGTTTACACCGCTATCCTATGTGGAACCATTTAACTCTTGATACAAGACAGTAACCCTACAGTAAGGACATTAGGCTGGGTTGGTTGTGTGTTCAGTTTTGGGGGTTTCTGCCACTTTAAAGGAAGCACAGTTAATGCTGTGGCTTCACATTGCAACAAGAAACGTGGGATCAATGTCACTTTACCCTTCCCCAGAACATTGAAGAGTAGATGTTCTGTTTTCAGCTGCCTCCCATCTCTGAATGCAAAGTTCTCCAGGTCACAGATCTTTAAGTATAGAGTTTA
Source organism: Pelusios castaneus (assembly GCA_007922175.1). Lineage (NCBI taxonomy): Eukaryota > Metazoa > Chordata > Testudines > Pelomedusidae > Pelusios > Pelusios castaneus. The sequence goes on along the minus strand of ML685769.1, from coordinate 21,716,077 downwards.
AGTAAAACAAAATGTGCTATTCATTCTTGTTTTGGTTAAACAATATACTGTGTTCTTGTTTTCTTCTTACCATCCTCATTGTGGGTCTCTCTTTTCTGGTGCTTGTTGTTAAGTACCTGTAGAGATTTCAGGATAGTGGATGTAAAAGTTGTATGAAAACTAACTTAAAGAGAAGGAGCAAAATTTGTTCAGATTGTACACCTCCAATGTAAACTATAGCCTGGGACAGTGGTATGGCAGATGGGAGCATAAATAAACTTTGATAGTCATTGTGAAATCTCTTAACTTTTTAGTTTTCAATATTATTGGACAAATTACCAGTATTTTAAAATTAGCTTCTAGCATGAACTTCAGCTTTGGTTATAAAAATGCTTAAATCAGATATATCTGTGCTGTGGATTGACATGAAAAATTGTAAGCAGTCATACAGATGTGGATTAACTAGATGCTTATGAAAATCCGCTAACATTTTTAGTGAAAGTGACATTTTATCTTGGTGTTTCCTCTGGTAGCAATATATGTTCATTTAGACTCACTTTTACAGAAGTGAAAATTACAATTGAGGTTGCAGTGCAACTTTTACTTGCCCATACTTTTTTCAGAAATTCTCCTTCTGGGCATGAATCTCTATAGATTTGGTCTCAACTCAGAGGTGATTTTTTTTTCCTAATGATGTGAGCAAAATCTATTCTGGCATTTTTTGGATTAGACAATAAATACATTAATAATAATCCCCTCTCTTTAAAGATAAAAGAAAAAAATAATTTTTTCCTGCACAAAACTCTCAAGTGACTCAATTTTAAAACTACTGCACGTCTACATAGTGCAGTCAGAAAATATGAAAGTTTTCTAAAATTCTATTAGCAATGGAAACTTAGTAAACTTGAATTGACACAGTATTCAGAATATTAGTAAAATGTACAATTTAACGTACTCTTTGTGCATGAGTCAGTGTTTAGTTTCTTGGAAACTTAATTTATGCAGTTCTTGACTTTTTAACATGTTTGTCTTCTGTACAGATCCACACATCCTTTTCCTTGTTGACTCTGATCCTAACATCCATGTAAAAGAGGACAGTGATGCTCTTGTAGTGTGTCCAGTGACAGATCCAGAAATTTCCAATTTCACCTTGAAAATATGTGGGGGCAAACCATTCCCCGAGAATTTAACATTTATTTCCAATCTCCAGAAAGGAATCACTATTAAAAATGTACAGAGATCATTTAAAGGGTGCTACCAATGCTCGGCAAAACAAAATGGTGTTGAGAAAACGTCAGAAGATAATTACCTGATTGTAAGGCCAGGTAAGTGAAAATCTTTTTCCCCTCTGCGTGCGTATGGGTGTTCACCTGAACAAAACAAATTGACGAACACTGCTGTGAATACTCTCCTAAGAAACACCAATGGATCTTGAAATCATCACTATTTTTCATTGAAAAGGTTGAATTAATAATGCAAGTTTAGGATTACTAGATTTTTTTTTTCCCACATAATACAGGGTACATTTTAAAAATAGTCATAAATAGCTGCATGTTTGAGGTTTTGGCAGCTGAGTAAATAGATTTGCAGGGACTTTGAAGTTTGTTCCAGATCTGGAAATTGGTGAAGGGTATTGGGGGGTGGGGGAAGAGGAATCGCATTATTGTTGGCTGTGGAGATCTTAGAAAGTTCCTACTGATATGGGGTAATTCTGTGGCCTCTAAAAGAAATGTGGGGACCCATGCTTTTTCTAAGCCCAACTCCAGTGTTGATGCTCCCCTTAGAGACTTGCTTTCTAATTAATTTGCTCTGTTAAAACTTCTCGTGTTCAGTAGATTTGGACAGGACAGTCCTGCCAAACCAGAAGACTAGGATACCTCGTCACCTTACTGTACTCTGTACAATCAAAATTAAAATGGGAAGAACTAATAATACATTTGGTCTAACAGAACATATTAAGCTAACAAATACAGTTTTCTCACAACTGAAGTAAGGGGTGTGTGGCTGTGTGAGGCTGTGTGGTGGGGGTAGGAGGGAATGGAACAACCTTATTTTCTTAATCTCATAGTGTCAAAAAGGGTGGTTATAGAAATCTTGTCTTCTGATTTTTATAGGGACTTCACAGGTAAAACTGCCATTTGTGATTGTTTACCTTTAATCTACCTCTTCAATTTTAAGCACTTTTAGGCAGATCTTTTATTTAACCTTCTAGTGACATATTACTTTAGCAAATTGTTGTAAATCAGTTTGCAGAGAAGGAAGTACAAGCTTAATAAAAGCACCTAAAATATATTAACGACTGAGGTGCACAACATCTTTCTAAATTTTAAATAGCTTGCTGCTGTCCAAATGTGTGGTAGAACCAGGAATAGAATCCAGAGCTGCTCATTCCAGTTTGCTGCTATTTGGTGCTTTTTTTTTTAAAAGGCGCTGGTACTCAGCTGGCAGGAGCAGTTGGGAGGAAGGGTGTCAGTAGGGGAAAAGAGACCCGCTCCTTTCCCCTGCTGACTCTGCTCCCCCCCCCCACACACACACAGCTGGGCAGCGGGGCTGGCAGGGTGCAGGACCCTCCACCGCCCACCCCCTGGTATGTCTCCAATCCCCACGCCTCCACTCCACCACCACCAGCCCCCACAGGCCTTCCCAGGCCCTGCCTTTCCTGCCTGCCAGCTGCCCAACCTCCTGGGCTCCTTTCCTGCCAGCTCCCTGACCCCCTGCCCCTTCCCTGCTGACCCCCCAACTTTTCCCCCACTTCCTTGCCCTTGCACCAGCTCCCCACCCTTTTCCGCTGGCTCCCCGACCTTTCCTTGTCAGCCTCCCCACCTGCCCGCTGGCTCCCCACCCTGACTCCCGGGGCCCCTTCCCTGCTGGCTCCCCAACCTTCCCTGCCCCTACCCCCTCACCTGGCCGGAGCAGCAGGCATGGCTAGAGTTGCTCCCTGACCAGGTTGCTCCTGCCCTGAGCCACACATCTGAGCATGCTCAGGGTGGGAGATTTGAAAGGGCTCCAGCCTGGTCGCAGCTCCCAGCCATCCGCAGGCCAGATTCCAGCCCCTGGCAAGCTGGATTCTGGTCCACGGGCTGCAGGTTGGACAAGCCTGGGAGCACACCTCTCCTGTTCCCTGCTGGCCTGCTGCTGCTCCTTTCCCCTGCTGACCCCAGCCCCAGCTGGGCAGCAGGTCCAGCCAGGGAAAAATAGGTGCTGATATGCGGTACTGGTGCGTATCAGCACAAAAAAACACCCTGCTCCTATTATAACTAGAAAAACGCCCTCCTTTTTTGAACCATCATTTACATTATCGAAATATAGTCCAGGAGTGTATAATTCCAGGAGCACTAGAATCAAATATGAAAAGTTCTCTGAGTAGGTGTTATATTAACAAGAAGGGGGCAGGAGCATGAGCCAAACATAGGAAAGAAAAGAATATTTAGATAAATTTGATATATTCAAGACAGTAGGGCCTAGTGAAATTCACCATAGTGACTGAAGTAATCTTGGAATCATTAGCAGTTATCTTTGAGAACACTGGTAGGACTGGTGAGGTGCCAGAGGACTGGAGAAGATCAAACAAAGGACTTGGGAGTTACAAAATTTGATAACCAGAGACATATTGGAACTAATTATTAAACAATCAATTTATAAGCAGTTAGAGGATATTTAATTTATAAGGAATAGCTGTTATGGATTTGTCAAGAACAAATCATGCCAAACCAATCTAATTTCCTTCTTTGATAGCATTACTAGTTTAACAGATGTGGGGAAAGAAGTAGATGCGATAATCTTGGTTTTTTAGTAAGGCTTTTGACACAGTTCCACCTGAAGTTCCCATTAGCAAACTTGGGAAATATGCTCTAGATGAAATGACTATAAGGTGGATGCAAAACTGGTTGAAAGACCGTATTCAGAGTCCAGTAGAACCTCAGAGTTATAAATACCTTGGGAATGGAGGAAGTTATTCAAAACTCTGAAATGTGGGTAGCTCTCATCAAAACATTATGGTGGTTCTTTCAAAAGTTTACAACTAAACATTGACTAAATATAGCTTTGAAACTTTACTTTGCAGAATCAGAATTTTGTTTTAAACTATCATAATTTAAATGAAACAAGCACAGAAACAGTTTCCTTACCTTGTCAAATCTTTTTTAAACTTTCCCTTTAATTTTTCTAGTAGTTTACATTCAACACAGTACAGTACTGTATTTACTTTCTCCCCCCCCCCCCCCTTCTGCTGCAGCCTGATTATGTACTTCTGGTTTCAAGTGCAAATTACTGAACTTAGAAAGGAAAAATCAAATGCACAGGGGAATACTGGGCTTAGGTGATAGTACTGTTGACAACAATTTGGGCTTTATGGTGGATCTCAAAATGAATAGGAGTCAGAAATGTGATGCTGTTGCAAATAAAGGCTAATATTCTGGGATATACTAACAGGAGTGTCACATGTAAGACACAGGAGGTAATCGTCTTGCTCTGCTTGGTGTTGGTGAGTCCTCAGGTGGTATATTGTGTTCAGTTATGGGTGCCATACTTTAAGAAAGATGTGGACAAACTGGAGAGAGTTTAGAAGAGAGCAACCGCAATGATAAAGTGTTCAGAAAACCTGTTTATGAGGAAAAGTTTTTTAAAAAACTGAGCATATTAAGGCTTGAGGAAAGAAGAGTGAGCTGGGACCAGATAACCACTTTCAAATATGGTACGGGCTGTTAAAAGAGGACAGTGATTGGTTGTTCTCTATGTCCTCTGAAGACAGGACAAGAAGCAAGGGGCTTTAGATATTTGGAAAATTTTCTATCTATAAGAATAGTTAATCTCTGGAATAGGCTTCTAAGGTGAATTGTGGAATCCCTGTCATTGGACATGTTTAACAACAGGATGGACACCTATGAGGGACAGTCTTGGCATACGTGGTCCTGCATCTGCACAGAGGGTTAAGTAAGATGACTTCTCCCAGTTCCGTCCACTGTATTTCTATGATTTTGTAATTATTATTATATTATAGTACAAGAGGCGATTTAGAAGGAGGATTGGGAATAAGTGTTGAAGCAACAAAAAAGAATTAAAGAAGGAAACTGAAAAAGCTTTAGGTGATATCACAGATAAATATATAGGTGCTAGATCCTCAAATAGTGTAAATCATCATTGCTTGACTTCAGCAGAGCTACACCAACTGAAAACGGTTGTGTATCCCGTCTACTAAGTCACTAATACACATCACCAAAGCCATCACTGTTAGCAACTTTGTGACTTACATTTTCCCCCTTTGTGATCATCCACCTAAAGCAGAGTTAAGGCCCATTGTCAAGGTGGTGTGATGAAATCAAGCACTGCGTTTGCTTTGCAGTTTGTCCTTTATTAAGTGGAGAGCTTTCAGCTTCTAGAGGGCATTCAGTTAGACATTTTTCAAGAGCACTACATTCATTTATATATTTTATATTTAAAAAATTGTATTTTCATTCAAGATGTAGTTCCTTAGTGACCTAATTTTAAATGTTTTTAGTTGTAGACTTCAACATGTTCATTGTTGTCATAGAATGAGTTGCTTGATTGTTAAAAACTGTCGACGTTCATCCCTGTGACTTATTTAAATCTAATAAGTGTCCCCTAACTTTATGTATAGTTTAAAAGGCAACAAAGTTGAAGTGTAATTGGTATGAAAGCCCTACTCTATTTCAGATAGGTGAATACCTCTAGGAGATCTAAATTTTGTTGGAAGGTTAATGACAGTTGATTTTTATCCATTTTGGAAGCTCTGAATGTAAATGAAAAATAATGCACTTAGAAATTGTTTTCCAGTTCACAAAGCCGTCCCAGTCATCAACCTATCCAAACCGAGCCAGCTTCTCAAAGACGGGGAAAATTTTGAAGTTACATGCACAATAAGAGATGTAGATAGCTCATTGGATGCTAATTGGATTCCGCAAAAATATAAGGTGAGATCATTTAAGTTTTAAAACAGAGTCTGAAACACAAGACCTTAGAGAGCCATTTACATCACTATTCCTTGAAAATAAAACTTCTGTGAAGAGATGTATATGTTTATCTCAGGTAAGTAACATTTGGCCAGTTTACCTCATTTCCTTACTTAGAACAGCACTGTAACTTGTCCTTATACCATTGTGCAGGGCCAGAGAGGGGGCACGAAGCACCCTCCTACTTTCCTGTTGGGCTACTCAGATCATTGGTCACAAACCAGGGAGAGAGCAGCCTCCACATATCCAGTGTTTTTAAACCTGGGAACCTGATGTTAGGCTGCCGGTACCAGCATACCTAAATATGAACTACCGAGCGCCCACAAATCCCGTCGACCTGAATGGAAGCAGCAAGATCTCAACAGCTTTGAAGAGTTTGGTCATAGTTATAAAACAACCTGAAGTTCTCAAACTGATTCTTACTGTTAAGAAGACCTACTACTATTTCCATATCCCGCAACTGCATGTTACTTGGCAGGTCTTTTTACTGTTAACAGTGATGACTGAAATACATGATTGGCAGTTCGTGTGTATAGAAAAAAGATTCTGTGATATTGTAATGATGTGTATATATATTTCACCTCAGGCAAATATTGCCTGGATACTGACTCCCTAGGGTTCTCTGTGCCATTCTTAGATAATCCATTGGTGCTGGCAGAGTTTCTATCACTAAGTGTGTATCTGTTGGGAAATCCCAGCTCACTGCTTCAAGAGTTAAGAAGGCCGAAATGACATGTAGGCAGTATGGTACTTGCAGATGGGGCTTTTGGTTCTGTGCCGAGGTTAACTATAAATCTTGCATTTGAACACCTGTTGGTTTTTTTTTTTTTTCCCCCATCTGATTGCACTAAGGCTAGGATCTTTTCTCAATCTTTTATTTTTACATTTTTAATGAAGAAAAATCTATAAGTTTGAGCTGTCAGCCTTGTTTGATAAATACGGGGGAGGAAATGTTTAAATATTGAATGTCGAATTAAATTTTGTACTGGCATGGCTATAATACATAAAACTAATCAGTTTAAATAGAGGCAGAATTGCATATTGACCTGAGTAGGTCAAATTAAAAAATGTTCACTGCTTTCCCGATCACTAGTAGTAGCTGTTGTTGTTTTTGAGAAATGAGTAGATCTGTTCTAAACAAGCCCTTCCATATAAAACTTAAAATGTAAAATATTAATGATAATGAGGTAAAAATCTTAACTATGTTAAATGGGTGAAATTCACCTGGAAATCTCAAGTATCTCTCCAAATGAAAACATTTTCCTTAAAACATCTGAAAAAAAATTCAGAATTATGCTTTGTTCTAATTTCAAATTACAGGTCATTCCAATTTAATCATAGATTGCACAAAAATTTAAAAGTGCTTGCTAACCAACCATATCATAAGATCCCACATAAACTCTTTCATCCGCTTCCAACCCTTACCCAGTAGAGACAACCTCCAACATACTAAGTATTTGAGGGGTGGAAAATGGGCTTTCCACTTTGCCCAGAAGTTTAATAAATCCAGATGCTGTTAAATCAGAGGGTAATGTATATTTCAGAACTGAGGACCTCTAAGTGATCGTCCTACTGGCAGCTCCCTCTCATTTGTGTTGAGGGAGCTCCATGCTGATCACCTCTGCTGAGCTCATCTGTGATGAAGAGACCCAAGAGAAAAGTGGTGCCTCATGTAACTGGGTCTCAAGCTATATAAAAACTTCATAGTTTAAAACTAGCCCCATAAACTCTACATAGAATTTTAGTGAGTTCCAGAGCAACCCTTGGGGTAACTTTCTTTTTTAAAAAAACGCTATTTGAATTATGTACGAACTGTCAGGCCAGCAGCCGCATTCTGTGCCAGCATCACCTTCCAAGCAACATCACATTGAAAGCCAATTCAGAGGTCTCTGTCTAGTCTTGACACAGAAGGACTAGGAATGCTACTTTAATATAAATGGAGGTTTGCTTTCTGCAGAAACTGAATCTTTCAAATTCAACTTGAATTACCTCAGGTGACCTGCTGTTGGTCCACTGATCCAGACACTAATATTTGAGAAAATCTAAATTTGAACTTTATGGCCTTGGCCCATCTTATTTATCTGATACTGTACTGACGAGAGCAGACTAGGTCCCCTGCACAAGGACCATAAAATCTAATTGCAAGTTGCTATATATGCCTGCATCTTCCATTGAAACCAGCTGGAATTGAGAGTGCTAAACATCCATTGAAACCAGCTGGAATTGAGAGTGCTAAACATCCAATAAGATGTGGGTCTCATTTAAAAAGCTAGCAAAGTGAAACCCAACAGACTGTGTTCAAAAGTGGGGTTTGAGGAGGAGAGGCAATAAAGAACAAAAGGGGAGGGAATACGGTTTTGGGAAGAGCATTATTTTTTCACAGAGAGTTGATCATGTAGTTGTTTTGTGTGGAGAGTTTCCAGCGACAGGTTTGTCATGAAGACTTATTATTCCAGTTTAAAGTTATGAATATTAATGTAGTGAAGTTATAATTACTTCTATTTTTAATTTATCTAGGAAGGATGCTGCATACACAGTATTTTAGATGTTAATTGTTTTTTACCAACAGACTGTTAGAAGCAAAAGCAAGAATATGGGTGATTATGGATATGAAAGGAAATTAACATTGAGCATCCGTTCAGTGGGAGTTAATGATTCTGGAACATTCACATGCCAAGCAACAAACTCTTATGGAACATCCAATGTCACAATAACCTTGAACGTACTAGGTAAATAGTGTTCTCTTTTTCCAGCTTTTAGAAATGTTGTATTTTTTTAAGAACTAAGTAAATGTGTCGTCCTCTCTGCCCTCCTGCTCCGCGCCCTCACTTCCCAGCATGGGACAATAAAGCTTATTGTCAAAAGGTATTGCAGACTGGTAATATGTTGAAAAAGAAAGATTAAAGCTTTAGTTATGTATCACTTGTTTAATGCCTGTAACCTGCTGTATGTCAATCAAATGTAATCTTGAATAGAAGAGCAACCTAAACAATGTTTCCATCTCTCTGGTTTGTGTACTCTTAACCTTTAACTTGCTTAATTTTAAAACTATTTTAGCGCTAAGGAAGTATAGAACTTCCCTTTCTTCCTCTTTGTACAGAGGCTTCTTATGGAATCTTCCCTTTTCCTGTGGATCTTGCTTCAGCCTGTCTTGATAATCGGCGGAGTTATTACTAGTTCAACAGAAGTGTGCCATACATTATTCCCACTCTGTAAACAGTGTTGGCAGAGCCTATATAAAACAGGTTTTCAATACCTGCATTCCATGTGTAGGAAATTGATTTTTCTGTTGCATCCATTGGTGTGTTAATATGTTTTATGTAGGAGAGCCCACACTCTGAACTATATTTAAGCGATAATTGAGTGAAATTTTATACAATTAAAAAGTACAATGTATTTATTTGTTTATTTTCTATACAGCAAAATTTATGGCATTCTCTTAATCCAAAGACCGCTGAAACCAGTAGAAAGACTCCCATTCATTAACTTCAATAGGTTTTGGATTAGACACTTTAAGAGCAGGCAAATCTTCTTACTTTGTGCCTTTTAGTAACAGGCTGTGCTTAGAAGTTTATTGACACCTCAAATGCCCTGTATTAGTTTATATGATAAGCAGTGCTTTTAACACATGAAAATCATGATAAGTGCTAATTTGTTAAATTGATAAGCAGTGTATTGCTATAGATAGTAAGAGAATTGTGAACAGTTCTGTTGCTTGCTATAAGATTTTAGTTCCTTGGCTTCTGAGAAAGTAGAAATTGAAAAAAAATAATTTAGCTATGAAACCTCAATATTTCTTGATGTAGTGTTTACTGTGTTCTCCTCCTCCTTCCCCCTCCTTTAAAAGTTTCCTTTCACAAATACCACTTCTCACAAAAATACAATCACAGAACTGTTTGTGTGGTTCTCCCTAGTAATGCAGGTAAAACAGAAATAAAATAAGTATCTGAATTAGATTCTCAGCTGGTATAAATCAGCACTGCTCCACTGGCTTTAATGCAGCTACTCCTGTTTACATTGGTTGAAAATCAGGCCCATAACTTTGATGTATGTTTTGCTCTATTGATATGCAAGAAATTTAACTGTTGTATACAGTAGACTAATGAATACTGAAACGATGTTAATATTAAGGAACAGAACTTTTTACCACGTGGCGGAGGGTGAGGAATTAGGGAAGTTAATTATAAGGGAATATCCAAAGGGGTAGCCACGTCAGTCTAGTTTTGGAAAACAAAAAAGTCTAGTGGCACTTTTAAATATTAACACATTTATTTATTGCATGAGCTTTTGTGGGAGAAAATCCCACTTTATTACGACACTTGAAGATGGAGAACTATCTTCAAGTGTCTTGACGAAGTGGGATTTTCTCCCACAAAAACTCATGCGATAAATAAATTTGTTAGTCTTCAAAAGTGCCACTAGACTCCTTGTTTATAAGGGAAGAGAGGCTGTTCAGTACAGAGCCTATAATAAATACTAGGAATGCAAATGGCTCTGCTGAATTGGTTCCCTCAGGATAGTTCTGTGAAACATAGGAGAAAAAAAATTGCTCTCTGTATATTTGCTTAATTAAATAGAATGAGCACAGCACTATAAAACATATATCCAGAGTTAATGCAAAATAAGAGTTTGGGATATGATAAAAAAACCCTCATGTTTCAGGGTTTAAGCAGATTTCTAACCATGAAGGAAGAGATTGTACCATACTTGCCTGCTCTGGGGCTTTGAAGCATGCTGACCACTGTCAAAAACAGGAGATTGGACTAGGACCACAAGTTTGATCTAGTACAACAGTGCCTGTATTCCTAGCTCGAAAACTTCATGGCTCAAGGCCCCAATTATGCAGCCTGCTCTGGACTGGCAGACTTCTGCTTTCACAGAGTCCATTGACTTTATTATGACTTTAGCACGTGGGTCCAACCAGGCAGAGTAATTTGGAAGCATGGTGGGCCTGAGTTCTAACTTTTGATCTAAGTTAAATTGTAGCTGTTGTGGATCAGGAACGACCAATGAATCACTTTCTGCCAGAAACAACGAGAATCCTGCATCTGACCAAGTGATTTGGAGCCCACGAAAGCTTATGCCCAAAGAAATTTCTTAGTCTTTAAGGTGGCAGAGGACTCTCGTTTTTGCTGTGCACAGACTCACATGGCTACCCCCCTGGAAACTTTCTGCCAAGTGATCTGAAACACAGAGTGCATGTATGAATTAATATGGAATTTAAAAAACTGCTTTTTAGAGAGTGTAGCTTTAAAGTTGATGAGCTTATTAACAAAAATAAAATAATTTCAGAAAATACGTTGCTTTAAAGTTTTTAAGACACAACAGTAGATGAACAGTGCCTTAGTTTTAGAAGGATTGGCATCCAGATCCTTGAACTTAGTGTATGTTTCATTAATTACAGTTTTTGATAGCTGCATTTGTAATTAAGAATTATATTGCACACGACAGTGAAATTTTTAAGTACACAGTAGCAAAAAGTCAAGGTATATAGTCACAAACAATTTATCTGGTATTTGTTATCAACATTTCTTCCCCAGCAAACAGTTAAGGGCTGTGATTATGGAAACATTTAAGTACATGAGTAAAACTTAAGCATGTGCTTAACTTTTCCAGGAGCACAGCCAAGATACTTAAATTTATGACTAGAAGATTTACCAACCATGTAGGCTTACCAACCATGGCTGCTGTAAGTTGGTTATTATTCTCTGTTGCAGCCAAAGCTTCATTCCAAATATATATAGCTAGTAGACTTGGTTTTAGCAGGTGAGAGTTCAGAGTATGCTTCCTAGATAAGGGTTCCTGTCTCACAGCTTGGTGTTGGGTCACTCATCTGATAGTAGTAAGTAGTGCAATAGAATAAGTAGTGGGTAAAAATTGCATTTAAAATTGTTTTTCTTTTTCCTATTATGGCAATCAGATAAAGGATTTGTCAATGTGTTTGCTATGAAGAATACAACAGTAGATGTGAATGCTGGAGAAAATCTAAATTTAGTAGTTGAGTATGAGGCATATCCAAGACCAAAAGAAGAAGTGTGGCTGTATATGAATGAAACATTACAAAATTCCTCTGATCATTATGTCAAATTCAAGACGTTGGGCAATTACAGGTAAGATGAGTAATTATAAGCATGACTGATTTAATTTGGTACAGTTACTGGAATCGTCCAACGGAAGATGAGGGTGCGGGAAGATGCAAAAGAAATGAGGGTGCGGGAAGATGCAAAAGAAATCATTCTCTCCCTCTCCACCCCCCATTCCAAAAGGACCGGGGGGAAAAGAAATGCCCAAGACCTCCTTATGTCACTGAGCAGCTGTTTTCATTATGCTGTGGGGTGCTTGTTTTCAACTTTGTGGTATGGGAAAACCATTCTTGCTGCTCCTGGTGCTGTCTTATGAATGGTGGCATAGATACTCCCCTGTTTAGGCCTAATTGTGCCCTCATTGTGGTTATTATATTGTGCCAGCTGAGTGCATCTGCTACTGCACGCTTGTGTATCATAACTTGGATACCTTCTAAACATCTGTAGTATCTGTATTGCTGCTGGTGCAAAGCCTTTTCGGCTCTTTTTCGCTTCGTTCCCTTTTTGTGCATGCAGGGTTTAGCCCTAAGAGAGCTTTTAAATGTAGTGAAATGTGGTTTTCAGCATAAACTGTGATATAAACACTCTTTTTAAAATTTACATTCAAAATGTCTTTGAATTAACTTATCAGTTTAGCAACTGGCCTGCCATACACTTAGTGAGTAAAAAACATGGTAATGTTTAATTTCTCTTTCTTTGTAGATATAGGAGTGAACTTCACCTTACCCGATTAAAAGGAACAGAAGGAGGCATTTACACATTTTTTGTATACAATTCTGATGCCAATTCCTCTGTAACATTTAATGTCTATGTGAACAGTAAGTAAAATGAGCAGTCTGAAATCTTCTATTATGCCAGTCGTATTTTACAAAACTCAGTGCATATACAAGATGTTGCAATTTAGTTCAGCATACGAGACAATGTTTAACACCTAGTACAGTCTGTAAAACTAGATTGATATCAAGATATAAAAGCGTAGAGCAAATACACAAGTACCCTTAAGCAAATACATCTTATGTTATCCCTGACCTTAAATTCTGTGGAATACACCTCACTAATGATCGTAGGAGTTGAATTTTGAATGTTAAGTGTAAAGCAATCTTAAAATACTGATGCACTGATGAATTTACATGGGGAGGGGGATGTTATCTGTAGAACCTGGAAAGTTGGCCTCAGAAAACAACTATGTCCTATAATCCTCTGATATTATTTATTTTAAACTCTGGAGGCTAGATTAACAAACATGCAGATCAGAATCCAGTTTGGGTCATTAATTGTTTACATTTGTTTGAACTGCATGCCAACTTCGAGATCTTGACCAAAGGATTGTACCCATTTTTGCAGCCTTTTGGCAGAGTCAGGACATCTGTAGAGTAATGTAGACGGTGTGCTTTCAAAAAGGCCCACATCCCTTTAGACGTGTGTACTTTGGCATTCCCTGGCAAATGTTGTATAAAAATTCCAGAGTGTTAGGCCATGTCTACACTAGAAAAAGAAGTTGACCTAACATAGGTCGACTTACAGCCACCCTAGTAATTACTGCGGGAGCTGATGGCCATGCCACCTTCAGTCAGTGGAGTGCATCCTCACCATGAGCCAACTTAAGAGGGCAGTGTGGAGAGCTGAGATACCGGTCTCTGCCCTTTCCCCCTCCCTGTTCCCAGAAGGAAGCTGGGGAGTGGGGTCCAGATGCTTCAGCTTCTTGTCCCCCCAGGAGCAAACAGGCTTGTCAGTTTCACAGTTGAGCCATGAAATCAGCTCTCAGCAGGGGAGTGAGTGGAGAAACACCCAGCTCCCAGCAGAGAGTTGGAACCAGCTACCTGGGCTTCTCGCACAGCTCCCAACGTAGACCAGCCCTTAGCGTAGATGCAAAACAGCATTCTTCAAGACACAAGCACAGTGTAGGAAATGAAACTGTTAGTAAGCCTGGCCTTCCTAATTAAGCCATCCTTAAGAATTTCATGCTCTCAGCGAGCAAAAATTGGCACTTAGACCAACTGTAACAAAAATCAAAGCAATAGAGGATAATGAGCAAAATGGAGCAAGCTAAGAAGAACAGGGAAGGTAAGTCTGCATTTGTGCACTGTTAGCTGAATGGCGAAGGGAATAAATTGGTAGTACTAACATGTTGAAAATGTGAGAGCATTATCCATAATACACAAATGTAAATTTACATCAAATCCTATGCTTTGACTGTTTTAATTATCAGATACTGCTGTCTAGAGGTATATTACAGATTATAGTCTTTGGGTTACAATAATTGTTTTAAATGTTCAGCATTAATTACTGAATTAGTCCATTGAGTGGTTTGGGGGTGGGGTGGAGGTGTTATCATTTGATTCTTACACAGTATCACCATTTACAATATCATAGCACATTGCCAATTAAGCTACGACTGTATTGCCAGGCAAGGGTTTGTTTGGATTACCCATTTCTTCTTTGGTCTGTGAGAATATCCATCTGTATTGTTTGCCTTTCTATCTTCTGAGCTAGGTTCCCTCTAAGCTGCTCGGGTGTGCGGCTAAGCAGCAGTCATTGCACACCCACGCACCTATCCCAGACACCCGCGCAGCCCAGTCCCCATGTCCCTCTCCCCGGCCTGATCGCCAACTGCTGTGTCCCTTCTCCTCCTCCTCCCTGGTCCCATCGCTGAACGCCGATCCCTGCCTCCCTTCTCTTCTTCCCTCACCCTATCGCCGTCCCCTGCCTCTCTTCTCCTCCCCAGCCCCATCGCTGACCCCCGTGTTTTAAAAATTTTAAGCAAAAGTATATAAACAGACTTGGCTGATAATGGACATGTTCCCAGCAGACAAGAGTAGTTGGCCTTTCATAGGTACACCCCAGTCAGATCCCACCCCTTTCATTAACTCTTTGACATGCAACGGTCACTGGTCAAATAGAACTCAAAGCAGAACACAAGACAGAGCTGTTTTTTATAGTGTGTCATTACAGCTGCACAGTTTTCCAGGCAAGGACAGATTTTCTCCAAACAAAATTCTGTGATGATACATGCACATGTACTTTAGAATAAAGTGATTTTTCTTTTTAATAAACAAATGTTACTAAATGAAGTTAGAGGCATTTGCATCTTTCAGTTGAAATATAAACTGGATACAATCTTTCTGGAGGACATTTCTTTCCACTCAGAGGAGGGCCAAGAGAACAAAAGTCACACCTTTGGGTCAAACATGGCACTGCTCACAGATTTAGAAAACCTTACTCATGAACATAAGACAACTTACAGGGGCTACAGACACAGAGATGGTCTGTATGCATCAAGATCATCTTAAAATTTTAAGTTTATCCCTATTCATAGCAGAAAAGCGTTCATGACCGCATAGGAAAATACAGGTGACAAAAATTGTGAGGTGTAGATGACAGTAGAGGCTAGATAGGCAGCAAGTGTCATCGTCTCTCGTTTGTTTAGTACATTAATAAAACTACAATATTTCATTTTAACATTTTTATTAAAGTTCCAATGAAAAGACAACATTTATGCATTTCTTTTGAAGTAAGGTACTTAGGCATGCTGATGCTTGCGGCGCCAAAAAACTGTTGCCCATGCGGCACCATGTCTCACAAATTGCAGCTTAGCAAGTACCATAACTTGCTCTCCCTCAGCAAGTACCATAACTTACTCAGCTGCATCATCAGCTTAGAGGGAACATTGCTTCTGAGCTGGGCCATCTGAAATTAGAATAACTCAGATGTCCTTTACCAGCCAGGAAGCTCTAATATCTTACAGAGCTGCTAGAATGCAATCTTGCACAAGCAATCTGACTTCTTTGAGGGAATTAAAGGAATTGTGAGTTATGTATGGGGCCATCAGTTCCTCTGAACTTGGCTGGATCCCTCAGAGTTGGGGTGCCATTTCTGTCTGCAACAAGTATCCTGTGAGTACATCACAGCAAGTACTCCACATTTCTGAGATTGAATGTAGGTACTCCAGCTTAAGAAAACAGTTCAGTAATAGTTTTAGGTAGCAGGTTAGAAACACTTACTGCTTACTATGATGATGAGGATCTCATTGTCACTTCTACAGATATAGTTTTTAGCCACCTCAAAGGAAGCATGTGGCGCCTCACAGGAAACATTGCAACAGTGCATGGATTGCAAATTTTTTATTTCCTTAAAAAAAGTTTCCTTTGGAGTGTTAAATAAATAAAAAATAATAATTTCTACTGGTCTTTACTATTTGTAAATCTTTCAGGCAAATATGGTCTGACAATGTTTTCTGATTGCTTTTCTAAAGGCATTCATTTTAGTTTCATAGTTCAGACATGGCTTTACAAATTTTAGCTTTATATTTTAAAGAGGATACAAGTTGTTCATTTCTTCTTAATATGAAAAACAAACAATATAATGTCATACTATATTTAAAATGATTTGATTAATAAATTAATAAGTACTGTCATTTCAGGGCTTTATAATGGCTGGTAGCCAGATCCTGGTCTCATTCTGTTAGCAGGACACTCACTGAAGTCAATGGGTGTTTTGTCTAAATTGCCAGGATATAGCTTCTAATGTTTGTGCATCTGACTTTGGCAGAAGATACTAATTAAACATGAAAAACTGAATTCATAATCAGGAGGAGAATCTGTTTATTTAATTTTTTCCATTTAGAATCATTTGTCAGACAATTTGAAAGTCCTATGTAAAATTATCTGCATTGGATTAAAATAAATTTTGGCAGGAGGATATGTTAATCTCAAATAATACAGAATTGATAATAAAGGCTTTGGGTCACAGTAAATTAAGGAGGGAGCTTGGAAGCAAAGAGCCAAAGATAAAAATATAAATTGACATATAGCATGGTGAAAGGAGTAACAATTAAGAGATGATATAAATTTTCAAAATAGCAACTACAGTCCCTCTAGAAATTAGGGAAGATGATTTCAAATTTAAACACAGGATTCATAATAATCCATCAAGTATTATATATACAGTTCAGGATGATGCTCTAGGTGGAAAACTAGTCACACTACAACCATAATGTTATTGATCACATGATGCCAAATCCAACAGTTTCCCAAATATCAAAAAGCCCTACCAAAAATACCTCAATATTTTAAAGAGACTAATTCAAATCCAGAAACTGTAATTGCAGGAAGAAAGTCCTCTCTCAGTGATGACAGTGACAGACAATGGCAGTAGAAGTGTTATTTTTAGATATTTATTTTCCTCTGTTAATGATGAAGGAAAAAGAAATTGGTAATAAAAGTAATTAAATCAACAGTGTTAATGTCTAGGCCCTAGACTATCGAGTTATAAATACTGGCGTCTTTAGTTCCTCTTATTATGGTTGGAATCAACATCAGTAAGAGCGGAATAACAGTTAATATACTTAATAAAAGTAGAGATTTAAAGCATTTAATGACTGATTATTGAAGGTAATATGCAAGTATGCAGAACAATTTAATGAAACTTTAAATAATTAACATATTATAGCCAAGCAGTAAGCAACATATAATCATTAAAATCCTATCTGATACGGGGAGTAATTATCATTGGAAGTCATAAAATGAACTTTAATAAAATATTTCTTGGAACAGGATGATTTAATGAGAAGCTCTGGGTCCACACTTGCCAAAGATGGTCCACAGATGATTCTATTTACTTGGCCTTCATTTGACCACGGACGAGGCACTTGACTGCATTAAAGAAAAGATATCCCTTGGCTCTTCCTCACCAAGCTAGGGAGAACTCGATAGTAGTGGAAGAGGCTAGCCTAGGAAAAATAAGCTACTTACAAAGCCTGGGTCTGACATCTGGTTTTTAGGTCCAGTATCTCTTCTCATAAGGATTATCTGGAGGGGAGACCGAATGTCTGTGTTGTAAGCATATAGCTAGATGATATTATTGTTTGTTATTATACAGGCAGCCTGATTCTGATCTCACTTGCACCACTCCATTTTTATTCCATTATGTTCAGTGGAGAACTTGTTTTTTACTGAAGAGTGGCCCTGCATATTTTTTACATTTTTGTTTCCTTAGCCCAAAGCCAGAAAAGTCTAGATTCAGGCTTTACCCAACATAGTATTTTGAAAGTATGTTGTGTTCAATTTTCTCTTAAATTCAGCTTGACTATTAATTTGTTCAGCTTTTTGTAGCTGTGTCCAGAATGTATTTCTAAAGGAACACATTTGAGTTTGAAAGCAGTCACTAGCCATTGGATATCAGATTTAGCAAAGTAAACAAAAATAATTCTGAGTGTGGCTTTTGGATTTGGCCCTTAAAAAAATAAGCTAGATATTGTCTGTGAGCTCCCCCATTGTCCTAGATGTGCGTGGTCAGAATGTCCTAAACTAAATAAGCAATGTTACAGATAGAACCCAGCATATCACAACAAAATTAATTGTTTGGTACTTTGGCATAAATCGTTATACGCAAATTTAGAGATGAAAGATTTTTCAGTTCCTGTAACATGGCTTACTAGAACATAGTATACAGTTAAGGATTTTGGATGCTTTTTATTGAATCAGATTTAATGAGAAAGTAAAATAGACAATGAAATTAATATCCACACACCAGTTATTACAGTATATAGATCTCAGCTGGTGTAAATGTACATAGCTTTACTGAATTCAATACAGTGTCATCAATTTACAGCACATGAGAATTGGTCTTACGTGTCTATGAAAAGTAATGCATTAATGAGATCTTTTAATGGTATCTAGGAATCGCTCAATGTCCTTGGAGATTACAGATTGAATCTTCCATTAGTGTCTTTTTTCAGTGATTTGAAAGGAAACTAAGATCCGTGTGGTGGTAAATATGACTTCTATGTTTATTAGAACTGTCCAAATCCTCTATTAAATGAATCCTCAGAGCTTTAGAAAAGTTGTAAAAACTCTGTTATTGTTCATATTCTGTTATTGCCTGTACTTCCTAAAGTTCTAAGAAACTGGATCACTGTGTGGAAATTCTACTTTATTAATACGTTCCCTTCTTGTGCTCAGATAACAATCTTTTAAATAAATACAGCAATATGGCTACTTCTTGATATAATAAACAAAAATGGGTCTTGGGGAAAGGAAGCAGCTGTATATAATATTTTGCAAAGTAATAAATTAACTACGATTTAATTTTTAGGAATCTAATGTATTCATCCAAATATTAGTTTTATTTCCTACATGTTCAATCTCTTAAAAAAAAGTCTTGCACATGTAAAAATACAAGCCTGAACTATCTATTACAATGCATTTGTACATCCATATTTTCTTGTGCACTGCTCTAGACCCATTTGGACAGCTGCCTTTGGTATTTAGTTTGCTGAGTAATTCCTTACAATGATCTTGTGCTTCATCAGCTACAATCTGAGAACTTCTTTAAATATACAGCAAGTCCCAATTCTCTAGACATTGCAGTGTGTGAAATTCCTTTATATTTCATTGTAGTACCTTTCCTGGAAGTGTAATGGTGATGTTTTGCAGAAATATCTGAGGTGTGGTGCAACAGATGCAATATATTCACAATCATGAGAATAACAATGTTAATGTAGAAAAACAACAGAGTCCTGTGGCACTTTTAAAGACTAACAGATTTATTTATCGCATGAGCTTTCGTGGGAGAAAATCCCACTTCGTCAGACGCTTTGAAGATGGGAAACTAAGTGGGATTTTCTCCCACGAAAGCTCATGCGATAAATAAATCTGTTAGTCTTTAAAAGTGCCACAGGACTCTGTTGTTTTTCTACAATAGACTAACACAGCTACCCCTTTGGAATGTGAATGTATGTTACGGGAATCGGACAGCAGAGAATTTGGAACTTTATTAATTGCTCCCAAATTCTAAAGGCTTTTTTTCCCTGGTAGGTTTAAACTCTTGTCAGCCTGATTTTTGTTGTTTTAACTTCTTGCACAGGTCAAGTGTTTTGCACTGTGTTACATTGGCCTTCTTTGGAAAATCTAGCTTAGAATGTCAAAATCATAATTTAAAATTGGTTACCATTGGTTACTTATAACAATATAAAGTAGGAAAGATTGGTCATACTGATCCTGGAGTTACTCATGCACATGGACAAATTTTTGCATGTGAATAGTTCAATGGAAATCAAATGCAGGAATACTGGCAAGAGTGGGACCAGAATTAGCAATAAATCAGAATGCAAATTATTTATTTACCTAAAGCATGATCGTTCACTTCTTTTGTTACAGCAAAACCAGAGATTCTCACTTCAGACAGACTTAGTAATGGCATGCTACAGTGTGTAGCAGTTGGCTTCCCTGCCCCTACAATAGATTGGTATTTTTGTCCAGGAGCTGAGCAGAGGTGAGTAAGGGATGAGAAATTCAAGAAGGTATCTTAAAAGTGACCTGACACATCTGATTTAAAATTCAAGAAATAATAACTTGAAAGAAGACCAACATGTTCAAACATTGCATTATTTCTGTCAGTGTTGTCTTGATTGTTTTAGGTTTGTGCCCTTTGTTTTCCAGGACACAGGATAATTAAATTTCCATGTATACATAGTAGATTGTGTGTTACATGTGTCTGGAGTTATTACAAAAAATGTATTAAATTACCAGGTCTCTAAGATGATTGAGGTAGAATATTTGTGAAACCCATTGTAAAATGTTCCTCACTTCTTCTGTCATAGACATAATAATAGCAAGTCACATTTCTCAACCAGGTCATTTTACTTAAGTCTTAAATAGCTTGGGGGCTTTTTAAAGTGTTTTTAAGGAGACCCTATATAATGTTATTATTTATGTTACCAATAATATTGCTAAAATTAGAGTGTTTGCTTTTATATAGTAAAGATGAGAAATTTTAACAGTACATTTGATTAGTCAAAGAAGTACAAATATGCTTTCATTGACCAATTCATAGGGTAGCTCTTACAAACAACAGCTTGTGAGGCAGTGCTGGGTATTTTGTTTTTTCATATATTTGGTGCTGTTGTAGGTCAGCCATGGATGTATTTTTTCTTATGATAACTCAGCGTCTCTGAATAAGTTGCTGACAGTGGGAGTTGAAACTAGGACCTAAGGAGCTAAAAGCCAGAGCTGAAAAGGCAGGTTCCATAGCTCAAAGACTGCAGCAGACTCATAAATCTGTATATGTGGACTATCCTCTAGACAGTACAGAGAGCTACACTGTGTAGATATTAGTTAAGTAGTTGTGGAGGATTTACATGTATAATTCTATACACAGAAGGGAAAATAAACTTTGGGACTAATAAGCAGAGTACAAAGAGCAAGTTCTTCAGCTCAATCCTTTAATGAAGCTGTGTCAATTCATGCTAGCTAAGGGTCTGGCTGAAAATATCGAACTTTATCTTAGAAGAAAGATGAAATAATAAAGAATTTACTCCAAATATTTATCCATAAGAAGATAACTGTCAACAATGTTCCCCTCAGGTGTTTTGATTCAGCAGCTATATCTCCAGTGGATGTGAAGATCAATTATGGAAATTCTTCACTTCCATCATTTGGAAGGATTGTGGTTGAAAGTACCATTGATGCCAGCGCGTTCAAAAACAATGGCACTATATCATGCGAGGCTTCCAATGATGTTGCCAGAAGTTCTGCTTTTTTCAACTTCGCTATTAAAGGTAGTAGCCAAAATGCTGTGTAGACATGTATAAAAATGTGATTAGGATGATCAGCTGGTTTAGCGCTGCCCCTCACAAATAATTACAATAAGGCTCGTATTTTAAATACATTGCCTGTGTGTTTGAAGCTTCTTTTTGGTAGAGAGCCTGAGTAATATTTTAGACTGCATTTCCTATCATAATTCTTAAATGTTAAAACCTAGTAGAAATTTAAAACTGAAGGCTGTTAATATCCATTTTCTTCTATCATATATGTAGTGCGGTCTCGTGAGTAGAGCACCAGCCTGGGAGTCAGGAAAACTAGCTTAGCCACTGCCCTGCTATGTAGCATTCCGTCTCTGTGCCCTCTCCTTTGTCTGTCTTGTCTATTTAAACTTCAAGATCTGTCAGGCAGGGATGTCTTGTACTGTAAGTTTGTAGAGGGCCCAATACAATGTGTCCCTCCACTTGCCATATATAATACACAGAGAAAAATGGATCATTTTTTTTGTATTGATCTTTACAAGATCATGTTACTCGTCATACACTCTGCTTCCAAAGATCATGTTGTAGAGAGCATATTAATCATTGGATAAGCTAAGAAATTAGGACTTTGGGAAAAGTTCAGTTAACAAACTTTTTCTTTACCTACTTTGACAGGAATCCTGTTTTTAAAGCTAAAAAATTGAAGAAGTCTAAATGAATGGACTAACAATAGAACTTTGTGCTACCATGCAGAAACCCTGAGTTTAACTGGTCTTGGTTTCATGCTTCCTAGTTTAATGGGGCCGGGAGTGCTGAAGAAACAAACTAAACTGCACAGCTTCCAGGGTAAAGAAGTGTCTCAAATTGCTGTCACACAACAGCTTCTTACAGTTTGTCCATTCACTGTGGTTCTGCTATTCCGCCTTATGGAGATGGGGGAGGAAGAGAAAGGGCAAGTCATCTGGACCCAAGCAGAAACAAAGAGAATATCCCCTGAGGGAGAAAATCAGTTAGGGGGGTTAAAGATTTGACATTTATGATTCTTTAAATATTTGTTTTCTTGTTTAATATTTAAATAGAACTTTCTCTGTCTCTTTCTAGAACATATCAATACCCACACCCTTTTCACTCCCTTACTGATAGGGTTTGGAGTAGCAGCAGGACTGATGTGCATCATTGTAATGATTCTTGTGTACAAGTATCTACAGGTAAAATCAAACACACACATTGATCTTACTTGTTCTTGTTGAAGTTTTAGCAGTAAAACGAACATTTTTTCTTTTTCTTCCCCCCAAGAAACCCAAATATGAAATTCAGTGGAAAGTCGTTGAAGAAATAAATGGAAACAACTATGTTTATATAGACCCAACACAACTTCCTTATGATCAGAAGTGGGAGTTTCCAAGAAACCGGTTGAGTTTTGGTTAGTTTAGGTTTATTTAACTTCTTCCATCTACAATGTGAAATTTTCAATCCCTCTAACATGAGGCCTTGTTAAGGAAACATGACATTTGTTGTCAATAGTATTTTACAGGGGTGGCCAAACTGTGGCTCATGAGCCCATGCATCTCTTTTACACTTGGAGTCCAGCTTGCAGAGTCCTCCATGCCCCCTCTTCCCCTCTTTTCTTCTACCAGACTGGGTTGATGATGAGGGTAGAGGATTCTGCCCAGTAGGGAAAGGGATCTTGGGTGGTCAGTAAGTTGGGCCACCCCAATATATTACATAGTAAAGTATATAATAATGACAACTGCTATTTTTGCATGCAGTTTGAGCAACTTGTTTTCTGTCTTAAGCAAATACGCTTAAATTGATCCAATAATCTACTACAGATCTTTTTTAATATAAAGCAAAGAGGTAAAATATTTTACCTAACACCCATTAAAAGTTGTCTGGCCCTTTCTAGGTAAAACTCTTGGTGCTGGAGCTTTTGGGAAAGTTGTGGAGGCTACTGCATATGGTCTGTTTAAATCTGATGCGGCAATGACAGTAGCAGTAAAAATGCTCAAACGTAAGTTTCTGCTACGTACAGTATTCTTTTTCCTAACTTTCTTCCCCTGTGTACTGAATTTGCTGAATGCTCTGTTTCTCATTCCAGCAAGTGCCCATTTAACAGAGCGAGAAGCCTTAATGTCTGAACTCAAAGTTCTGAGTTACCTTGGTAACCACATTAATATTGTGAATCTACTTGGAGCCTGCACTGTTGGAGGTAAAGTTATCAAGAGGGTATTGGATTGAATTGCTTTGTCATAATGAAATGTTTAACCTTCTCTTGTGAGATCTTCATTCTAGACATCAGACCGTTTAAACCTCCCTCCCCTCCCCCGCCTCCAGGTGGGTAATTCTGGCTAGAAATGAAGATTACTTTTTTGCTTATGTGACCCAGTACGTGGGTCCATTTCTGGACTCCATCAGGTTGGCACATAACATAGTTTCCTCTTAAGAGTTCACAAAAATGGGCTGTCTGAGTTTATCTTCAGCAAGATCAGCTTCCAAAAATGAGAATGAATATTAAAAGGGCATGTTTAGTTTTGAGAAAAGAAGACTGAGGGAGGACCTGATAACAGCCTTCAAATATGTTAAGGTCTGCTATAAAGAGGGCAGGGATCAATTGTTCTCTCTGTCCACGGAAGATAAAATAAAAAGTAATGGGATTAATGTGCAGCAGGGGAGATTAAGGTTACCGGTAGATATTAGGAAGAACTTTCTGATTATAAGGGTAGTTAAGTTCTGAAATAGGCTTCCAAGAGAAGTTGTGGAATCCCTGTCATTGGAGGCTTTCCAGAACAGGTTGGGCAAACACCTGTTAAGGAAGGTCTGGGTTTTCTTAGTGCTGCACAGGCTGAACTTAATAACTTCCTGAGGTCCCTTCCAGTCCTACATTTCTGTAGTTCTGTCATTTTCTGCATTATTAGTTAGTATTTGAACTGAGTTATTCATTAATATCTACTGTAAAGCTGATATATGTAGTGTCGTACTTTCCTCAGATAATCTATTTAAACTGCAAAAGACATTTATTAGTGTAATAGGATTACTAATTCTTAAACCTTGTCAGTCAAAAAATGAAAAACATAAGGATCTAAAAGTAACTTTGTTTACTTTGCACATCCTGAACCTTTTGTTTAATATATTTAAGAACATAAACATTAATGTTAACATACACACATAATAAAAGGCAACCAATAATTGAATCTTATGTATAGTGATTTCTTAACTTTGGTGCATTTAAATTTGTAACCTGGTATGTTATGCTAATGTATTTGTACTTTTTAATTTCTCCATTTTACTTTTTAAAGGGAAAAAAATCCTGGAAAAATCTAGAGTTTTTGGTTTATGCGAAACATTCTACCCTTTCACTTTTGCATAATTCAGAATTGACTGAAGAGATTCCATTCAAGTGATCCACAAAGCAAATTTTCTGGCCAGAGTCAATCAATGCATGGGCTATTTCAGATAGAAAAGAGAATTTTGTAATGCATAAGCTTTTGAAAAGATTGGGTTTGTACTAATCCTGCCATAATCTTAAGTATTGGCTCTTATGAAAGCCATAATTATTAAACTAAAAAAGAACCACAATTCCATGAATGAAATAACAGAAAGAATTATTACATATTCAAGTGCCATAGCTGCAATCACTCATTCAGAAAACATATAATCAATCTATAAACATCTATACTGTAGGTGACTTGATTCTTCTTTTAAATTTAATTTTAATATTCTAAAAGGTAGTTTTAGTTTTCTGTCTCAGCAGTCTGTTCTGTGTGAATGATTTTTCCCATTATGCTGCTGAATATAACACCCTACATTATTTAAAAACATTGCTGAAAGAACTCGAAGCTCTACTGTAAACAGAAGTGAATCAAAAGGATTAATGTTTGAAGCTCTTACTCTAACGTTCGGAACAAATAACTTCCTTCAGGAAGTGACCAAAATCATACAGATGTGTCTAGTCAGAAACATTATCACATGAAGAGGGAAAAAGACTTATTTGTTTAATTTTTGTACAACGTGATGCTATTGATGGGGGAAAAATTAATTGGGAATGATGTAACTTAAATTGCACAATCGTAACCAGTCTGTGAATGAGGAAACTGCGGCTGTAACTTCAGTATGACTTTTCATGTCCAAGACAGTGCTGTGTGATTTAAAATAGGACATTTTGTGTCTTTAATTGAATAATATTTTTGTATAAGAATTTTGACTCTGAAAGCAAAGCTTATAACTGCTTTTAAACTCCTTTTGCGTCTGTAGGTCCCACTCTGGTCATCACAGAATATTGCTGCTATGGTGATCTTTTGAATTTTCTCAGAAGGAAACGTGATTCATTTATTTGTCCAAAGCATGACGAATATGCAGAAACGGCAGTTTACGAGAACCTTCTGCATCAGAAAGAGCCTGCCTGGTAAGGATAATCTGCCAATACATAAAGGCATTGCCAGAAAGTTCAGAGGGTAAATCAAAGTTGATCTAGTGAAAAGAAGTCACAAGAGAACTTTAATGTAGCATTCTCTAAAGACTGCATCAATTTATTTAAAAAAATCAGTTTATTTAAAAAGGTGCTTTAATTTTTTACAACAAATTAATTGTGGCTTGTTTTAAAGACTATAGTTCAAATTATTTCAATACACTTCTATTTTTACTGCTTCATCAGCTTTCCTCTGGTTTGTGTCCAATGCTATACCTTGAATCAAAACTTCCATCTTCATTTTTATTTATCAGTATTGCTAAGGATTGACAGGAATCAGCTTGCAATGTCAATAACAGTACTGCCAGCATTGTTGTTTTGTGCCATTCTGTTTTACCAGGAGTTCCTGCATTCGCAAATAGCTTTTTACAACAAAAATGCCTTTCACTATTGCGTTAAATCACACAGGATCTTGTGACAAAGAAGCTGCACCACCATTTTGGAGTTAGGACTTACCCAGCCATTGCTCACACTTTTGGGGTGTTCTTTTTGTTTTTTTTCCCCCTTAGCTTTTATCTACCTCTCTATTATTAAAGTGTTCCATTTCAGACATAGCCCAAGTGCTGTTTCTTAGGACATTTTCATGTACATCTGTTCCCATGCAAAGGTTCTCCTAATACGTTCATTTCTTTAAAGTACTGAAAATGTCATTTGCCAAACCTTCAGCTGTATAGCAACAAATTACCTACTCTATATTTCAATCAGTATTTTGCAGCATTGAGCCCATTACTCTACTTTAGCAAACTAAACTTTAAAAGAACCCAACAGAGCTCTTAGTAGGAGCTAAAGCACTTTGCTATGTAGGAAGTTTTGTCCTTTTGGTGTTAGGGATGTATCTGCCACATCACTATTATGCCATATACCTGCAAGAGAAGAATGGTCATGCCAGGTCAGTACATGAATAGACAACACTGAAGATAAAACCTATGGCTTAAGGAAGTAGTTCTAGTGTTTCCATTTGAATCCCGTCATGATGTCATGACTCTGCTGCGAGAGGTGCCGTCTTTTGAGTATGCCGTGAAGTTAAGACTCTCATAACTTGAGTGTCGCATTACACTTCTTTATAAAAGTTGGTGTATTGATTGTCAAGTCTTTACCAAATTTGAGTATTGCTGCATGCTGTTGAATTGCAGCTGCATAACCCCTGATAGTCTTTGCACTGGAGGGGCGAAGTGATTAACTATCTCTCCAGGTTTGTCGTGAGACCAAGTTTAATATTTATAAAGTGATTAGATATTCGTGGATAAAAGATGCTATATATGGGTAGTGTAAGGGGAATTTTTGTGTCTCTATAGTTTAAAAAGATACTAAAAAAGAAATATTTAAAATCCTTCAGTATATAATTGTATTTACGAATTACATGTAGCATTCATGCATTTGAATATGTGTAGGGATGGGAAAACTGATTTTTAAAAAAATACAAATTCCCTCTAACGTATGCTGATTTCTGCAACCCAATTTGGATCCTTTTAGAAAATTTGAAGTATTCAATTAACTTTTCTCCCCGGTTTTATCATCTGAATTTTAACTGAAAAGTAAATTATAGAATATAGTGATAAAATCTTTCCTGAATAGAAGGAACCATTAGAATGTAATCAGAAACATCTTGCCTTTCCTTTTAGAGACTCAACCTTTACTATAAATAATATAAACAGCAAACTTTTGTATGTTTATCTGAGGTAAACTCCAAACTTTGGAATCAAATCATTACTTTATTCCATAATGCACATCCTTACAGTCTTATTTTGTCAAATCTTATCTCTGTATATGATTTTTGTTTTCTTTTAAAAAATAATTAACACTCACAACCTATGTTTTTCTAATGTTATTCATTTGTAAAAATTTTAGATTCAAACTTGTCCTTAATGTTTTTATTGTAAATTGTCCACACAGTGATGTAATCAATGAATACATGGACATGAAACCAGGAGTCTCTTATGTTGTTCCGCCAAAAGCAGATAAAAGGAGACAAGGGAAGACAGGTAAGTGTTTATCCAAAAATCTAACCCACATCCTACAGTACAAAGAGGGCTTTCTGATTATTATTTTTTTAATTTTAAAATGATCTTTGCTGATGGATGCATCCAATTAACTCCCTAATTCAATGTGATGAGGGTTAAAAAGAATAATTAACTCATTTAAAATGGCTTCCTATTTTTCTGTGATATGAAAACATTCTAATGATAATGGATTTTATTATTAGATGCAAGAGGAAGACCAAAGTCAGGATAAACCCATTACTCAATAAGGGGGAAAAACAATAACAGAAAATGTGGAAATGACAGAAGAGCTAAATGAATTTTTTGTTTGTTTTCACCACAGTTTAGTAGCAATTGGACATCTAACAGTAAATGCCAGTGAAAATGAGGAAGGATCAGAGGCTACAATAGGAAAAGAAAAAAATAAAAATTATTTAAACAAATTTTCAAGCCCCCGTGGCCTGATGAAAAACATTATAAAATGGTCCAGGAGCGGAAAAAGGAGACACCTGAATAATTAGCAATTATTTTCAAAAAGTTATGTAAAATAGGAAATATTCCAGAGGACTGGAAAATGGCAAATATTGTGCCAATATATAAAACGGAGAAATAATGACAACCGGGGAATTACAAATGATTCTATTTAATGTCAGTACCTGTAAATTAATAGAGCAAATAATTAAACAATCAGAGTAAATAGAATGCAATTCAGCATGGACAAATGAAAAGTAGCAAGACACAGGTAATTCTTCCTCTCTCCTCTACGCTGATATGGCCTCAAATGGGTATTGTTTTGGATTCCACATTTCAGGAAAGATGTGGGCAAATTGGAAAAGGTTCAGAAAAGAGTAACAAAATTGATTAAAGGTCTAAAAAACATGACCTATGACAGAAGATTGAAAAAACTGCATTCATGTAGTCTGTAGAAGAAAAGACAGAAGGTGAACATGATATCAGTTTTCTAGTACATAAAGGGTTGTTAAAAGGAGGATGGAAAAAATTTTCTTTCGTTAACCTAGGATAGGACAAGAAATGATGGGCTTAAATTGCAGCAAGGGTGGTTTAGGTTGTAAATTAGGAAAACTTCCTAATTGTCAGGGTAGTTGAGCACTGCAATAAATTTTGGAATCTGTCACTGGAGATTTTTAAGAGCAGGTCAGACAAACACCTGTCAGGGGTGATCTAGATAATACTTGCTCCTGCCTTGAGTGCAAGGGACTGGACTAGATGATCTCTTGAAGTCCCTTCAAATTCTACAATTCTATGATTCTTCTTTGTATGGCTTTAGTTTCCGTTTCAGCACTACATTCTGATAAATATAAGCCAAATATGTTTCTAGACAATCATAATTTGTCCATTTTTAAACTGTTTGCATTTGTGGGGCTTAGGATCATATATTGATCGAGATGTCACCATTGCCATATTAGAAGATGATGAATTGGCTCTGGATGTTGAAGACCTACTGAGTTTTTCATATCAAGTGGCAAAGGGCATGAGCTTCCTTGCTTCCAAAAATGTAAGTTGTGAATTTGGGTAACAGGTAGTATCTGAAGACTTTGGTTTTCTTCATCCACTGACATTTTTAAAACATGACTATTCCACCTGTTGAGTAATCTTTTTACTAGTCTATTTCTTTGTGCAAGCTAATCCTGCATTTTTCCATCTGAGAGATTTGCACTGAAAAGTGCTAGTCCACTCGGAATGAATTTTCTCTGGACTTCTCTCACATAAAGAAAAACCTTGAGCCTACCTCTAGCTGTACAGTGCTCAAAATGCAGCAGAATTGCTTCATTTCTACAGCCGAGGGCATTGGGACTTGGGGAGCCCCATCAGTGCACCATGGAACCAGCAATGTGATGGTTCTGTGCCCAGCAGTGTGACGGGAGGGATGGGCCCAAGTAGTTGTAAGGGTGGGTGCACTTTATCTACAAACTTCACTGACTCAGAACTTGGTATGTATGGACAAAGAGGGAACAGCAGTCCTTTACTGCCGCACCTTCCCATACCCTACAGTTTGGGTTGAGGATTTTGATCTATATCCTTTCCTTTTGTCTCTTGGAGCACACAACAAGTCTAATAAAAGCTCTATCTGGTGCCATTGGATGCCACACAAGCCCTTTAGAATTAATTTTTCAGAACTTTTATAGTATAGAAACTAGATAGAATTTATGAATGAATCTCGTCATCAGAGGAGTAGATTCTTCCAGAAAGAGAATAAAATCATGAATGTTTTAGATGGCTTATTCTCTGTGACATCCATAAACAATTTACAAACAGAAGAAAAGTTGAAAGACAGCTGAAGAGCTCTATTTGCACAAAATATATGTCCATTCAGAATTAAACCCTGATAAATCTGATGCTTTTGAACCATAGAATACCTTCTTAAACAAGGGGTCATTACAGGATGGGAATTTTCAAAGTTTTGGTTTCACTTATGGGATACTTTTTGTTGTCTGCTGAGCAGAAGTATTTTTGTAAAAAAAAATGTTTTAAAAAAAATCTAAAACCACTTGGACATATTCAATGTGCTCTGCTTTCCAAAAGTTCCATATTATGGACTGTCAGAAAGAGATTTGTACCAAATAGAAATTTCAAATGTAGAGTTATTAGTAATGTTCGCTACAGTTGTAATTAGATTTTTACTTTTTAAAAACAATTTGGCAATAAATATGAGAAAAAAGTATCAAAACCCAGGGGCATTATGTTGTACAATGTAATATGAATCCACTGTAAAACAAATATATGTGATTTTAAACCTTCCCTCAAACACTACATTAACTGTGGGGTATTCATAAATATAAATGTTGGCCCGCTGCAGCTCCTGAAGTCAATGGTAAAACTTCAGTAGAAGTATAGAATGTTGAATGCTGGTTTTGAACATCCCAAGCTAAAAGCATATTGCTTCACTCTGCAGTCTTAATCAGCTTTAACTCGTCCCCCTAGCGTGAACACATTAGGATGTAGTTTTTAATATTTTTCCATAGGGCCCCTGCCTCATTCAGTTTACAGGATGGACAGTGCTCACTGAAGAAAGCAGCCACTCATTTTTTTTTAATCTTCCTCTTTGAATGGCCATGAACAATTCATTGTGCATCATTCTGAACCCTACAATGAAGGAGGAATATGTTTTCTTTCTTTATAGGCTTCTCTGCTATGTTTATCACTGCTGTTTTTGTATGCATCACATTATTGACTTTAACCTTCCAAAAACTTTAGGTGTTTGAGAAGTAGTAGTATGGGAATTTAACAGTGCTGAGCTTAAGGCACAAATAGTGAGCCAGTGTAGAAGCAATGGTAGAATTCAGCTCTCCAGTATTATTTAACTACTCACCAAGTTCAGGCAGTCTTCCTATGTCCTGCCTTTCTCATACCACTTTACCAGTGGGAGGTTGTGGTGCTCAGGTCCTGTACTCTGGGTTCTAGCCGAGAGACTCTACAACATTCACCATTCCCCATTCAGAGCACAGTGCTTCAATCACAAGACCATTCTTCTTGGGCCAGTGGACCATACCACTTCTGTCAGAATGAGGGAGAAATGTTTTGGACCACAGACCATTTTATCACTTTACTGCTGTAGCAGGTCTGCTCACATGTGTGACCTTACATACATGCTTAGACACTTTGCTGCATTGCGATGTGAATAAGACAGGGATGTCAGGGGGAAAATAGTATAACAGCATGTACTGTTAATTTAAAGTAGTTTCATAATATGTGCATCCAAGAGTGCAAGGTAACGTTTCTCAGGCAACCTTATAGTGTTAGTTCCTGACCTTTAATTGCTTCATTTTGTGACCTTAATGTTATTTTAAGTAGTTTTTAGTATGAAATTTCATACATTTTGTTTTGAAGGGAAAAATAAAGGTAATTCACGGTGTTTAGCTGTTTGCTAGGTAGCTGAGTCCTGCACAGTACAGACTGTCGATGAGACACGGAACCTTTAAATCATTCCATGAATTCCTTTCTAAATTATAGAGGAGAAGACAACAGAACTTTTCGAGTCTGCCTCCTTCCACATGTGCCCTCAATTGCCGACAAAGAAGCAGGACTTCTTCCAAGTCTTAAATCCTTTTGTACATGCCCTCACAAGGTATAGAGGAGGTTTCCTGCCTCCTTTCACATGACCGGCAGTGGTACATATGGAAGGAGATAGGACTCCTCCGTTATTTATGCACAGATATGCTTGTCATTGGAAGATAAATTATTTTGTCTCTTTTGAAAATAGGAATTAGGTTTCTAAGTAACTTAAGTGCTTTTGAAATGTTTTACCCTATATTCTTGCCTAAAAAGTTTCCACTACCTTCCCTGGTTTATGAAAACTCTTTTAAAAATTGTGATTTGTTTTTCCTCCTTAGAAACAATGCATTTTTTACCTACTCTGTTAGAAAGTAGCATAATCATTTTTTATGAAACTTTCAGAAAAAAAAATCTTTCCGACTTAGCGTAAGCACACTGAAGTTCATTTGAAAGTGTAAAACTCTGAGACAGTTATAAGGAACTGAAAATGGCCTTTCCTAATGGAAATGCTTAGGCTACCTTAACTACAGACTGCAGTCCCTGCACTACTTCCTGTATGTTTCAGTAAAGCTATCATGCTATAAAGCTTGATAGCTAAGTAAGCATTTTAAACTCAAACACTTTATGGCTTTCATTTTTCACTATATATTATGTATAGTTAAATAAATGTGTATTCAAGAAAACACATACTCAATCAGCAATGCTTCATCAGCAGTGAAAAGTACTGAAGATACTACAAAAAACTTTCCTGATTGCTTGTTTTATTATTTTAGTGCATTCATAGGGATCTAGCCGCAAGAAATATTCTTCTCACTCATGGTCGAATAACAAAAATTTGTGACTTTGGCCTTGCTAGAGATATCAAGAATGACTCAAATTATGTGGTCAAAGGAAATGTAAGTACTTAACTAAGAAACATCCTAAATTGTCTTAATTGCCAAAGAAATCCTTTTCTAAGATTATTATTTTTAAATTCTTTAGATTTAGTGATGCTGTATTTATTTGGTTAATTATTGAAATACGTATTCATACTAAAATGTTCTAAAAATCAGGTTTGCCTTGCTGTAAATAGGCAGATAACAGAAATTGTATTCTAAATGTAAGATATTTGAGTAGAACATAGTGGGAAGCAGAAATAGACTTGATTTTCATTGGTTCCATATTCTGAGGTTAGCAAAGAAACTGAAATAACTTTGCTTTGTAAATGAAAACAGACATAACCTGTAACTTGCTGTTGTAGATCAAATTTGTCCAAGATACATAGGGTTTGGAATGAGATGTGGCGTTCTGGATGTAAAGAGGAAAGTCTGAATACTCCTATGCAGACTAGTCTCAATTACACTAAGACCCTTTTACACCAGATCTTAAAGAGAGAAGGGAAGCTGTGGGCGGGCTTCTCTAGTTCTCTTAAACCCAGCCACAGCTTAGGAGCTCTAATATCCTGGACAATGGGGGCAGCTGCTTCTGCTGTGAGTAGCTGCAGGATGAATGAAGAGAGTATTTGGTCATTCTAACTTAGTCAAAAATAATTCCACTGTCTGTCTATTGCTGCTTTTCAACTGCCAGGGCTGATAAAGGGACCATAGTGTAAATGAGAATCAGACCCATAGGGGAGCAAACTACAGCCACATGCTAAAATCTTTCTTTAAGATGCACAGGCCAAAGGAAGTCTGGATCTCAAATGTTGTTGTCCAAGGATTGTTCATTATGTTTTTTAGTCATATCAATATGTATCTATTTATATCACATCAAATACAGGTGACGTTGCAGTAATCAAAAATATCCCTTCATAGTTCTTTAATTTCTTAAAAAAAAAAAAAATAGGACCTGTATTTAACAAAATGAATCCCTCAATTTTTTCTGACTCTTCCACAAACAGAAACCTGCTTCTATTCACTAGCTATAAATTCATCGCTTCCCACAGGAAGGAGCCCTGAAGAACAAATGGGTTTGGCAGCATTAGCTGATGATACAAAAATTCAGGCTCTGGCAAGCTGAGTAGTAGAGAGCCTTCCACAGTCCCTCTGTCACTGAAATTGCTTGTTCCTCATGGATAAAATGGGTGGTGTCTTAGGTTCCTGAGAAAACCTCAGCTGCTCCGGCATCACAGAGGGAGAGGCCATCTCTGAGATAGCCAGAACATAGCCATTTAAGGCTTAAGTTAGGAAGATAGCTTTTGTCAGCTGGTTTTGGAGATCTGGCCCAGTTCTGTGCGCTGTTCCCAAAGTTCAGTCTAGGGTACAGTTGAAGTCAGGAGGAATTCAGCAATGCTGGGTGGGTAAAATAGCCACTGAATGCCACTCGGTGGCACTTAGAAAGAAACTGAAGGAAGAGGCCAAGTTTAATTGTCAACGTTGAGTCAGGATCTGCTTGATCCCCCGTGCATCAAGGATTTTAAAGTTCAGGCAGCAGCTTGTGAGGTGGGCAGTAAGTAATTACATTTTACTTGTCTAGACTATGCCTTAGGTTGCCCTGAGCTGCCTAACAATAGGATTTTTCTTCATCTGAGAAGGTTAGAGAAGGATAGGAAGCAGCTGCCAGGAGAGATGGGAAGCTGTGGGCGGGCTTCTCTAGTTCTCTTAAACCCAGCCACAGCTTAGGAGCTCTAATACTCTGGACAATGGGGCAGCTGCTTCTGCTGTGAGTAGCTGCAGGATGAATGAAGCGAGTATCTGGTCATTCTAACTCAGTCAAAAATAATTCCACTGTCTGTCTATTGCTGCTATAGATTTCATTTAGTAAACTAATAACTCAGAATTGCCCATCTACTAAAACCACATGTTCTTATTGTCACCTGTAACATTAGGCAGTTAATGGAAAAATATATTACCCTTTCCTCTCCTTCTCTGGAGTCCTTTCCCTACTTCCTGCTTCCCTTCCCTGTAGGACATCAAGCCTCTCCTAGACAGAGTAGCTGTAATACATTTTGGCATACAGAGTTTCAAAATTGATTTAGAAGGAAAGGGCTGGGATTCTCCCATTACAATGCAAATATTCTGTGGACAGCAGGAAAAAGGTCAAAGAAATGGGAGGGAAAAAAGGAAATGAATTGAGGTTTTTTTGGACCCTTTTATTCTTTAAAAAAAAAAATCATTTCCTTTTCAGCAGTTTTCATTTCTGAAGTAGGGTGCATGCATGTGTGTGTGTTAATTACTAAAGCAGCTTCTTGAAAAATTGGAGGGTGTCTGGGCAGTGTAATCATAATAAAATTCAAATAAAGAGAGATGCATATTCAGTCTGATTATTTTAAACAACTGTACTATGTTTTAACAAATCCTTGTGCTCCAATTGGCTATCATCCATTTTAAATCAGGTACAGGGAGTCGCACACTATAGTAAAAAAAAATAATAATCATATAACAGTTATGCAAATCAGACACAAACTAATCAGAGTTCAAGGCGCTGTATAAATGTACAAAGCCTGTACAATGCTAGACCTGTACCATATCTCTGCAATCTGACTTGCAGAGAGAATTCCACTTCAGTAATAATATATCAAAAAATGTAACAGTTATATAATAATATATTTGATATTCTTAAATTTTCTAACCTCCTTATCTAATTTTTTTTTTTCACCTTCATTCCCAACCCCTGCAAAGGCTCGGCTTCCTGTAAAGTGGATGGCACCTGAAAGTATTTTCAACTGTGTTTACACATTTGAGAGTGATGTCTGGTCTTATGGAATATTGCTTTGGGAACTGTTTTCTTTAGGTAAAATATTTACTGATCAAATGTGTACTTTGTATCTCATCTAGAGTTGATTACTGATTTTAAAATGGAATTGATCAATTAAATACTGTATCCACAGGAAGCAGCCCCTACCCTGGAATGCCTGTGGACTCCAAGTTTTATAAAATGATTAAGGAAGGATACAGAATGTTTAGTCCAGAATGTGCACCAGTTGAAATGTAAGAGACAATCTATCACTACTAATCAGCCACTAATTTTGAAACAAAGGAAGTAACACCTCCAGATACGGGCTTGATCTTTATAATGTTGCTTTATTTTCCCTTCAAATTTTCCACAGCTGAACTAGTTTTAATTGTATAACACACACTTACTGTGATCCTTTTATGGTCTCATAGCTCTGTCATTAAAGATATTCTAAGTTACACAAATAATGATAATACACAGAACACAGTAAACCAGTTCACTTGAGGAAAACTAGTTAAATCACATCAATTTGTGCAATTCCTGTAGTTGTGTTCTAATTCCTGATTAGAATAAGATGGCCAAGCATCTTTTTCACTACCTTTCCCATTTTAGTGTTTTTCAAATTGTCAATATCACACTCATTATCTTTAAATATGAAGCCTTCATGCTGTAGCAGCTCCTTATATAGAATTTCCTTTACTGTCAAAGGGAGTTCTACCTACAATACATCAATAGTGTTGGATTATTAGCCAGTTGGGATAGAGGTTCTATTTCTACTCTTAGAAAATCGGATTAAACATTTTACTTAGCCATGTTTTGAAATGTTGGGTTAAGTTGCTATTGTTACACATGTATAACTTCAATCTGTTTTAGCCCATACAAATAATAATGGAATTTGAATACAGAAATTATTTCTTCCTGAAGTTCCCAGTCAATAATGTGAACTTAACATATTTGCAGGTATGAGATAATGAAGAGTTGCTGGGATGTTGATCCTGTGCAGCGGCCAACATTTAAGCAAATTGTACAGCTAATTGAGCAGCAGCTTTCAGATAATGCAAACCATGTAAGTATAAGCTTTTATATGGATATTCAATCTTTAATATTAAATTTCTCAAAAACATTATGGTTTCAATCAGACTCTAAAAAAGTGAGCAAAAAACCTAGTGGCCTTTTTGTTGATGTACTTTTGCACTGTAGAGTTTGCTTCTTGGGGTGATTTTCACAGTTACCCCTAACTTTCCTTTGCTGTTCCATTCCTGCACAAATGGTAGAGTCATTTTGAAAATTGTGCATCTGCATAGAATCAAATAAGTACAAGTTACAGAGCATGTTTTTAATATTTTGCATGTTTTTGAAAGTGTTCATGCTGTGCACTCGTAGTAGAAAATAAGTGCCTGAAACAAGAGGCTGAACATAAAAGGCCAAGACAGAAGGCCTAGCTGAAAGACTGGCCACGCCCGTTACAAGCCAAATTAGCAGAAGTCAGGCTGTGAATTTACGACTTCATGGAAACTGGCAAGATATAGGCTGATACTGCAAACAAAGATATTGTTCCAAAACATTACCAACCACAAGAATCTAAAAATACATATTAGAGAAAGAAGGAATCAGGACAGCCTAACACCAGAATGATCACAGGGACCACCTGACCCCTTCAGATGATGCTTTAATGGATGAAAATGTTTTTTTGAAATGATTTATAGAGATGTTTTAACCAAACCATCCTATACAAGGTAACGGGTGGTATCAAAAGATGGTACCTTGCCATGTCAGACGCCTACCTGCATCAAAGAGGCAGAATGAAAGTCTGTAACAGTTTATAAAACAGTGTCAGAGGGAATGACTTTGTCCGGCCTTGGGGATAATGGCGGGTCCTGCTGTTAACAGAGCTGAGTCTGTTGCATAGCGAGCACTTATATTCTAAGTGTACCTCTAAGATGCAAGTCGCTTATCATTATGCTAGAATTGCAATAAACTTAAGCCAAGTGCCTTTGTTTCTTAACGGATCTGTGGGTCATGTTGATCCATTCGATTGCGCTGTCTCAGTCAACTGTGCAGAGCTAGCAAAACACGCACATGGGGACGCAACTGACAACAGCACTATAGGTGTTACCAGTGGTGTTTTGGGTTGTTTTGGGGGTTTTTTGGTTAAAAAGAAAAAACGTGCCAGTACTCAGCCAGGGACCTGGGTCCTCAGTACCCCTCAGTACCACCACCAAAACAGTGCCGGTACTCAGTACCCCTCAGTACCATCACAAAAAAAGCCCTGGATGTTACCATAAAATATGGTCCTAAGTCTTCATTTCTTGATATCTTAAAACACACACTAATCCTTTTAGATGGATTCCCATAATTATGGATGTGTCAGTCAGGAATTACATTGTACTTTTTACTTTATAGGCTAAGTGATGTACATTCTGGTCAAAGGATTTGACCTTCCTTTACTTTTGCAATCTGTCTACTCTGTTACTTTATCAGTGAGACTTGAGCTCCTAAGTGCCTACGGCACATTTGAAAATGAGATTTAGGCTCCTAAATCAGGTAGGTGTTGCAGGGCTGGGCCAAGCAACACCTAAAGACCTTTAAAAATCTGGGCCATGTTGCCTATCATCTTGAAATGTAAACACTGACAAACTAACATCAGACTCCATTTCGTTCTCTTAGGGTCATATCCTAGTAAAAGCCTCTGTGGGTGGATAAGTGGACAAAAGGGCATTATGCCATTTCAGAGACACAGATCTTTCCCTGTTGGAAATGATTTACAGATCTGCAGTTAAGTATCATGTGGCCATATGCTGGGTTCGAACTTGCTTCTGGAGTTAAAAATAAAGGTTCTGCATAAATTCTAGGTGCCTTGCTTTGACACAGACAAGAAATGGCTCTCCAATAATTTGAGAAATGAGGAAACTGAAAACTGCTGGGGTTCCACTGCTTCCTTTAACATGTTTTTCGGCAAGCTACAAGGGTTATTGAAATAAAAGCAAAAATGTGAGGAAAAATATGAATTATGTTATTGGAGAGACTTTCAAAGATTCAGATTAAAACATTTCAAAGATTTCTGTTTTAAATAATTTTAGGTAATCTTGTCTTTTTTAATAACTGAGTTTCTGGTTCTTATCCATTTTGGAGAACACTTAAATCCAAGAACTATTAAATTCTCCTTCACACGGTATTTTAATTTCCCACGGTAACAAGTTGGCTGGATAGGTGTTACCAGGGCACATTGTGAAAAAGGGCAACAAATAGCAAAGTTGTGTTCTGCCTATATGAAGGAAGTATTCAGTAAAATATTGACAATGGTGTCTGTCTTCCCCAGGCCTACTCAAACTTTTCTGCCAGTCAAGGAAATGCTCTAGATCACTCCGTGAGGATTAATTCTGTGGGCAGCACTGCTTCATCTACTCAGCCCCTTCTGGTACGCGATGATGCTTGAAAAAGGAGATTGTCGTCTGGAACACAGGCAGCCCAGAAGGATTAGGCACTCTTATTCTGCTGGGAGCTAGAGAGAGTAGACCTTAATGATTTTATTTACTTTTTTCACTACCAGGGTAGTGTGAACGTTGCTATCATGTCTTTTTACCACACACCATTCCACATAAGCTTAGTTCATCCACCACAGTAACAGCCACCAATTCAGTGTTGACTGAAGCTGTATATATTTTGCTATTATTGTAGGTTTTTATGGTAGGGAATCATATAAACAAAAATCTAAATCTTAAAGCTGCGTCTGGAGCTAGATGAATACAAACCAGACCAACTCCATCTCTGGATCTGTGCCTGGAAAGCTGCTAATCATTTTCTGATTGCTTGGTTGTTAAGGTTTTTTGCTACATTTGGGAAATAAATACAAATAGTTGTTTTCAAGGAGCCAAGCCTAAAACCCTTCAAATGTCACAAGCAGGGAATCTGAATGGGATGCCAAGAGCAGAGGGTACTGTGTGGACATGGAGAGGGGTGGAGGTGAACAGAATGATATCTTCTCTGCCACTACCACGTATCTCAGTCTGTGCAACCAGTAGACCACTGGAGAACTTCGCAATTAGGGAAGGCTTTCCAGACACCTGGGGGAAGGAGAGCACTGTGGAGCGTCTCTTCGAGTATCTCGTGTCCCATCACGTGCTTCATATAGTTTTCATTCCAAGCAAAGAGTGTGGTATTGCTGGGTGGTAGGGCAGAAGTATATGCTTAGCTAATATTTTATACCTTAAAATGGATAAAACATGCAAAAGCAAATAATCTTTCTATAGATGTAGTAATTTGGTCCTGGGTACAGACAAAATGTTTATAGTAGGATCCACATACTTTAAGGACAGGCAGTTAATTTTTCACCTAATTTTTAAAAAAGAGCAAAGTCAAAGAACTCTTCTTTCCAGACGGTCCCTTATGTCTATACACAAGTGTAAACTTCTCACAGATGGGCCCACATACGCTAACCTGGGACTGGCTTTGTTCTCAGCCATTTCATCTTTCCAGCTGAATATTATGTGATGATAAAATTAATAAGAGGAAAAGATTATTAATTGGGAAACATTGGATTTTATGTAGCAGAACACAAAATATAACTTCAGCCTTGTTTTACAGGCATGTAGGTGTGGTGTTAGTGTACATTCTTTTTAAAAATACCAGCCCTGAACCCAAGACTCTGCTTAAGTGTCTGAAACGACCTTTTTCCCAGCAGAAATACTGCTAGTTCTTTTCTTCCTGTGTTACTGTCAAGTACAAATCAACAAAACCATGAAAAGACGCATATAGGAGACAGTACTACTCAAATACCTATTTATTTACAATGTGCCTGCACTTAAGCACTCTGTTATTTATACTTAACATACCAGTCTCGTTATCTGAGTTTACATTTTCTTTTTACATGTAACTAACTGCTCAAAAGCAAGATAACTGTAAATCCACACACTGATATTATAATTTGAATACCATTTGTTTTCATACTTTATTTTATACAAACTGTATTTGGTTTATGATTATAAAAGATTTTCAATCATAAAAGAGCCATTTGCACTGGACTTCCTTATACTGTTGCACCTTTCCAAAGTCAGCCAGTTGTTGAGGGCACTCTGATGCATATCGTACTAGTTGTTGAGCATTCTTGTTTCAATGTTAGGAAAAGTCTTTTATAGTCTGCTGGCTTTCAGAGCTATTGTAGACAGAATAGTTCTAATTGTAGATATCTCGGTACTTCACAGGCACTTATCTGAAAGAGTTTTTGGTCTCAAATATTCTTGAAATTTATATTTTTATAATTTGCTTTTTTGAAACTTAGTTTGCAGTGGCTTGATGTTTTAAATGGTCTTGCGTGTTGTTTTCTGTAAAAATGGAAACGTAGCAATAATGTCTTTTTGACTATTCTCAGTCCTTGAGTCTCAAAAATATTTTTATAGATATATATATATATATGCAAAACCCGTATGTATAAATAATGTAAGTGTTGGAAAGTTTATGAAACACTTTTGGATATGTTGTCCAGTTGTAGAATTAAAGAAGTTCAAATAAAAATGTAAATACATATTCCTTTTCTAATGATGTGTAAACATGTTAAGATGTAATATTTTCTTTACTTATAAATCATAATGAACTCTTAGGTGGATACAAAACCAAATACCTGGATCCACAGAGGCAAAGTTTGGAATTCTGAAATAGTTTTAAAAATTTGTACCATCATGGTTATAGAACCAGTGATACATCTGTGACCCATCTGGTCTCTGAATGCATCCCACAGGTGCCAGGTCTCATCTTTTCTGCCCTTGGGAAGGAATTTCTGCACTTCATCCACTCAGAGTGGGTGGGCTCTGGGCTGCAGTGCCCTGTGTATCAGCCATGCTTATCCAGTAAATCTGACTGGGTTTGGACACCTTCAGGCAGTTCCTTCCCTTGAGGAGTCTGTCTGAGGGTGAATATAATGACCAGACAGACTTCTTAAAGTTCTGTTTATTTTTAACAATAGGAACAAAGCAGTGTGAGAGAAAGAGAGAGGATTTTAAACCAGTCTACTCATGTCCATCTTCCCTAAAGCCCTACCATCCTGTGAAAGTGACCTGAATAAGCATAGCTTCTCACACCCCAACAGGTCCTGTGTCAGTTAGATCTCCAATTGACTCCCCTGAACAGCTGACCTCTTTTGTGAGCATGTTTCTTTTTAACTTTCTCTAGCCCTTTTGGTCTTCTGATTGCTAGGTCTTTCCCCTTCTCATCAAACCCAGTTCTGTAGCCAAGTGATAGAATCCTGGCTAGATCCAAGAGGTGTAATCTTCAAAGACAGTAGTTTGGGTATTTTCCCAACACTTAAGTGGTTAGCAAGGGATGATTTATGCCAAGCCATTGTTTCCCTGCTGGCTTGTTTTTCCTGCCAGCCCTCTTACTAAACCAAACCAACATTTATGTAGTAAACACCACAATAAACAGATCAATGTACAATATTAATTGTTACAAAGCAGTTCCAATTCTGTTAAAGGAATAATTCACATATTTCTGGACTTAATGTATCATCAACTTGTATTTTTCAAAAAGAGCCTAAAACATTGTGTGAAGATTCCTCGTCAAACATAGCAAATCAGCCAGACTCCCTGTATTCTGGAGACGGCAGCATTTACCACCTCCTGTTTATGGTCATATGAACCAGTTCCCTTCCCACCTGGTGACTGAAAACTGCTCTGGGTCAGATACAGCAATTGCTTACTTGGAAGGTAACAGTAGGAAAGTGTTTAATGCGCCTTTTTGTCTATCATTTAATGTGACTGGAAATGAGGAGGAGCCGGCACAGTGTCACCAAAGAACTTCAGGAATCTCACAACATTCATTTAGCCAGAAGTACGGACAATATCATACGCTACTGAACACAGGAACTGACCCTTCCCTACTAAGAGAGAAGAAAATGATTATAGCTTGCATGGAAGGTAACAGGAACGAATGACCTTGAAACAAATATTCCAGTATGTAGCTACCCCCTAAGCCAGTATTTTCAAACCATGGGTCGGTATCCAGTCCTGGGTCACATACCATCGGGTATCGGGTCACACAGCCCCTGCTGCCATCGCCAAAAGACTGGAATGCATTTCTCAAAGATAGAGTTGTTGGGTCGCGGATATAAATGATTTTATTCAGCTGGGTACTGAGAAAAAAAGTTTGAAAACCACTCCATGAAGCAGTATTCTACATGTGCACCCATAATACCAGCCATATGACCTCCAGCCCGCTTACAGAAAGGAGAGACCATTTAGTAATGACCAAGGGACTGGTCAAGGCCTTAAGCACCAAATTGATACAGAAAAACACCATTCTAGTGAAAGGAAGAGGACTGATAAAGAACAAGGATGGATGACCTAGCATAGTTGGAAACTGCCTTTGAGTTTTGAGATGTTGGTAGCAGGGGAGATATTCAAAATTCAGGAATAAATAGCTGTTCAGCTAATCCATATGTCCTGAATGCTAAAAATCACCCAGCAGTAATATACCTAAGCGACCACTGATGCAGCCACCAATAAATTAGTTCCATTAACTGAGCACTATTTTATATTAATCTGACAAAACAAAATGA
Organism: Pelusios castaneus; assembly: GCA_007922175.1. NCBI lineage: Eukaryota > Metazoa > Chordata > Testudines > Pelomedusidae > Pelusios > Pelusios castaneus. The sequence goes on along the minus strand of ML685769.1, from coordinate 21,672,865 downwards.
ATCTGCTCCCAAGATCTACCAACCAAGTGTAAATTTTTTTATTTATTTTTTTTTTTGCAAGGGAGCAAAATGAGAAATCAGTAAATCATGCTGGTCAAGATACTGGTTTAGGAAAACGAGGGCCTGTAATGGAGACAAAAGGCATGAAAACCAAGGGATAGTAGTTAAGGGCAGGCTAAACAACTGGGAAGGGAAAGCAGTCAGCACCTGGCAATATAATTTCTGATTCCTACAAGTTCTCTAGTTCTGGGCTCATTTTTCCCCGTCCTATGAAATACAGGCCCTTAGTAAATGCTGACCATTGCAACTAATGATCATGGAATGATCAGGTCATACAGTACTCACCAGGAGTGAAATGTTCTTAATCACTCTACAGAATATAACTTTACAAGGAACAAATAGTTGCGTGAAGTTATATGGAGCAGGGTTAATTTTCCTGACATTCTAGCTCGGCTATTTGATAGAGCATTATTTTAATGGTGACTATCATCTGCCAAGCAAATGTTAGAGCTGATTTCCTCAGAAAGCAGAGGCCATTGTACAGTGACTGGATTTTCTTTCTCTGTCCTGAACATTACCTTAGCCAGGTTTTGAGTAAAGGCTTTCATGGTCTGTAGAGAAAGCAGCAGTATGAGCCAAGTGGGCCTTCTGATGGCTCAAATGTGCAATTATTTGAATATTAGCAATAGCGTAAGGGACTCTGGTGATTGGTTCCATCCACGCTACCTCATGTTGCCAAGATGCAGATACAGCATGTAACTGCCTCTTGTTCTCTCTCCATATATACATATTTATAATAGTAAAAATCTTTATGGCATGCAGACTTCAACATTTAACCCAGATGGAGAAAGGAAACAATGAATCAAAAAAAACCCCAAATGTTTCCAGTTTTGTATCTATTTGAGACTTTGCAGCAGCAAGGAGTTACACAAAAAGCTCTCTCAAATGACCTGTGCTAGGGTAATTATCAGAGATGGCCTCCTACTGAAGGGGGATTGTAACTGGTCTATTGGTGATAGTTTTGGATGGTCTCTTAGGGAGGTTGCCTAATAAGTTTGTCCTTTTGTACAGGTTTAACTGTATTAAAATATCCATCTTTATCCACTGAAAACATATTATCAGCCTTCCCTTATTTGAATTGGTTCCTCGGGAATTGAATGGTAATGACAGTAGCTAAGGCCTGATGCTTTCACTTGTTAGCTGTCCTTTAGACCATTTTGAAAGAATAAAGGGGAGACCTCTTTAATAGTGCATAATTAAAAAAGATTTAAGAGCTCCATACCCTAGCTCTGCAGCAGGTCTCTGCTATTGTGTTCAGCAAGAGTTAACCCTCTTCTAGTTTGTTAATCCCTTTGTGCTGCCCATGTAGTACAGAGGGACTGGAAGTCAGGTGCATTTCCCCAGCTCGGGATTCCTCTGACTTAGGGGAGTCTACCTAGTCACCATCCATATTCCACCCTGTATCCAGCACAGAAATTGTTGGGTAGGCTGTTGTGCAATGGGAGACCAAAGTGAGATGAGTTCTGTCTATTCCCAGTTGGTGGACAGCCCCTTAGGATATCTAAATGAAAAGCTAAACCTACCAAAAACATGAATTACCAGATGTCAGTACAACTGTTTTGGACTTTGGTGGATTTCTTTCCCATAAAAGTACTGATAAGAAATCAAAGTCAGAGCTCAGTAAATGAGTCTTCATTTTTAAGTTTCATTAAACATCTCTGGCTTTGGGTGCTTGTAAACCTGTTGTGGTCACCTGCAATTATTCTGGGGTCTGAGCGTTGCTCAGGAATGGGGACCATATAGTAGGCACTGAGTTGCATAACTAAGAAACAATTCAGTGAAGCCTCCATTTTACATGTGTGTACATAAATGCTCCCTGAAATTCACACTGTTGTTAAAGGAAAGTCGCCCAGTCATGGAAGAGACAAGATGACACAGCCCCTGACCCATGCTCCTGCACAGACCCTCAGTGAAGTTGCTAGGGCTCCACATAAATTCAGGGGTCCATCCATGCAGTGATTGTTGGCAGACCAAGGCCCAACTGGTGGCCACAATAAGTGTTTTTTAGATATCCCTTTTAACAATGTCCAGAGGGGGAGCTGTGTTGGTCTAGTTCAGCAAAACAAACAAGGAATCCTGTGGCACTAATAAAGACTAATAAATTTATCAGATCAGCTTTCATGGGAGAAAATCCCCCTTTGTCAGACCCTTTGAAGATGGGGAACTTACAGCATAGGAGGAAAATAAATGCAGGGAAGTATAAATCATAGAATCAGGTCAGGCTGTAACAGAAAATCAAAGCAGATGTTAAGATTCAAACATTGGAAAACAGCATATAGAGGAAGATGAGGTCACGCCACAGGTTGTAATGAGAAAAAAATCCGTAGTCCCTGTTTAACACTGTGGCAATGGAATCCCTGCAACAAACCATGTTGCCAACTTTGCCCACATGTCTACACAAAAGACACCATCACAGGACCTAATTAAGCCAGTTACTCCATGAAGGGCTCATTCACCTGCTTGCCCACCAATGTGATGTATGCCATCATGTGCCAGAAATGCTCCCCTATGACAATCTCTGCGCAAAAGCATAAATGGTCACAAATCTGATGTCAGAAATCACAACATTCAAAAACCGATAGGGGAACACTTCAATCTCCCTGCTCACTCCATTGATGACTTGTTAATAGCTGTACCCAAACACATAGATACCAAATCGAAGCTTCAAAGAGAAACTGCAGAACTGGAATTCATATGTAGATTTGACTGTGTTCCTGCAGGTTGGTTGCACCACACCCTTTTTGTCAACGGGAAGTATAGGCAAGGCTTTACCCATAGTGCTGAATTTCCTGGCTCGAATAAAGCAAAGCACAATAGTTTCTTTTCACTCTGAACTATAAAGCTTTCTCTAATACAAAATAAGTCACTCAAACTAACTGCTGAACAGCACCTATCAGCAACAGAATCTAAGTGGAGACGTAGGTGGGCTTCTGAGCTGATAGGTTTAGGTACTATTCCTATTCAGAGGCCCTATATTCTGATGCTGGTTGGATTCCACTTACTCAACATTTACTGTAAATGCAGCTATCATTCAGTCCTACTTTCAGCTCGGGACTTTACTGTTCTCCATTTCTCCCATTCCCACCAACTTCAGGCAGGACTAGGGCCTCATGTTCTTGTAACACTATTCCGCTGACATTTTGTGGCATTAACCAGATTCTCCCACCCACAGCTTCAGTTTTGGGGAGGGTATCCAGCCTACTGTGTCTCTGGGCCATAAGCAAGATTTCAGAGCAGCGCCTGCCTACAAAGACAGATCAGGGAAGGTTCCGGGTCTTGTTGAAGCTGCCTCTGCAGAGCCCAGGGCTGGAAATTCCCCAGGTGGCACTATTCATAGTAAGTAGGAGACGCCTGGGACTTGCCAACTACCATGAATTAATAGCTACATTGTCAATTTAGTTCCTTTTGTTGTTCAGCTACATGAAAGTTTAAATGACAATTAAACTGCATTAACTTCCTGTAGGCCATTCATAAATAATAAAGCTGAAAGAGCTATTTTCTTTGACTATTCATTCATGTTTTCAAATTACATACTTTTCCCTTACTCATGCCCCGTATATGGTCTTAGCCAACATGCAGAGGGGAAAAAATTCTGGTGCCATCCGTGTTGATGGAAAGCAGATTTCAGACTTCTGTGCATGAGGGCTGGTCAAAGTCGCATTTTTAAGTTTGCCAGTGTAGATGCGCAGGCTGGTGTTGCTTGTTGGCTGACTTGGGCTCACAGGACCGTCTCAAAATAGCAGCGTAGACATTTGGGCTCAGGCTGGAGCCTCGGCCTTGTGATCCACCCCCCTCATCTGGCTTCAGAGCCAGACCCCCAGCCCAAGCAGGAATGGCTACACAGCTATTTATAGCCCTGTGGTGTGAGCCCCGTGAGTCCTAGTCAGTTGAGCCACAGGCTTTCCTGTGCATTGCAGTCAGACCCTTACAAAGCTGCTCCTGGACTAAATACAAGTAACAAATAAATCCATGGAGACAGTGAGTTAGTTGCAGAGACTCCAAAGCAGAAACAAGAGACTCTACTGTCTACTCCCAACTAGCCTGGGGACAAAGATTTTATCTGGATAATCGGGAGTGTGGATAATGCAGAGATTCAATGGTTCAGATAAACAGGAGTGTACTAGAATTTACTCATCTAATTTATTCACTGGGAATTATTCTCTCGGCTTGAAGGGAAGTGTTTCTTGTGTGACTATTGTAACCAAAATATTCTGTGATAATATAGCAGCTTCAACTAAATTTTCAGTTGGGGGGTGGGAAAGGAATGCAAGAGACGCTTGGACTCTCATCTGTAGCCTGGTAGTTGGGTGTGCTGAGTTGGGATGTGGAAGACTTTTGTTCAAATCTTTGCTCTGCCTGAGTCAGAGTGAATCCAGAAGAAAAACTGCTGTGTGAGACTTGAACCAAGTTTTTCCATGTTATAGGGCAGAGCCCCCCACTTGCCCCCCCAACCAGTAGGCTATAGAATAACCCCACCCAGATACTTTTCAAAACCAGCCATTTCAGCATAATTCCATTCGCCTGAAAATATACAAAAGGGTTTGTCTTTGTTCCGATGTGAAATTAGAACAAATTTAGTGGTGCAGTGTAGAGCAGCTGTTCTGTCACTTTGGGCTGGATCTAACCGCAATGATCAGGGTTCCCTGCTAACTCCAATCATTTTTTTACCTGGACTTAGTCTTGCTCCGGTTCTGTAGGGAGTCAAGCCCACTATACTGCACATAGACAGTACATGTTGCAAAGGTCTTTTCTCAAAGCTCATTAAACATGAAGCTAGAAAAGACTCTGCAGTATATTGTAAGGAGTTGCAGAGAGAATAATGTACTGAAAATGACACATGCAGATCTGAATTTATCTTTGGTGCAATGTACTGGCTTGATCAGGGATGAGCAATGCTTTGCAACCCCCGCACCAAGTTGGTTCATTCATTAAAAAAAAGCCACTAACCCTGTATCTGTTATTTGGGCTTATCCAGGACAGCAGGAGTTCAACAAATATGTTTGCTTGGCAGGTGGTTCTTGTTGTCCTGCCTGTTAATCCCCTTAGTACCCTGCAGATTTTTTTAATTACAGCTCAGTAAGGCCTCTTCACAAATCTAGGAGCTTGTGGTGTGTGTTAGTTTTATTTTTCTATTTAGTTTAAATAATATAATAGCCCCATAAGTAGGAAAGGTCCTGTTATTAACCAAACTGCCCAGGGCCTTACTCTAGCCAGCAGGGAAGCCTGGGAACTGAGTTTTTTCCTGTATTACAGCTTTAGTAAGCTTGTTTCTGCAGGACAAGTACGTTGATGATATCGGCAGCATATTTTCATAAAAGCCCTGTGGTGTTGCCCTAAATTGCATTTGGAACAAATCTTCCTTTAATCTTGCTATGAGTTATTGTTGCCATTACATAGGCTTCATATGCATATGATAGTCATGTGCGCTCATCACAACCATGGCACTTTTCTTTTTCAAAATAAAAGACTGAGCCCATGTACCTCCTCAAGACCAGACCGCTGGCGTCAGTTTTCCCCTAAGCAATACATGTGTGCATAGCCATATGATAGTGGTTTGGACCTGTTCTTATCATCCATTCAAAGCAACGAGTGTTTTAAAACTCCACTTCCTGAAGGGATGGAGGGGGAGGGGAGGGAGGCTCGTGAAGGCGAGCGAGGTTTGTCAAGTTTACTGGGCAAAAATGATTTAAGACTAAATACATTACACCTGCTTTATTAAACCCTGCTTAGTTTGGGATTATGAAAATAACGGGAGGGGCCCAATAGAAGTTGAGGGTATTCTGCACCTTACGGACTGAAGAAAAAGCCATTATATTATTTTAAAAGAAATGTTGAATTATGAAACCCACAGTTAACATCATATTTTCATAGTTCAAAGGGGCAAATATATTAAACAAAGCATCTAAGTAGTATGTAAAATATTTCACCTCATGGACAGGTAATATTCTTTAGCTTGATGTATGTGTATGTTGGGGTCATGCTAGCATATCTGGTGCAGAAAGTATGCAGAGTAACTAATCTTTGTTCTCTCAGCTTTCTTTCACTGCATCCAAACTCTGACTGGAGTAGAGCCCTATTTTTTTCACGACTCCCTTGGCATTCAACAATACTTGATCGCAGGAAAAAATCAGAAACTAGTTCTTGCCTTGCTTCCCCCCATTTTCTACAGTATGTGTATAAAAACACCAGTGTAACGGCAATAAAGATGTTACAGACGGGCATAGTCAGCATTTGCACAGAACCAGTATGATCATTATGGAGAGTTGGCAAACTAGCAGTGCAAATTATAATCTCTGGGTAAATATAAGTCTAACCACACTGGTACCTTTAAATGTGGTTAAAGCTGATCAGCAACACACTGTAAAAAGAGAAAAATGTTTCTGCTCCTTAGTTTAGTGGGAACTTGAACAAAATCTGCTTTCACTATGCCTAAAAGATTTATTTAGAGCAAAAAAATAGCCTCAAGTGCTCAGAGGATTTTCTCCAGATGTGTGTACTCTAGGGGCTCTGCTCTATGCAGGTTTTTATATCATGCCCTTCACCACCGTGCCTACGTGCCATGCAGTAAGCAACATGACAACACATCTGTCATGTGCTGTTAGTTCTCTCATCCTATCCCCAGACGAAGAAGCACATGTGATGAAGTGCCTCTTTTTTTTTTGGTAGGGTTTTTTCTTGTTAAATAAATCTACCTGTTGCTATGTGTTTATATTGGAGAAGATAAGTTCACAGAAATGCACCTTGCACGTGAAGTGAAGTTTGTGATGGTCCTTAGGTCCTAAAGGAGTTCATTCCACAGGCTAGGACCACCATCTGAGATGGTTCTGTCTCCTGCACAAATGAGCTTTACATTTATTGTTGAGAGTTCCACTGTGCCAAAAGAGTGACCATGGTCTTTGTCCTAGAGCTTTAGATGATCTTTTAGATATCCTGAGCCCAGGTCATGGAACACTTTGAAGATAAGGACTGAGATCTTGAACTTGATTAGAAATGCTATAGGATGCCAGTGTAGAGAGTGGAGGAACAGGTCTGATATGCTCACATAGCCTGTGTTGTGAGGAGATACACTGCAGTGTTTTGGAGTTTTGTGGGTGCTGAAGGTTTCATACAACTGTAAATTGCACTACTGTAGTCCAGACAAGAGGTGACAAAGGCACGCATAATAAAGGCCAGGTCTTTGTCCACTGGAATGCAATGGAATTGGAAGGAACCTTCTAGCTGTCCAGAGGCATAGAAAGCATTATTGGTACCTGTCGCAATATGAGAGCTCAGTGTCAGCAAGGAATCCAAGACACTTAGACTATGGACTGAAGTGACCAGTTGTGGATGTGTACCACAGGAAACTACTGTGGCTGCAAACTCCTCCAAAGATTTTGTTCTGTCTACCTGCATTGCCTCTGTTTTATCATAGAATCATAGAATAATAGAGTTGGAAGGGACCTCACGAGGTCATCTAGTCCAAGCCCCTGCTAAAAAGCAGGACCACTACCACTAAATCACCCCAGCCAGGGTTTTGTCTAATTGGGCCTTAAAAATCTCCAAAGATGGAGATTCTACCACCTCCCTAGATAGCCCATTCCAATGCTTCACCACCCTCCTAGTGAGAAAGTTTTTCCTAATATCCAACCTTGACCTCCCCAGCTGTAATTTGAAACCATTGCTCCTTGTTCTGTCCTCTGTTACCCTCAAGAACAGCCTAGCTCCCTCCTCTTTGGAGCGCCCCTTCAAGTAGTTGAAGGTTGCTATCAAATCCCCCCTCAGTCTTCTCTTCTGTAGACTAAATAAGTCTAGTTCCTTCAGTTTCTCCTCATAAGTCATGTTCCCCAGCCCCCTAATCATTTTTGTTGCTCTCCGCTGGACTCTTTCTAATTTGTTCACATCCTTTCTGTAGTGGGGAGCCCAAAACTGGACACAGTATTCCAGATGTGGCCTGACCAGTGTCGAATAGAGGGGAATTATCACATCCCTCGATCTGCTGGCAATACTCCTACTGATGCACCCTAATATGCCATTGGCCTTTTTGGCAACAAGAGCACACTGTTGGCTCATATTCATCTTCCCGTCCACCATAACCACCAGGTCCTTTTCTACTTATCCGATCTTATCTACTTAGCCGATCGGTCCCCAGCCTGTAGCAGTGCATGGGATTTTTTCGTCCTAAGTGCAGGACTTTGCACTTGTCTTTGTTGAACCTCGTGAGGTTTCTTTCGGCCCAGTGTTCCAATTTGTCCAAGTCTCCCTGGATCCTGTCCCTGCCCTCCAGAGTATCTACCATTCCCCCCAACTTGGTGTCATCCACAAACTTACTAAGCACACAGTCTATTCCATCATCAAGATCATTAATGAAGATGTTGAATAGAACTTGCTTGGTTTCAGCTAGCTGCTTTTTATACATGAGCTGATCTTATCCAAGCACTGGGCCATCATGGGAGTAGTGGTGTGGCTGTACGTGACAAACGATCTCCCATCTCCCTGGCTGCAGCCGGGAAACCACACACATCCTATAGCCCTGTGTGCTCCACCTAGGTCCTTAGGCAGTGGTTCCCTTCTGCAGCCAGCAGGAGAACAGTTGCAAGTTACTTTGAAAGGCCCCATTGGCCACTCTTGGCCTCCAGGCCATGGGTTGAGAACCTCTGTTCTAGAATCAGAGGGGTAGCCATGTTAGTCTGTGTACAGCAAAAACAACGAGAGTGCTGTGGCACCTTAAAAACTAACAGATTTCTTTGGGCATAAGCTTTCGTGGGCTCCAACCCACTTCATCAGTTGCAAGGGTTCTAGAATGTTAGCTTCAGTCAGATGATCTTCTAGTTGGCTTTATAGAATTATGGAAATGTAGAACTAGAGCTTGGTAGGTCATCTATTCCATCTACTCCAATCCTCTGCCTTGAGGCAGAAACAAGTATTCTCTAGACCACTGCTGACATATGTATGTCTAATCTGTTCTTAAAAGCATCCAGTGATGGAGATTCCACAACCTCCCTAAGTACTTCGTTCCAACGTTTTAACTGCCCTTACAGTAAGAAAGCTTTTCCTAATGTCTAACATAAATCTCCCTTACTACAATTTAAGCCCAGCAGTTTTTGTCCCAGTCTCAGTGGATAAGGAGAAGAATTTATCACCCCCCCCCTTTTTATAACAATTTTTTACATATTTGTACGCTCTTATGGTGTCCCCTCTCAGTCTTCTGTTCTCCAGACTAAACAAACCCTGTTTTTAAAATCATTCCTCATAGGTAGTGTTTTCCCTACCTATAATCATTTTTATTGCTCTCCTCTGGATTTTCTCCAACTTGTCCACCTTTTTCCTAAAGCATGGTGCCCAGAACTGGACACAGTACTCCAGCTGAGGTCTTATCGGTTCTGAGTAAAGTGAAAGAATTACTTCTTGTGTCTTGCTCACAACACTCTTACTAATACATCAGAGAATGATGTGTGCTTTTTTTGAAACAATGTTATATTGTTGATTCATATTTAGTTTGTGATCCACCATAGTAACGAAATCCTTTCCTTCAGTACACCTTTCTAGGCAGTCATTTCCCATATTTTATTTGTGTAATTGATTATTTCTTCCTAAGTGTAGTACTTTGCATTTGTCCTTATTGCATTTCATCCTATTTATTTCAGATCATTTCTGCTCTTTATCAAGATAATTTTGAGTTTTAATCCTGTCCTTGAGAGTGCTTGCAACTCCTGCCAGCGTGGTATCAACTGCAAATTTTATAAGTGTAATCTCTCCACCATTGTCCAAATCATTTGTAAAGATATTGAACAGAAGCAAACCCAGAGCAGATCCCTGCAAGATTGTACTCAACATGCTTTTCCAGCTTGACTATAAACCCCTGATTACTCTCTGGGAACAGTTATAAAAACAGTTGTGCACTCACCTTATAGTATGTTTGCCTAAACTATATTCCTCTAATTTTCTTCAGAGGAGTCATGTGAGAATATCAAAAGCCTTACTGTGACTGGTTGTTCACCCTACACCAGCCCTGAAGGAGATATAGTGGTTCAGAAGTGGCCAATTAACCATCCAGGTCACACCTGTGGGGAGAGTCAGGCTTGATTGACAAGCATTAACTGAAGGTGAAGCCCAGCTGGGCAGGAGCGGGCTGGGCTTGTAAAAAGCTGGGGTGTTCCCAACAGAAAGGTGCTGTAGGTAGAGAGGTTGCAGTTGTGCTTGAGCATAGAGAAGTTAGTATGATGATATCCAGGGGGGTTGAAAAAGTTCTGGGATCTTGTGCTTGAAAGAAAGGGTTTATCCAAAGGAGTTGCGGGGAAGGCAGAGTAGGAAGAAGCCGAGCGAGCGAGCAAGGTCTGAGATTGTGCTGCCCTTGACTTCAGTTGTCAGGGTCCCTGGGCTGGAGCCTGGAGTAGTGGGTGGAATTGGGTTCTCTTACCAGCCCCTGGGAAAGTGCCACAGACCAGAAATCACAGAAAATGGCCTGAGACAGCAACTGGGCAGACTATATAGCAGCACTTGGCTACCCCAGAAAAGGAAAAAATATATAGTGAGCTCACTGAAGGACTAAGTCAAGAAGAAAGATCACTCTGAGGCCTGGAGAGTGAGAGGGCTTGCCAGGGAAGCAAGCAATGAAATGAGGCACTAGACTAGGCAAGAACTGATCCCCAAGCTCAGCTGTAAAGGGGTGCCCCAGCAGTATGTGAACCCCCCCATCACACTTATCAAAGTCAAGATATATTCCATTTACCACTTCTCCCCTCCCCACCACCACCACCATCATCCCATCCGTAAGGCTTATCATACTGTCCAAGAATGGTATTAGGTTAGTTTGACATGACTTATTTATGTCCAATCCATATTGATTGTTACTTATCACCTTATCTTCTAGATGCTTGCAAATTCATGGTTTAATTATTTGCACTATTATCTTTCCAGGCTCCAAAATTAAGTTGCCTGGTCTGTAATTCCCTGAATTGTCTTTATTCCCTGTTTTATAGATAAGTACAGTACTATATTTGTCCTCCTCCAGTCCTCTGGGATTTCCTGGATCCTCTCTGTGTTCTCAATGATAATTATTAATGGCTCAGAAATCACTTCAGTCAGTTCTTTAAGTAGCCTTTTGTTAATTTCTGAATTAGCTTCTTTAGGCAGGAGAGCTTCAACACTGGCCAACAGTTGGCTAGAACTGAAGTATCCAAGCTGGGTCTCTTTGGTGTTGGTCAGACTCTTGCATATTTGAAGGAGGAAGGGAAGATTCCTTCTCTGAATGAGTCAATGGCTATTTCATTCAAGAGTGGCACTAGTTGTTTATGACTCTCTTTCACAAGCCAAGAAGTGCATGGATCAGATTCACAAGTCTTGGATCAGGGCTCTATTAGGGTGTCTAGGACTTCTTGATGAATAGATGTAATGGACTCTGAGAAGGAGGAGTATAACGTTCACCAGACAAAATGGCTGAATTGTAGACAGTGTGTAAGCCTTAGTCCTGAATGGCAGAAACACCCTTTGTGTCACAACTATCATTTGATATCCCAGGACACCTATCAAGTCAAATGCTATGCAATATCTGACTGGGGCTTTGTCTGTTTATTTACTGTAGTTCTTATTTGATGTTCCATTTTTACACCATTAAATTTTTCTGCTTTGTGCTGTGGTTTCCCTACCACTCTCATGGCAATCACAGAAGCAAAAGGAAGCAGGGGATTGCACGCTTGGCTGCTAACTGTAGAAAATTGTTATGCAAGAAACCGTACAGGAGAAGTATTAGGAATGGGGGAACCTCTGGGCTTTGTTGGTTCAGGTAATCGCTATTGGCCGAATCCCTTGAGACTGGAACATAGGAATGACCGTATTATATAGAATCACCAATTATCTATCTAGCTTCTTGTACTACAACCATCTCCATGGTATCTGAGTGCCTAGCATCTATTTCAATACTCTCTGTTACTATCTAATGCCAGGTGAGTCAGATGGGTGCAAATAAAATCCATAAACTACAGTTATTGAATAATCTGTCCATAAAGGAGACTTCTTTTTAACCCTAGGCAGCTATGGGATGGCTTATGCCTCAAGGTGTGACATTTCTTTCTTTTTATCCCTTCTACTGTCATGGTGGATATTTGTTGTGGAAGTCTTCTAAGAACAGAGTTTTTTTAGTGGGGTGAGGGGGTTATATGATTTCTTATACTCTTTACTGGTGATCTAGGCATAACCATTACAAGAACAGCCTGGACTGTGGTCTTTTACATCTTTTCTTCCAGTCCCAATTAAAATCAAGAAGTGAAAAGGTCCTTGAAAACAAAAATAAGTTTGGTCAAATATTTATCCTCACCATGAAAGATTCAATTCAAATTTAGTTCAAGTTGTAAAAGCTATGTTTTTAAGGGAGGGAGGAAAGAGTGGCATTTCTTATTTTGTGCACTCGGGTACTATGGGGTTGGATAACTTACAAACATACTTAATAAAAAAATTGATTTATAAGCACTGATAAAGCATTCACTTTTCTAAAACCATTCATCCAGCCCAACAAAATAGATATTGCACTTTTGGGGGACTGTGTTCACTATCTGAATTCCTGAAAGGTGCACATGTATGCTTTCTGTCTCTGCTGTATCATATTTTCACCACAGCTCACTCAGAAAGAGGAACTCAGGAAGTGTAACCACAAACTGAGACTGTGTATGCGCTCCTGCACCCACCCACACAGGGAGTTCAAGGAGTCTACCATAGTGACTGGAAGGGAAGACCCCAAGACATAAGTCTAGCCTTCTGTCTAGGTTCAGTGTGGCACCCTCCAGTAACAGTGTGGGGAAAAGGTAATAAACCTGGACTGCAAGCTACCCAAAAATGCCAGGGTGTGGTCTGGATTAAAATTTTCTCTCTCATTGAGTGCCTGAAACACCTGTTGCACTCATGGTCCCAATCAGCATCTGTAGGATGAGGTGCCCAGGGAGGAAGCCTACATAGTCCTTGCATATCCTCCTTGCTCGAGCATTGCTTTAGAAAAAAAGAGAAGCCAAATCTGCTGCTTCCCTGAATGAAAATCCAGTGGTACTACTGCCCACCTCTGTACCTGTAATCAGAAGAACCAAGGAGCGGTGTAAGCCTGGAGCCTTCTCGTGTCACTCACCACCCTTTCTGCTGCACCTACATCAGCTAACAGAGACCTGCTTCCCTATGCCAGCTTTTGATTCCACTTTAGGAATCAAAGGAAGTTCGTGCCTCAACTCAGCAGCCCCAAGGCAGAAGCTGCTTACTTACTTGCTTGCTATCACTGTAATCAGTAAAGGCCATCAGCCACCCGCCTAGTACCTCTTCTGCTGTGAGGAACAGCATCCACAGAGAGAGTTATGTAGAAAAGACTCCATGAGAAGATAGGTTGGGAAAGCACTGAGGCTTCTAAAGGTAGTAGGTGGGGGTGGAAAGAATGATGGATTTGGGAGGGGACACTATGAAACTGGTGGGTTGCTTTTTTTGAGTGAAGAGAACCGAAAATGGGACTGATGGATATTTTTGGTTGGAAGGACAGAATTTAAAATTTCACCCTAGGATTTGACAACTGAGATGGAAAATTGTTGAGTGTACCTTCTTGACACATTGATGGTACATTGCTGAACCTCCCAGCGCCATCTGTGAATGAATACAAACCTCCAGCTCATTAAAAATTAAGTATGCTAAATCAAATTGTGCCTAATATGGATGACTGCTGCATCCCATTAGGGACATCTTGGAATTCAGTACTTATTGTTACCCTCTGTTCATATACCATTTTCAACCCCTATGGCAACGATCATATCCAAGCCAATCCTAATAAACTCAACAAGATTTTGTTTATCATGGTATGGAGACTTCCACCAATACCCTGATGTATTACAGCTCCTGCATTTCCTTTTTTTCTAACCCATGTTGCCTATTGTGCAAGGTTCAGTTCTTCTCTCTGTGCTTTCAGATTTGTTTCTTTTCATATTTGTTCCATTCCTTTACTGGGTGCTAAAATTAGTCTTAAGAGGAGGGTGGACAATAACAGTCCAGATGATCCTTACTATTTATGTATTTTAAGATTGCAATCTCTGCTGTTTTTTACTAATCCACTCTCATCCCTGTTGCTCCATAGTTTTTCAAAAGGTTCCCAAATATCATTAGCTAATTCTCTAAATCTTTTTTCCTCAATTTGCTTTTTCTTTTTAAATGCAATCTCTGGTCAGATCCAGGATGGATTTACCATTCAAGCAGCAGCTTGATGACATTCATCAGCATTTGATTGAAAGACACTGAGGTAGGGTACACTGGATGGTGTGTATGTGGGGGTGAAGACAACAGTTGAGTGTGGGTTTATTGGAACAGGTGATAGACATGCAAGTGCTAGAGAAATAACTGGGATGTTGCATGACATTTGACTGGAGCAGGAGCTAGGTAAGAGGGATTTCTCTTTGCCCTCCATATTATATTTATAAATGCCCTTCTGTTGACCTCAACACCTTTGGCTGACGTACACTACTTCTCATTTTTCTTGCTCTTATCTTTACTCTGCAAGCCTTAGCTGACACTAACACCTTGTTTATTTCTCACCCCACCTTCTCCATTTTTAGTAAAAGTTCCTTTTTACCCTCAGATTTTAAGTAGCCCCATGTTAACCAAAGTAGCCACTTCTTGATCCTTGCACTTTCCTTTAAAAGTACAAAATTAGTTAGTTTTACTTTAATTATGATGTTTCAGAATTATTCACCTTTCTTCTGCGCTCATGCTGTGACACTTTGGGATTTAACCCAGACTACTGAGTATCACGTCAACACCGCCCTCGATGTTTTCAATGTTATGCTGCTATGGTTTACAGCCCTGACACAAATAGTCAGCCTACGTTCATCCAGGTCACACCAAGGGTTCCACTGCCCAGTTACTTTTTGCAGTCCTGAATGACCCAAAATTGTCTGGCAATGTGAGAGTCTGCTGAGATTCCCAGAATTCAGCATGACTGGGCTAACTCTTTAGGCTCAGCAGGTGAGAATTTGCTACTATTAAACTACATGACAGCTCTCTGATACCCCAGCTTATTTGCTTTGCTGGGAAACTCTTCAGACCTCTGCCACCCCAGACCTTGGCTTGCAGATAACAAAAAGTGAATCCCACGTTCCTCAGAGACTCTCTCTGCAATGTCCATTCCTCTCCTGGAAAACTCTCAGAAGTTACAAAGTTCATTGCGCCTTTAAAAAATGAATGGGCTATAGCACGTTCATTTAGCTGGGGTTTGACAAACAGACTTATTTTAATCATAGCACTGAATTGGTGTATAGTAAAATGAGTTTATTTAACAAAAGGCCATAGGTTTAAGTGATATCAAGTATAAGGCAGAAAGATAGAAAGGGCTCCAAGCAAACTAGTAAAAATTTTCTTGTAAAGACTAAAACTTAATTTGAGCAAGTTACAATCTTTGCCTAAGCAGGTTTCTCACCTATATTTAGTTCCCAGAGGCTTCAACC
This sequence comes from Pelusios castaneus, assembly GCA_007922175.1. Classification (NCBI taxonomy): domain Eukaryota; kingdom Metazoa; phylum Chordata; order Testudines; family Pelomedusidae; genus Pelusios; species Pelusios castaneus. The sequence goes on along the minus strand of ML685769.1, from coordinate 21,657,368 downwards.
CCTTTGGCTGAAGAACTTAATTTTCTTTGATTTCAAGAGCTCTGGCCTTTTGATTCAGTTAATTTGGGCGTGATAAAGAGCAAGGAAGGGGAGGGGGAAATTGGGACTGTAGATATTATCTTAGCAATTGTGCACATTCGATTGATGTGTCTTGTATGTATTAAGTTGAAGAGCTACATTTTCACTGGGAACAGGACTGAATGCAAACAGTGTGTTTGTGTTCATATAGTCAACTACAGCAAATGTACATATAACATCCACCATTGTGCCCACCTATGCAGATGTACACCAGATTTCTTGAGCCTGCATCAGAGTTTTGTATGGCAGAAAGATACTAGGGATAACATTTTCAAAAGCACTTATGTGATATAGAAGCTGAAGTCCCATTTTCAAAAACAGAGTAGGCATCTGAGCTATTTTTGAAAATGGAACATCACCTCCTAAGTCACTCTGGCACTTCTGAAAATGATACCCTAAAGCTAATCTAACAGCAAAATTGTCCTTTCTCATTTGCACTTCATATTCCATGTTGCTCCACAAGCTGAACTTCCATTAATCCCTGCCAATGGTATAAAGATTCCCAGAGCAGCTCAGAGAGGAAGATCTTTCTCCATTCTATTGTATGGTCTTTTCTCAAAGAAATGTCAGAAAATATGCTATAGCATCAGCAGGAAATACCTTCTTTAAGGATAAATAGCCCAGAGTACATTCTGGCCAAAGCATCATTGAGAAGCATAATAACAAATAACAATAATAAAATTTACCATTTTTATGGGGCAGATTTAGCCTTGGCACAAGGAAGGATAATTAATCCTAAATACACCCCTTTTGAAATAAGTAAGTGTTGTTATCCTGATTTTACAGATAAGGAAACAGACCACGAAGTTGTGATTTGTGCAATGCAACACAGTCTAACAATTATTCATTTAATAATGAATACTATCTTTGATGGAGTACAAAAATATGTGTATATGCTCAGATCTCACTGTGCTATTTAGGTTAAAAGTCATGCAATATCACATTATTGTAATAATCTATATTATAAAGAGATTAATTGTACAAAGCTGGTTGAAAGCTGATTCTCTAGACTGAAAATCCAGAAGGTAAAGCTCTTGCTGTGCTTTGGACTATTTGCAAAAACCTTCAAATATATTGCATGACATATTAATAAAGTTCAGACACTAATGTCTCTGTAAAGAAAGCTTGTTCATCGGTAGCTGTGTGTTCATCAGTAGCTGATGAACGACTGTGTTTCCGTTGACTAGTTACATTTCTGCAATACACACTCTAATATTGCTCAGCTTCTGGAGCCTTCCAAGAAGCTATGCCTATTAGGGCTGCACAACCACCCCCATGTGGCGCTAAACAGTTGGAGGTGCAGGGACAAAAGAGATGTGTGCCCCAGCCCAGTTCCGTCTGGTAACCTTTGAAGTCCCAGAGAAGCAGAAGTGCAAGGAAAAGGGAAGATAGCTGGATAGTGGAACATGCAGAAGTAACTCTTTCAAAGCCCTACACTTACTGGTAAATCTGCTGTAGGTCTTTTGCTGCTTGTACAAATATAAAGAAACTACTCTGGCTCAAGTGGGTCCCAAACAATAGTGTTTATCAGCTACACAAATGTGCAAAGTTACATCCATATTGTGGCTCTGACTGGTTTCTACTGACTTCCAAATTGTAGAACACAGGGAGTGCCACTCGAGTGTTCACATACAGACTATTTAGAGGGATCCTTTTGTCTTTGAAGTGGCCTCTGCATACTCCCACTATGGGAGTTCAGTGATTGGTACAACAAACAGCTTGGTGGGCTGAGTCATTTTAATCCAACAAGTATCCCAGGATTGCATTCATAGGTGAGTATTAGCCCAGAAGCCAAGTGAAGGGAATAGTGCTGTGTGTGTACGTACAGAACAAAGGACAGACCTACAGGAAGCATTACAAAAGGATGACATCAAAGCAGTCTTTCCTTTAGCAGAATGAGGCATAAAATTCAGATGTGCTGCCATATGATTAACAGGTAACAAGTCCCAAAATGTAGCTTGATCAACTTAGACACTGTGGGGACGTGGACCTTCCTCTGCAATAATTCCCAAAGCCTACAAAAGTCTAGATGATTTCCTAAATGTTCTCTTCTAGTGCAAACATTTTCAATTTCTGGGTATGGAGTCTAACTTCTCCTGGCTCAGAATGATGTCTGGTGAAAAATAACAGGAGTCAAGGATCTTATTTGGATGGACCTCGGACATTACTTTTGGTACAAATTTGAGAGGTTAGGATGTCTTGTTGTAGAAATGTCAGTAATTACATGATCACTTACTGTATAATCATACACACAAGGGGCTGGATTGTGGTTGTATGAACAACCATGATTCTGCTATTTCTTAATTTCAGAACATTTAATTTTACAACCTTAAAAAGTTCTTGTAACATAGAGGGGATTTTTGTTTGTTTGTAGTCAGTATATATAATGATTCTGTGAACTGGACCAAGAACTCAACGCCAGAAAAGAATTTTTTATACTAATGTTTTGACTGGTCTGGCTTTATGAAGTACAAGATTTATTCTAAAATACTTGGGCTAAAATTCTCAGTCATAGGTGTCTAAAGCCAAGTACCTAAATCAATATTTAGCTACCTAGATAAAATGACCTAATTTTTTCAGGTTGGTTTGAATCATGGTGTCTCTGAAAATAAAGCACTTAGGCTATGTCTACACTTGGCCAAATAAGTCGATTTAGCATGTCTACACTCAAACATTAAGTCGACTTAATTCTGTACATTGGAAAGAGTTATACTTTTTAGTGTGAGGTTTACATAGAGCAGCAAGGGTTTCATGTGAGTAAATCAAACAATGCATGACTCAAAAGTTACTTTTATGGATGGCAAATTCCAAAGGGGTAGCCGTGTTAGTCTAGTGTAGAAAGACAACAGAGTCCTGTGGCACTTTTAAAGACTAACAGATTTATTTATTGCATGAGCTTTCGTGGGAGAAAATCCCACTTCGTCAGACGCTTTGAAGATGGGAAACTAAGTGGGATTTTCTCCCATGAAAGTTCATGCGATAAATAGCTTTCGTGGGAGAAAATCCGACCTTGTCAGCTTGTTTTCTTTTATGGATGGAAAAGTCCTATAATATTTAATGGAAATTAAACCAATAGGGCTGTAGATAATTGTATTTGGATTCTATATCAATTACACTAAAAGCCTATAGAATTGAATAGGGAGTGGTATTCTTTATATTGGATTTTAATCATCCTGGGTTCTGAGAGGGAATTTTAAGGGGGCCTCCTGGTCAAAAGGACCTGGGAAGACACCCCTACCCAAAGGCTCGTTTTTCAGCTGAGACCAAATAGACAGAGACCAAGGGCGTGTGATCAAGCTTTATTCAGCTGAATGGCAGTCTGACACTCAGAGTATTACTCTAAGGCAGAGCGCTCTGAACAGAGTTGCTTTACACTTTTATAGTTTTCTTGGTTACATTCATTTACATATACAGATAATAGTGAGAGACAAACTGGATCAAACAAACTCTTTGTTCTACGTTCGAAAGACATATACATGTCAATTGATGACGGATGTGTGTAGGGTGTTCTTCTTTAAAGATAACACAAGTTGTTTTCACAGTATACTCCCTGAGTTTATCACAATTTATGGTACTTAACAGCCCTGACAAGTTTATCACACTATAGGGGAGGTAGTCACGTATAAGAAGAAAACATTCTAATTTGTTAAAAGCCCTTGATGGGTAGGGGAGACAGTTAGTCTAGCATTCTTTACATTCTTATTAGGTTTACAGCAAAACAAGGTAGAAAACATGGTAGGTTACAGAACAAGACAAACTCCATCTTTATTTTCTCTTTCAGTTCCCATTCTTGTGAAGAGTCACTCATGTATTTAACCTTATGCACCGTGAGCAGTCACACTGCAGTTAATGCATATAGTTAAGCGCATGTGTTTACATGATCAAGGCTGGGATATAATCTTATCTAAAGTTTTATAGGTTAGTTCAAAGCACCTACAATGTAGACTGTCAGTTGTTTGTTAAATTGCAGATTTCTTTTTCATTACTTTCTCTGTATGTGTGTGTGCGTGTGAAATTCTATTTGATTTGATTCTTTTTAATTACATCAAATGATAGACCCTTTGGGATCTTAACCTTTCCACTGTCAACTGAAACCAGCACTTAGCAGCCAATATTGCCTTTTGAACTACCTTCAGAAGGGGATGTAGCTTCTCTTACATGGAAAAGAAGTAGGGCTTTCCCTCCACCCCTTCAAATATAGCCTGTAAGTCTCCTCACAGCCTGGGAGATGGGATTTAGGCTAGTTGTAACTAGATTTTTATTTTTTTAAAACCACCAGTTTCTCTTAACCAAGAGTAGCTTCTGGGAGCACTTCAAAGACTTCAAAGGCAAATGGACTTTGGTAATCTGTTGACTTTGAAGTCCAGTATACATGGTACTAGTGGTTTAATGAATAAGAGTTGCTAGAAACAGCTACAGTGTTTTCTTTCTGTGCCTTCTATATTTATTTGCCTAACAAACAAAGTCTTAGAAAAAAGAAATAGGCAGGCATACCAAGGGACATTTTATAGACCACACTCAAAACCCCGTGTTCTACTCTTTAAAACCTTGTGATAGCTTTCACACACACACTCCCACCCTGAAACACCGGTTTTAGTCTACAGGCCCTTCTCAGGATCTGACACCATTTATAAAGCTAATATTCCTGGAAAGGTGTATATAATCCATTAAAATAAATCCAGTCACTATACAACTGGGTCAATTGCCATGATTTAAAGCTCTCAATTTTCTATCAACTTAAGGTGGTACTTCAGCTTCCCTTGTTCAGTAAACTTTTTGCACCTCTGCCCCTTCAGAAAAATCCTAGGAAGAACAAGAGCATAGGAATGGCTGGAAAACAAGAATTCTGTTTCATGAAAAATTGAGGTTTCAGCAGTTCTTTCTGCTCCAACTTGGCACAAACCCAAGACCTTCTGAAAATTGTCATGAAGAAATAAGACAGACACCCATCATAGCCAATAGTCAGATGGATAGGCACCCAGAATGTGAGGGGCCCAGGTTAATGTACCTACTCTGCCCCCAACCTGATTTATAGTCAGTCTCTCTGTCTCTCCTTTTGGAGCTGTTGCGTCTGACAAAGTGGGTTATAGCCCACGAAAGCCTATGCCTGAAGAAATCTGTTAATCTATATGGTGCCACAGGACTCTCATTGATTTTGCTGTACACAGACTAACACGGCTATCCCTCTGGAAATTTGTATAGCTAATTACTTAGTCATTGGGACAGAGAGAGACTGATGGTTTAGCCTAGTGTTATAGGGAACTCAGCAAGGATCTGAGGATTGCTCACCTGTAAGTGTCCTTCTTCGAGATGAGCTGCTGCACTGTGGCACGTACACACCTACATCAGAATGGATGTGAGCAGCCCTTGAAGAAGAAATGGGAGATAGGGTTCAGCTCCCTGATCCAAGTCACAAAAAGCACTCTGTCTGGATGAAACTTTTGAAAGGAAGATTCTTCAGGTCCAGGATGGAATTTCTGGTCAAAATCAGAGAGAATGAAAGACCTTTGTCGTCCCCCCACACTCACCAAATAACCAGTGGCTCAGAGCTTAAGGCATGTCCTGGGAACCTAAGAATTAGTGGTTGTTCTGGGCACCTTACCTTAGTGTACATGTCTGGCTACCTAGTTTTGACCAGGAAATTCCATCCTGGGCCTGACAGTTCTTCCCGGTAAAAGGTTTTTATGTTTCTGTTTTTTGAAATAATACATTTCTGTGGAAAGTTCATTTCAACAAACTGGCATTTTCTGACACCCCGGCCCCCCCCCCCCCCCAAAAAAAAAAGGTAGGAAGTTCCTGGTCAGCTCTACAAATAATTTTTACAACATAAATTGAAAGTCAAGAAATTCAGGCTCTGGTGTGTTGATGTGGAGAGTATGTGCCATAGCTCATTGGAAAGGCTATCTGCTAGCCAAAGGGATAGAATGCCTCGGCTCGCCTCAACTGCTCTGGTATCACATGATAAGAGAGATGGTCTCTGAGACATGCAGGCCCCAAAAGGGTTTATATTTTAAAACCAACATCTTAAATTACACCCAGAAGCAAACTAGCAGCCAGTGCAAATCACATGCCACAAGTGTAACGGGTTGTCTGCAAGAGACACCACTTAATGGAATGCTTTCTGATATTCTGAACTTTCCAAGTGGTCTTCAGGTACAGTCTCACATAGACTACATTACAACAATCCAACTTCAAGATGACCACCTACTGGCCAATTGCAGATCGTAGGAAGGGCTATTGGCCAATGCTGCTCTCTGCAGATCCAGAAGCAAGCAAGAAGCCTACAGATACCTATCAGGTGAATCTAAGGTATCAAAAGTTGCAAGATTCCTTCAAATGAACAGCTATACTCAAGCTAATAACTATTCCAGTCTGAGAGGGAGGGAGAGAGCTGGTAGTGAAAGCATCACAGCCTGTATCCCCTCATTCTCTCTCGTAATGGCCTCAAATATAGGTTTGAACAGGAGAGAAGCAAAATAAAGCTGTGAAATAGGCTCACAAAAATGCCTTTAGACAGCTAAGCAATCTCTCTACTGTCCTCTGTGCCCTCTCAAAGATAAAAGAATTGAACAACTCCATCTATCTCTTCCTGGGCCAACAACCGGGTCAGGAACACCTTGTGGTTCACAGTATCAAAGACCTCTGATAGAGTAATTTTCATCCATCTCCAGAGGGATCTATAACTCATCAGGTTTCTCCCTGGGCCCATTGTAGGTGGGAGCTTCCTTAACATTAAGGACACAATGGTTGTAGAGACTCCCAGTTACAATGGACCCATGGAGAAATCTGATGAGCCATTAAGGAGACAATGGTTGTTGACAGCCTCCTGTCTAGGGCATTTCACCAGAATCACACAAGTTAAAGTATAGATATAACACGAAATTCCTAACTTCTAATGCAAATACAGTTCCTAGACATAAATTATATAATCATTCCCAGCAAATTACTACCTGTCTATTGATACCAAACATGACATAGTTCCTATGGATTATAGCATTTATGAGATATGAATAGAAAATAATATTATAAATGCTTCCCTAAATCCAGACAGCGTAACACCCTGCCCACATGCCCTGCCAGGGTCCCTGTCCCCCTTTGCCCCATTGTACACAAGGGGTGCCCCCCCTGCCACCGTAGACCTGCCCAAGGTCCCCCTAGCCCCTAGAAGTCGACCTAGGCGTCCAGTGTAGACGCTCTAGGTCGACTTTGTAAGTTCCCCTTTAAGTCGACTTTAATTTTAAGTGTAGATGCACTAAGTCAACTTAAAATTACAAGTGTAGACATAGCCTAAGGGTGCATCTACACTTGTAAATTAAGTCGACTTAAGCTTGCTTAAGTTGACTTAATTTACTCTGTGTCTACACTATACTTTCCTTAAGTCGACTTAAGCAAGCTGCTTAAGTCGACTTAATGAAAATTAAGTCAACTTTATTAAACCTCCTTTTAGGTTGACTTTAGGCTTAAGTCGACTTTCTAAAGTCGACTTAAGCCAGTGTAGATGCAGAGTAGCCCTAAGTCGACTCTAAGTCGACTTAGGGCTCTCCAGGACTCCCCCACTGCCCTCCCTGCTAGGGGGTGGCACAGGGACAGCCTGGCATGCCCCCCCAAAGGGTAGGGCAGAGCCCTGCCCACCCTGCCCCTATGCCCTGCCAGAGTCCCTGTCCCCCTTTTCCCCATTGTACCCAGGTACAATGGGGCAAAGGCTGAGCCCCCAGGCACCTGGCAAGGGGTGCCGCCCCTGCCCCCGTGGACCTCTCCCAGGTCCACCTAGCCCCTACAAGTCGACCTAGGCATCCAGTGTAGACGCTCTAGGTCGACTTTGTAAGGTCCCCACAAGTCGACTTAAAATGTAGGTGTAGACATGCTAAGTCGACTTAACTAAGTCGACTTAAAATCGACTTAGTTAAGTTGACTTAGCTAAAGTTGACCTAAATTTACAAGTGTAGACATAGCCTAAAAGCTATGGACTGAGAGACACAAATTAACTTATTTGAATTTATAGAATATGTTCCAAAATCTTTTGAAATAAGAATCCCCTATAAAATAATTTAAAAGCTAAAAGAGCCCCCATGCAGCTTCAGTTTAGCAAGTCTGGTATGTTGCAAAATGTAGATAGTTTATTATATTTTTGACTATGTAGAAAGGAAGCAAGAGGCTTTTGCAGGGACAGCTGAGGGGTTTGCAGATCTCATGAACTACAGATGCTCAGGAAATGGGGCACTTGTGTGGGTTGCTTATAAGGAACTTCTGAACTAAGATCTTGCACCTCAAATATGAGTCCCAGTTCACTCATAACCATTAATTGGTATGACTGACCACGACTGTAACCCAGAAAAATTCCACAGCTTATCTAAGGTATGACCAGGCTTCCTTGCACCCCTTGTGACATGTGGCAACCTGCATCTGTTTAATTGCATAACAAAGCAGTTACATAAGAGGATCTTAAGAAAGGATAAAATAATTAACAGTGAATAACTGCCACTATATGCTTCATCCTGAGGCATATTTTGAGACATCTGAGTTGTCCGCAGTTATGAGAGGAAAACTACAAGAGATCGTTTGTCCCTTAAATGGTGCATTACTGATTTAAATTCCCTGTAAATTTGTCATAAACAAAAAAGTAGGCCTTAATTATCCCAGACTGAAATAGATACAGCCTAGTCATTTATCTATGTCAGGAGTTCAGTCAAATTGATAACTCTGTCCCACATACACACGTAATATGGTGATTTCTAGAGACTAGCATATATTTACCTTGTGAGATACTAGAAAATATATAGCTATTTATGTTGTACATTCTTATCTTACTTCGTATTTTCATTTGTATTTTCTGGTTCTGACACCCTGTATCCTCAAACCTTTTGCAAAATAATTACACAGCAAGAGCAGAAGGATGCTAGGCCAGTAAACTGTGAAAGACTGCCAGTTGGCACAGCCCATGTGCAGCTGTCACACATCTCTAATAGGTCAGTTGTGTTCCATTTGGGACCAAGAAAGAGAGAAGAATGTTAGTAAAGATAATGGGGTAATCTGTCTTCTTCTGTAAGAAGTTCATTGCATCTTTTACATTTCAAATAAGTTTAGACACCTGTAAGGTCTTTATACTGCAATATAGTCTATTCACATTAGGGCTGCCAAGAGAAAGACTGAGTCCTGGGACCTTTCTGTAAGGAAAATTAGCTTACTGTAAGAGCACAAAACAGGGAAACCCAGGTTCTACCCCGAGCTGTCTGACTATGGCCATGAATGATTGTAGACAAGTTTCTTAACCTCTCTGTATCTCAACGTCCCCATGTGTAAAATGAATAATAATATTCCCCTACCTCACTGAGCTGTTGTTGCGGCTTAGTTCATGAACAGTCATTATATGGAAGTCAGTATAGCAATACAAATATTTTATACTCAGTTATTCATAAAAAATCTATCACCCTTCCCTACACTGGTGAATACTGGTTCACACTCCTAAATAAATAAAAGTGCCCACACGCTGAACCATTCCATAATTTCATGACATGCGTCAAGACTTTCTCACACAAATGTGAAGGTTGTACTGGGGCAGTGAATTTTTGCTGACAATTTTCAGGTTTAGGAAAAGTTTTTGTTATTTCAGATGCGAACATTTTCTTCAAAATCTTTGGAAATTGGTTTGCTTTTTAAAATGTCTTTAATGCTTTTGGGACCTTTCAAGTTATATATGATTCTGGGAATTGCCTGAGCCTGCCATTTCTCTCTCTCAGAAGCCCTTGTCTATTACAAATGATGTGGGAACAGCCAAAATATTAGAAAGAGCAGTCTCATAGTCTACATCTATTGGAGGCTCTGTTAAGTCGACTTAACAAGGTCGACTTAAAGTTGACCTTGTTAAGTTGACTTAGAGAGTCCACACCGAACACTCCAGTTGACTGCCAGCTTCCACACTGGCAGGGGCTAGGTTGACGGAGGAGTGGTGCATTGTGGGTAGCTGTCCCACATTGCACCGGGGCCTGGAGGCCAATTAGGTCGACTTAAGGGCACTCCCCATCTACATTGGCTTAAGTGTTAAGTCAACCTTCAGAGATGGTGTTATTAAATCGACTTAAGGAAGTGCTTAAGTCAACTTAATAACAATAATAACCGTCCTTAAGACGACCTAAGGCTCCAATGTGGACATACTCTAGGTTCTTTCTGACATGGCAATGAAAAGGTTTGGTTTGTCCACACCAGACAACGAAGGTATTTTCAAAGTGGCAATCTGGTTGCACAGTGAATGTCATTTCTCAATTTTGAGCTTGCCAGAGTTTGGTAGAATTTTCAAAGCTGAGTGTGGGAGATAAACAAGTTCAGCAAATTAATCGCTCTTCTGGATACATTTCTGGAGTGCTGTGATTTCACCTGAGTGCTCACTCACCCACAAGCAATTCTCTCAGGAGATGATGGTAACCTGTTACTGCTGTGCCCACCTAGGGGTGGAGGGACAAGTTGCATTCACTGTAAAGGCAGTACTTCACGGTTTATATAGTGGACAGTGGTTAACAGGAAGAATTCACACAAGCTGGGAAAAAGTATAAGACATTATAAATGCCAGCACTATTTTTATGAGTTGGGCAATCACTCACATTATTCATATTATGGCTACACAAGCTAGCTTCAAGATAAAATTTGCATAAAAAGTAATGGATACAAGATTAGAGGCTGCTGCTTCATACTCAGGGCCATCCATGGGGGGGTGGGGGAGGCGGGCGAATGGGGTGATCGCCCCGGGCCCTGCGGTTACGTGGGCCCTGCGCTGTCCCAATCCCAGCAGGGCAGTGTGAGGCCTGCACCGTGGCACCCCCACGATCATACTCTTCCCTGCTCCCCGCCGCCTTCAGCAGGGAGCCGAAGGCAGCGGGGCGGGCAGAGAGCACTAAGCCCGGCCCCTGGCCTAGCCCTCCCCACCCCCGGGGTGGAGCAGGCAGGTCCAGGGGCAGGGCAGGTGGCTGGGACCCGCCTCTGGGCCAGCCTGCCCCATGCGGCCAGGGCCAGCCCTCGCCGGCAGCGGCCTCGAGTGCCTGGCTGGGGCACCGGCTGCAGCCACAGCAGCCTGGGGTCCTGGCTGCGGCCGGCTCCCCCCACTGGCTGCCCCCCTTTCCAGGGCTGGAGCCGGCTCCTGGCCGGCGGCCTCAGGTTCCCCGCCCGGGCTGGTTCCCTGAGGGGGTGGAGCGGCCCGACTCCCCTCCAGCATGGGGGGGCCCTGCCCAGGCCTGTTGGCCCTGGGCCCCGTTCCCCCCATGGGACAGTGCTGTTCATACTGTAATCCGAAAATGATACATTTTCAATAAAAATTCAAGACTGGCTTCTTTCGGGGGCATGACTACGGACCCCTGCCCCTGGTACACCATGGAGAGGAGCAGCTCCACGTGACTTCTTTCTGGGGCAGGCCTGAGAATTCCCACCCCGCTCCAGCCATGAACTTTCAGGTGGCAGTTGCTTTTTTTCAGTAGAGGAGCCACTGGCATCTGCTGAGTGTTGGGACGGAGGGGCTGGCATGGCGGGTCGGCAAAGCTTACCAACCCCTTAAGGATCTCATCTATTGTATTATGCGTTACGGTGCCAAGAACTTTGGAAAGGCATCATTTTATTGCAATAAATTTAAAGCCCAGTGAAGTCAAGAGCGATTTCCATTGACTTCAGTGAGTTTTGGATCAATCGTCAATTTCTACATCACTGCACCTGTTTATCTTTTGAAAATATAGAAAGAGAAGACCATAAGGGCTGAGGTTTAGCAACGTCCATATACTTTTTTCAATTACAGGAAATTGATCTGTGCATGTTAGCAAGAAGCACCATGGTGAAGTATCTAATCCACACACAAATTTCTGTTAAAGTGAAATTAAGGTTGTGGGCACGTAGCTGTGGCTCAAGTGTATATTCCAAGAATGATAATTAAAAAAAAAATTAGAACCTATGAAATTCAGAGTTAAGGTTATATTAACAAGATATCTAAAACCTTCAGCATATTGAAACTTATTGTTAAGGTTCATCTGGGTCCTCAAAGAATCTCATGGGCATGGGTCCTTTAATAACAAGTGTGAAAAGACTTTCTTCCCTATTAGAAAGACAACATGAATGAGGCGGTATCTTATATTCAACCAACTTACGTTGGTGTCAGACAAGCTTTTGAGCTTTCACAGAGCTCTTCTTCAGCTCTGGGCTTCTTCCTGATGGAATTTGTCTAATCATGAAGTTATAAAAGTCTTATGTGGATGATCATAAAGAAGGCTATAAAATGGCAAAGCCACATTGAATTAAAATTAAGGCATTCCATTTTCTGTGGTCACTGGTAAAATGTAACTGTTACAAATGAAGAAGATACCATGAATTTCTGAGGGCATCATTACAGGATTGGACATAGGTGAAAATTACCTTGATATATTAGAGAATTGGTATGAAATCAACAAGATAAAATTCATTAAAGACAAGTGGCAACTACTACACTTAGGAAAGAGAAATCAAATGTACAAATACAAAATGAGAAATAACTGGGCTACGTGATACTACTGCTGAAAAGGATCTGGGGTTATAGCTGATCACAAATTGAATATACGTCAAAAATGTGATGCAGTTGTAAAACAGGTGAATATCATTTTGGGGTATATTAATAAGAGTGTTGTATGTGAGACGCGGGAGTAATTGTACCGCTGTGCTCTGGACTGGTGATGCCTCAGCTGGGCTATTGTGTCCTGTTCTGGGTGCCACACTTTAGGAAAGATGAGAATAAACAGAAGACTCCAGAACAAGAGTGTCATTTGCTATGGCAGGCCAGATTTGACTTAAATGTACTTCAAGTGGGCCATAAATCAAAATACTATGGCGCTCTCGCAGCAGACCACTCTCTCTCTCTCTGTCTCTCTGTGTTAGGGAGAAAGTGTGTTGTTGCAGAGCGCAGTCTCGCACACCCGTGATGTCACAAGACCTGACACTCTCATGGTATTGCACAGCGCTGGGTATGTGAGACCATGCTCGCTCTCTCTCTCTCTCTTTCTGTTAGGGAGAGAGTGTGGTCCCACTGAATGCAATCACAGGCCAGATGGAAGAGGTTCACGGCCCAAATTTTGGCCCGCGGCCCACATATTTGACACCCCTGCTTCAAAGGAAAGCAATAAAAATGGCCAAAGATTTAGAAAACCTGACCAATGAGGAAAGGTTAAAAAACAGGCCTGTTTAATTTGGAGAAAAGAAGAGTGAGAGGGGACCTGATAAATCTTCAGTTATGTTAAGGACTGTTATCAGTGCTTAATTTGTGTCAGAGCTTGTGAGGGCTGAGGCCCAACACCTCTAGTCTTGACAATCCATAGCCACAGCCAGCATCTCTGGTCTTGCCACATCAGTTATGAAAGTAAAAATGTTGCTTGAGCCCTGTCACCTACTTGCTTGAGCCCAGCACCTCTTTCATTTCAAATTAAACACTGACTATTATAAAAAAGATGGTGATCGATTGTTCTCCATGTCCACTGAAGGTAGGACAAAAAGTAATGGGCTTAATATGTAGTAAGAGATTTAATTTATATATGAGGAAAAAGTCTTATCAGTGTAAGTAAGTTCCAAAATAGGCTTCCAAGGGAGGTTGTGGAATCCCCGTCATTGGATGTTTTTAAGAATAGGTTGGACAAACCGTCAGGAAAGGTCAAGGTTTACGTGGTCCTTCCTCAGTGAAGGGGGCTAGACTTGATGACTTTTTTGAGGTCCCTTCCAGCCTTACATTTCTAGTTACATTAAATGAATGTCCAGACTTTCAAAAGTTTGGATTTCTTAAAAGTTTAACCTTAAAAGGACACGACCCATGTGATTTTAAAAAAAAAATTGATTACCGTAATTTAAAACAACTAATTTTTGGTCAAGCACACTTTTAGTAGTACATGCTAATTTTTTTTTTTAAGTATTATAAAGATTCTTCTGGTCCCCCGTTGATGTTTCAAGGGGTGGGTTTTTTGTTGGTTTAAGCAAGGCTTTTTTTGGTGGTTCTGTTTTGTTTGCATGAGCACCATGAACATTGTCCCTGAGTATGTTCAGTCTTCCTCTTTCTTTCTGTGCATTCGCCTGTCTGCCACTGCTTCAATTTTAGTGTATGTCTTCACCGGATGGCTTACTTGGTCTCTTACTTCGATGTTTCCCCTAAACATCCCCTCTTATCTACACACAAAACCATCTCACCAAGTTTGGTGGTGCTTTAAATCTAAATCAGCTGGCCTAGCTGGGGATATGGGTCAGAGCTTGGATGCCACTTTCACGTGGGCTTGTGACCCAAACACCTTGAAACGAGGACACAGCCTAAACCACTTGCATGTTGATAGTCCTCCAATGTCTTCTCACAATTCTCCTCCATGTGCCCAGAAGAACAGACAAGTTCTCCCACAATTCACTAGGAAAGAATTATAGAGTGGCTCAGCTAACTGGATCATAAAAAGCCATGGGATGTGCCTCCAGAAGTCCTAGAAACACACATAGTACAGCACAAGGGAATACACAATCAATTGGGCCTGGCTTTGCAGTGTGGCTCATCACATCTGGTTAGATTAATGCTGGTGCTCAGACCTGGATGCTGATCACCCCAGTTAACTGCAGTGAAGACATACCTTGCCAGCTTTGCTGCTGCTATGTCTGCTCTCTTGTGCAGACTCCAGGAAGGTGTGTGTACTATTAACAAAGCAGTCAAATGGCCTGCACACAAGATGCTCCCAAGTGCATAAACAAAGTATCTGAAAAAATATTTTTCCTTTAATCTGTTCAGTTACAGTAAGCTTAGGGCCTATTGAATGTATTTTAACAATAACAGGTAAACATATTCAAATGGAAATGTAATATTTCATATTGGTAGTGTCTCTTTTACTCTAAATCTCCTGAGTTTCTAAAATCTGGGGGTTGATTTTCTAACTCTAACATTCCTGAATGGTGAGATAAAGTCAGTCACTGATGTCCCTGTAAACATAACTTCGTCTCTGAGATTTTGTATTTCTGTTTCCTTAATGTTGAAAATAGCTCTATCGTGTTTATAAAAGAAATATATATTTTAATTAAAGAACCCACTGCTGCTGTTATTGGTGAGAAGAAGATCAAGGAAAAAATGTTAAGACTATTACAGACTGTATGCCGGACCATCATGCAGTATAAATCCACAGAACAATGGCACTGTGATGGTGTAGATCAGCTGAGACTATGATTCTGTACGTTTACTAATTCTATGTACTGTACAAGTGAGGCCATCACGCTTCTTTGCAAGGGAAGTAGCAGGAGTCAACGGAGAATTAGTCCTAATAAACAATTCATTGTGCTGATTTCCCTTTTTTTCTGGATCCACTGGGCAAATGGATGGGAAATTGCAAGCGGAAACTTTGGGCCAGCTTCACAGCTGGTATCAAGCAGCAGAGCTTTACCGCAGCAGCTAAGACGCTGGCTCAATATTGTAAAACATTTTAAAACAACATGGGACCAAATTCTAGCACTCATTTATTTCTGCCTCCCAAATGGGCACACAGTGAGGGCTGAACAGTTGCTCCTAAGCCTTCAGAAACAAGGACTGAGGCTGTACACCTCTTCATGGAGTGCTCCTAGAACCACTAAGCTCCAGACAGGTACAATGTCCTTTGGTGCACTGGAGCTGTCCAGTTCCTGCAGTACCCTTTGAAAATGCTCCCCTCGTACCCCTTCCAATTCCAATTCCACAGCAGTACTAGAACCCCCTGATCCTTGTGCTCAGAAAATACAAGGACTGCGATTGCGCCTAGCACCCGTCTAGAGGTGGAAGAAGAAAGACTATTTGAGCCCTCCAATCCATTTGCTCACCCATGTACCTGTAACTAGAAAAGCAATGTTAATTGAGCACCCGTGCTCCAGCTGCACAATTTCACCTCTGCAGCTTATTCTTGATCCTAGTGAGGATAATCTAAGGGGGATAGGACCGTGAGGAGCCATAGACAGGTCAGAACATGTGTCCATTAAGGATTTGATTATGTAACCGTATCAACATAATATGAGCAAAGGTACAACCACACAGATCTGACTGCAGGTTTGGGTCCCAAATCTGTAAACAATACACCAGAGCCTCTAGGCTCCACCCTGGAGCACTCTTCAGTGAATTGGCTGTTGATAATGCACCCTGACAGATTTTTCTGAGCTGTAGCTTCCTAGATAACAAAACACAAAGGCCATCCAGTTATATGCAGCCCATGCTAATCTCTGGACATGTTTTTGGCCACTTAGGTCCTTTTATTTTTGACGGTTTATTGCTTTGGATTTTGCAAGATGAACTCTCTTTGCCAAGGATAGCACCTCCCATAACAAGATGGGCATCAACGTGGAAATAACACAGTGTATGAGTTCAGGATTGGACATGAACAAGGCAGTTTAGTAAAAAGGTATTGAGCAATGTAGTACGTTAGAAGTCCATGTAATCCAAGTAAAATGGAGGGGGGCAGGGAATTTGCTTCTTTGGCACTCTAGCCTTCTGGTTCCTCATTTTACCATGGGGTTCTTTGAAATACTGGAATTGTAGCTGCTCTGCATAACTTTGTTGTCTGACCATTTAGGCTAAGTATCACATTATATTGCCTCAAATTGTAGTGGAGAATTGTGGCGTAAGGTTATATTACTGCTGTTCCCCTGGGATCCTCAAGGCAATCTGCATCAGTAAACAGCTGAATCAGCCCAGATGGAGATCTCCCCAGGGTGGGGAGCTCCCCAGCCGAGGTACCGCTGGCAACGTGGGCTCCAATGTCACTACCCCACCTTAGGGTGATAAGACGGGGGCACTACTGCACTCTGGCTATTCTCAACTGGCTAATAAATACTGTCACTGCATGGGCGTATACTATTATATAAAGGGACTGATCTAATAGGATTTGTTACCTACATATATAACATTAAGTCAGAGTCCAGCTACAAACTTCTTAGCGCCTGGACACAAGAGTCTTCCAGGGAGTGTTGCACGCAAATGCACAATGCATTAAGCTTTTATGGCAGGATCTTGGGGCACACTAACAGTACCAAGAGGCTAATTAAGCTAGAGTAAAGAAAATAAAGAGGTTTTTCTAATGAATTATTCAGGATATCATTAAAAATCAAGCACATATGCCAACCATGACATGCACTCAAGGTCCTAGAAGTAAACACACAGTCGTGGCTTAATGTAATAAACAATTAGATTTTAGAAATATGAGGTTTGTGTGTATTGCTAGTATCTATTGTTAAACAGCATGTCATGTCTGGTACTTCTATGTACAATTTTTCTAGTAAGCAGGGCTTTTGTTAATGAGAACCATAGAGAGCCAAACATCCACTTCTTAGAGCACAGTAGCAAAATAAAGAATTTCTCCTACTGTCGCCAAACCGGCTTAATTTAGCTCAATTCTGCATTTACTCCAATGTAAAATGGAAGCCCTGTGTTAATGAGTGGAGAATTCCAATTTTACATCCAGTCCACACAAGTGAAAATCACAGCATAAGATGCGAGGTAATGGAGAATCGGCCTGCTAGGGTTTGTTACTAGTACTTTCGTACTGGCAGGTGTTTCTTTTAGTCTTATCTTTATTTTGATTTATCTACCCCTGTTTTGTTAGATTTCAATTAATAGATTTTATATGTAAAACTTCAGACTCAGTATTTAATAAAGAAATATAGAAGGCTTGCCTTTTGTAAAATATAAAGAGCTGTAATAGCGAGCAGTGTTGCAGTGAATTTTGCTCTGGAGGAAAGGTATAGTATACTTAATACACAACAGTGATCTAATGCCTTCAGTAAACAGCATATGAAAGAAGAACATGTACAAGGAAGGATGTTTTAAGAAGAGATTGAATGAAAACTTAATCTCCATAGAGAGATTCCCAGCTCCAGTCATGGGTTACCAGCATCAGAAACCAGAGCATGTCAGGACATCTCATCAGCCATGGAAAGAAGAGAGATCATAGGAAAGCTGCTTTGCAATCCTGAAAAACAAAACAACTAACAAATTTATCTTGATATTTATATGGTCTCCTACCCCATCATCATAGTTTGTGAGCATTAACCAGGTAAAGATGCATAAAACAAAAAAAATCTTTTTCTCTGAAAAGATCTCTCCTGATAGATGTTGGGGCATCCATCAGCTTCCAGGAGATTTGTCCCTTGTCACATTTTCTATACACTAAGGAACTGATTCACTGCATCTTGACAGTGTAAAAGGTTACCATTCCAATTTGCAATACGCTGTTGTGTATTGAATATATTATATCTTTCCTCCACAGGAAAATTCACTGCTACACTGCTCACTTACCATTCCAATTTGCAGGTATTCAACTACCACTTTGTTTTCGCTTTACAAAAGCCAACGAACCCTACATGAACATGTACTTTCTGGACCTGATTCTCACGTACACTAAATTCCCTTTTCTACCGCAGTGGTAATGGAAAGGGGAAATGGGTGTGAAATACATCTATGTCCAGTTTCTACCTTTTTATATGTTAGAGCAGTGTAAAAGGCTTTAGACTACATATAAATCAGACCTTCAGTCTAAATTATTTTTATTTTAGACAAAAGAAAACAACTAACAAGAAAGAACTTATATCTCCTTGAGAAAGCCATGTGTATCTCTTGCTGCTTCAGATCCTCTGTCTTGAATTGCCTTAAGACATAGCCCTCTTGTAGTAGACAGGCCCCCATCTATCTAAAGAGAGAGGGCAGATTTTTAGAAGGATCCATCTCCTAACTGTTCGAGCTACATTGACCATGGCTTTTTCCACCCCCTGCCCTCCTTCCCCCGCCACATTTAACAATCCTTTAATCAGAAAGTTTATCAATGCATTGTTCATTGATTCATTATTTTAAATTTGATTATTCCTTCATTCTTAAAGTATTTTCCTATTACTTTTCATAGAGAAGTGGATGTCCTGCAGGCAAGAAGTTTCTGCTCACCCCGTTAAATCTCAGAAAAACCTTTTGAAAATAAATACTATAGAATTGTAAGCTGAATTCTGCTGAGGAGGTTCTTATTCACAGTTTGATGTCAAACTGTGGGTAGAATGTGGACAGAGCTAGAATCTTGTGTGTTGTTCTCCCAAGACCACAGCTCAGAATGAAAAATACTTTGCAAGATCAGTCAGCTTTATCAGGTTTCTGCTGTCCTGAATGATGGAGTCTTGGAATATCAGTTGTTGTCACAAGATGTAAACACACTGACTCCCGTGCAAAATGGATCCGGAAAACAGGTCTTCCCAGTGCTAGGTCTGACTTGCACAGCGTTACAGAAGCAGGTTTTCGCTCCAGGTATTTAAATCCCAGCCTCTCAGCATTAGAAAGTGTGTCTCTGTCAGATTTGAGGGGTATGTTCTGTTCCTGTTCTACTGCCTGGAAAAGAATGATGTGAGATGTCACTCTGAGTATGTCTACTCCGGATCTGGGAATGATTCTCCAGCCTGGAGCCAAAGACTTGTGCTATCAGGACACACAAAAATAACTGTTTAGACACTGTTTTAACATTGCTATGTGGGGCTTGGGCTTGGGGTCTGAAGCTCAGACCCCACCAGGCTTCAGAGCCTAAACTGCAGCGTGAGGCGCAGTTTCTAGTACACCATTATTTTTACCATGCTAATAATGCAATTTCCACTAGGGTATGATCCAACATGTAGTCTGTACATAGCCTCAGAGGACACAGACCTGTACCCAGGAATAATTCCCCGCCCCTAGGTAAAATTGCTTGCTGCTTATTCGCCTCAGATGGCATTCTATTCATTTTGTGGAAACTTTAGTTTCCGATGAATTTTTCTGGTTTTATTAATCATTTACAAGTATGAACCCACATAACGACATATTTACTGCTGATTTTCTTGCTACTACGACAAATGCTGTAGTCAAGGATATAGGCACTAAGTGCCAAATGATTTTCTTTTGAAGTACTGTTCATCCCTAGGTGCCAGATTTTGTAGCATATGGCAGGCATGCCAATTAACGGAAAGGCATTTCACATGTTAGGTTCTGTCACAGCACTAGATAGCATTCTGAAATCATGTATCCGGCACATGACACACCTGTCATAAAACTGAGATGCATGCCATAAGTCACAACATGCAGCAATCCCCTTTCAACATTTTGTATAACCAATTTAAATTCTATTGTGCTACCTCCCACATGATATTAGAAATCAGTTATTCACTATTATTTGTCATGGATCAGGACTCTGTTGTGCTAGGCCCTGAACAAAGACGGTCCTTGCCCCAAAGTGCTTACAATCAAAGTGTAAAAAGAAGAGACAACTGATAGATATAGATAGATGTGGGAGTATAAGGAAACAAGAGGAGAATATAGATCAGCATGATAGGCCTCTAGGTGTGCTGAGACACCTGCTTATTTGATCTCAGGTTTTTTGTAGGCATTTCAGCAAAGGACCGTGTTGTGGAGATACTTGCAGGAGGATTGGTTCAAGTGAAATTTGAGACCACTTTATGGATCAGCATTGAGCATCAGCAATCTTCATATTCTTATGCCAGACTACCTTATGCATTCTTCCACAGGGATAGACAAATTGGAGCACTGGGCCAAAAGAAATCTCATGAGGTTCAACAAGGACAAGTGCAAAGTCCTGCACTTAGGACGGAAAAATCCCATGTACTGCTACAGACTGGGGACCGATTGGCTAAGTAGCAGCACTATAGAAAAGGACCTGGGGGTTATGGCGGATATGTGTTAGTTTTGTGGATGCTGGCAGCCAGCACCTCCCAAGTAGGAGGCTCAGCCTGGGACAAAGCCGAAATTTGCTGGTTTGAAAATTTAACAAGTAGGTGATGGAGGCTGGCAACAGTTAACTCCTATTAGTGTTACTCCAAACTTGTAGTGGCTTTTGTAGAAAATGTGTCCATAACTATGCTGATTTAAGGTGTGCAGGAGAAAGCTAGCAGAGCACCTGTCTCTTCTTAAAACTCTGCTCCCACCAAGTTCCTTAAAGCTTTGTGCTTGTACACACGAAATGGTTGATCATGCGGACAGTTAAATGCTGGAGAAGCTTCTACTTCGTGCCTGCAAAAGGGGTTTTGAGTCCTTGTCCAGCAGTTCTGCTGAAAGTGGAATAATTTCTGATCTTAAGCTATCTGTTCCTGTAGAGTCCGGCTTCCTCCTGCACCTTCATTCCTCTGCCTTCTTCCCTTTCACATTCATCTGTCCCAGCCACTGCTGCTGCCACCCCCCCGTGTGTCTGACCACACTCCAGGGATGTCTGAAAATGCCTTATTTTGACAGAGTTCATCCAAGTTTGTTGAGCTTATATACATTGTTAATGCAAATATGCTATGGTGCTTCTCAGGGGCATCGCTGCCCCAGACCAGGTCCAGATCCTGCTGCCGCCAGCTCCGAGCACCAGCCCCAGCTCCTGGCTGGGCGAGGCCGGCTTGGAACTCGGGGCACTGGCCTGGGGATCCAGGGTCTGAGCCCCAGGGGGCAGGCATCAGCCGTGCCCATGGTACTTCTAGTGGGTACTTTTACCCAGCCTGGAACAGTCAGGGAATGCATGTGAGCATTTCTGAAAATACCACTATGCTCTGCCACATTACCTCCTACTATTGTTCACCTCAGTCTATGTGTGTGGTCCTGATCTCAAGTATTCATTGACCAGCAGTGAGCTATGCAACACCTACTCATAGAAGGCAAGTTACAACGCATTTCTAGATATGTAATGTGGAAACTCTTTGTATTAGGGATGTGGCCTGCCTCGAATATAGACAGGTTGGGATGGCCCAACCCTGGTGGCTGGGACCACAGCAATACTGTCTGTCCCACTGGAAGTGGAAGGACAGGAAGTATAAAAGGGGAGCCATCTAGTACAGTTGGGAGGGAGCTGCCAGAGGGAAAGGACATCGGACAACAGTGTGCCCTTGTTGTCAAAAAGGCCAATGGCATATTAGGCTGCATCAGTAGGAGTATTGCCAGCAGATCGAGGGATGGGGCACATGTCTTATAAGGAAAGACTGAAGGAAGTAGGCTTATTTAGTCTACAGAAGAGAAGACTGAGGGGGGATTTGATAGCAACCTTCAACTACTTGAAGGGGTGCGCCAAAGAGGAGGGAGCTAGGCTGTTCTTGAGGGTAACAGAGGACAGAACAAGGAGCAATGGTTTCAAATTACAGCTGGGGAGGTCAAAGCTGGATATTAGGAAAAACTTTCTCACTAGGAGGATGGTGAAGCATTGGAATGGACTATCTAGGGAAGTGGTAGAATCTCCATCTTTGGAGATTTCTAAGGCCCAGTTAGACAAAACCCTGGCTGGGGTGATTTAGTGGGAGTGGTCCTGGTTTTTAGCAGGGGGTTGGACTAGATGACCTCGTGAGGTCCCTTCCACCCCTATTATTCTATGATACTCCACCAGTGCTGCAGCCCCAACCTGACCACTGCCCCACTGAGGAGCTACCCACTGCCTGAGAGCCAGAGGAGCTGCCATCTGCTTGCAATACTGAAGGCTGAAGGACTACCCCTGGCACCTACCCTGAGGAGATTGAAGGCAGTGCTGAGGTCTAGGTACTCCAGGGAAGGGGGGAAGGAAGGAGCTTAGGGGAACCAGACAATTGTCCGGTTGTGTTGTGGCCTGCAGCTGCATCAGCGAGTTATGGCTGGAGCTCCACTGACCCAGTGGCAGAATGCTCTGCCATTGATAGGGCCCTAGTTTGGGGTGCACACCATCTGGGGTGGTCACCTAAGATCAGCCTGTGAAGCCTCAGAGTCCTGTAAACTATTTGCTTGCCCCACCCTGCCTGAGGGTTAGGGCTATAAACTGCTTCCTTGCTTACCCTGCACTGCCTGAAGGTCTGGGGCTATAGACTACTTAAATACCTGTGACCTGCAAAAGGGACCAGGAACCCTGCCATGAACGCTAATTCCCCTTTCAGTTTCTGTACCCACAGGAGCACTGTAACAAGAGGGAATGACCTCCCTCCCAGACAGACAGTGGTTCCTTTCAGTGCTTTATTATTTTTATAACAAGGTTGTTTATTTCTTCTAGTGCACTTCTTTTAAAGGTAGACTTCTGGCAAGTGATCAAAATCCTTTCCCTTTTCTGACTAAAACAGAAAATTAAAATGACAGGACATGCAGTTGACTCTGGCGTCAATTCTAAGCTGTCCTTCGGGAGTGAGGGAAAGGTGTGTGCCAGGATGTGGCCCAGACATGGTTCATTACCAAAATCAGTTTAAATACCTTTAAATATCACTAAAAGCCTATGATATTGGAACCACAATGCTCCAAAGTTCCCCAGACAATGCAGGGACACACCATGTCCTGTGCTGTATCACTCATGTAAGCACACCGCCGTCTCCTATCCTCCAAGATGACCTCAGCAATATTATTTTTCCACTAAATCACTGGTGAAATTATAAAAAGAGAGGCTTTTAAAAATACAAAACACTGTAACTATTTATTTCAGCTGGTACCTATTGGCAAGACAACACTGTGGCGTCTACATAAAATGCATCAGCATCTTAGATCATGAACTAGCAATGGGTGATAGGTACAGTGAGGCGTGATCCTCTCAGAGGAGGGAGAATCACAGCTCAGTCTTTGAGAAAGATTAATTCTTGCTCTTACCTTTGTACAATCAGTTGACAAGATGATCAATCAGATTAACAGGTAAAGCACAGAGATTTCTTTCACCACTGTAAATTGCATGGTGGCTTCTAGGATCAAGAGTTGTAGTACAAAGAAGACAGGTGAATTATCATACGGGTGGGACAATTAATTCCATGTTGCCTCTAAAACTTTCAAGAACATTGTACTAGGGTGCTGTTTCTCTGCTTGGATCTCCTGGCCTGGAATAAGAGAGAGGAGCCTTCTGGATCTTTCCTGTTCTCACACCAGGCCTCCCTTCATTCCCTCCTTTAGAGATACCCCAGCGGATATGTCTAGACAGCCAATAGGGTGTGTTTTTCAATCATATTAAGTCAGTCAAGTTAGGTTAGCATGACTGAAAAGCTCTCTTAAGATGCAGGCTAACATCCTTTAAAACCATGTTGACTGGACATAATGCACTTACTCTGGTTCCAGTGCCACCAGCTTCCGTGGCTTTGATTGTGTTGGCCTGCTTCCTAATAGACATTTTCAATCATGATAAATTAACTTGACCAAAGTAACATGATTAAAAACCACAACTGTTTTGTCCATCATGACCAGAGCAGAGAATTTATTTAACACCACGTAGCACACTGGCAGAAGCCACTGGTCCAGTCTTACTGCAGAGAAATGTCAGGGCTTGTCTGCATTACATAATGTCAGGGCCGTCCCTAGGGGGGAGCGGGGCCCAGGGCCAATTGGCCTGGGTGGGGGCCCCACCCCACGCTGGAGGGGGGAAGGGAGGCCCGAGTCGACCCACCCCGCCCCTGGAAGCCTCGGCTTCCAGCAGCAGCATAGCCTTGGGTACCCAGCCGGAGCCAGCAGGAGCAGGCCCCAGCTGAGGCCATGAGCCAGTCCCGGCCGGGGAGTGGAACCTGAGGCCACCATGGGGGGGCAGCCCAGAGTGAGGCCACGCTGCTGGCTGAGGCTGACCCTGGGCCCAGCTGGGGCCGACCATGTGGATCAAGCCGAGCCAGCCCAGCCCAGAGAGGCTGGGCCCCGTGAACTGCCCGCCCCTGGGCCTGCCTGCTCCACCCTGGGGGTGGGGAGGGCCTGCCCAGGGCCAGAGGCTGGGGGGCAGGGCAAAGCACGGCTATGGGGGAGCCGTGGCATGGGACCAGGGGCGAGGGGCCCACATTACTGCAGGGCCCGGGGCGATAGCACCGTTCGCCCCTCCTTAAGGACGACCCTGCATAATGTTCTCAAATCTGATGATGCGGTGAAAAGTTGAGTTTAACTACAGGTGAGCAAGACATAGAAGTTGGTGTAGACCAGATTGTGTTCAAGGTATAATCAAGGTCAGATAGCATTATGCTGAATACAACTTGTCCTGGTCTATGCTGCTCACTAAGTTGGATCAGAATTGTGTCCGCTAACTTGATTGCTCAAACACAATAACATTTTGGAGTGTAGATAGGCCTAAGGATATCATTTGGATATTTTATTACTATGGCCATGACCCATTTGTGTTAATTCTCCTTCCCCGCTCCAAAGATTTCCTTCTTTTCTCACTAGCTATTTTTACTTGAATTCCTTTTCTTGAGTTGCCCACTATTCCTTCCACTCTCTGGCTCGCCCCTTCTTCACTGCCGGTTTATCCTGCCCCCTTTGTTTTATCCCATTCTGGCCTGGCTCTTTTCCTTCTTTGTAAGAGCAAATGAGCACACAATTAAAAATCAATCAATCAGAAAGATGCAAGCAGCCAAAATATGTTGAGGATTTTAATAATTCTTCAGAGTAGAGTTTAAATAGTGTGCAGTATACCACAGCTGAGGCCACACATTGAACAATGGGGACAAACAAAATAGTTGCTCGTTAAGTGAGCACTGTCCATTCTTTCCACTGAAAGGCTGGAGTCCTGTGGAAAACACAGTATATGATCATGTTCTTAAGGACTGTCTCATAATGCATACATACAAGGGGACCAAATTAAATGTGCACAGACACCCTGCCTTTCTGCAATTTCCTACCTTTTGAGTACTTAACTTTGCAAACTTAATCATGTTTGTTTAACATAGTTTTTGTGCATTTAAAATGAGTATAGATTATTTCATTTCCTTTGACTAGAAAATGGTTGATTCTGATTTCAAATTTGGCAAAAATGAAAAAAAACCTTCTCTCCAGCTCAGATACCATATGCTAATTTATAATAGTTATATATAAAATATGTTTACACTGTTGCCAACCCAAACAGCAAAAATTACGAATCAAACACTTGCCTTAAACTCATGAGTTTTTTTAAAAAAATCTATATGTGAAGGACATTATTTGGCTGATGGTTTTAGAGATTTTTAGGATGTACTCAAGTCACATTTCCAAGCTGTTCCCACAACCATGAGGGTTAGACTTTCGCTTTTTCAAAATAGAGGCGGCTTTTGAGGTAGGCAAAGCAGGTGCATGCCTAGGGCCCTGAAAAGTGAGGGGGCCCATCGCTTGCTCCGCCTACCCCCAAAGCCGCATCTGCCCAAGTTGGCAGCAGGCGGAGGAGCTGGCTCAGGAGGCAGGGGCCATGTGAAGGGAAGCTGGGGCTGAGGTGGGGAGAATGGGGAGGGGAGGCCAGGTGTGGGGGGGAGCACGGCCACAGACAGGGTCCCCCATGCACCTATAGGGGGCCCTGCAAAGGGCCTTTGCCTGGGGCCCCCAATAGCCAAAGGCTGCCTCTGTTTCAGAACAAAAGCTGAGATTCTCAGAAGCAGGGGATTTAGGTAAAACATCAAATACCTCAAGACTTATGATCAAAATCGCAAGAGTTGGCAACATTCCTGAGGGTTTAAGATAATGGGGTTTTGCTCTCTAGAAAGGGACTTGTTACGAATAATCAGTTTCTGGCCAAGATTAACCTCCCTCTATATATGCATGCTAATATTTAGGCAAGCACCAATCATTGCTTACATTCATAAAACAGGAACCGAATGGCATTATTTTTAACTCAATGCATGTGCAATGTGACACTTAACACATTTTTTATTATGATCAGGATAAAAAAATTCTATTTTCAAAACAATGGCCACAAGAGTGTCTCTGTGTCAGACCAGAATGATCATTTGTAAACTTTTTTGAAATTAAAAAGCCATATTTAAATGTCGTGGATCAGAATTACGCTTGCTCTGCAGGTTGTATAGTTATTTAAGCCAGTGTAACGTGGGTGTGAAACATTAACACTTGAGAATGGCAGCATTTTACACTCATGTTGCACTCATGTAAAGGACCACACAGAGTCCAAAGCAGTGAAGAACCAAGCCCTGTGTTAAAAGAAGATTAGGTCTGAAATAGGAAAGTATGAATGGCAGGAAATTCAGAGATAAAAATATTGCCTCAGTCTCCAAGCATTCAGGAATCAGGTACAGCAAGGCCAAAATCATATTGCCTCTTGGGGTACAGACATACACAATTTAATATGTGAGCTCATTGCCTGGAGGCTTCAACTCATCCAATAGTTCCAACCAAGAATCAGCAAAGTGATCATAAAAGCTAAACTCTACACCCTATCCTAGAGCAGCTGGATGTTTCTGCTAAAATATTATCAATTAAATTCTTAATGCTGATATTCAAATAGTCATCATTAACAAATTCACAATTCATACCACAGTGAGATGAATGGGTAGCTAATGGTTCTCTGAGGCCACGTCTATACTTCAAGCTAGGTGTGTGATTTTCCTCTTATCATATAAACATACTTGTCTTAGTGTTCATCAAGTCAGCAGGTATATAAACAGGGATATAGAAATAGTATAAGGGTAACAGCAGTGGTGACATGTACTTTTCATGGCTAAGCTCTGAGTGAAGTTCATTTGATCTGTTTTTGTTTTGATTCAGTTGTCAGAGTGAAGAATTGGTTATCAGCACAGCTGTAGTCTACAGGTACTAAGATAGCATCACATTTACTGCATATGTGGATGGTCCAGTCAGTGGTTAGGGCTCTAACATTGCTGTTGCTGTTGTTTGTTCTATGCTCTGTTACATTCTTCCTACTTGCCTGTAGACAAGTTATTGAGGTCTAAGTATTTAGCAGTTGCTTTGTTCAGCATTGTAAAGCCCATTTCCCAAACAACTGAGGCCTGAAAGTCAATGGTGCAGATTTTTAAAGGAATGTTGGCCTCTAAACACGTGACCAGAAGTGGCCCAGGCCCATTCAGGTCAATGACAGGCCCCACCAGAAAATCATTTCTGGCAATGCCCCTAGCTCCAGAGAAGGATTCATGTGAGGATCCCAAAAGAAGGAAGGGGCTAATCTCTGTCCCATCATCCATGGGCAAAACAGATGCTTAGGTACCTAAGCCCCTGTCCTCTCTTTGGCCATGCCCCCACTCCACGACAGGCCCTGTCCCCTCCCGCCCACACTATTCACTCCTCTACCGCCCACCATCCGCTGTCACTCTGTTTCTTCCCATCCTGTTCCACTTCCTCCACCAAACACTCCTACCTGCCTTTTGTTCCTGTGGGGAACAGGGGTGACGGAGAGGAGGTGGAGTGAAGGTGGGACTTTCGGAAGCCTCTAGCAGTGGTAGCTATTTGGGGAGGCTTAGCCTCTCCAAGCCTCTTATACTCACCACCCATGGGCTGCCTACAGGTAGGTGTTGTTCCGCTCTGCCAAGCAACACATAAATCACTTTGAAAGTCTGGCTAGAACCTAAATGCCTAAGCCACCTTTGAAAATGAATGTAGCCATCTAAATCACTTACACCTTGCAAGGCTGATCAGAGCAGCATCTAAATACTTTTAAATTTAAAAATCTGTGCCTCAATTCCCCCATCAGTAAAATGAGACTAATATTTCCCTCCCTCACTGGGATGTTATGAAGATAAACATAATAACAACTTTGAAGCATCTGACAAAGTGGGTTGGAGCCCATGAAAGCTTATGCACAAAGAATTTTGTTAGTCTTTAAGGTGTCATGGGACTCTCATTGTTTTTGCTATACACAGACTACACGGTTACCCCTCTGGAACTTAGAGGAGTAGACTATATGACTTCAAACTGACTGAATTAACCAGTTCTTGATGAGTGAAAAAGAGATGTTACTTGCCCCTGGCAGATGTTTGTGAAGTAGAGTGGTTCTTTTTATCAAGCAGCATTTTATCGGAACAAGATGTGATTAGTCTTTGTATCAAGATGCATGGAAACAGGCTTCCAATGACTCCTTGCAAACAAATCTTCAGCAACTTCATGTGTAGCTTAAAATCATGTAAGTTTGTGTTACTCTGGAAGGTGCTGCTTCATAATTCTACATGGAAGCTTTTTGCTCTTTTAAACAGACAACAGAGTCCTGTGGCACTTTTAAAGACTAACAGATTTATTTATCGCATGAGCTTTCGTGGGAGAAAATCCCACTTCGTCAGACGCTTTGAAGATAGGAAAGTTACAGAGTGGTAGGAAATTAAATGCAGGGGAGTGTATGACATAGCATCAGGTCAGGCTGTAACAGCAAATCAAAATAGGTGTTAGGATTCAAAACACTGGGGAACAGCACATAGAGGAGGGGGAGGTCAAATCACTTGTTGTAATGCGAGAAAAATCCATAGTCCCTGTTTAACCCCAAGACAACTGAGTCAAATTTGCATAAAAATTTGGTTGACTTTGTTAAGTCGACTTAATAAGGTTGACTTTAAGTCAACTTAAAGTCTACCTTATTGGGTCAACTTAACAAAGTGGACTAAGTCGACTTAACTTTAAGTCGACTTAGATCACTTTGTTAAGTCGACCTAACCACCCTTAATAAAGTCGATTTAAGGGTTACTCCCCTTCCACACTGTCCTTAAGTCGACTTAAGGAGTAAACTTAAGTCTTAAATCAACCTAATGGGTGGTTCTTATTAAGTCGACTTAAGCTTTCATTAAGTCGACTTAAGGAATTTTTAAGTCAACTTAATGAAATTCTGGTGTAGACAGGGAGTAATTTAGGTCAACTTAAGCCCCCTTAAGTCAACCTAAATTGCTAGTGTAGACATACCCTTAGAGTTCCACTCTCTGATCCCACATAGCATTTATTTACACAGGATAAAAGCTTTGCTAATTTGGGGAAATAAGAATTTCATTTTATACCAATGTGCCAAAAAAGCTACATTAGGAAACAATCTAGCCATATTAATAAGAAGGAGCTATAAAGTGAAGGAAACAGAGCGAATATTTCACAGTAGGCAGTTTTTCAAACTAATTAACATTTCTCCTGGACGTTGAAATTTATTATCAGAATGTGATTTCCTTGAATTTATTTGTGAATTTATGGGAAATTTTTTTTAAAACTCTTTGAATTCAATCCAGTTTGATGTGAGTGTTCAGCGTTCAACATAGTTTTTTTCCATATGAAATGTTTCAGATCAGTTATTTAATCTGTTGCTTTTATTTTAGAAGAGTGGTACAAATTAAATTGATGGTAGGAATATGGTAAACTTTTCAAAATTGAATATGTTGGCTATGGTAAACTTTTCTAAAGCACCGAAGTGACTTAGAAGCATAAGTTCCAATGAGATTTAGAGACCTATGACACTTAGGCACTCTTGAGAATTTTATCCAGATGGAAATCATAAAAGAAATGTTAATAAACGTACAATCTGAATAGGATTTAAATCTATTCTTTTAACAGTACAATGCAGACAGTTTGGTATAGAAGCACCACACTTTTGAATAAGTATGAAATATAGTAAACTAACATGGCTACCCCTCTGGAAATTTCTGTATGAATATAGTAAAGTTAAATGAATGGCAGCAAGGTTCCTTCATTTCTCTTGGTTATTGTGCTGAAAAGTGTAAGAAAAAGATACTGAAAACTGAACATATAGGGCTAGATTCTTCTCTCAGATGCACTGGTGCAACCCCTTTGACTTCAGACACCTCTGGCCTTCAAATAAAGTTTGTTCCCTATAACACTATGGGAAGTATGTTTATACAAAATTTCAGGCAAGTCTCCTGTGCTAGTTGCAATTTAGGAGCTCAGTTCAATATTGCTCTACAGCTCCTTACACCCCTGAGGCTGGCACACAGGGTACGTCTACACTGGAGGCTCTGTTAAGTCAACTTAATGAGGCTGACTTTAAGTCAACTTAAAGTCGACCTTGTTCAGTTGACTTAGAGAGTCCACACTGAAAACTCCAGTCGACTGCCAGCATCTACACTGGCAGGTGCTAGGTCGACGAAGGAGTGGTGCATTGTGGGTAGCTATCCCACATTGCCTCGGGGTCTGGAGGCCAATTAGGTCGATTTAAGGGTTTTCCCTGTCTAACCTGGCTTAAGTCAACTTCATAAGGTCGACTTAAGCGTTAAATCGACCTTAAGAGGTGGTGTTATTACGTTGACTTAAGGAAGCGCTTAAGTCAACTTAATACAAGCCCAATGTGGATGCAGCAGTCTGTAGATTGACTTAACCTTCCTTAAGTCGCCCTAAGGCTGCAGGGTAGAAGTACCTACAGGGACTAAAGAGGGGGCTTGAAATTCCCCCCACCTTGTGAATAGCATGGGTACAGAGAGCCTATGTACCAGCTGCAAAGCTGACTGCCATTTCTGTGCTGCCTATACAGGTGCAGCAGGAGACATTCCAAAGTAAGGCGGGGGTGGAGCTGGAGCATGTTGGATGGGGAAGAGAATAGGCCAGAGGCAGAAGCCTGGCCATTGAAGCAGACTATAATTTAGAGCAGCCTGCCTGTGCCAGGGATCAAACTGGCCTTTGCAGCTCCTGAAAAAGGGAACTGCAGGCTGCTTTCTCTCTATCATTGCGTTAGTGGCTGCACTTAGCCTACGGCTCTGAGGAATAGCTATTACCTCTTCCTTTTACTCACCACTTTTTCTAAAGTTTTTCAAACATATCTGCTAATTTGCTGTTACCCACTATGCCTTTTTTTAAAGTGCCCAACCTTTCTCCTATTTCTATAAACCTTCCCAACCACTGAGCACTGAATTTTGTCAGTACCCTGCCGTGATTGTGTCAGAAAACCTCCTTTTCAATGATACTGTCACTCCTGGCTGCCTCTTAGTGAGAGGCAGAAAAGGTATGATGTTTACAGATCATGGAAGGAAAGAGAAGGGTGTGCTCTTTGTCTTGGCATATGCATTCTTTATGCTTCCTGCCTGTCTGGCCTTGGAGAAATCCCCCAGGACTTTACTTTGGGTTAATAACATATTTTAGGAAATAGGAGGATTAGTTTTCACAACTCTGACCCTAGCAAACCTTGTCTTTCAGATAACCCTAGGCCTCAGCTTTCCCCTTTTATACTATGTAGTTCTTTGCAATGATGTGCTGCTACGTGACTTATTGGCCTTTTCATCTTGATTATGCTTTTCTCTTGCACGATTACATTCCTCCCTGTGTCTGCATAAGGTTCTGTTCTTCTAGATGCCATATACCAACAGAGGCACCTTCTCCCATTCTCCACCCATGATCTCATCTGATTCTGGCGCCATCAGGCTGCTGCTGATAATAATTTCCAACTCCCACAGTCTGTTTGCACTTCAGCTCTGCTTCCTGGCTTTCTAGACCCTGTAAGAGGGATCAGCATAGGCAACCAGAGACTCACAAAGAGGGGTTACCACAGCCTGAAGGAGGTGAGTAGCTACAAGGCAACTGGAATAATGTGGGGAGTTGTGGGTATGTGAAGGTGAGATAAACCAGATATATGCCAACAGAACTGAAAGAGCCCAACAGATGTTATCTAACACAGGGCCTTTCACGGGGTGCTGCCCTCCAGCATAGCCCCTCATGGCCTTACAGGTGGCTTGCACTCAGGACCTCATTAGGTTCATTCAGTTTGTTACTAGAACTAGATGAAGCTAGTTGAAGATATATACCCTTTCATAGGGTCTGATTTATTAAGTCTGTACCAAATGTAATTCACTTAGTTTGTTGCCCGAGGTCACCCGTCCATATAAGAGTCCTGGACAGCATCCTCAAAATAGGAGTCTACAGCTTCTTCTCCTCAGAGCTGGGTTGTAAGTTAACCAGCTGTAGGATATTAGCTAGCTCCTTTCCCCAATTAGTCCTCAGGCTCAGATGTGAAGCCAGCCTTCTCTGGTGAGTGTCTGCATGCTGCAAGGAAGGAGGTAACGCTGATGCTGGTCCCTCCCCTCTGTTTATCTCCAATTTGTTGGGTCAGACAAGAGCTTTGTCCAGCCCTCTCTGCAAGGCTCCTGGTCCAAGGTCCCTGAAGACACAAAGCCAGGATTTCCTCCTAAACACCACTTATTCTCGGCATTTCCTTTCTGTCAGTAGTCGGTTCTTGTGTGTAAGCTGGACCTTTTAAATCTTAAAGGGCCTTATGAAATGATAAGGTGAGCTAAACACCAAGCACCCTACCCGTAAGGGGGCAGACCATTTCACCATAGGACCAAACAAAACCAAAGGCCAAATAGAACTGGAGTCTCTGTGGAGGTCATCAGTTAGGGTTGCTACCTTTCTAAAGGCTGGTAACTGGACCCCTCAGGTGACACCCCCTGTCCTGCCTCTTCCCCCCTAAACTCCACCCCCATCATTCACTCCTCTTCCCCACTCACTCCATTACGCTCTGGGGTGTCTCCAGGGCTATGTCTACACTGGAGGCTCTGTTAAGTCAACCTAACAAGGTTGACTTTAAGTTGACTTAAAGTCAACCTTGTTAAGTCGACTCAGAGAGACCACACTGAAAACTTCTGTCAACTGCCTGCATCCACACTGGAGGTGCTAGGTCGATGGAGGAGCAGTGTGTTGTAGGTAGCTGGGAAGGGGCCTGGAGGCCAATTAGGTCAACTTAAGGGCACTCCCCGTCTACACTGGCTTAAGTCGACTTAATAAGGTTGACGTAAGCATTAAGTTGACCGTAAGAGCTGGTGTTATTAAGTCGATTTAGGGAAGCGCTTAAGTCGACTTAATAAAAGCCCAATGTGGATACAGGAGTCTGTAGGTCAACTTAACCTTCCTTAAGTCAACTTAAGAGGTGGCCCCAACTGAGCATGGGCTGATGTGGGTTAATGACCCAGCACCTTCTCCCTCTCCCCCCTCACAACCCTCTGCGGTAGTTTTTGTTCAGGTGCAATTTATGGCTTCTAGGTCCCCTTTTCAACTGGACTTTCTGATGAAAAACTGGACCCCTGGCAACGATATCTTCAGTGCTGCTGCTGGGCAATATTTCACTCCATCAAAAGAGGACAATATGTTGGTGAATGATGTACCACTTTCATGGATGACAGCCAGAGGCTGGGACCAGAAATCAGTCCCAAGTTTCCTGAATGGCAGGGTAGATCATTGCTTTGTTTGGATACTATGGAATTTAAATACCTAATCAAAAATATGATTGTGCCTAGGTCCAAGCAGCTTTTTCACTGGTGAATGGATGTAGTATGGGCGTGCTTTGTTCCCCTCATGTGTTCTTCTCTGTGAATTGTTCACCCTCTTTTAAGATTGCCCTTCAGAAAAACATCCAACAAACCCAAAAGCTTTTTAAGAATTAGCACACTAATGAGGTCCCATAATGGATATCAAGAAGATAAATCACATCTTACACTCCTGAGAAAATGGGGAGCGGGTGAAGATGGCCAAGGCTGGTACCATGCCATTTGTCTCCGCCGATGAAAACCTTATTTCTAGCAATATTCCCATGTGTTGTATTGCTAAGTGCCATCTGGCAGCTTGTCTTCCTAGTTCAGCCACTTTGGTTTGCTGTTGCAGCCAATTACACCTCACTTCCATGTTTGAACATAAATGTAATTTCATACGCTAATTGTATTGCCTTCGAACAGTGGATTTCACTCACCGTTGTGGAGAGGTGCCATCCCTGAGAGAATATGCATTTCAGTAGGATCATATTAGAGATTAGGTATTAGTTTTTCAGCTATCTAGGCTTTGGCACACAATATCCTATTTGCTGCCCAGTGACAATCGCTTCCTTTAGACTTGATCCAACCCCCACTGAAGTTCATGTAAAGATTCCCATTGGCATCACATGAAACTGTACTGGGATATTTGAATCATCAAAACTAGCATTGCACTAAGAGCAAAAGAACATGGCAAAAGAGGGAAACCATGGGGAAAAATGTTACTCTGTTTAAACATCCATATTTAATAGATCCCGTTTCTAATATCAAACCCAGTGTGCTCTTTGCTTAAGTAGTTTTGCCATATGTCTCTTCATATCAGACATAAAATTAATCTCTAGAATCCTGCATTAAGGTCATATGGCCTAATACCTGCATAAATAACTACCCCACTGCGAACAAGAGTGGTGCAATTCTTTATAGGGGAAAGATCTTATAAGAAACTAGACCTGATTCGAATATTCTGCCAATGATTGATCCATCTACAGAACCTCTAAATTAGCAGGTAGGCAAAGTGATACCTTTTTATTGGACTCACATATTACTTGTATTATGCAAATTTTCCTTTAGGTAAAAAAAACCAAAAGGCTGTTTTTCTGGTACTGACAATTTTTTTAGAAGTCAGTTTTAAAGGCGAATAAGCTAATAATAAAAATGATGCTTTAAAAATGTTTAGGCAAACAAATATAACTTATTACATTGAGATGGTGAATGAATGTGTAGCAAATATAATCAATGACATTAAGCACATGAGAAATCCCTTCATCATATACCTAATTAGAGAGCTATGTTCAAAAAGATTCTTACAGAGGAAACAAACCTATTTTATTTTTTAATATAGTAAAGTGGATCAGAGGTTAAACTATGTTCAACACAATTTTAAGTCTTGCCCTATAAATACCCTCAAAAGTTTACCTAATAGCTTTCACTGTATGAACTGGCATCTTAAGAGGGAATATAAATAAATATGACCTTCTTATCACCTTAGTCCCAAAGATATAGGGTCACCTCTTGGAATACTTCTCCATCCCAGTGTGTCTTGGAACAGCTTTTCAGAAATTCCACAGCTCCTTAGATCCTTTTGTATAACATCCATCCATCTAGTTTTGGGTCCTCTAACCCTTATCTTATCCTCCACTTCTAAGTTTAACACCCTGTTTCCTATTTTTCTGATCTTTTCACATGCCCAGTCCATTCCCTCAATGTTTAATCTTCACAATTCTCCCTAATGTTTCCACTCCAAATATGTTCCATCCTTGTCACTCTTAGCTTCCATCTTAACATTTTCATGTCCACAGAATTCAGAATCTGCTCCTGTCTCTTCCTTCATGCCCATTACTCAGTCATACATTATCACCTTATAGATCTTACTTTTCAATTTGCTAGGCATGCTTTTATCGCAGATCATTCCAATCACTTCTCCCCATTTAGTCTATGCCTTTTCTTTTCTGCTTCTAAGTTTGTTGTTGGGTTTGTCATTTTCCTTTACTATCAATCCTAGGTACTTGAACTCTGTCCCTTTGGTAGGGGCTGGTCCTCCAAACTTAAAATTTTGTCTTCCTGCAGAATATCATAGAATTACACCATATACTCTGTTTCATTCCTGCTGCTTTTCATGCTATTTTGTTCAAGTACGCCCCTCTATCTCGCTAACTCTTCTTCTACTTCCTCTCCCCAATAAGCACTATAAAAAAAGCATGCAACAGCGTGCCATTCTCTGTAAGTGCATCAGGCATGAATCAAGGGCCTAGCCAGGGGTGGGCTCAGGTAGGCTGAGGCCCACCCACTTGGACATGAGTTCTGCCCACCACAGAGCCTGGCAGCAGCGCAAACTTCATCATTCTGACAGCGGGGCTGCCCAGCAACCAGCAGGTGCAGCCACAAGTGAAGGAGAGGCACCACCGCCAGCGCCTCTGATCCACTTGTGGCTGTGGCTGCTGACCAGTCCCACAGCCATGGCAGTGAAGTTCGTGGGCGGGCTTCATCATGTCACCTCTCCTTCACTCTTCTCCCACAGCTCCACTGGCTAATTAAAAGTGGAGCATCTTGGGAGGCAGCTTCTGGTCACATGACTGAAAGCTGCCCTTGGCCGGGTCCACCCTGCAGATTCAGGAGCCCAGCCAGAAAACAGGGGCTGGCTACATCCCTGACATGAACATAAAGGGCTCAATGCTGAGCCTTGATGTACTCCAACTCTGAGGAGAAACAATTCAGTTTCATACATCTTTGATAAGCCTGATGTAGCCTTCAGGTATCTGTTTTGGTCTCATACACCACCAGATGACTTATCATAGAACATAGTTATAAGCCTTCCCAAGATCAAAGAACACTATGTGCAGGGCTTTCCTCTTTTCTCTGTGTTTTTCCACAAGAAATCTTAATGCAAAGATAGCACCCACTATTGACTTGCCCAGCACAAATCCCAACAGATTGCCACTGACCTTTATTTCTCTTTTTAGTCACTTGTAAATAATTTTCTCCCAGATCTTCATTATGTGGCTCCTGAATTTAATGCCACAGAGGTTACCCTCTTCCTTTTCTCTTAAATATTGGTACCAATGTGCTCTTTCTCCAGGCACCAGGCATCTTTTCAATCCTCATGATGAAATTAAACTATTGTGTCAGTTTTTTCACACCACTTGTCTCAGATACTTCCATATTTCTTCTGGTATGCCAATTGGCTAAGAGCTTTCTAATGTTTCCAGTTACTCAATGATCTGCCAACTTTTTCTCCAGGACTGGTGCCACCAGACTCTTGTTTGGTTTTCTCAGATGGCCGGATTCCTTTGGATTCTCTTCATTCATCAGCCTTCCAAAGCAACTTCTCCACCATTACTTAGTCTGGTTCTCATTGTTTAACATATTTCCACTTTCAGCTTTAATGGCTGTCATATAAATATACATAAAATATAAATATATGTAAATACATAAATAATTACAAAGAAGAATTTAAGAGGCACTACAGTATAGGTTCTACAGTAAGCCTCTGGTCCTGTACTTGGGCCCAATCTAGCCACAGCAATTGTCAGGCCTAGGAATCTAAGGACATCTTAAATTCTTCCCTGTCTTCTTTTCCACAACAAAGTGCTTTATATTTGGCTATATTCATAATCCTCAGATTCAAAAATAGCTGAGTTCCTTCCTGACTGAGAAAGATATTAACCAGATTTATTGGCTGTCTCGCATGCTTTACATTCAGCTTTCTCTTGTCATGTTCCCACCAAGTAAATGCATACATACATAGAGTGGCTGGGTGATTGCTTCCAGAGTAAATATGTTTGTTTATTCATGAATACACTTGTTCCTATGTGAATATACTCTTTTAACAATACCTATATCCATGTAAATGAAAAGCTCTTCCTAAAGATCCTTGCAAACACAGAAGCATGAAAGCTCACTGAAACAATGAATAAAATGGGTTGCAGACATGCTCTGATTGAATCATGAATTGCCTTGAGTGAATGTAGTGAAAAATAAATGTTTCCACCATTCACCCAATTCTACTATCTAGTTAATGTTAAAAAATCAATACACATGATAGCATTACACAACATATCCTCGTGTCACACATTGTAACTACAAATTCACCTTTTTTTAGATCTAATTTAATGGCATCCTTGTGCTATATGGACAATGAAAAAATGAATATAAAAATAATTTTCATGGTAACCAGGATAACACTACGACAGAAGTAATTCCTTTTGGTTCTGCTAAATAGATTCTGATAAATTGCTTCCAGTGCATGATGAGATAGAGAGGGCCTGACTCTCATCTAATTGAATTGTGTTTTGTTCAGCATCCAGGTCAAGTAGGCACGTGACAAAAGCAGCTTTTTGACCTGCACTCCCATGATCTCTGGGGCCATCAGAGACCACTTGAGAACCTGGAATAAGGTTGAGTAGCCTCAAGGCTGATCTAAATTATGCTAGATGATCTCTCCAAAGAGGCCATTCTGGATCACCAGAGGGGACTCCTGATCAAGTCTTGGTCCCTTCCCCCAGCCATGATCCCTATTCCAGTGGTGCCAGAAGAGGATGGTGTAGAGCCTGTATAGCCAGCTGTGAGTCAGATGGAGATGCCCATACAACATGGGAATCTCCAGCTGCCCAGGTAAGGCTGCTTTGTGGCTTCTATTAAGTGTCTGAATAGCACAAATTGCTCCAAGTTAGAACCAAGGTCTGGGTTAGTGTGAATAAAAATCCATAGGCCTGATTCTAATCTCATGTGTGCTGCTGTAAATCAAAAGTAACTACTAAACTCAATGGGTGCGTCTACACTTACAAATGAAGTCGACTTAAGCTTGCTTAAATCGACTTAATTTAATCTGCATCTACACTACATTTTCCTTAATTCGACTTAAGCTGCTCCTTAAATTGAATTAAGGAAAAGTTCGTTCGAATTAATAACACATCCTTTTAATTTGAACTAGCGCCTCCCCTGGCGTTCCCCCCCACAGGACAGGACAGAGCCCTGCCCACCCTGCTCCTATGCCCTGCCAGTGTCCCTGTCCTGCTCAGCCCCCATTGTACCCAGGTACAAATTCTGAGCCCCCGGGAACTTGGCAAGGGTTGCCCCCCCTGCCACTGTGGTGCAGTCCCAGGTCTACCGAGCCCTTACAGGTCGACTTAGGCATCCAGTGTGGATGCTCTAAGTCGATTTGGCAAGGTCCCCTATAAGTCAACAATTTTTGAGTGTAGACATGCTAAGTTGACTTAAATTAACAAGTATAAACATAGCCAATGGGCCTGATTCTCCACTGCCTTTTTTCCTTGTTCCATCATTTACACAAGAGAAAAGTGAATGTAAATTGTTCCCCTTCTGATCTGGTACCATTATTAGTAACTATATTGCAAAGGCAGACAGTGGAGAAGCAAGCCCAATGGAATGACACCCACATAAAACTGATGTAAATGAGAGAAGAATTCAGCCTAGAATGTGCTGCCAAGAGGTGTCACATAGACCAAATCCTGGTGGTGTCACTCAGAGAACCTGGAGTTGAGAAGTTTTATCTGAGTAGAGATTATTATAACATTTGTCCCAGTGTTTGAGAGAAAGGGTAATAATGTGTCTTACTCTTGGTAATAAACCACAACATTACTGTTATAGATTAAAGATTTACAGATCCTCTACTAGCATGATATAGCGGAGCTTTTCTGCTTACATTATTTATACTGATTTACCTCAGCTCAGGCTCTGGTCCAAGATTTCTTCCTAAAAGTTTAAAAAAGTCTGGGCCTAGAGGGAAGACTGGGTCCACAATAAATAGTGTTTGTTTATTTATAGCATTCTAGGAACAAAAACAATGACTATGGCTTCAGTGCAATTTGAATCGGAAATAAGATTACACTTGACAGGCTCTACCCACTGACAACTAATCTCTATCTAAAGTGCTATGAAATTAAATGATAGTTTCATCTTACTTACTTAACCCAAATGGATTGTTAAAGTGAAATAAAATGGAGTCAATAACTAACTAGCTTTGATATTTGTGAGCTGTCAAGTTAATTGATATATGCTGGTGCTTGCTAAATTGTCATTCTGGTCAAGGGTTAAAACATTGGAGGGAAAGGTGCAACAAATTGCTGTACTTCAATCCCTTTCTTCTGTAAGGAAGAAGCAGTCAAAAAGGAAAAGTAACAACCGGGAAAATGTAAGATCCGGAATTTTTAAAATAAACTTGTCAGGCATTCCTGACATCTGTAGTGATAAACGCTTCATAAACCGTGTGGGATTTTCATAAGCCTCTATAACATAACAACGTTAAGAAAAAAAAATACTCAGAGGATTTTTCTGAATGTGTTTTCATTTCCAGGATTTGTTATGTTAATGACATAAAATGAAGTAGTCATTCTCAGGGCAGTCCTCTGATTAACCCGTTAGAGGTTCAAACCTTTCAGTTCCCATCAGTGAAACCAAATCCCAGTTCTGACAACTGAAGTGGAGTCAATCATTTACTATCCTAGAACCTAGGACTCCAAGAGTGAAATCCTGGCTTCTTGAAGGTAAATGGCAGTACTTTGGTGCATTGACTTCAGTCGAATCCGAATTTCACTTCTTACTCCACATATCCCCAACACTAATTGTCCCAATACTCCAGGCTCCTAACATCTCTAGATCTCCAATACTTCATATTCCACTTATCCCCAACATTCAACACTCCAGATATCCATAATCCTTCCTATATTCCCAGAATGTCTAATGCTTGAACCATCTACACAATACCACAAACTCCAGTGATCCACAATATTCTGTCTTATTGCACTACAGAGATCCTCAGATACTGAACAGCTCCAATCTTCAGATTGCAGGTCTTACCATGTGAAAAGAAGGACCACAATCTGGGTCTTCCACCAACATTTGTTTTTTCTATTAATAACTGTGGTAGGCTCATAGACTGTGAAATGTTTCAAACCAAATAAATAAATAAGTGGAATGAATGAATGAAACATTCAAAAGCCAGATGTTTTCAGACTAAGATGGGGAGTTCAGTTCACACAATTGTTCTGCCTTTTTGTTTTCCTGCATAGTTCTTTCCTGTGTAGTGTAGGCTATGTAAGCTTGCTGCCACAGATTGCTTAGATGCAGCTACTAGATCAGCATAGCACAACAGTGAAAGATGGCTAACAGTCTTCCTTTTCCTGTGCAGCTGGTGTTTGCAGAGAGGGATAATTTTTAAGTTGATTTATTTACCTAAATCCTCCCGCCCCCTCTCCCCTTTTTTTTTGGTAAATCAGGGAACATCAGCACGCTAATTGTTACTCATAACTTTGAAACAATGAATAAACTTCACTGATATATAATGTTAATAGAAAAACATCCTTGACTAGCAGGTGGAAATCTAAGTACTTTGTCCTCTGGACTGTTGATAGCACAGAGTTCCCACTACAAATGTGGTCATGCCCCATATGTTCAATTATTAAAGAAACAACAAATCATGTTGTTTTAGTTTTAAGAGAGGGGAAAAAAACAATTTCTACTTTTTTTTTTCAAGTAAATCTACACTTGGAAGGGGAGGTTAGGAGGAGATCTTGCTGTAGGTTATCATTACTTATGTCCTTCCACTGTCCATGGAATTTAGTTTAAGTATTTACATGAAAACATTCTGTAGCATAAAGATCTGTGAGCTAAATAGCATGTAGTAAGGATTCCCCTGCAAAGAATTTGGTGGGGTTAGTATAAAATGCCATGATATAGAGTCACATCAGTTTTCAGGAGGAATCACTTTGAGGACTGCACTGTCCTATAGCAAATGGCATTGCTTGTCCTCTAATAAACAGTCTATTATCTAGTCTGGTCTAGTGGACTATAGTGCATTAATGTCCTTCCAGCATGTGGACATCCTGACTATGGGTATA
Source organism: Pelusios castaneus (assembly GCA_007922175.1). Lineage (NCBI taxonomy): Eukaryota > Metazoa > Chordata > Testudines > Pelomedusidae > Pelusios > Pelusios castaneus. The sequence goes on along the minus strand of ML685769.1, from coordinate 21,615,585 downwards.
TCTTTGGAGCTCAACAACAGAGTGACGAAGTGGGATTTTCGCCCTTGAAAACTCATGCAATAAATAAATATTAGTCTTTAAAAGTGCCACAGGACTCTGTTGTTTTTCTGCAATAGACTAACATGGCTACCCCTTTGGAATTTGCAGCTCAAATAGATGTACCGTGCTAGCTTTAATCCAACTAGTGTCCCCAGCACCAACATATGGGTAGACAGAAAATTCTCAAATAGATATATATACAACTGCATATATAGATTGTATTGACTCAGTTCTTCTAGTTACTGGGATTGCCTATGAATCTGGTATTTCCCATTAATTCAGTCGTTTCCTGTTTCTTTCCCATTGGTGGAGGGTGCCTCTTTGTGGCAGGATCTCATATAAAATATAAAGAGAACAGAGGCTCCTGCTGCTGTGATCCTGAAGTCCTTCTGCAAATACACTGATAAATCTGTTAGGGAATTAGTGTGTTTTTGAACTGTTTTCATGCATGTACAATGACACAATAAAAACATTTGGTAAACAGAAAAACTAACCCCCCCAAACCCTTGCAATAACTGTGCTTTTAAGAGCTGCAAGGTTTGACCTGAGATGGTGATTAAATAAAGTGAACTGTCTATCATTATTTTCAACATGTATTCAAATTCACCATCAGTACACATTTACAGACTAGTGCATATTCATGTTATAAGGATAATATTAGATCAACAGGTGAATAAAGACACATGAGCAGGCCCAGATTAAGGACCCTTGGGGCCCTGGGCTGCTCCCCTTCCCCCACTGTAGGGACCCCCCTCCCATCTCCTTTCTCCCTGCAGCCTGGGGCCACACCAGCCCCCCACAACCGTGGGGCCCCTGCCTGGGCCAGCGCTGGTAGGGGAGGCAGAGGCTGCGCTCCTGCCCCACACTGCCTCTGAACTGGCAAGTCCTCCACCGGGGGGGGGGGGGGGGCAAGCCAACTATGTTCGCTCTGCTCCATGGGCATGGCTGGGGCCAGCTGCCACGCGGTGCAGCTCCAGTGAGGCCTTCCAGGGCTGTGTCCCTGGAGGGTCCCACTCCCACTAGAGGCCACACCAAGAGCCAGCTGGCCCCAGCCCTGCCCCAAGAGCGGAATGAACAGGGCCAACCTGCCCCACCCTCAGGGGCAGACAGCCCAGCTCAGGGGCTGGACAGGAATAGCTCTGGCCGAGGGCCCTGCCCACCTAGCGCTGGCAGGATAGGGCCTCTTTGCCGTCTGCGCCTCCCTCCACCCCGGCACTGCGGGGACTATGTGGGGCATCAAGGGGCTGGATATGGCAGGGGTATAGGGGCTGGAGCCTGGGGCCCCCTTTCAGGACGGGGCCCGGGGCGCAAACCTCTATAGCCCCTTTGTTAATCTGGCCCTGCACGTGAGTCATTAACAAGAAGTGTCATACAGTGATCGGTGCTGTTTTAATCCCAGTTTGGACAGTGACTTCTTGTGATTTGGGGCAAATGATTTATCCTTTTTGGATCTCAGCTTCTCTGTCTGTGAAATGGAGAGAATGATATTCTGGCAGCCCCTGAAAAGCTAAAAACATTGCCATTATGAGGAGAAAAACAGGGATATACTTTCCAGCTCTATTGAAACATTTGATCAGCAGAAGTTTATGGAGCGATATAGCAGAAAATGGTTAATATGTGCTGCTAAATAGAGATAATTGACATATATGAAATAATACGCACATTTCCTAGAGATAACTGTAATAGTAGTGGACAAGTTCCAAAGGGGGAGCCGTGTTAGTCTAGTTCAGCAAAACAAACAAGGAATCCTGTGGCACTTTTAAAGAAAATCTCTCCCATGAATGCTCATGCTATAAATAAATTGGTTAGTCTTTAAAAGTGCCACAAGACTCATTGTTTGTAATGGCAGTAGTGTACTGAGAGGGCGGGTGGGGCTGAGGGGGTCCATGCTTCCAGGTGCCAGCCTGGTGGGGGGGCACTGGCTGGGACCTCCTCAGAGAAGCCACCCCTGGTTCACATCCCTGGTAGCTGTGCAGGTCCAGTTCAGGCCTGCGGGCAGGCAAGGTCTCCCACTACAGAGGGAGCAAGAATCCTGCAACAAAGGAGCTACAGGCACACCAGGGGCCCCTGCCGCTGTGACTCCTGCTCCCTGTTGCCCTTCTCATGGGGGATGGAGAATAGGAAAGAGTGGGAAATGAGCCTGCAGACACACACACATCTCGTGGAGCATGGCCACTGATGGGGGATAGAATGCAAATACAAGTATTGTCCCCCAGGCACTGGAGACCCATGGTACACCACTGTGTGCAGGGCCGTCCCTAGGGGGGAGTGGAGTTCGGGGCCAACAGGTCTGAGGGGGCTCCACTCCACCCCCATGCTGGAGGGGGGGAAGGGAGGCCCGGGCCGACCTGCTCCCCCGCCCGGGAGCCCAGCAAGCCTCGGCTCCCAGCAGCGGCGTGCCCTCGGGTTCCCGGCCGGGACCATCAGGAGCAGGCCCCAGCTGAAGCTGAGGCCATGAGCCGGCCCCGGCCAGGACCCCAGGCTGCTGCCAGCGGTGCCCCAGCTGGGGAACGGGTCCTGAGGCCCCGCCGCTGGCTGGGGCCGACCATGTGGGGCAGGCCAGGCTGGCCCGGCCCAGAGAGGCCGGCCCTGTGAACTGTCCCGCCCCTGGACCTGCCTGCTCCGCCCTAGGGGCAGGGAGGGCCGGCCCTGGCCAGAAGCGGGCAAAGCCTCCCACTTTTCTGCTTTTAGCCAAAGGCAGCAGGCGCAGGGCAAAGTGTGGCTGTGCGGGGGGGCCGCGGCATGGGCCCCGCACTGCCCCCAGCTGGGAGCGGGACAGTGAGGGGCCCAGATAACCGCGGGGTCTGGGGTGATTGCCTGAAGGACAACCCTGACTGTGTGATTGTAAAGATTAATTAGCCAGGGCTTGTAAAGCATTTCGATGATATTAAGTGCTACATCAGTACTAAATCATGTTGGTAATCCTGACTTTATTGTTTACTTATATTGTAACTCTTTGGTGAGGGACTCTCTTTTGTTCTGTGTTTGTGCAGCACCAGTGATCCTGATCCATGACGAGGGCTTCTTGGTGCTACAACAATCTAAATAATAATGATAATGATAATTAATACCTCAAATGAGCTTTGCCAAAAAGTTCCACCCTACTTCCTCTTGTTGATTGAAGAATTCACACTTGAATTGATCTACTGCTATATGGGAAAGAGGTGTTTCACCTCCGAGGCCCTGGGCAAGTCAGTTACAAGATGTGAGCAGACCTCTACACCCTTGTGCCCTACTGACATCAAACAGACTCTAGGCCCAGAGAATGGGCTATGTTCTGGAACTGAAGGAGTCTGGCCTCAGAATGTGGAAAAAAGATGTATGTCTATGAGTTTTTATGGCTTCTAGGTGGTCATTACTATTAATTATAATGTTACTGTGAGTTTAATCAATTATTAGGACTTTATGTGGGTGATTTTTAGGCTTTGCACCGGAAGAGGTAAATAAAAAGAATAATGATAATTAAATCTTCTTTTTAACAATAAATGGACACTATTTTAGAGTTCTGTGAAAGCAGAAACTGTCTGCTACACAGTGAGTTGTGATCGTTTGGCAGTAATTTCTATGATTGTTTTTCTGTTTTTCCAACTAGAGAGAAAGAAATCATCTTTTTTGCTTTCCTGTTTCCTTGGTTGGAAAAATATGTTACGTCCTCTGAGATTTACATTCTGACATATGTTATTCTTTGAGCTGTTCTCCCTAGCCCTTTCACTTAAGGGGTATGTGTTATCATGAAGAATGAGTCTTCTGCAGCATGGAATGGCATTACTTATTCATCTGACATTAGCAACGTTTGAGACATTTCTTTGATTAACACTGCCTGGATTTATGCTCAGACAGTGCTACCAGCCATATGGCTGATTTTTCTTAATTAGGTCTCTTGATATTGTCTAACTCAATGTCCAAAATATGCAAATATTGCCCTTCTGATTCCACTTGTTTATTTTTCTAAAATAAAACCTCGCAGAACGGAATAATTTTTTTAATATAATGTGTAATGTAGGTCCTCCACATAAACTAATTCTTTGTGGCACTCTAAGGCTATATCTACATTAAAAAAGTTAAGTCGACCTTATTAAGTCGACTTAACTTTTCTAGTGTAGATATAGCCCCTTGTCAAATTTATTAAGTCAACTTAATGCTTTAAATCGACTTAATAAGGTTGATTTAGGCACTAATCCCCATCCTTAAATTGACCTAAAACCAAGTGGGTGCATCTACACTTACAAATTAAGTTGATTTAAGCTTGCTTAAGTCGACTTAATTTAATCTGTGTCTATGCTACAATTTCCTTAAATCGACTTAAGCTGCTGCTTAAGTCGATTTAAGGAAATTTAAGGTCAACTTTATAAAACCTTGCTTAAAGTCGACTTTACTTATTAAAGTTGACTTAAAGGATTCCAGGGTTCCTCTACTGCCCTCCCTGCCAGGGTGCCTGGCACAGCCAGAGCCTGGTGTGCCCCCCACAGGGCAGGACAGAGTCCTGCCCACCCTTCTCCTGTGCCCTGCCAGTGTCTCTGTCCTGCTCAGCCCCCATTGTACCTAGGTACAATGGGGCAAATGCTGAGCCCCCTGGCACTTGGCAAGGGGTGCCACCCCTGCCACTGTGGACCAGTCCCAGGTCCACCGAGCCCCTAGAAGACGACTTAGGTGTCCAGTGTGGACGCTCTAAGTCGAATTGGCAAGGTCCTCTTTAAGTCGACTAAATTTTTGAGTGTGGACATGCTAAGTCAACTTATTTGGCCAAGTGTAGACATAGCCAAGTGTTATTAAGTCAACTTAAGCTTTCCTTAAGTCAACTTAAGGAAATGCTTAAGTCGACTTAATAAAAGCCCTGTGTGGATGGGGCTTTGTTTAGGCAGTGTAGACTCACCCTAAGTGGTTAGAGAAATAGCAACCCAATGGTTCATGTACTTGTCTATAACTTAGGCTGTGTGGGTTTAATTCCCTTTTTTGCTTGTGACCTTAGACAAATCACTCTAGCCCAAATCCTTAACAGTATTTAGATGCTAAGAACTATTGACATTTCAGTGGGACATAGGCACTTAAATACCTCTGAAGATCTGGGCTTTAGTCCCTCTGCACCTCAATTACCTATCTGTGGAATGATACTTCCCTTACTCCACATGCATGTTATGAGGATAAATACAACAAAGATTGTGATGTGCTTTGAGATCTACTGATGGAAAAGATTCAGAGGGGTAGCCATGTTAGTCCATTTCATCCAGACAAACAAGGAGTCCTGTGGCACTTTTAAAGACTAAGAAATGTATTTATCACATGAGCTTTCTTACCCTTCTCTGTATGTATATATGCACACCTAACATACTATAGTTTCCATTTCATGCATCTGATGAAGTGGGATTATACTCACGAAAGCTCATACAATAAATAAATTTCTTAGTCTTTAAAAGAGCCACAGGAATCCTTGTTTGTTTGGATGAAAAAAAGCTACCTAAAACTAAGTATTATTTTATATCTCATGACAGAACTGGGCACATATACAAATACAGCTCTGTCTATGTTTCAGTCCTGCAGTTAGACAAAACTTATTTAGTATGGTTGAATGATTGTTTGCTAGAATATATTTTTTAAAATGCAGTACAGCAAATTTCCTGGTTCAATGTATAACTTGAAAGGTGTGTGAAATCTGGAACACTGGTGGTAAATTGCTTGATTGCTTTTTAAGCAGAGCTTGAATGGCAAGTATTTAACAAGGGAATTCTACTTTCTTTCTGTAAGCAATCCATTATTCAGCAGATAGGCAGTTAACTTTGTTCAAGAATGGCAGACCACATCTTCAACACAGGTACAAAGGATTGTGGTAAAGAGGGTGGGTTCCTTCAGAGGCTTTCAGAACCTAAGGGTTACACCCAAGGAACTCTATAAAAATGGTTCACTGGTGGTCAGCAGAAAGGAGCTGAACTGTGGTTAGTAGGTGAATGTAGATGTTTTGGAGAAAGGCTTAATGAGCATGGTGCTAAGTATTACTTGCTGATAGATATCTCAGCAGGTGACAAATGACTGACTGCTGTAGGGCCTTTAGTTTTTGTTCTGTTTAAACAGTGAGGGTATTATGCTGTAGTCAGTACGGTCAGGAATGCAAGTTACACTAATTAAACAGGGGAGGACCTGCTCTTTCTGAAAGACCTTTTCTGTAGTACCTGTTGACTGATTCAGGCAGGCAGCATAGAATTCAGTATTCTTTATATCTCAGTAACACCTAAAACCTAGTCAGGGATTTGTGACCCACTGCGCTAGGTGCTGTACATATGCTAAACAAAAACATGTTCTCTTACTCTAGAGTGCTTATGGTGCTGGATTTATAGCTTCCCTCCCACATTTACTAAATTAAAGGCTTTTTTTTAAAACAGAGATCTGCACACACCCACTCCCTGCCTTCAAGCCTCCATAATAGCAGTAGCTGTGACAGTCCCTAACAATGACACTTCCCCTAGTATTTTGGAGTGCTGTAATACCATTGAATTTCATTGGATGATAGTAGGCAACTCTACAATCTGTAATGCCTTCTTGCACATTGGAAAATAGGGGAGGACTTGAAGGTTTATCCATATCAGTTTGCAGCAGGACATCAACATAGTTTCAGAAGATTGACAGTTTTCAGTGCAGCTGATAATTCTCTATTAATTCAGAAAGAGTCAAAGCTCTGCTTGCATGCATTTACTGAGGAACAACCATAGCACTTCAGTCCAGTGTAGTAAAGAAAAAAGCACCCACTGAGTATGCCTCAGTCACCAATACAGTTGTATTAGCAGCTGACATAGTTTGAAAGGCAGAAGACATAATTTTCAATACATTGAACCTTTTGCTTAAATGAACAGTGATCTGCCATCATTGGCCCTCTGCTGCATACTCTCCCCAAAGTTCTAAGGCAAATACAAAAGGCAATATTCTCCATGGCCCAGTCATTGTTCCCTTTTCAGAAAACAAGATTTGTCATTCAGCCAAACAGCACTGAATCACCTCATAAGACTTCCTCATATCACATGGCCTTGCTCTGAACACCAGGTTGTGAGCAGAAGGGAAGAGCTATGTACTTAAGGAATGGATACCCTGCATAAGAGTGGATTATTTCCAAAAACAAGCTATACAGTTTCTTTCCTTTTCACAGAAGTGAAGACTGGGGACCGATCAGCTAAGTAGCAGCACTGTAGAAAAGGACCTGGGGGTTATGGTGGACGGGAAGATGAATATGAGCCAACAGTGTGCCCTTGTTGCCAAAAAGCCAATGGCATATTAGGCTACACCAGTAGGAGTATTGCCAGCAGATCGAGGGATGTGATAATTCCCCTCTATTCGACACTGGTCAGGCCACATCTGGAATACTGTGTCCAGTTTTGGGCTCCCCACTACAGAAAGGATGTGGACAAATTAGAAAGAGTCCAGCGGAGGGCAACAAAAATGATTAGGGGGCTGGGGAACATGACTTATGAGGAGAGACTGAAGGAAGTAGGCTTATTTAGTCTACAGAAGAGAACACTGAGGGGAGATTTGATAGCAACCTTCAACTACTTGAAGGGTTGCTCCAAAGAGGAGGGAGCTAGGCTGTTCTTGAGGGTAACAGAGGACAGAACAAGGAGCAATGGTTTCAAATTACAGCTGGGGAGGTCAAGGTTGGATATTAGGAAAAACTTTCTCACTAAGAGGATGGTGAAGCATTGGAATGGGCTATCTAGGGAGGTGGTAGAATCTCCATCTTTGGAGATTTTTAAGGCTTGGTTAAACAAAACCCTGGCTGGGGTGATTTAGTGGGAGTGATCCTGCTTTTTAGCAGGGGGTTGGACTAGATGACCTCGTGAGGTCCCTTACAACCCTATGATTCTATGATGCTGTGAATGATAAGTGTGCCTCTGTGGGGAGGGAATGCCGACACATGGAGGAAACAACTAGTGGTAACATGGTGACCGTCCTTGAATGTGTTCAAACAGGCTTCCTTTACAGCTTGGACTTGATTCCTGGTGAACTTTGGCATTGACTTCAATGAATCCGGGATTTCAACCCTAGAGAACAGCATCTCATATAAAGCATTTCACTTAGATTAGAGCTTCATATAGGTGTGAAGTAGCTGTTGGAGAGCATAACCAAAGTGGTGGTTGCCCTCTGAATAGCTCATTTATAGTTATCCAATGATGTTCTTGGTACGGCTGTTGTTTATGAATAATACAAATTGTTTAGTCATCATTTCAAGTAACATGGAGTAGATCGGATAAAACAATAGTTCTTTATTTAAACACATGGCATTGTTGAAGTTGCATCAAAAATAAATTTGGCCTAGGGTGCTTAGTGGACTTTGAAAGTATTATAGAAACAACTTTCAGTTATAAACTATGCTACAAGTGCTAGAATGTAAACTAGAGTTCTACAGTTTAACCTGGATTAATGGGCCATACCAAGAAAAAGCAAAATTTGGTTTTCTGTATATACAATTATTTTCTCTCCCAGTGTGAAGGAATCCATTTTCTTTTTTACAAGAAGCACAGAGAGTTTACATATATTGGTGTTAGGCTGGTCTGAAGACCGATTCTTTTTCTGAAGGCTGGTGTCTAATGTGAATATGCAGTATCAACTGGTTCTGTTATGTAAAAAAATAGACTTGAAATGTTGAAGCTGAATTGCCCTTTCTCAATTCTGCAAAATTTTGTGGAAAGATGATGTTCCCCACTACCAAGTGAGATTCAGGTCCAGGATTCCCGTAACAACAATCACTGAGATGCAAATAGCAGGTATAACATGTTTTATTAACTAAGGCTATGTCTACACTTACTAAAGTTAGTTCGAATTACTTAATTCGAACTAGCTAATTCAAACTAATTTTAGTTAGTTCAGATTAACTTAATTCGAACTAGAAAAATTTAGTTCGAACTAAGCAAGTGCCGTTCATGGCACTTGCTTAGTTCGAATTAGTGAATTGCATTGAGTTCAATGGGCTGATTAGTTCGAACTAAGCAATTAGTTCGAACTAACATGGCCACATTGGTTAATTTGAATTAACTAGTTCGAATTAACCCTTAGTTCGAATAGCATATTCCAATTTATTAGTTTGAATTAAGGAAGCCCTTAATTCGAACTAATTAAAGCCTAGTGTAGCCATGGCTTTAGTTAGTTCGAATTAAGCTTCCTTAATTCAAACTAACTTGCCAGTGTAGACATAGCCTAACAGATTACTTAACTAATACCCAGATAAAGTGATATACCCAGAGTACTAAAAACAAAGTAACATAGACCAGCTTACAACCCCATCAGCAGTCGGGGACCCCTTTGCGACCGCGGGCTTCAGCGGGGCAGTGACAACCTCCGAGGCACCTTCCAAGGTCTTACGGCGAAGTCCATTGAAGTTGGGGAATGACCCGTAATTATAGCCCAGGAGGTCTTTTGTTTCATAGGGAAGGGGTGGTCAGGCCCTTCCCTAGTCAAGTAGACTGTCTGCTGGGTTGTTAATTCCCACTACCTTAATTCTACAATCTAACAACTAGATAACTTCTTCTTTACCACATAACTTTGCAAAGTAACTTTAAGTTGTTTGGGAGTCTTCATTGCCCACTATTGTTATACTGTCACAAAATCTTCTGCTTGCCTTACAGATGGTTTATGTAGCAACTACAAATGAAAACCTATTTGCAGATAAATGAAATTAGGATGACAACCAATGCGAGGGCAGGCAGCATTAGATGCAAGACCTCTCTACTCTATCCAGGTTTTCCTACACTGACACTTGACTTTCATACTTCTGTTTTACTCTTTGGGAGGAGCTCAGATGTGATGGGTGTTGATATAAAAACCTGGAAGAGAGGTAGAAAAGGAATGAAGGACAGTCTTTGGCAACTAAGGAAATTTCCCCTGATTTGCCCTCTTGCTTGCTTATGCTGTGAATTGTTTACTGGATGAAAACTTTGATGATGATTATAAAATGTTGAAAGGCATACATTAAAAAAAAGTTCTGCTGCTCAGTGTCCAGTTTCTTATGTATTTACCCAGCTTTGCTGTTAATCTGAGCTTTGCCTCTCTCCACAAAGTGGTTTGATACGGTATGATAGGTTTTATTGTTATGTGCTATAGCTTCCTTAATCCACAGTACCACGTCAGGTTTTTCAGAGAAAGGAAAGCATGAGATAAGGTAAAAAGGTGAGAATTAAGGGGAAGTGACCTAGAGGGAAAGGAAGTACCTGACAGATGGTGAAAGAACAAATTTCAGTTAATTGTGAATAGTTAGAAGGATTCAGAGAGGGAGGCAGAGTTTGTTGAAGAATTTTGAAAGTCTAAAGGGAAATTGATTAGCTGATTGGGGCAGTTGTCCAATGCATTAAATTCAGCTTTAGTGAAATGCTCCTGAACTGAAAATTATTATTCAAACAAAGCAAGGCCAGGCTTCTACCTATAATTTTTATGCAAAGCCCATTCACTTCACTGAGCTTCTGGATCAAGCCCCATTGTCCTCTTGAGACATACAGCATATCTCGCCAATATGTGGATGTGTTGCTATTTTGTAGGAAAAAACGGGCTCATATTTAAAAGGTACGGTTTTAGGTATGCCTAAGTTTAGTTACAAAGAGTAGTTAACTAATATGAGACAATGCAATCAAGCCAGGATTGGAGACCTTTATTGTATATTTTATTGTATATCTTACATCCAGACATAGGAACTAATTCCTTTTTAGAAGATGGCTATTCAGAAATCGCATTAACTCAAAAATCATAAGCTAATTGGAGTGCACTGTCCATAGACCTTTGGGACTTTTTATTCCCAATTTTAAATAAAAAATTCCTACAAGCTCCTCTCTGCTTCTCATGTCCTAATGTCCTGCTTAAATGCACCAAAAAACAGAATGAACAACAATCAGAATGAATATATGCTAGATAATTGGGCAGAATTGAGATGGTTATAGTTCTGTTAAAGGGGAGCCATTTATGTATTTTAGGATTAGACAAGTAATGACACAAAGGAATTATTTCTGCTTTTCCAGATGATGAATTACACGACATGATTCTGTTTAATTCCTGCTTCCAGATTTTGTCTTAAAAGCAGGTCTCTCTACTATATCTCCTTTTGAGGGACATCACTTTCTCACCTGAGTCCCATATAAATTTGGTGTCCCCTCATCTTTATTGTTGAAAATTATTACATCAGAATTAAGGAATCAGGAAACAGAGGTTCTAGAAACAATAATTCTTTTTAAAGGAAGGAATCTCATAACATTTTAAATTTCCAGCATTGATTATATTTTGTATTTTTCATTTGGTTTTTTGTCATACGTTGTATGACACATTTGCGGCTTGGAAGGTTGAGAGCTATGCCATATAAAGACTATTGCACAGGATAATCTGATTTATACAGCAAAGGGAGCCCTCTATTGGACAAATATACAAAACAGAAGGGTATAATGTATCTTTAGCATGATATACCTATCTGTTTTCAACTAGTCATCATCATACTTGAGCACCTTAAAAGCTATCACAATGGGTTTTTTAAAGTATCTGGTATCTATTAAGCTAAGTCAAATATGTGATTTATTTTAAAGAAATCTTCCATTCTATAAACGTACTTTTCTTTTGAAATCTGAGACAAACCAGTGAGACTTAGAACAAAGAAAACAGTTTTCAATCTATCTATGTAGTAGCTGAAGTGTGAAAATATACCTTAATTACATAATTTATAAGGTCATTACAAGGGAGTTTAGAAACCCTAATAGTGCCAAAAAACATAAACATTTCCAAAGAAAATGATCATTGGTGTGCTGTGTATACAGACCTTTACCTTAAGGAAATATTATGTATTTATGCATACAAATCATATGCAATTCATAGAGAGCTGTGCAAATGCATATCTGGTCTAATTCTTACAGCAGGAATAAGCCATAGACAAAAAGGGTTATTAGGAAAGAATGGATTGAGAGATTGGACGAAGAGGTATGTTTTTGAGAAAATGTTTGGAGGAGACAGGGAAGTATTTGGTGAGCAGGTGGGGCCGTTCCAAAGATAAAAGTAGGGTAATAGAAGGGGGGGGGGGGGAGAGGGGAGGAAAGTAGAAAGAGCAGCAAGGATTATGAAGAATGGTATCCTTGAATTAAAAAATAAACTATTCAGTCTGAAAGTCTGAGCATGTCCTTTGTCTATAGGAAAATGTAACCATGGTCATCTGCCATATCAGTGCACAATCTTTGGGTCCTGTGGGACTTATCATTGCTCCTAGACACCCAAATAGAAGCAACTATGAAAAATACTTTTGCTATCAGGCTGATACATCTATCTGCCTAGATATTTATATCCCTTCCAGTGTACCATTTGAGTGCTTCCTAATATCTGAGGCTATGTACACACTACCATTTTTAACGCGCAATAATCCTCTTCCGCATTAATTCTCCCGTGGCTGTTGTTGCGCGAGATCGCGTACACACTATGCTTGCTCTAACGGAACAAAGCCCCCCCCCTTCTGAGCGCAGTCCTCCAGGAAAGCGAAGGGGATTGTGGGTACGTATCCCAGAGTCCCCAGTATCATCTCCCGTGGTGCATTCCGCTACTGACGCTACCCAGCGGTTGCCAATAGCAACGAGCGCGAATTTCAAATTGAAGCAACCTTCTTCTCGGCACTGCCTTTTCAGAATCGACATGGATTCAGCTGTGATCTTGAATGCTGCCTTCAGCATTGTGAACACAGCCCAGATTCTGTTGCGGTTTGCCTTTGGCTATGATTCGGAGCATGACACGGATGACTCGGTCTCGGATGATGACAGCATTGAAAACCAAACGGACATTCTGATCAGTTTCGCGGACCAGCAACACAGCCTGAACCGCCGTGTTTGGTCCCGGCAGACGAGCACAGACTGGTGGGAACGAATCGTCCTTCAGCTGTGGGATGATGATCAGTGGCAACAGAACTTTAGAATGCGGAAAGCCACATTTATGGAGCTATGCCAGGAGCTTGCCCCTGCCCTTCGATGCAAGGACACGAGGATGAGACCCGCCATGACCGTGGAGAAGCGTGTGGCTATCGCACTTTGGAAACTGGCGACTCCAGACTGCTACCGCTCGGTCGCAAACCAGTTTGGGGTTGGACGCTCGACCGTTGGAGTGGCACTGTCACAAGTATGCAGAGCCATCAACCGTATTCTGCTCAGGAGGATGGTGACCCCGGGAAACGTGAGGGAGATCATCGCAGGATTTAATGAGTTGGGCTTCCCGAACTGTGGGGGTGCAATAGATGGGACTCACATCCCTATTCTCGCTCCCGACCACCTTGCCTCTGAATACATCAACAGGAAAGGATACTTTTCGATGGTTCTACAGGCACTGGTGGACCACCGTGGTCGCTTTATGGACATTAATGCTGGCTGGTCTGGAAAGGTGCACGATGCACGCATCTTTAGAAACTCTGGACTATTCAGAAGGCTACATGCTGGCACATTTTTTCCAGACGAGAAAATAATTGTGGGCGGTGTAGAGATGCCAGTGGTGATACTTGGGGACCCCGCCTACCCACTGATGCCATGGCTCATGAAGCCGTACACCGGGAAGTTGGATCCTGACAAGGAGCGTTTCAATTACCGGTTAAGTAGATGCAGAATGGTTGTGGAGTGTGCCTTTGGCCGTTTAAAAGCGCGCTGGAGAGCGCTGTATGGCAGGCTAGATCTCCACGAGGACAGGATCCCATTAGTTATTTCGGCTTGCTGTGTTCTTCACAATATATGTGAAAGCCGGGGGGAGAGATTCAGGAACTCTTGGACCACTGAGGCACAACGTCTGGAAAATGCCTACCAGCAACCAGACACGAGGGGTATCCGGGGGGCGCAGCTAAGGGCAGTTCGCATAAGGGATGCGTTAAAAACCCATTTTAGTACTGTTGGTTAAAATTGTACCTTTGAATATAGTTACTAACCATTTCCTATATGTTTCAACTGTTAAAAATTAAGCTTTAGAAATTTTGTGTTTTTCCCCTGTAAACATTCATTGAATCAAAAACCGTTAATGTTAAATTAATGAAACAAATAAAGAAAGTCTGATTAAGTTTAACAAGGATTCAACTTTATTTAATTAACATTGATCAAAACTCGGGTTTGAGGGGAGTAGGGACTAAAGGTGGGTGTAGGTGCGGGACTCAACTACATATGTTGGGGGAGGGGTTCTGTTAGGGTTACACCATGGATGTCCATGGTGGTCTAAAAACTGTCTGGGGGGGGGAATGTGGCGTGGATGCACTGAAAGGCATATGAGGCTGATGATGGGGGGTGCGAGCCTGTAGCAGACCGACCATGGTCTTGAGGAGGTTGGTCTGCTCCTGCATGATGCCTATCAGGGCATCCTTCTGCTGCTCTCTCCTCGCACTGCTCTGTCTCCTGTCCTGCCTGCACTGCCTCCTCCATTGCCTTGTCTCCCTCGCAGAAGCCTCATGGAACTGCATGAGCTCCTGGAAGACGTCTTCCTTGCTCCTGCGAGGCCTCCGCCTTATCCTCCTCAGACGCTCAGCTGCAGCTGTAGACTGTCCACCGAAGGTCATTCCTGTTCAGATATGAAAAATGTAGAATGCCGCTATTGTTCTCGCCACGGTCACGAGCAAATGATGTTGTTCTCCCCACACATTCCTTCAATACACAAGAGGGGACCTATGGGGGGGCGGTAACAGATTTCCCAAAGCTTGGTACGGGTTGCAGAGCTAGTACAACGGAGAGTTGACTATTGCCACACCAAGTTCTGATCCCGTGCCCGAGATGGCTGAAATAGAGGCAGATCTCACACTGCTTAGAGTGCCTCTGCAAGCGAGAATGCACCTCCTTCATGTTGCCGACTTCAAGCCGGGACCTTACGCTGCAGGACTGTGCGCAGCAATGTTGCCCGCAGGAGTGCTTGCGAGTCTGAAAGGAAGAGTGTCCCTGAATGGTGGAGTGCAAAGGAATGCTCTACCATGTAATCTCAAGAGAAGACTCTGGAAATATTTGGATGACGCGTTCAGTGAGTTGAAAGGGAACGACTACTTGGAAATCGAGGCATACATCGATGACCTTTTTAAGTAATGCTAGTAACACCTTTACAGTTCTGTAAGGAACAGAACTGAGGACACCGAAAACAAAAACCCCTTGCAAAAAAACCATGTCTACGCTGAGCTGTAGCACCTAGAATAGAGGACATTGCGAACGGGACTTACCAGAGCTGCCTTCTGATGATTCCTGGGTAGGCGTGGAGAAGGAATCAGTGGAGCTTGTTTCTGGCTGGGTGGAAAATAACTCCTGGCTCCCCGGGTCAGTGGCTCCGTTCTCTCCGTCCTCGTAGTCTTCTTCTTCTGATTCCTCGTCCACAATTGCCTCGTCGCCTTCTGCTTCCTTCTCTGTTTGGGGTGCAGTCTCCGAGGTGTCTACCGTGCAGTTCGGGGTGGTTGTGGGATCGCCGCCCAGGATCGCCTCCAGCTCCTTATAGTACTTGCACGTTGCTGGCGCGGAGCCAGAGCGCCGGTTAGCCTCTCTGGCTCTGTGAAATGTTATCCGCAGCTCCTTCACCTTTGCCCGGCACTGCAGGGTGTCTCGCTCGTACCCCTTTTCGGTCATGGCTTTGGATATTTGACCGAAAATGTCAAAATTCCTCCGGCTGCCACGTAACTGTGACTGCACGGCGGACTCTCCCCAGATGCCGATCAAGTCCATCACCTCTGCTGCTGTCCAGGCTGGAGCTCGTTTGCTGCGGCGCGACGACATTGCGAGCGAAGCACACAGAGGCAGCAGCACCGAACAGCGAGGCAGAAGGGAGAGTGGTGAATTCAAAAATTCGCGGGACAGAAGAGGAGGTCGGGAAAAATGACGTCACGACGATAGAGGACAGGCGGAAGTGCAGAAGGGATGGAATTTGAATTGTGGGCCATTTCCGTTATATTCACATTGCGCGATAAGCGTACACACACTGGCCATCGCGCAACAACTATTCCGCGTTAGCAGCAACCACGCTCGTTTAGGTGGTTTACATTTTGCGCAAAAAGAAGGGACTTAACGCGGAATAACTGTAAGTTGTGTGTGTACGCTCTGTTTGTTATTGCGCATTAAAGGGCTTTATCGCGCAATAACTTTGTAGTGTGTACAAGGCCTGAGTGCCTCTTCTTCCTGGATGGTAACATGGCCACATTGATTCAATCACCACCAACTTTAGGTTGGGCTACTGGACACTGCTTGACCCGTGGCTGAATGCAAAGGTTCCACTGAAATTCCAGCAAAACAAACAAGGAGTCCTGTGGCACTTTTGAAGACTAACACATTTATTTATCACATGAGCTTTCGTGGGAGAAAATCCCACTTCGTCAAACTCTTTGAAGATGGGAAACTTACAGTAAGTGGGATTTATAAACAAATACATTTGTTAGTCTTTAAAAGTGCCACAGGACTCCTTGTTTGTTTTGCTGAACTAGACTAACATGACTATCCATTTGGAAATTGAAAGTCCAGTTAGCTTAGTGTGAAGCTGTTCATCTTCTGTGTATGATGGAGGGGAGCCCATATTGCATTGTAGGTACAAAATCAGGTGCTTTGGAAGGAAACGTGGTCAATTCCACTTGGTGGCAACAGAGAACACTTCCAGGTCCAAACCTAAACTTTTATTTTAATTCCCATTCATCTTTTTTCTTTTACAGACAGGGGGTGGAATTTTTTGAAAGTGCTTGTCTTGGAAGTCAATGTGATGTGGGCTCCTGAATGGCTCTGACTATTGAAAAAGGAACTTACATGCCTATGTTACCTAGACATTTTAAAAAATGTTATTCAGATACTGTGTGTATGCACATAGTTAGCAGAATGTTGTTCTCAGCACATTGGTCTGAAGTGTGAGGCACTCAGCCCCTTGCAAAGTACCATTCTGGGTTTTTTGGTTGTTTAACATGATAGAAGATGATGATAATTTACAAAGATTTTCTGTGTTACACTAATATCTGTGGAGTTAAGATAATAAACCACTCAGATTTGCTCCCAAAATTTGATCCCACCTGAAACTGAACTTTTTGGATGTATGAGTTTTAACTTTTTAACCAAGTGGTTTTGAGGGTTTTTTTAACCTCATTCAACACTTTCTGGTGTTCCAGGAATGGAAGCAGAAGTGTCAAAATACCACGACCACCACCACCACCAAAAAAAAAAAAAAGTTCCCATATTTTTGATTCAGTTAGCAGGTAGGTCCTGAAAATCTCACAAGGAAGCCTGTTGTATGTTTCTCAGCCTACTTTTTTTAGACACTGGAAGTTCAGAAAATATTATTAAGAATGATTGAAAATACTCAGTACTTATGGTATTTACCATAGTACCTTATGTTCTAAAAGCACTGTGCAAAAATTAACTAATTCTCCTAAACCTGCAAATAGGTAAATATTATATTACCTACCCACCATACTATTGAGGAAACTACCCGTACGATCTTAGAGTGCTCACTGTTTTTAACCACTGGCCATCTTCATCCCAGTTGCTTCTGCCGATCAATACAGTGCCCTGGTAACCAGCAACAGAAGAAGCAGAAGGGAAGGCAGCTTGCCAACAGAAAATATGATCAGATGCAGGGAACCTCCAATACAAAGATTTCCTAAAATGTAGTGCAGTTACCATTGCTGAAATTAAGAAACATTTTTCTCCTCTGCTACTGTAGCTGCTAAATCCCATTCTGCACAACCTGTTGGACTTTTATTTGTTTTATTGCTCCAAACAGCCTCCACATCACTCAGCTTTGCTTGACGTGAGACTCTGTCAACACACCTGTCAGAGAAGATCATCACATGCAGGATGTTATCTCGGATGCAGCAATCATAGCTCGAAACCATGCCTCCACCATTTACAGACTTCAGCACTTCCATAAACTAAGGCCTAATCTACACTGCTGCACTAAATCAATGGGAGATATGCAATCTACATACAGTAGAATGTGTATCTCCTGTCGACTTACTTACTTCCCCTTACCGCAGCATCTTCATTTGGCTGCGTCAACAGGAAATGCTCTCCCTTCAACACAGCATTACTCTTTTGTAGGGTTGGAATTATTACATTGAAGTCAATTCTCTCCCCCATCCTCTTTAACCTCCAAATGAAGTCACTATGGGGAATGTTGCACCTTTGTGATCTCAGGCTGGATTCCTCCAGCTCACTCTACTTAGGTAGGAGCAAACTGTCTTTTAAACACAAACCTTTAATTTGTCCAAAATGCAGAATATTCTATCTTTTGTTCTAGGGTTAGAATTTCACCATTCTGCTACTAACAGCCATGTTTGCTGTTTAACTGGCTCAATTTAAGTAACTTAATCTGCACACACTTGTTGTTCAGTAATCAAATTAAGATCGAAGTGCCTAACTTTAGACACCTTGTTCAACAACTGAGCTGTGAAATGGCACAAGTTTGCCTGGGATCTAATAGTAACAACCAGCACTATCTTATATATGGTAAATTTTGGCATTATGCATTTGTGAATTTAAGAATTACATGTCTGTGTTGTTTGTCTGTGTGTGTATGTAATACCTAATTGTTACCATATTTTTACCAAGGTCATTAGCCAGTATTCAGGGTCCTGTGGTTTGTTTCCATTTGAAGGTAAAATTATTGGAATCAGGTGTTTCTTTGATATAATCTTTTTATTTACAAAGAATTTACATGAAGTTCTATTTCCATGACTATAGTAGGGTCAAATGATAAGAGATCACAATTCCAGCCGTCACTCTGCCCAAATAGCTCTCTCTCTCTCTCTCTTTCTTGGCTTTTTCTCAGGGTCTTGCCATAAATGCTTTTCTTGATGTCTCCTGGTGTTCCTGCTGCTTCCTGCATGCTGTCTGCCTGGATCTCATGGCTTGTTCTAACTCACAGCCCACATTGTTCTGCCAGTTAATCTCTAACCTCTATATTTATTAGTCTAGTCATCTGGAGGTGGCTTCTAATGTTTGAGCTATCACTAAACAAAGGGGCACTTAATTGTTCCATTAGTTAGCCTGAATGGAAGGTGGCTAGTATGCCCATCAGCTTAAAAAGGTCTGTGAATGGCCAAATCAAATTCCAAAGGGGTAGCCGTGTTAGTCTTTAAAAGTGCCACAGAACTCTGTTGTCTTTCTTTTATGAGAAGTACTCCAAAATGTATAAAGGATTATTTGCACTCCTGATTAATAGGCATGACCTTTTATCCCTCCCAGATTCACTGTACCAAACAAATGTAGATGCTTCATTAACATACTGCTGCAAAGAAAGTAGCTTTCCTCCCATAAACTAGGAACACTCTGAGTTACAGCTGGAATAATTTGTGCCTTTATGGGAGATCAGTCAGTAGGTAATGCTGCTACCACAAGAATTATAAGGGCAGAAAAAGAAACTGCAGAGAAAAGAAGGTAGCTGGGAGAACAAATGTATGAAAATGGTCAGTCCTAATCAGTTTACTTTTTAAAATATAGTGTGGATTGAGCTGTTAAAAGTTCTGAGCAATATGGAGCAATAGGGAAGAATAAACAATTCACACAAGAATAAAATCACTTTTGGAGAAACAACAAAAAGGCCAGATCCTCACCATTCTTTTATTGATTTAAAAGTTTGACACTGTATTTGCAAAATCAGTAGAACACTGAAATAAAGAGCCAAAGGGGTAGCAGTGTTAGTCTATTGTAGAAAGACAACAGAGTCCTGTGGCACTTTTAAAGACTAACAGATTTATTTATCACATGAGCTTTCGTGGGAGAAAATCCCACTTCATCAGACGCTTTGAAGACGGGAAATGTACAGAATGGGAGGAAAATAAATGCAGGGAAGTGTACGACATAGGATCAGGTCAGGCTGCAACAGCAAATCAAAATAGATGTTAGGATTCAAACACTGGGGAACAGCACATAGAGGAGGGTGAGGTCAAACCAGAGATACACAAATCAGTCTGGAATTAGAGGTGATTTCACTTTCAAGCACTAGATGTTGCTGTAATCCCACCATGGTTTGCTTTTCTTCAAATATTATCAGGTTCTACCCAGCCCTTCTTTTAAAAATGCCTACGTTAAGTTTGCTAACAATTTAATACAAAACTTTATGATACACTTTGTCAATCTTTATAAAAAGGGAAGATCAACACACTAATAACAGCCCAAGTCTCCTAAAATAAAGATATATAAGTATCCGAACAATATTCCTGGGTAGAATGATTTATAACAGCCACCTGTAATATTTATAACAGGCTAGCACATGTGTGTATACATCTGATATATATAAAAGAGAATTAGCTTTAACTATGAATATGCTTTTAATTATAATCATGCTATTTATAAAGCCTAATTTAAAGTATTAAGCACATTAGCCTTTATTTGTTGTACTGTATTTTTATATTTACTTTCACAGGTTAATTTTTTCACAGGTGAGATTCTTCACTCAAGGTGGCTATCTGAGATTGTACAACTATTTAAAACAAATTCTGAAAGACAGTGTTGGTCTATATTTAGGTATGTTTTCCTTTGGAATTGATGCAGATTGTAGGAGCAGATTCTCTGCCCCAGTCCATTTTCTTTTGCACCATTCAGGCTCTGCAAAAGGAATAGAAATCTCCTGAAAGTATCCTACTGGGGATTCCCCTGGCATGGATGAGTCCTCCCCACCCCAGGTGTATTGACACTAGAGTTGGCCTCCATGCCTTTCTGGCATGCAACTGGCCAGCATGAGGCATGTTAGACTTAAGGAGAAGGGTTTGGCTAGAGTACATTATGCTCTGTCAATCCTCAACTGGTGTATAATACCTGAGACCTTAATTAGCTGTTGTAATTTAGAATAGCCCCAAGATATTCCAATTTATCCTAGGATTGGGGTAGATAACTGAAAAGCAATAATTGCCTTCTGGACAGCCTCCCCACTCTGCAGTGAAGCTGGGCGTGGGAGAGAAGCTGGCCCATAATTCACATTAGCCACATTTTAGAATAAATTTGTAATGATTAATTAATTATTTTTATTGGCTCCCATAACACTTCAATATGTTCCAGAGTGAACTGTATGGAGGCTGTCAATGCACTCTTAAAATCTATGGAGTCAAATTCCAAAGGGGTAGCCGTGTTAGTCTATTGTAGGAAGACAACAGAGTCCTGTGGCACTTTTAAAGACTAACAGATTTATTTATCGCATGAGCTTTCGTGGGAGAAAATCCCACTTCGTCAGACGCTCATGCGATAAATAAATCTGTTAGTCTTTAAAAGTGCCACAGGACTCTGTTGTCTTAAAATCTATGGAGTTTATGATGACTGGTTTGGGGGGGTTTGTTTGTTTGTTTGTTTTGCCATTCTGTGCTCTTTTTGATGATTATTCTTAGGTGAAGATCTGATGAAGACATGATCTTCCAGGTCAAAATCTGGCTTGCTCTACCCATAGCATCATCTCAACCACTTCCTTTATTCTGCTTGCAATGATATTGCAGAAAACTTTGCTTCTCACTGAAAGGAGTGTAACATCTTACCAGTTACTGAAATCACTAAGGTCACTTTTCTTTGATATTTTCACTATCATGCCTTTATCCATTGCTCTGGAGGTTTCTCTTAGCGTTATACTGTGTAGAAGAGTTTTGTAATTTTTTTAATGGGCTCATCATTGGAAGATTTCCCTGGACACTTGATCTTTACCTGCAGCTTTTCCAGGTTTAACTTTAGTGCTGAATCTTTTATTTATTTATTTATTTATTTGTTTATTTATTTATTGTGATGTGAGGCAATGTCTAGTTCTGTGTATGAAATTTCTTTACCAACATCAATTTCTTGTGGTATTCAATTTAGCACCTGTTGAGAGTGCTCTGCCCTTCACTCTGATTGTTCACTGTCCATTGTTAAGACTTTTCCTTGTTTATCCTTAACAAACCCTTTTAATGCTGTAAATTCACCTGTTGGAATGTTGTGGTGTTGATTGAGTATTTTACTATCACATTTTCAACAGTCATTTCAGCTTCTTTGGTGATGTATCCCTCTACTACCACTTGTCTCTTCT
The DNA here is from genome assembly GCA_007922175.1 of Pelusios castaneus. NCBI lineage: Eukaryota > Metazoa > Chordata > Testudines > Pelomedusidae > Pelusios > Pelusios castaneus. The sequence continues at coordinate 21,593,604 of ML685769.1, read as the reverse complement.
ACTCTTTCTATTGCTTTGTCTTCTGTTTTATACAGAGCTCTTCGTGCTGCTTTCTAGATGTATTTTGGTTTCAGATGAAAACACAAAAAGAAAGAAGGAAATTATTTCTCATTATAATCATTCGGAGCACATGACACTATAGTAATCTCTTACTTATATTAAAAATGATAAATGGTTTAGAAAACATGACATATGAAGAAAGACTGAAAGAACTAGGAATGTTTAGGCTGGAGAAAACATGGCTGCAGGGGGACAGGTTAACAGTTTTCTAATATGTAAAAGGTTATTAAAAAGAGAACAGTGGTCAATTGTTCTTCATGTCCACTGAGGACAGAACAGCTCCCAGTTTGCAGCAAGAGAGATTTAGGTTGAATATTGAGGAAAACTTTTTAACTAGCAGCATAGTGAAGCACTAGAACTGGTTACCTAGGGACATTGTGTAATTCAAGTCCTTAGAGGTTTAAGAACATGTTAGAGAAACATTTATCAGGGATGGTCCAGGTGTATTAAATCCTGCCTCTGCATGGGGCAGTGCACTAGATGTCTGCCAGACCTACATTTATATAATTCTATAATTTCTGAAACCCTCTCCAGGTCCTTCAAACCTTCATCCCTACCAGTCTATCCAAAGCATTCCTGCTAAAGTCGTCTGCTTGTCCAGTTACTCTATTTGTGTGACCATCCCCCTTCTGACTTCTTTGGCTACCTGTCTCTTACTACAACAAATTAAAACTATTCGTACTCTTCTACAAGGTCTTATTTAATATTGCATCTTTGTGTTATGTTTATGATCTCGGATTTTAAGGGGATGATGGGGACAATAAAAGCCTAGATAGCTAGATTGATGTAGTTATTGTTTTCTAAAGAAGCTTGCTACTCAGCAAGTAATATTTACTGATTTATAATTTTATTTTTCACCATCGTAATCATCATTATTCAATTCATTCAATCAGGAGAATACTGACTGAAGAAACGTTTCAGTTAAAATCTGCATGATTAGTGTTAAAAATTGTACCTGGGTAGAGTTCCAGCTCAATTGCCTGTTATAGACTGTTCTAACCAGGTAGCAGAAGTTTCATTAAAAATAACGTTGATGCTGTGTATCAGAGTGAAACAAAGTCCTAATAGAAAATGAGGTAGAAAAATGCAGTTAAAGCAGTATCTTATGACAATGCGAAGTGCACCGAGGACTGAATTTGGTTACTATCGAGAGTTAGCCAGAGGTACAAGTCCTCAGATTGAGTCAACTGCATGCGTAGCAACCATAGTATCGTGTTGCATGAGAAAGCAGAGTTAGGATGACAGTAAGAAGAGAAGATAAAATAAATAATTAACAATTTTGCTTTAGTTAAATGAATTACGGGTGCTTGATTATGCCTAGTAATTAGTCAATACATTATTTGCAAATGCATTTGTTTCTACTTTCACTGAGGTATATAGATGACTGAACGCTATTCCTCCAAAAATTATAATTTTCCATGTCAATCTGTCAAAATTTTATTCACAAATAATTTTTTCCATACTGTTATTTGACCAGTTGTCTGTGGGTCCCCCTATTTTGTACTATGCTACTGAGTTCTTCTCCCTGGATTTAGGACTTAACATAAACTCCTCCTTCTCTAATCTTTGTATGGTGTGTCAGTCCTCCAGAGTTTTTGCCAACCAGGGCCAACCTTTGGGAGGGGCGAAAGGGGCGATCGCCCTGGATCCCGTGGCTATGTGGGCCCCACACTGTCCCGCTCCCAGCGGGGCAGTGCGGGGCCTGTACCGTGGCGGCCACCTCCCCCCCGCCCACGGCTGTGCTTTGCCCTGCCCCCACTGTCTTTGGCAGCGAGCCAAAGGCGGAGGGGCAGGGTGAGGCAGGAGCCTTCCCCAGCCGGCTCTCCCAGGGCCAGCTCCTGGCGGCAGTCTCGGGGCCGTGGCCAGGGCCGGCTCCCGCTAGTGGCTGGGCCTCCGCTTGTCGGGGTCCTGGGGGCAGAGCAGCCGACCCAGCCCGCACTTCCCCCCTCCAGCGTGGGGTGGGGTGGGAGACCCCCCAGGCCAATTGGCCCTGGGCCCTGCTCCCCCTAGGGATGGCCCTGTTGCCAATCTTCCTATTATATACAAATATTTGCAGCAAAAAGGGGCAAATTTTGGCCTAGTTCACACTAACTGCATTCTACATAACCACCAGTCAATCCAAGTGGGGTTAAATGGAGTATGAGTCAGGACAAACTTTAGCCTCATAATTTGCAACTTGTCTATAAATGGTATGTACAAGAGTTATCCAGTTGGATGTAATATAGTAGGGTAAGGGGGATTGTCAAGTTACTAGAAAAAATGTTCCCTTCCAAACACATCCACAAGTTCCTACTGCATGCTCTGTCTTTGTTTTTCAGAGAGTCATGTAACACTTTCAATACCCTGAAATGCATGGAAAAGTTTTCTAAGTGTTACTCTGTTGTTTTTCTGCAATAGACTAACACGGCTACCCCTTTGGAACTTGCAAACACAGATTCTGGTGGCACTTTTAAAGACTAACAGATTTATTTATCGCAGGAGCTTTCGTGGGAGCAAATCCTACTTTGTGAGACACTTTAGTTAGCACACTCAATGCAAGAGTGATGCATTTCCTGCCCTGAGGTTGTTTATTGTTTTGACTTTTTTCCTTTTTTCTGCACCCTACTGGGTGAAAAATCACTATTTGAGGCTAACAAAAGTATGAAGGATTTAAGGATTAACATATGTAGCAGGAAATTTCTACCCTATATCATCTTATGTTAAGGATTTTGTTGGCAGACATTATGCGTGATCAAAAATGGATGCAGGATCCTCAGATTTACTGTAATTTTTTAGATCAGAGTCTCAGCCAATAACTTCAGTGATTAATATCAAGCAGAAGTTCATACATTACTAAAGAAGGAAGCCTAGGCAATAGCTTTAATATTAGCCACTTTAGTTTTGGATAAGCAATTGCTAGACATTTGTATTTGGTATGTTGGGGGGAGTGGGGAGAGTTGTTGGAAGTGCAAGATTATGGAAATGTTCAGGTTCCAGATTTATGGCTGAGATATAAGAGACTTAAATAAAACAGCTCACTCTCCAGGAAATTCTTTAAATCTAGAAACGGTGTCATAATAATGAAACAGATACAGGAGCTATGTGCTTTACAGCACATGACTGTACTCCATGAATATTCACACAATACTCCCTAAACTCCCCAAATCCTACTCCAGCATGCATTGAGGTCTTCCTGTTTCTGGGAAAAGATCTCGGGATGCATCTTTTCTTTGGTCATTTCAGTGTGCTGGCCAAGAATCTGGAAAGGATGTCCCCAACACATTATAAATACACATTTACCAGAGCAAATCCAAGATGTGTTTTTGCTGCTTTCTGTGCAAGAAGATTGTTTATCATTGATTTTAGAGGGTGCAGTTTGCAGTTTCTTTCTTTTCCAGTTCAATAAAAACTAAAAATGATCAGATGCATAACCTAACCATTGATCTGAAAATGTCCTGACCACCCTTTTTCTCAGTACACATATATTCTGCGTACTCTACACAGACAGCTGGAATTCACATTACAAAGGTGACATTTGTGAGCTTTACAGAACATCGTTAACAAGTGCAACCGATGTAACTCAGAAACTTTCATTAAATAAATGACCTGTGTTGATCTCTCCAATTGTCTTCTGTGTCTAAGGTGAAAAAATATTTATTCAAACCCTTGAATCTCATATGCACTGTGAAATCTTGAAGAAAAGAAAACAGGAAAGCATTTGCAATATTAAAAATAGATTGCTTCCTGGAAGTAACGATCCTGATGACCTTGTTTTTTCACACTGAAATGGCATAACTTACAAGAGTCACTGTCAGGCGTCTCCTGAGTCGATGTAGAAGTCCCGCTGGAAAACAACTTGATTATGATATGTTTTTAATGAATTTTTATTTTTAAACAGTCTGTTTATAAATTGTATGTAATGGATTTAAAGAAGAGTCTCCTATGAAGCCTGATCCAAAGATGGATTCTCAGTGATTTCAGTGGATGATGGAGAGCAATTCGGGGCATAAAGCTAATATATATTGTAGCTGACGCAACATGCGAGTAAGAATCTCCCATGTATGATGAATACCCTTCAGAACATGTACCATTTTGAAAGATACTATCATTTCAAGTGGAACTCCCAACTATGGAGACAAGAAAAATTGCTAGAAACAGTAGATCTTTCAAAAGAGGAGCCGTTTTTAAGTGTGGCCACTGGATGTAAACAAATATATTCAAGGGATGTAGTCAAACAGATGCCACTGACTTTGAGATCTGACTGCTTTGTAACACCGGATCCTCTTACTAAATAGTAGGGGTTGTCCTGAGCACCCCAACCTCATGTTCTATTTTGTCCATTGGCTTCCTACTCAATAAAGGTCACATTCAATTTTTCAGTCTTCACTTTCAAAGCCCTCCAAATTATTCAAGGACTGGCCTCCTCATTTTGAGTGATCAAGACCTCCCAGGACAGTTATGCTGCACTGAAACAACAGAAAAGTCAATCTCGGTTTGTGGAGGAGCCAACTTCTTTAGCTGCTGGCCCATAACTATGGAATTCACTTCCCAAACACAGCAGGATTGACCTTGAAGTGCAGCATCCTCTGAACAAAGTGTACAAACCATTTCTTTGCCATAAGCTCAGTAACCCACTAGGATCACATAATTATAAACAAACAAATAGAAATAAAAACTTACTACAAAATGGAGGAAGAAGAAAGAGATGGAGAGATCTTTTTGTGTTCACTTGAATTAATTTGTAGGGTACTCAGATACCCTGATGTAGATCAAATAAAAATCTGTGTATGCAATGAAATGAAAACTAGGAGTTCTCTGTGTCCTCCCCCACCCTCTTTCTCAGGTCCAGATCTTACAACATAAAGAGAAAAAACTAAAGGAGGTTTGAGTTTCACTGTCTTTTGTTACCTTTCAAATCTTAGTAATCTGTTCCCACTTAAGAAAGAGATATTGGAGTCATTGTGGATAGTTCTCTGAAAACCTCGACTCAATGTGCAACAGCAGTCCAAAAAAGCTAACAGAATGCTGGGAATCATTAGGAAAAAGATAGATAATACGACAGAAAATTGCCTTATAAATCCATGGTACATCCACATCTTGAATACTGTGTGCAGATCTGGTTGCCCCATCTCAAAAACATTAGAATTAGAAAAAATACAGAAAGGGGGCAACAAAAAGATTATCATATGGGACAGCTTCCACATGAGGATAGATCAATAAGACTGGGACTTTTCCACTTGGAAAAGAAACAACTGAGGAGGAATATGATAGAGGTCTATAAAATTGTGACTGATGTAGAGAAAGTGAATAAGGAAGTGTTGTTTACTCCTTCTCATAACACAAGAACTAGGGGTCACAAAATGAAATTAATAAGCAGCAGGTTTAAAATGAACAAAATGAAATATTTTTTCACAGACCGCATAGTCAACCTGTGGAACTCTTTGCCAAAGGATGTTGTGAAGGCCAAGACTATAACAGGGTTCAGAAAAGAACTAGAGAAGTTCATGGAAGATAGATGCATCAATAGCTATTAGCCAGGATGGGCAGGATGCAAAGCCATGCTCTGAAGTGTCCCTAGCATCTCTTTTCCAGAAGCTAGAATGGGTGACAAGGGATGGATCACATAATGATTATCTGTTCAGTTAATTCCCCCTGAAGCACCTGACATTGGCCACTACTGGAAGATAAGATACTGGGCAGAAATGGACCATTGTTCTGAGTCAGCATGGCCATTCTTATGTTCTGATAGACAGAAATGTGTTTTTCAAATGAATGATGACTTTTCACATATAATCTAGTTCTATTAATTCTAAATTAAATGCATATTCTACCTACAATCATACAGATGTGTAGATGTTTGGCTCTGCTATTTATTCTTATTTAGGAAGCTATGAAATAATTTCAAAGGTGGCACAACTACAGTAGGGTTTTTTCAAAAGTCTGTCAATTTTTTGTTCATTTGCTACATGTCATTCTTCCTCTTCCACCCTCTGCTTAAATTCTTTATTGGGCTTTCTGATGTTACGGGAGTAGGGTTCTCCTGTGATTATTCCACACTTTAGGATATTCTTGCTCAAGGCTCAGATTCTGTGTGTTTCGTGCCTATGTGGAGACTGAGTAGATATTATAAGGAAACAGGAGATCATTTTTCATGGTTCTTGCTGCAACACAGTTTCTTCATTTCAGTTTTGAAGATAATGATAACTTCTAAGCACAAGCCATAGTGCTTTCCAGCCAAAGACATGTGTCATAGAATAGCCTATTTACCATGTGGGCAGGAATGATTTCATCCAGTCATTGAAATGTGGCCTCCTCTGGACTGAACATGAACAATGACACTTGATCAAAGTTTAGGATAGGAAGTGAAGAAGATTCCAACTAACATAATAGAGGTCATTTTAGGTAGACAGAACGTAAATGGCTAATTTCTCATTTTGGAAAGTAGCTAGAACACCTGGGCTAACATCCTGTGAGGGGATATACAAACTCCATACTAGACAACACAGGGTTAATGAGTTAATATAGGCTTAGGTGTCCCTGTTCTACCACACCTATAAGAATTAGATGGAGGAGTTTAAAAGGAGATACTGAGCCCAGTGGATGGCTGACTGGGGAGGAGGGCAGACCTTCTGTCCTATGCTTCTGGGAAGGGCGGGCCTGATGCACACACATGGAGTGGGGAGTGTGCCTCTTTATCAATTTATGAACTCAGATTAGGGTATATCCCAAGTACCCTCTGAAGAAGGAGCCTTAATGACGATGTGGGGTGATTCATTTGGGTTTAATTCACCTTTGTTTCCATTTATTGAAATGCTAGAAGGGGTAAACTATCTGGGGCTTGGCCAAAGAGATGAGACTCTTGAGTCTGGACTGATGTGCTGAAACACACAGACACTGGGAGGCCTGAGTGAATGCTGGGGCCCAGCACAGGCCCAAGGGGGTTTGATGGCATAGGAACCTCTTTAAGTATAGTAATGGCTGTATTTTGCTTCAGGGATTAAAGCATCAATTCTCCCAGCTCTGGTATCAAGACTGACTGAGGTCTAGCCTGATGCCATCCTCAGTATCTTCACTCAAGATCTTATTTCCTCATTTTATGAAGACCTTAATTACAGAATTTCCTTCTGAGAAATCTTCATGGCAGTCTTCGAACTGATCAGCAGGAGTAGCTGTCACCCCACCTCATCATATCCACCAGCCTGTCTCACGACTGCTTTATTGCCCCAGATGAGAGCGCTAGGCTTTTAGTCAAATTGTATTGCCTGCATCACAAACATTTCCCTGACAGTAAATCATTTTGCCAGTTGATGGCTGAGTGACAAAGGTACATTTTGATACATACTTTTTTCTGAGAAGTCCTAGAAGTTCTCCTGTCTAAACCCTAAATTTGCCCCTGTATTTTAGTCCTTTTGCTTCCTATCACTGCATCAAAGAACTAGCATGTGCTCTCAGGTAAATTATCAGAACTATCAGATTTTTAAGGCTAATTATTAAAATCATACACCAATGATATATAATACAAATAAAAATATGCACTTATTTAGTCTAAAATAGGCCCATAACAAAAGCGACAACCAAACATACAAAATGAAAGCCAACAATTTTGAAAAATGAAACAATTGTCCAATGCCATTCAAAGGCTCTGTCTAATCATTTGGACAACGTTTGCCCCACTCAACATTCTTTCTAAGCACTTCCACAAGCCAAAAACCTAACTTTTTTTGGCTTTGAAACTATGTTACATACAAATAATCGAAATTCAGAAAAAGTTTTGAACTTCTAAAAACACTGAGACCAGGCAAAAGTAAATGTATGCTGGACTTCCATTTTGTGCCTCCACTCTTCACTTTGCCAGTCTGCTTTCAAAATCCTTGTTCTCCTTTCCTTCAAACACTGACATTTTACATTTTTGAGCCCAGAATAGGGAATTGCAATAAGGGCTATGTCCTTTTCCATGTTTATTCATTCTCTAATGCTATGCATTTATTCATCCCAGGAAATAGTCATGAATCTGATATTCATTTAGAGTGTATGCCAGCTCATGGAACCCCATTGGAAACTCCTCTATTGCCTTCAATGAGCTAGGGTGGCAAATGTGGTCTAGTGGACTGAGCACTGTGCTGTGACACATGATATTTTGTTTCTATTCTTGGACCAGCCATTGGCTCACTCTGTGACCTTAGCCAAGTCACTTAATTCTCTGTGCCTCACTTTCCTATCTGTAAAATGGAGATAATGGTGCTTCCAGACCTTTGTACATCATCATGCTATACTCAGATGAAAAGTTCTAGATTGTATTTTATTTTATTACCTTAACCATTGTCAAGCATCTGTGTAGACAAAAAGATTAAAAGCTAGGGACTGTACTATAGTGGAAATAGATATATAGAAAATAAATAAAACATACCATCCAACATTTCAGCTTCCTTGGTGTCATTTGTCACACACATCTTCATGTTTCAGTGACAACTTGAAGAACACGGTGCTTACTGCCCTATTGATTCCTGGAACTACAGACTAATACTCCATGAAATTAAGTGTTTACATGCACCTAAATTCTGTCCTCACAATTTGCTTCGGATAAACACAGGCCAAAGTGGTTTATATGCTACGCTTGTTTTCCTACTGAAAGATGATCCTTAAAGTAACTTCAATCAACAGAAGTGCAACTTTAAAGACCAGTGGTGATATTCTTTTTTGAAGGGGTCTGTCAACAAATCAAGTTAAGAAGCCTCTCTTGAAAGCTAAGCTGAATTGTTGTAAAAGAATCATCGGTCTGTTGCTATTAATTACACCTTTTTGTGGGTCAAAGATGTTTTCTCAGCAAAGGCACTTAGATCTTGAAATCATGTTCAAATCAGTTATTTTTCCTTAAGCAGATAAGTGTAGCTATTCATTTTTTTTAAATGGTGGGGCTTAACGCCAGGACAGAGTGGACTACTCTTAATAAAGTTCAAATGCTAGTGACAAAATCAATTTGGCTTTATGGGACCTTTACAACTCAAAAAGAACCAAAAAATGGTAATCTCTCATTGTATCATTTAGACATCAGGGAAATTGTAGACTTTTTTGTCACCTGAGGCAGATTCCACTCTCCATCCCTTCACCTCCTGAAAACTTTCCTAGTTGGGCAGAAAGGAAGCAGAGGGAATGACGCCCGAGACCCACATGGCTGTAACATTTCCCAGTCAATCCACAGCAAGAGCTATGTAGCAACATATTTTCTAAATAGTGAAGGACAGTAATGTCAAAAGGACACAGGTGATCAAACCCAAACCGTGTTTGACCCCAAACCAGCTGCTACTGGTGGTGTGAGGAGGTGCTATTTGATTGGCATTGCCTCTTCCCCACACACTCCATCCTGAATTGGTGGACAGGATGGTCAAAGAGAAGCTGCATTGGTACAGTGTGTGCTGGGCTAGTTGCCTTCTGTATGGTTTGGGCACAGGTAGGTGGCACTTCCCCTGAAAATTCAGTGCTCTTGTCAGTAGGCTATATAGCCTACTTCTAATAGCAGGCCTGTCAAACATACACGTAAGCATAAGTAATCCTCTCTTTATTCAAGGGGCGATGGATATTGTTCTCATAGACACCAGCCACCTGGCCGCCCCATAAGCCCAGAAGCACTGACCCCTGATCCTGCAATGGAAGCCGACAATACTGGTGAGTACTCATTACCTCTCATTACCTATCACAGCACTTATCTGCTTATTTATGAAGGAAAATATTGGGACAATCACCCATGAGAGATGGGCAGCTTCGGAGAGCCACACTGCACCTGGAAAGGAAAGTTCACCTACAGTATACAAAATACCCATCTTAAAGCATCTTCTGTGCCTGGAAAAGTAAGTTTGGTTCCCAGCGTTGTTCCCTGTCCATGCTCCCATTTAAACCCTTGAGAAGTAAATCAAAGACACACAGCAAGAGAATTTCTTTCACACATGGAGTTAACTAATGTCCATCAAAACAGCATGTAGCTAAAAGCAATTCCTCTGGCAGCTCTTCATCACCCAGAGGAAGTATGGACAATAGTCTAGAAGAGATTATTAAGAAGCCAAGTGATACACAGCAGGCAGCAGCATCTGGATACTATGTTTTACGACTTAGTCGTAGAAGTAAAAGCACAATAGAGACCTGACTTGGAAAAAGGGAAATAAAAACAGATGATCAGATGAAAACAACTTAAGAGGAGTAGAAAAAGAAACAGAAGCAGCAATAAGTTTTATCCAGCCATAGTTTCAAAGAAAGCAAAGTGTTGTCAGCCAAGATTGAACTGTTGGGAGTGCTCAATGTGTGCACAAAAGCTGAGATTGGTGGAACTACCAATCGTGCACAGGAAGAAAGAGTTCATAGCTTTTCTTGAAGGATGGCTTCCTGGGGTTTTGACACTGGATGGGAATGAGGCTTATATTTCCCTGGAGAAACTTCTCCAAATACCTAAGAGGAGCCAAAAAAGAAAACCAATTCCAGCCAACACTATCACATATCAGATCTTGATCTTTCATGATAGGAATAGTAATTGTATGGGAGGAGAAAGGGATTTTGTACTGAGGAAATAATATATTGTTATTCCTGAATGTCCCAGGCCCTCTAAACAGACCCAAAGAAGATCAGCTCTTCTCCAAAAGAAAATGGAGGTGGCACAGCTTCCTTTATCAAAACTGAGAATCTGACAGCAGGGAAAATGGTACTTTTTCTGGATCACTAAACAGACAAAAGTGTTCCTGAATGAGCTTAGTGACACATTCTCTTCCACAGCAGGATGGCTTGGAATTTGAGATAGAGACAGACTGTATTTGAGGGCAATATAACCAATTGCCCCATCATGTAGAGCAAAAATATATGTAATCTGTGTGGGTTATATAAGTAGGATATACTTTACATATGACATTTTTTGACTCAGTATGATTTCTCTCATACATGAATATATGAAAGAGTCTCATTGCATAAAATGCTATTCACATGTTACATTGTGTATATATCATATACTCTGCGATTATGAAACACACAGTCCTATGGGTATTCTAAATCAGTGATTGAGTGAAATATGCCAGATTTTACAATAAGTGCCTGTTAAATGATTGTGATTAGAAGAATGGAAGCATGATTGTGCCTCACTGAATTACCAGATGAGCTTCTCTGAAGGAATAGTGAAACTTCACACTCTTGAAAGGTAGTGCCAGTTATTGGATTTTGGCCTGCCAGGATACTCTTCCTGTGTGGATATAGTCCCTGTCGCTTCCCCCCCTCCAGTGGGGCAGACCAAGGCCAGTTTGTGGTGCAATGGTTACTCATTTAAAAATGTATTCTTTATTTTTCCTGAAAAACCATTTGCCTTTCATCTCTCCTTTTTCTTCCAGATGCTTTTCGGATTTTACCTGTCATCCTCTTATTTTTTCTCCCTCTTTTTTAATTCACTATGCTCACTCTCCTTTTCACTAATATATTTTTTTTGTCTGTGTATTTGGGAAGCTGTCACCAATAACAGTTGAGTTGGCAACATACATTTTTTTTAATTTAAAATGAGCCCGAACAAAAAAAACTAGCTACTGTACAAAAGGGAACAATCTTGCATTGGCTTGGAGATGGATTAGATGACCTGTTAGATATTTTCTGTGTACACCTGCTATGATTGTAAGTGATGTCTCTCTCACAAAGACCTAAAGAACTTAAGCTTCAGAAATTTTTTGAATGCATCTCATGAATGTAGACTAGCTCTGGACAGAGTGACCTTTTTACCAGAGGAGCACTATGATATTTTTTAGTGCACCATCAGCCAGGTGCTACTTTGGTTGAATGGCAAAACTCCCATAGACTTCAGGGAGCAAGAGAGGGCCCTGTCTCTTTATCTCTCTGTTTACTACAAAGGGAAGGAACCCACTTAATGAACTTAGACCAAAGGAAATTATAGAAAGGTAACTAGTATTAATAATGGTTGTAATGGTAGCAATCAGATACCAATAAAACACATCTGAAGCTGACCTCAATTAACACTGACATGCACACTCATTATAGCTGTGATATCAGGTAACTTCTGCAATGTAATTAAAGCACAGAGTTCTGTTTTCCAGGGACATCAGCAACAGTTTTGTTTTTAAAGCAAACACCCAGAGGCCACGAATCAGGATAGCAAGTTGAAATTTCGTCTCTTGAGAATCTCTCTAGAGCTTGAGCCTTGCAAATAAACATCGTGCTGTTGCAAAGAGGTTCATACATCTTTTCTTATTTCAGATAATAAACAGGTGTAACTAACAACCTGAAAATCCTACTTAGACGGGAGCATGTCCTTACAGCTGGGATGACACTGGTCCCATTCCAGTTTTCTAAAGTGAGATAATAAAGTTACTGAAGCATGGTCCAGATGTGGTTCTTCTCTTATTTTCTCTCTACTGGAGTTTTTATATATGTTCTTTTTATTATTATTTTCTTTAACCTAAAATTAACATGTATGGAAACATAATACTCGGGGCTGCAGTGAACACAAATGAGAGCCACTCCAGCCAGGACAGGTCAATTCTAGACCCCACAGCCACATAAAGAGTGACTGAGGGTAAGTCTATACTGACAGCGGCATCAGCATGATCTTCTAGGTTTGATTGAGCCGTCTGCGTAGACGCGCTCAATCAAACATGGAACCTGAGCTGTAACACCAGCTCAATAACCGTAGTAACACTACGCCAACTGACGCCATTTCTGGTGGGCTTAGTGTAATGTATAGGGAGCACTTAAGAAGTCGGCGGGAGACATGTAGAATAGGGCTGAGTCTCAGCAGGAGGCAAAAGAGAGAAGTTCACAGGCTCTGGGTGTGTTGCTGAGAGAGGTGTAGGGATCTTTCATTGCCATCCAGCCAGCTGCTCAGTAGTCTTAGAGCTGACTGAAAAATTGGGAAAATATCATTTGAACATGTTCACTTAAAATTTTCCAGCCAGCAGGGGGTGCTATTTTTAATGGGAAACCAGTTAGGAGCAGTCATGAATTCATGGGTCTAGTCATTCATAGGTCATTGGAAGCACCCTGTTAGTCTTCTGGCCTTTAAAGATCTCCCCAGTTCTGCAGGGGCAGGCCTCCCTGGTTCTAAAACCGGGCCTCCAGGCACCAATAATCCCGGTATCACTCCATGGTTCCCTGCAGCGAGTCCAAACAAGCCAGAATCTTTTTCTATCTCTCTAGGGTACAATGCTTCCAGTAAGTATCTGCAGCCATACCAGGAAGCCTTTTTCAAAACAACATAGCAATTTATCAGTCCCCTTGACTACAGGGTCTGAAAGTCCTTGGGATAGCATGGGAGAGCTAGAAGCTAAGTGAAAGCCAGGAGCTTGCCCTGTCCTGCTTCCCTGAACTCCATCTTTGATCTCTTTGTCCCCTTTATCTCCCAGTTCCAGAGAGTTCCCCCGTATCTGTTCTTAACCCAGACACCTCTGGTCTTTACTCTCCAGACACAGCCATGCTCTGTTCTTGTGCTCAGCTGCCTCTTCAGCTAGGTGCTAATTTTTGGTCACTGGATTTCCCATTGTCTCTGTAGGGTCTTCCATTCAAATGTGTTGATTTCAGCCCAGACAATCATAGTGACCTTATGTCTCAAATGTCCAGCCTGATCACCCGTATCCCACTGGGAAAATAAATTCCTTCCCCCCATGGGGTAGTGATGCTAAAGAGATAAGTACAGAGCCACACAGTTCCTAAAAACATTGCAGAAAATTCCCACATTCATCACATGAGCTCACAGGTTTTGAGACATATTTGAAATGAATAAGCTACCTGCGGACCTTTGCATACTGCATTGAAAATATACTTTATAAATGCTTTTAATAACAACAATAACGAATAATTTATTTGTGTTGCAATAGCACCTAAGGGCTCCATCAGGATTGAGAGCACATTGTTCTAAGCACACTATAGTTCAAACACTTATTTAGATGAAAAACAAACAAGGAGTCCGGTGGCACTTTTAAAGACTAACACATTTATTTATCTCATGAGCTTTCGTAGGAGAAAATTCCACTTCCTCCGACGCTTTGACGAAGTGGGATTTTCTCCCACGAAAGCTCATGTGATAAATAAATGTGTTAATCTTTAAAAGTGCCACCAGACTCCTTGTTTGTTTTGCTGAACTAGACTAAGATGGCTACCCCTTTGTAACTTATTTAGAAGACTGGCTCTATCCCCAGTGAGCTTACCGTCTAGCTCAGTGTTTCCCGAACTGTGTTCCAGGGGCCAAAAGTGGCCCTCAGCTCCCCTCCTGCTTGCTGCAGAATAGAGTTACTGCTTAAGGACTCAGGTGGAACGCTTTTCCACAGGATTAAAAGACTGTTGCAGCTCCTTTCTGCAGCCAAAAGGATAGGAGATTAGCGCTCCCGTCCCCCTGGCTGTAGCAGGGAGCACTGCAAAGCACATTGCCTACATCCATAGGTGCTAGGGTTCAGGGCCAGCCCAATGGTTTTTGGCATCCTAGGTGAACTATGATTTTGGGACCCTCTTCCCTACATGTTATAAGAAAGAACATATGTAAAAAATTCTCTTCCATCTAATTTGGTGCCCCTTAAAGCCTGGCTCCTTAGGCGACCGCCTAGTTCACCTATATGGTTGGGCCGGCCCTGCTAGGGTCCTTGCTGGAGCCAGAAGGAGGGGAACGGAGCACTGACCTTCCATCCCTGTGGCCGCAGATGGGAGCCACTGCCATAGAACTCAGACAGAGTGCACAGAACTGCAGGATGCGTGCAGTTTCCCTGCTGCAGCCAGGGACACTGGAGATCAGTGAGCAAGGAGGCAAACAGCTTTTTGGGGAACCTGCTGGCAGAGACTGGTGGCTCTTCTGGACTGTAAAAATGATATCTGTGGCCCTCGAGCCAAAAAGGTTGGGAATCTCTGGTCTACCTACAGCAGGGGTTGGCAATCTTTGCCGACCCCTCTGCTGGCGCCTCCCCCTCAACCCTCAGCTGGTGCCGATGGCGCACTCATGGAAAGAAGCCACCTGGAGGGGCTCTTCTTGGCAGCGTCCCTGGGGACCCCTATCCCCAGGCACACCATGGAAAGGAGTTGCTTGGAGTCACTCCTTTTGACGGCGGCACATCACAGAGAGGAGCCACTTTGGGCGGCTTCTTTACATGGTATGCCTGGGCCTGGACATGGCAGGGACCTCCGCACTGCAGCCGCCCCCGAAAGAAGTCACTTGGAGTGTCTTTTGGTGGCAGGAGTGGCAATTTCTGTGGCACCACAGAGGATGATGAGTGTCGCTCTGAATGGGCTCGTATGCCTCTGTTGGCACGCATGCAGGGGGCTGCCTACCCCTGACCTACAGTATATAGACAAAACAGACTGAAGGTGAAGAGGGGGAAGGTGGACAAGCTGATTATTGGCATGTTTTAAACTGGTCTAACAATTCATTTCTCATCATTTTCCCATTTTGGTTGCCTGCACTCTGAGGCTATGTCTACACTTGCACTTTTAAGTCGACTTTAACTAAGTCAACTTAAAATCGACTTAGTTAAGTCGACTTAGTGTGTCTACACTTAAAATTAAAGTCGACTTAAAGGGGAACTTACAAAGTTAGGAATATTCCAGGTAGAATGGTCCCAGGGACTATCCTGATGAGCCATTAAGGACATAAAGAATACAACCATTGTGTCCTTAATGGCTCATCAGTTTACTCCCTGGGACCATATCACCTGGCAGATTCCTTAACATTAAGGAGACAATGGTTATCCACACACTCCTGTCTAAGGCATTACTCCAGAATGACACAAGTTAAAGTATGGATATAACATCAAATTCCTAACTTCTAATCGAAATAGAATTCCTAGACATAAACTATATAATCATTCCCAGCAAATTACTACCTTTCTACTGATACCAAACATGACATAGTTCCTATGGATTATAGCATTTATGAGATATCCATAGAAAATAATATCATAAATGCTTCCCTAAATCCAGACAGTGTCACACCGTGTCCACATGCCCTGCCCTTTGGGGGGCATGCCAGGCTCCCTCTGTGGCCCCCCCTGGCAGGGAGGGCATAGGTGTAGTCCTGGGGAACCCCTAAGTCGACTTAGGGCTATCCCAGGCCTACACTGGCTTAATTTGACTTTAAAAAGTTGAATTAAGTCTTAGGTCGAGTAGAAAGGTGGTTAAATAAAGTCAACTTAATTTTCATTAAGTCGACTTTATTTTGCTTAAGTCGACTTAAGCAAGCTGCTTAAGTCGACTTAAGCAAAGTGTAGTGTAGACGCAGGGCACATTAAGAATTTTTTTCACCGAATTTCTAGCCCAGGTTTGTACATCCAAGATGATTAGTTAGTTCCAGTATGCATCCAAGGTTCTGTGTGCTTCCTGGGAAAACTTGCAAACCACTTGATGTTTGCCTCTCACCCATCTTTTAAATAGGTTGAATGTCATTCCTGATAAGGGTCTGTATCCTCTACTACTGAACTGATATTTGTAGATAGCTTCCTGAATTGGGTCCCACTTGGTACTGGCAGGAAGAATACTTACAAAGAGGGCAACAAGCAGAAATAGTACTGTAAATCAAAACAAAGACCTGACCTCCACTGAGTGCAATTTTTAAGGAGATCTGGCCAGTTCCTTCAACACTATTAAAAGAGCAACTAAGAAATTAGACAATGGCTAGCTGCTGTGATGTAACACGGTGGAAATCTATTACTAATGTGCACAGCACATGGATTATAAAACTTGTAGCTTCACTAAAGCTAATGTATTTTGCACAGATGTCACTTAAAGTCACCGAGTCTTATTCTGTTTTTAACTATGAGAGTCAAAATCAACAGGTCCTCATTTAGGTCTGCTTCAGCGACTTGTTGATTTGCCTGGAAATGGAGGGTGCACAGGTCTTGTAGAGAAGACATTCTGCAACTCATAGGTTTGAGCCTGTAGCCTTGTTTGTTTATTTATGGGCCTTTCTGGGAGCATCGTATCTGAGCATCTCACAAACATTAACATGGCTGGGAGATTGTTAAAGGCACAAAAGGGAGGAATGTGTTCAACTCCCACTGACTTTCAATGGATGTTAGACATGTACCAGTCCTTTTATACCCTTGCTAGTGTGAAATTCTTAGTCGCATCAGTAAGGCTCCCAGACTGGTTTCTCCTGATTTAGTGTTTACTAAAGTCTACAGTTTGGAAATACAAATACGGATGGAAAATGAAAAAAAAAAAAAAGATTTTTTCTTTAACCATTTTACATGAAAGAAATTATCTGATTTTTCTCTCACGGTTTTTCTTTTTTTTTTTTAAGAGTAAACAGGTTTCCTGCTCTTGTTTGGCAAGACAGCGGAGATTTGCAGGATATCTATATATAACACTCTCCAATCTGTTCAGAATGTGTAGGAAATACCTCAGTTCCTGGTGCTGTAGAAGATTTCCTTTGCATTACTTGATGTAGGCATGATATAGCTGGTGATGTTCTTATTGTATGCTTGAAATGTTAGGAATGCATTGTTCATTTGCAGCCAAAAGATTGAAAAGCAAGGCCTGAGTTCTCCCATCAGATCTCCTGGGTGGGTCTCAAATAAGTATCTGAAGTACTCTACAAGCAGCACAAATACTGTCTTGTACGCAGAATATATATGGTGCTGAAGCACTGTTCATGTCAGTACACAAGTGTTTTATGCAATATCTACACCTTCTCAATAGTGGGGCACAGTGATCTTCAAAAGGTCTTTGTCAAAATGGAGAAATGTTAGTAGATCTCATTATTAACTTCCACTGTGCAGCTGAGGAGAAAGTTATTTCCACTTTCAGCTCATATTTTAAAATGGTATCCCCCTGGCTTTTACCATTCTTCACATATACGCCAAGACTCAGCGGGTAAAGAAGTACTTTGCTTACACGCTAATGTTCAAACAAACAATATTTTTGCTTGTGTGAAGAATTAGCCAACTTCTCCACCCACCATTTTTCTTGATTAATACTCTGCAGTATAATGAATAAATCAAGTCTGATATATCCCTTTTGCAGAGGACCCCCCACTTCT
This sequence comes from Pelusios castaneus, assembly GCA_007922175.1. NCBI lineage: Eukaryota > Metazoa > Chordata > Testudines > Pelomedusidae > Pelusios > Pelusios castaneus. The sequence goes on along the minus strand of ML685769.1, from coordinate 21,575,576 downwards.
GAAGTTCTAAATATCTGCAGAGGATATCTTCCCTGTAGTGGGAGGCACGTAGGAGGTTGCAGAGTGGAAAGGGCTTAAGTCAACTTAATTTACTCTGTGTCTACACTGTCTACCGTGCCGGACTGGTTCTCCCCAAGACCAGCAAGCCGCTAGCAGCTCATCCTGGCTCCCTTCTCCCCGGGACCGCGCTGGGTTTCCCTATCAGTTGGAGCGCGGTCCCCGGCAAAAAGGAGCCCAGAGAGAAGCTCTGTCCCAGCTAGAAGCTCCACGCTCCCTTCTCCTCCAGACCGCTCCGGGGCTTGCTGTCTCTCTCCCCAGGATGAGTCCCCACTAGCCTGGGAAGCCGAGGCTCCAAAGGAGCTTCGCCTCCCCCTGGACCTAACCAGTCCACTTAAAGAGTCAAGTCTAGACTCTCTAAGTCGACTTAGTAAGGTCATCTTTAAGTCGACTTAAGAGTCCTATGTGGACTCTCTAAGTCGACTTAATAAGGTCGACTTAATGTCGACTTAGTAAAGTCGACTTAGTAAAGTCAACCTCAATTCCTAAGTGTAGACATAGCCATAGTGTCTATATTGCCACTGCATTGACATAATTACATCAACTTAAGTACTACACTTCTCATGGAAGTTATTAAGCCAACATAGCAGACAAGTTACATTGGTGGGAGGGACCTTGTAGTATAGACCCTGACATTATTAGGTTGACGTAAGGCAGCTTACATTGACCTAACTGTATTGTATAGACCGGACTTCAGAAATGTTTTAAGAAAGAGTTTAAAAAATGTGTATTGGCTCTATTTCTTATACTCATTTGCCTATAAAGCAAGGCTACATTAGGCTCATGAGTCCAAGATTACTGGCCTTGAAGGAAGATACCGTATACAGTAGAAGTGCTAAAGTATCCCACAATAACTAACACCATCATTGCCCAATGGCTCTTTAGAGTTGTGACTTTGTACTTTCTTTACCGTCTACTGATGGACTGTTTGCTTGAATTCTCTCTTCTCCCCTACTTCACTGTCTCATCAATCATTCCATATGTCCTACTTGGTCCTCTTACACTTTCTCCCATCAGTGTCCCCACTCCCTCCAATTGTCTTTATGTTTAGCAAATCCCGTCTGTGACACTGTCTGAGAACAATACCACAGAAATCAATGTCATATGATTATAATATATTCTGTACACGGTACGCCTTGTTTGGTATTGTTTTAAAAATCTCGATCTATTAAACACTAGTGTCTAGTCAGATTGTACATGACATCATATGTGAAGTTATGAAATATTTCTGTAAGTGCCACTGGAACATGTGCAGGAGGAAACACATAAACCATTTTTTAGGTAAAAAATGGAGTGGCCAGATAACGTTAATGGCTAACATTAATAGCATTCATTCAGTCAGTCAGTCAAGGAGCGAATCCACTAACCAAGAGACTTTATACAATGGGGATTGAAAGACCAATGACAATGACCACCCCCACTCCCACCCCCAGATCACAAGCCCCAATTGTTCTAGCAAGCTGAAATGGGCTATAAAAGAAGGAAATGACATCATAGGTTGACTCCACTCCTCCACAACTGAGCCCCTGAATGAACGTTTGAAAGACAAAAGGACTTTGAAGTGGGGAGGGGAGTCCCAGGCATGGAAGGTTGCCCATCCTGCATTAAAGAAGCTGCTTATACCAGCTAACAAGGGTGAGACATTGCTAATTCAAATCCTGGTAATGTGTAAAATTTAGTCTACTATATTATATTTATTTTATTTGGTAACTACTTTTAATGTCTTTACAATTGCCACTTATAATCACTTAAAATCTATTTTTTCTGTAGCTAATAAACTTGTTTAATATTTTATCTTAACCAGAGTGTTTTTGAGTGAAGTGTTTATATAAACTCAGCTCAGTAACAAAAGCTGGTGATGTCCCTTCTACTTTGAGGGAAGAGTGGACTGGACAATAAACTTCACTGATCAGGCTTTTGACCAGAATAAGATGGTACAGTCCTGGACAGGGGAGGCAGCTGGACCTTCTCTATTGTTGGTTCATGGGTGGTTGGAAAAAGTTCATTGAACTAAGCTGGGTGTGGTCCCTGTCTGTGGATAGCCATCTAAATACAGCACCTGTCTGAGGTTTGTAGTTTGTCATGGCATCAATGTGTGAAGGAGCCCAAGCTGGTCAGACAAAGGGCTCAGTGGTACCCAGGCTCTCAGGTAGTACCCTAAGGGCTCTGCATGCCATCACACCCTCCCCACACAATCCCACTCCCCCAAAACAAAAACTTTAAAACAAAACCCAGAAACAACAAAAAATGAAGGAACTGAGCTAACATTTGCAGAGCATCACTTTGTTCACTCTGCTAATATGGTCTAGTCCAGTGGTTCTCAACCACTGTGCTGGGACACATTATTGTGTCACGACATGGAAGTAAGTGTGTCACAGAGAGCTAGGGCAGGGGCTGGATTTGGCCCTAGGGGTGTGGGCTGGCTGGTGTGTCCTGTAGGGGCGGCATGTCATCAAGTGTGTCGGGATCCACAAAAGGTTGAGAACCACTAGTCTAGTCCTTCTCTATCTCCCAATCTCAGTCTTAGTCTGTCTTTTCTATTACAAAGAAGGCTCTCCAGGACTAGCTCTTAGCCTATGTTTGTATAACGCTTAGCACAAAGAGATATGTGCAAAATGAATGCAATTAATCAAATTATTCTACAGTTTATCATGTCATCTCTCAAATTATCATTGTCAAACTGGGATCCAAGACTTCAGTCCTTCTTAAAATTTGAGGAGTTTGGATTATGTTGCCATTTCAGGGTCTACTTGAGCAGAATGATGAACATTTCTGCATAAATAGACTTTTAAGCTGGTCTCACATAACAGACCCAACAAAATGTATAGTCATCAAAAGAAGCTACATTATACCATATTGATTTCTCTAATATCTACATAATTATATTGAGGTGCAAATTGCTAATAAAACTGAATTAGCCTCAGAAACAAATAGCAGCTTACATTTTAAATGTCTAGAGCCATTGTTTTTATAACATTACCAATCTGTACGTTAATAATTGCAGTGCTTTATCTGCACACTTCCTGCTGCTTTAGTACTTAACTAAACTGTAATGTTAAATAGCTGTTGCCAGTTTAAGGACTTTATCAGAAAATATAAAGATGGCTTTGTGATTGTAATTTAAAACTACACATAAGTGCACCCAAAAAGTTCCTATTGTGAAGTTATCTCCTGAGGGCTGTGTTCATGAGTAGTACTCAGAGTTTAAATGGATTTTGTTATACCCCTGAGTGTTAGCTCACTAAGTAACTGATAAGATAGGCTGCATTTCCTCTCAGTTCTGCTGAGCTGCAGTAGTAAATGGTGCTGCTTCTGTAGAATTACATCTTATCCCACCATGCAGTCAGGCAGGAGCCATCTCAAACTGTCAGGAAACGGGGCTACAGGGAACGCACAAGGGGCAACCTGAGCTCAATCCTGGAAATATTTTCTCAGTCAGACGTATCAGTGCTAAGGTGAAACCAGTGAGTTGCATACAAAGGCCATATTGACAGTGACTAGAATTTGCAAACTTTGGGGATATTTAGCACTGACATGAATAGAAACAGAATCAAGCCCTGAAACGAGAGCTCAAATAAATGGTGGCCCAATGGAAGTGTTGACTAGGCTTCAATCCCCAGTGAAGGCTGGTGCCTTTCCTTTGACTTCAGTGGACTTGGAGCAGGCTCTTAACTCTAAGCAGAGGAATAAGACAACCCTTGTATGAATCAACAGCAAAACCTGCCAGGCAAGCCAGTCAGGAACATTAGTACCAACAGGAAGTATTTAATGTTGTCAAGTGCATGGGGTTCCGGTATCCTTAGGTGTTTTTTTTTAATTACTCATATTTATTAATAGAAACCCTATTAGACTGGAAGGCTAAAAAAGACTGTCTTCATGAAGGCACAAATTTGTCCTGGACTCCTTGTTGCCCGTACAGACCCCAGATGCTTCAGCCTTTGCTAATGCAGAAAAGCTGCAACACAGAAGACGGTACTGGATAGTGATTGAGGGGTGAAGCAGTTCAGACCACCTCCTGTTGCAGAATGGCAACAGCCATATAATCTTAGTTTAACACTCTGATATTCTTATGTTGTCTGGCTTTTGTCATGTCAAACCCATTCAAAGGCATAACAGAACTACACTTTCTAAGTACCTCCACATTGGAGCCTTAGGTCAACTTAAGGATGGTTAAGTTGACCTAAAGACCACTGCGTCCACATTGGGCGCTTATTAAGTTGACTTAAACACTTCCTTTGGTTGACTTAGGGCTTGAGTCGACCTTATTAAGTCGACTTAAGCTAGTGTGGACGGGGAGTGCCCTTAAGTCAACCTAATTAGCCTTCAGGCCCTGGTGCAATGTGGGACAGCTTTCAGTGTGGACTCTCTAAGTTGACGTAACAAGGTTGACTTTAAGTCAAAAAGTCAACTTTGTTAAGTCGACTTAACAGAGCCTCCAGTGTAGACATACCCTAAAAAAACAGTTCTAGCAATAACAAAATGAAATAAGGGCTTTATCATGCAGTCCACATGACTAAAAACTGAAGGAACAACCCTCCCCCCAACTGTAACCAACAAGGAAATGAAATTCACACCAAACTCTTACTAATAGCGGTGAAGTAAGAATAAAACAATGGTTTAACAGCCAGTCAACTATCTTCATACCAAAGATTATTTCTCAGTGGCGTATCAAGAAGCATTACTTATGTAACAGAAATTAATTTATTTAAAACGAGTAGAGATATGTAAAACTGTAGGAAACTTTTCCATGAAATGCCACATGAAAACATTCACTGTTTTGCTTTGTGTGTGCCCATGCTGCTTAAGTTTTATTTTTAAAAGGAAATTGACAATATAGTTATTTATCCATCGAGAACATGTGAAATTTTGAGTTTCAATTTTGAAAACATTTTTCATTCATGAAATGTGGTAAATTTTCTGGCCCGGTTGACCTACTTGAAGTTTATATCCCATTGTGCAAACCTTAGATTTTGAATAGTTTCACCTATGGTGAGTTTTGCTTCTGAAGTTTATGATAACACATATTTGAGAATCTGGATGTGAATTAGAAATTTGTGTGGCATCGTGGCTCTGGTGAAATCTATGAGAGTTTTGCTGCTGACCTCAATAAACCAGGATTTTACCCACTTAATTTATTAAGTAGTTTAATTCACCAGTTCTTAATTGAAAATCACACAAGGAAGCTAGAAAGCGTTAATTCCATTCCATCCCAACATCTTTCTGAAGCAGAATGTAGTGGTACATGTTCAGCCAATGAAACACAAGTCAGAAGCGTTATGTCAGGGGTTCTCAAATTTTTTTTTCTGGTGCACCATTTGAAAATATTTGAGGCTGTGACCACCCTGCCCACAAAAAGTGACGACGCCCCCGTGCCATGCCACCCTTATTTTTGCATTGTTGCTGGGTGTGGCACTCAGAGCACCTAGCAGCAGCCACTTCTCTCCAGCCACTCAGCTCTGAAGGGTTCTAGCTGTCAGTCATGCACAGGGCTGACATTTTCAGCTCCGGCATATTCAGGAACTGGCAGCTTGCGACCTCTCCCACAATAACCTTGTGATTCCTTGAGAGGTCCCAATCCCTAGTTTGAGACCCCTTGTGCTATGTCATCAGGAGAAACCATCGTTGATCAGCGATCTTGTGCACAGAACGCTGTTGCTCAGCAACTTTTGAGAGCTGATTAACTCTCTCCGGTGTTATATATACCCCAAGTAGGAAAGCGTATCAGTTAATTCTCTTTTTTGTTGTCTTGTCTTTTTCAGTGTAGTTCTGATTCTCCCTGAAGTTCTGATTCTCCAGTGAACATCCATATGGAGGTAACTTGCATGACTGCACAATTTGTTCCTAAGAAAATAAAACTAAAGCTTCACAAATTTCCAATTCATCTTTCACACAAGAGTGGGGCAGCAGCTGAAAAGCAAAGCTCAACGAAAAATTCATGTTTTTAATTTTCCTCAAAAAGCAGAGCATTATAAAAAATTGGGAGCTAGCCAGGTGAGATGTTGTTGAGTATCCTTAATTCCCACTGAAAAGTAAAATTAGGTCCATACATTCTAAGCAAAATATTTCACAGGGGGAAAAAATGAACAACTTCATTTGTTCTAACTTTAGATAATCAAATGGTACTGACACTTTTCTGTGATCACTGTTGTGACACCGGAGCTTCTGTTTCACATGAGACAGAGTGGCAGGTACATATGTTTGATTTTTCAAGCTTGGTAAAACTGCCACCAAAGCAAGCCTCATCATTCATCATAATGTGTCATCCTAACAAGATGCAAGTCTGAGATACTTCACATTTTAACCAACTGGTGGTAGTGAGTGAATAATTTATGGGCTACCAGAAAACCCCAGTCATGAATCTGATATGCTTAACAGCTAATTACTGCTGTGTAGGGATTATGGTTTAGGTAGGACAGTTTTATCATAACAAAACCTAAGCTTCCTAAGATTCTATTAAACAGCTTCGTAACTCAGATGTTGAGATGCTTATCAGCACCATATGTTAAGAACTCCTGCTATGTTTCCAAATAACCCCAGGGAAGCCTAGTAGGATTTAATTAGACTGAAATGTCAGGAGGGCAGGAGTTGAGGACATAGATCGTGACTGTCTTAGAATACATCATTCAGTCAAGAAAAATGTAAACCCAGTGCTGAAATCTGAAGAAAAGGTCTTAATAATCAAGATTTTATACCCAATAAATTTGTATTTAGATATTATATTTATGTTAGTGATGGGTGAATCTCAAATGAGTCATTGTTTGTGTTTGGTTCATGCAAAAATGCCAAAGTCCACCGTCTTCTCTTGATGTTATCCACACTTTTTGAATACACTATGTGTAGAATCACTGAAATAAGAGCAGAAAATGACCTCTTAGATCAGTGGTTCCCAACCTGTGGCCCGAAGACCAAAAGTGGCCTGCAGGGGCTTTCAAAGTGGTCCGTGGTTCCCGTCCTGCTAATTGCAGAAGGGAGCCACTACCTAAGGACCCAGATGAAGTACGTTTCCACTGGGCTAAATGACCAGTGCAGTATCCTTGCTGCAGCCAAAAGTGATGGGAGATCAGCACTCCCTTCACCCTGGCTGTAGTAGGGAACATGGCAATGCTTTGCCTAAGTCCATAGGCGTTGGGGTTCCTGTGAGAGGAACACTGATCTCCCGGCCCTCTGGCTGTAGAAGGGAGCCACTGCCTAGGGACCCAGGTGGAGAGCACAGGACTACAGGAAATGCGCTGTTTCCCTGTTGCAGACAAGGAGATGAGAGCGCAGTGAGGCGCGGCCTGCTGGCACAGACTGGGGGCCCTTCGGGGCTGTAAAAATTATATCTGTGGACCTCAAGCCAAAAAGTCTGGGAACTACTGTGTTAAGTTGATGCTCCATCCCTGCCATTGTGGGATTGTCCCAACAGTACATTTCTAGTACTTTCTCCATATGAGTTTTAAATAACTCAAGCCGTGGCGTTATGCCTCCTGTATGGGAAGACGCTTCATCTATATGAATGCCAGAAATATTTTGGGACTGATGTGGCTGGTTTTACGCTGATAAAGTCCTCATTGGAGCTTTTACACTAATGGGAGTGTTGTCTCAGTAAGTACTGGAGGGACAAAACCTAACTGCATTCACGCAATGGAGGGCTCAAAATCAACAGAAAAGTTGCATTTCTGATGCATGGCAGGCAGACCAGTAGGGAGACCTTGCGTATTGTTGCACTCAGACACTCGGGAGGAATTGTGGGACAGCACAGTTGTGTGCTCCACAAAGCTATTGGGATGTAAGCTTAAGTTGAGGTGGCAAAAGGCATCTCTACTTGTTCCATCTCATGCCCTGTGGCGGGAGGCATGGCACGGCCTTCTAGTTCCGATAGTCTGGCCATTCCTCAGCTGCTTGGGTTTTTCTTCAGGAACAGGGCATTTTTGCATGGGCGTTTCTTTCTGCAATAGGTGGCAGCTATGTTGCTGAAGCGTGACATCACTTATGGGTTTGACAGCGTGGGAGCCCATGAAGAAAACTAAAACTGTGCTAATCCTGCTTTACCACCATTATACAGCAGTTATAAATGGGTCTGAAAATTAATTCATTCTGAAAAATGACCTTTTCCTGTTGTTAGACTGGGATCACAGCAGGATGGAAAATGACTTAAGCCCATGACAATAGGGTCCCACTGGAGCAGCCCCAGCACCATCCAAGGGAAAACTACCTCCTGCAGTACTTTCTTGCCTTTTTGTGGGGTGGGGGGGAGAGAGGATAAAGGAATAAATCACTGCTGTAGCTAAATCAGTCATCTGCTATTTCCAGTACCCGATCCCTGCAGGGCTCAGCACGGTGCTGTACACTTTAGAGAAATGAAATGGAGTGGCGTGTGTGATACAGGTTTCAGCCTTATTTGTCCAACTGAATTGCCCGTCGTTCCATGCAGTGCAGGTGCTTTTGGGGAAGGGGAAGTTCACAGGCAAAACTGTTCACAGCTTTTGGGGTAGGGGAAGTTCACAGCCATGGTCCCAACACTTATAAAAATGTAGAGCTATATAAAATTATTTTAATGAGCTGGACCCAGATGCTGTGTTTGAACATTCCTGATGTCTGGAGGCATTCAAAACCTAGACATTGCAATTGGCCCTGTATTTGCAATAGTCTGAACCAAAACTCTGTATGGAAACCCTCCTCCTCTTTAGGGCTCAGGATGCAGAACCAGTTTTGAGACATCATCCCATGTTTCCTTTGGGAACAGATGGCCATAGGCAGGGGAAGCATAGCTGTGCAAGGCCGTTGAAGTGTGTGTGTGAGTCTCTCAAAACACACGTTTTCAAATGTAAAACAGCTACCACGGCAGATGTTACCTGACTCTGTATAGCCAAGCATGATGCATTAAAAATATAACAATGACCCCAGGTGTTGGCTTGTTTCTGCATTTCCTAGTCCTTTATAAAATGGGTTGGACCCATGAAACAATCTGATTGGCTGCCAAAGAGCTATGTCATTATTGGGCAAAAGTCCTCAGCGAAAATATTTAAATTGCCATTTTTGAACATTTTAACAGTACATGGCTGTTTGTCATATGTGCACCTCAGATGCTGGAAATGTACAACTGATGCACTACAAGGGTACATATATTAGAGAGACTTGGGGATGGCCCCAGTTTGCAGTAGTTAGATCCAGTCTTCAAAACCCCAGTACCTGGCAATCTTCATCCCAGGGAGGTGATGGTGCTGCAGTGATGGTAAGCCCTCACTGCCCCTCATGCAGTAGGAGGTTAGTTTCTGGGATTCCTCCATGCACAGATCAGCAATGTCCATTCCAGGCCCCGTTAGATACAATATTGGATGACTGGGTATATAACACAGTGAGAAAAGTGCACTCTCTGGGCCTGACTGTGGAAAAATAAGCATTCAGGAATGTGATATTATGGCTGATTGATTACATTAAATTCAGAATATAAATGAAAACATAGTCAAAACAATACAAAATGAAATGCTCTAACTCCCATAACCACATTGGCCATTGTGGCACCATCATTGATAATCGATCAGCCAATCGTCTCCATCCCCGACATCTACATGTCAGTGCCTGAATCTCTGTGAAGTCCATTCGTGGCCACTTCTTCATGTAGTCAGTCCCTCTCTTCTTCTGTCTGCCCCTTCTTCTCTTCCCCTGTTCTGTCCCATGGAGGATGATCTTAGATAAGCCAGATGATCTTGTTGTATAGTCATACCACTTCAGTTTGCACTTCTTTATGGTCATCAGGAGATCTTCATATGACCCAGCACATTGGGTGATGCTGTTGTAAACACACACACACCCACACTTATATATATATATATAAAAATAACAGATAGACAGTACAGCAATGTAATCCAAAGGAACATCATCATAGTATTAGAGTGACAGACCCCCTTGACTCCACTGGCATACTCTCAGAGGGGATTATTTTCAAGTGTATTTATCAATAATTCTCTATGGCATTGTTACAGTTAAACATTTACAGAACAACAGCAATCTGTACGGTGTTTTCGGAGATTAAAAGAAGGACATGATGAGTCCTGCCCAAAAGAGTTGCAATCTAGGGCTATGTCTGCACTGACAAATTAAGTCAATTTAAGGAGGCTTAAGTCGACTTAAATTAAGCCACGTCCACACTAGGCTTTCACTAAGTCAATTTAAGAAATTCCTTATGTCAACTTAATGAACACTTAAGTCGACTTAATAAGAACCACTCATTAGGCCGACTTAAGCCTGCTTAAGTCAACTTAATCCTTCTTTAGGTCAATTTAAGCCCAGTGTGGACGTTTAGGTCCACTTTGTTAAGTCAACTTAATAAGGTCAATTTTAAGTGGACTTAAAGTTGAGCTTATTAAGTCGACTTAACAAAGTCAACCTAACTTTTTGTAGTATAGACATAGCCTAAGGCTATGTCTACACTTAAAAAATTAAGTCAACTCTGTTAAGTCGACATCACAAGCTCGACTGAAGTCGACATAAAGTTGATCTTGTTAAGTTGACTTACAGAGTCTACACTAGACTGTCAAGTCGATGGAGAGCCGCGGCTCCCAGTCCCCAAGGACTCCTGGGGAGAATGGACCCGCGGCTGCCCTCTCCCTGGGACCCGCGCAGATCCCGACTAGAAGGCAACCACAGCTGCCCTCTTGCTGGCACCCCAAGGCTTCCCAACAAGAAGGGAGCACAGCTCCCTTCTGCCAGGGAGCGGCGGGTCCTGGGAAGAAGGGAGCTGTGGCTCCCCTGTCCTGGGGAGCCACAGCTCCCTTGTCCCTCGCCCTAGGTCAATTTAGGGAACTAAGTCGACCTAGCACGTCCACACCGGTTTTAAGTCAACTTAACAAATCGACGTAGCCGTTAAGTCGACCTAAATGGTGGTAGTTATTAAGTTGACTTAATGAAAGCCTGGTGTGGACAGGGACTAAGTTAGGTCGACTTATGCCTCCTTAAGTCAACCTAATTTACAAGTGTAGACATAGCCTAAGGTTCAGATTCCAACAGCCTTCATCCACGCATAGTCCCACTGAATTTATTAAGACTTCTTGGCTATGTCTACACTAGAAAAAGTTAGGTCGACTTCATTAAGATGACTTAATAAGGTCGACTTTAAGTCGACCTTGTTAGGTCGACTTAACAAAGTGGTCACCCTGAACATGGATTTAGTAAGTCGACCTAACTGCCCTTAAATTGACTTAATAAAGTCAACGTAAGGGTTAATCCATGTCCTCACTGTGCTTAAGTCAACCTAAGGAGTCACCTCAAGGGTTATGTCGACCTAACTGGCGGTTCTTACTAAGTCAACTTAAGCTTTCATTAAGTCGACTTAAGGAATTTCTTAAGTCAACTTAATGAAAGCCCAGTATGGACGGGGAGTAATTTAGGTCAATTTAAGGCTACTTATGTCGACCTAAATTGCCAGTGTAGACATATCCCTTGTGGTGTAAGGTTCTACTTTGCATGCATAAAGGTATCATAATTTGGTCCTAAATTAAAGAGTGATAGAACATATAAAGGATAGACGAAGGCACATGGAGCAGAGGAACCAGTGTTAAAGCAAATAATACAAATCATTTATGTGAGCGATTCTTAGTGTTTGATATTTTTAAAACAGACTTAAAATGGTATATAGGAATTGCAATATGGGATCAGACCTGTGAGCCATCTACACCAGTCTCTAGTATCTTGCAGTGGCCAACACCAAATGCTTTGGAGGTAGGTATAAGAACCTACTACAGGTAGAAGTGGCATTATTTGCTCCCCTGTAGGATTCCTCTTCAACCCCAATAATTAGTGACTTCTTAAACCCCAATAATTAGTGACTGTCATAAGCAATGGCATAACGAGAGTGTCCGGCACCTACTGGTGTCCAGAGGCCAAACCTACATTTGTGCTCCCCTGGGCACCCTACATCTTGGCAGCTCCCTGGGCACAGTACCCCCCTGCAGCCTGGCACCTGGCCACTTGACCTCCCCCACATCCTCCTCATCCTGTCACTACACCACTGGTCTTAAGACCTGAAGCATGAAGTTTTATATCTCCTACAATACTTTTTTCAGCATTAACTACTAACACACTGGATATTCCTGAACAAGAAGAGTCCTGTGGCACTTAAACGACTAACAAATTTCTTCAGGCGTAAGCTTTCGTGGACTCCAACCCATTTCATCAAATGCATGCGACTCTCATTGTTTTTGCTGTACACAGACTAACACGGCTACCCCTCTGGATATTCCTGATATCCCTATAAATGTCCAATCCATCTTTGAAACTTGGTAATAAGCAAAAGAGGAGGAGCAGATGGAACAGAAGAAATGGGCAGCAGTGGTAAGGAAGGTTTAAAAAAAAGAAAAGGAGAGAGATTCGGAGGCAGGAGTTGAAGGAAAAACTTGGAGAAGCTTAGTGCACAAGACTGGGGACAACATTCCAGATGTAGAAAGCAACATGGAAAACCCAGGATTATGACAACATGAGAGAAGAAGATGGGTTATACATTAAAGGTTTACATTATCTCTCCCCAGCACAGATCCAGAGTAAAATTAGACCAAGCACGCAAGCTTCTGCTTTTGTTTATGAGTGGGCCCAACTCCCCTGAATATCCCTCTCTCTTCCTCTGTGCCTACTTCTTCTATTTTGTGAGCACACAGAGGAAGGAAAATGAGAATGCTATTGTACTCTATTGGTGGGAGATATGTGACCAGCTGAAAAAAATCATCTTGCATGAAAACACAGATTACCACCAACAGCATTGATATGGGACTTTAATTTGTATGCTCAGATTTCTAGTTCCCTTCCTAACTGCAAGAAAACCCTTTCACTCATTAGGTGCTAATATTCTGTTCCACTGACAATTCCACTGAATGCTATTTTTTCCCCATTTATTAGTGTACCCATTGTTTTACTAGCAACAGTATGCACTCCGCCATTTAAACACCATAGTGGTGCATAGTACAACTGACTAGACACATAGATAAAGGTACAGTCTATGTTTACTTGTAAAGTAAAACAAACACGCTTACTCTTTTCATTTCCCCAGGATTTGCTCTTCAATAGTAGAATTAACTACAAGGCACTGAGCTACTGTGGTGATGGACAGAGTATGAGAATTGGAATAGGAGAAAACAGATCTACTCAAAGCCCCCTTGTCTTTTATATTTTCAGTCCCTTTTAATGAAGTGAGATACTTCAGCTACTATTAAAAAAAACTATGTGACCCCTGTAATGCTACAAAACATGGATATCAAATGTGAATAGTACAATGTTCAGTATATTTATATAATACATATATTTTAATATATTATATTTATTTCTACATAAACAGGCTATAAATATTATATGTGCCATACTTTGCCTTATACTTGTGGTTCCCAGCATTTGACATTATAGTACAACAAAACTTTAAAAAAATAAAACAGATAAAGAAACTCAATAGAAATCAGCTGTACATTTAAAAAATCTTGTACATACACAGTGTTATTGTTACAGCTCTGGGCTACAAGAACAGCTAAAAATCTGCCCAACTATTAGTTAAGTTGACAAATCACAACTCATAGAAATTTGAGCTGCCATGTAACAAGTCATCAATACTCAACAGTTAATGGATCAAATTCTTTACTGCTGTAAATTGGAGCTGTGTCAGTTTACACCAGCAAAGAATCTGGTCTTATATGTTGGAGAGGAAAAAGAGTTTAAAAATAAGTTATAAATCTCTATCACCATTAAGTAACTACTAATTTCATTTCTACCTGCTTCAGGGCCTGAACAATTGTCCAGTAAAGTCCATGAGAATTATTTGAATATACTTTAGCAATTTTGGACCAAGCCCAAATTCCCTGACTTCACTTGGAAAATCTCACCCAAAGAAATACAGTTCCTGAGGTCTTAGAAAGGTAAATGTGTTCTTCATCGAGGAAGGCAATCGTCAACTCTGTCTTCGTTTAATCCAGTCTATATTTAGTCAGAAACCTTCAATTAGACAGAGAGCTTTAATTTTTTTTTTTTTTAAAAGAGGTGTGAGTAAAAAATAATTCTGAAACAAGAAACCAGCACAGCGATATTTCCTTCCTGGAGCCCAGCCACAAGGGAAAACAAAAGGCATGGCTGGAGCTTTATTTCGTACAACTGGAAGCACAAAGTGCCCTCCTGAATACTATACAATTGCCTTTAGTCTTTACACTATTGAATAGACACTTAGTGTCAACGTACAATTCATTTGAGTTCCAAAGTCCACAGCCCGACTTTGCAATCAGAGAAACAAAATACATATGCTCCTGGCAGTGACAACACTTTGCAACTTGAGCTGCTGCTATGTCTTGAACAAGTGTCTCATCATGGCTCATCACTGTGCAGTTTGCTATGTGATACTTGTGTCCTTCTTATGAAAGCAGTTTCAGATAAATGTGTATTTTCTTAATCTTGTGACTGCTAGATATCCTGCGCATAAACCCTGAATATCACCAGTCTAAGAAATACAGGAACATTCCATGCAATTTCCCGTTCTTGTTTGTTTTGTTCTAAACAGTATTTGATCTGAGTGGAACACCAGTGTCGTCCGTAAGTGTCTGTGTGCAGCACGTTCCAGAAGTGTCCTTCCTGGTGCTCAACAGTTCTGTCTCTTCACTACAGTAAACTGTGGTGTCCATGTCATCAGAATGATATCCTGACTGATAGCCACTCGTCTGGTTTGAGGTTTCAGACATGACAGATTCGTTACTTTTACTGGGCACCAACGTGCTGCAAGAAAAATACAAACAACGTTGAAATAACTTCTGAGAATTTCCTTTGGAGGCCACCATTAGGCATGTTAATGTGTGGCTATACTCCAACATTTTTTTTTTTTTTTTTTTTTACAAAAAAAACGATGCCGGTACTTGGCCAGAGACCTGGGGCCACCAGTAGCAATGGCAGAAGTTGGGGCCTCATCATTATGAGAAAAAGGTGCCGGTACTCAGTACCCCTGAGTACCATCACAAAAAAAGCCCTGCTCTACAATACCAGCAAGAAGCAGCACAGTGTTGTAGTTAGCAAGGGTGGTTTTACACTGATATAAAAACACTTTTAAATGTGCACTTGATTATAGAAGAGATGGTTTTCCCCTGAACTCTCCTATGACATGTAAGATGTATTCTGTACAGCCAGGATTCTTATAGCAGTCTTAGGACTGTGGGATGTTAAACAGTGGCCTCTGGGAGTTAAGTGGAATGAAAGCTTGAAAATGTGTCAGTGCATTGCAGTCTGAGGTTGCAATTATAATTACTGTGAACCTCTTCTTGGAATGAAGTTGTCCTAGAAAAATAATACCCTTAGAGGGCTTTTCACAATGATAGGTGAGGTTTTAGCTATGTGAATCCCCACTGTTTTTTAGGTGAGTCTCACAATTAAAACCCCATACAATGAATTGAAAATTCACTCCTTATATCATTCCAGTTCATTGAAAATCATGGATCTGATTTTAAATAGTGATACCCTTTATATTGTTATGAACAAAGACTCAGAACCACTCAAACGTGTGCCATTGGCCCAATATTCTCCTCCTGTAGCACACACATAGAGCAAAACAACACAAGTTCTCTCTGTGCAGTTGCTCGAAGTTCTGAATAGCTATGTTGTACAGCTACAAAGTTCTAGGAAACCGTGGATTTATTGCAAGACAGACAACCGGGCATGCAGTGACTTATTTTCCATATTTTGTATGGCACATTAAAGTCATTCTGAGAAGATTCTATCTTTTGACAGAACTCATGAGCCTTCTAAAATCTTCTAAGATTTCTGTAAACCGAAAGTCTTATTCTATCATATTCGCTGGCTGAGTCTTACCTAAAGGGAACTGTCACTTGCTGAGCTCTGTCTTCCAGTGTCTTCAGCTCTTCAGATGCAAGAACCATCCCACTGTCTGTCTGATTGTCCTTTAGAGATGCCAGAAATAGATCAGATGGAAACACACTCAAAAATGGAAAAGAAGGACAAGGAATATGAAGGGATGTAATAGAAAACACTTACATCTTGAACAACTTTTATTGCAGGCACTAAGGGAACATCTTCAAATGTTTTCACGCTCACAGGTCGACTTTTTCTTTTACTACCTTGTCGGTATAGACTGAAAAGAGAAGAATGGGTTTGTTTTCATGAACACTTGTTTGGGTGAAAATGACATGGATGGTATCAGAATACTGTATCTTTCAACAATAGTGTTAATCATTTATCAAAACATATTATGCAAACCCCAGCTGAAAAGGGGAAACAGGCCAGAAAATGGCATGTTTCCGATCTGCAGCTGCTGAAACCTTGATCCCCAAGCAAATCCTAAGAAAGAGTTTAAAAAACAACCTCCTCCTTTTCTGAGCTATGCTGGAAGGTTAATTTCCTGCAAACCCCACTTAAAAGTACAACAAACAGAGAAGTCTAGATCCTAGTCATAGGTCTTCCTTTGGGATTGTACTTCTGAATCTCCTAGTTGGACCTAGGAAAACAACAACAGACTAGGCAATCTGTCTCCAAGTGGGAGTTGGGACTACCTGTTTCACATTTCTCCTTTCTTGAGGATTCGTCTCCAAAAGAAGGCCTATGAGCCGGAGGAGTTCAGTAATCCAGGGCTTGTTTAGATTGATAGCGGCAAATTCGCTGCCATCAGCTCGAACTTCCCATTTCAATTGAGGGGCCTGTTAAGACCTGTTCAATTGATCAGGGAGTCGATCCATTAACTCCAACCTCTCAACTGGAGTAGTGTAAGTCTAAGGGAAATGCCTTCCCTTCGACTCGCAGCAAGAAGTTAAAGGGAGATCCACAAGTTATTTTAAGTAATTTTCTCATCTCCCTTCAACTGCCATTGAAAATGGCAGAAAATGTAGTCTAGGGCCCAGTGACAAAGAAAACTGCAGTGACCTATCATAGAAGATACAGAAGACCAAATCAGCAGCAACTTCAGAGTTCCCTCTCTCTACATAAATGTACTGAAATGTACTTTGTTTTCAAGCTAGCCTATCTAAAATTGATTGAAGAGCTGCAGCAATGCTGGCTGGGACCTAAGAAGGGATCACACTTACATTAACTGAGAAAAGGAGCACCAATATTGCTTCTGGAAAAGGAGGAGACTAGAGGACAAATGGCATCTCAGAATGCTACAATGGGATCTGCTCTCTTGGATGCAAAATGCTCCCAGCTCTCAGAACAGAAAAATAAATCTAACCAAAGTCATGTTTCATATTCCCACTCTGCATCTGTTACTGCAGCACTCCCACTGCTGTTTCATCAAAACCGAAGAAAAAAATTGCTGACGGTCCCTTTAAACCTATATTATCCATGTGGATTTTTTCCCTTTTGTCATTACAGAATAACAGGAAGAGTGGGTTGGGAAAGCCATATAGGAAGTGTTACAATTAGAAAATGAGAGCAGTGTTTGCAATGATATATCAAATGTTTTCATCTTTTAAACATAAATATTATTGACCGTCACACTATTAAAACATGCTATTTAAGTGTTTAGTTATAGTACTTTGATTTCAATTGAAGTCCTACGTGCACTGTTCCAATTTATTATTTTTCCAGCCCTATCAAAGCAGTCAATGGGAGCTTTATCATTGGATACAAGATCAGTATCCCAATGGTTAAACTGGGGCAGAGTGGTGTGAAGGGGCTTTCTGGTTACAAAATGAAATACTTCAATGGATTCTAATTCTGTTCTAGTCTCTTGAATTGAACACTTTCTTCTGAGGCACCAGGAAGACATTGGCAACCACCACTGGAATTCCTGCATCTAGAGGCTGTAGTAGGAACCACAGAGATGCCTAGGTGAGAAAATTCATTCCTCCTCCATAACCTATGCAAAGAAGCCATTTCCATGGCTCATATGCACAAACGAGGTGCAGGATCTGGAGTTTGATCTTAAGTAACCCTCTACTGCATACTGTTGGATAAGACTGTAAGCTCTTTACAAAAGGAATCGTCTCTTTAGTATATGTTTGTCCAGTGCCTACCACAACAGAGCCTGGATCCATGACTCTGGACCCCAAGTGCTACTAGAACATAAATAGCACATAATAAATAATTATAACAATGATCAGTAACAATGACATTTAATTAAACTTCCATTGGCATCAGCTCATGACCCACCTAACAATGTGCTCATTTCCTCATCAAACTTTCAGGGGACTTGTATAAAGAGTGGGCTTTTGTTAATGAATCCCTCACTAGGTCTATCACTTTTACCACACCAGGTTGAGGTACAAGAACGTGAAAAGAATTATGAGGTATCATTTTCAAAGGGCTAGCTAGCAATACTATCATAGCTCTTTCAGATAAGAGTCTGAGCTCTTGAATGGGTGGTGAAAAAAATGTAGGTTATCAGAGGTGCTTCAGAAACTAGCAGTTTTCAAATCCTCCTACTGATACTCTGTAGTTTTATTCTTATCCCTATAGACAAAGTTAAATATGGACCATAGCAGCTGAAATCTCTTCCTTTCATTTTTCCTCCCCCAACCTGAACACAACTGTCAAGAGACCCCAATGGGATGTTCATCATAAAAAAATACCTAATTCCTGCTGCGTTGTTATAATGGAATTTAGGATCACGGACTTCCTCTTCCTCCATACAGGAAACAGGTGAGGTTGGCAAAGAGAGTCCAGAGTCCTCATCCATGTTCAGTGATACCGCTAGAGGAAGGACAATGTAATCTTTACCATCCTGTAGCATACAGTGAAAAAAGTCAAAGTTAAATATATACGTATTGTAAATAAGAATTCTTACCAAAAATCTAAATCTATGGTGGGCTACTTTATTGGTCTATAAAGAGTATATTATATTGCTGGAGCATATATCAAAAGATGTGAACTCAAAGGGACATTGTCAAAGATTTAGAACCAAAATGTAGACTTTTTAATGGTTTTACATATCCAAATAGATAATGAAATGTCAACTTTTTACTTTATTTTGGTTACAAATGTAAGCTTCCTGTTGTGTTAGAAACCCAAATGGCACAGCATTGCTCTAGAGCAGAAGAATTGGAAAGGAAAACTGACCATAAACAGAAAGTGAAACTGACTAATCTATATGAATCCAATCTAAGTGAAATGCAAAAGGGGAACAGTAAGCAGAGATACCAAAGAGATAAAAATGATTTCAATATTAAATGGTCTAACCTGTATAAATAACAATAAAGATTTTTTAAAAGTCTGTTGTGTATAGGCAATGTGCCTGTAAGAAAATGATATAGTCACAGATAATTTCTTGCTGCTGAAGTTTCCTTACTGATACATGGAGGCAAATTATTTTTTACAAGAAATGTAATTCATTAAAGTACCAAGGGTAAACCAATTATATACAATATATTAAAAATGATTCTATTCTTTAAAGTAAATTGGCCTAGAAGATTATAATGATTATTTTTTTCCAGGATTTATTTTTCAGCACACACACAAAATTTACCATTTTTTCTAGCCAACATCCTTCTCTAGATGCATACCATGCTCTGCAGTGAATTACTGTGTAAGAGCTCAATAGCTGCTCTATTTGTCTATACAATCTGTCACCAGAATTTACCAATATCACAGATATTCGTTATATAACATTTACGATATCCCGAGTATGACATGCAAGTTTACCCTATTAAGGTTCAATAATGTCCTCCAAGTTCTAAGCTCCCTCAATTCCCATTGAAGTCAATGGGAAATGAGCACAAACACAGGAGTTGGACCCATAGGCTGCGTCTACACTGGCAAATTAAGTCAACTTAAGCTTGGTTTAAGTCGACTTAATTTGCCCTGCGTCTACACTACACTTTGCTTAAGTCGACTTAAGCAGCTTGCTTAAGTCGACTTAAGGAAAATAAAGTCGTCTTAATGAAAATTAAGTCGACTTTATTAAATCTGCTTTTTACTCGACCTAAGGCTTAATTCGACTTTCTAAAGTCGAATTAAGCCAGTGTAGACATGGGGTAGCCCTAAGTCGACTTAGGGCTACCCAGGACTACACCATTGTCCTCCTGCCGGGGGGGGGGGCCACAGGGGGAGCCTGGCATGCCCCCCAAAGGGCAGGGCAGA
Organism: Pelusios castaneus; assembly: GCA_007922175.1. Classification (NCBI taxonomy): domain Eukaryota; kingdom Metazoa; phylum Chordata; order Testudines; family Pelomedusidae; genus Pelusios; species Pelusios castaneus. The sequence goes on along the minus strand of ML685769.1, from coordinate 21,555,500 downwards.
GCCCTGTATGCGATGCTGTCTGGATTTAGGGAAGCATTTATGATATTATTTTCAATGGATATCTCATAAATGCTCTACAATCCATAGAAACTATGTCATGTTTGGTATCAATAGAAAGGTAGTAATTTGCTGGGAATGATTATATAGTTTATGTCTAGGAATTCTATTTGGATTAGAAGTTAGGAATTGGGTATTCTATCTGTACTTTATCTTATGTTATTTTATTGAAATACCTGAGAGAGCTGGGTGGGTGTGTCAAACCATTATGTCCTTAATGTTTAGGAATGAACCAGGGACTAAACTAATGAGCCGTTAAGGACATAACGAATACACCCATTGTGTCCTTAATGGCTCATCAGTTTAGTCCCTGGGACCATTATCCCTGGTACATTCCTAAACATTAAGGACACAATGGTTTGACACACACACCCACCTCTCTCAGGTATTTCAATAAAATAACATAAGTTAAAGTACAGATAGAATACCCAATTCCTAACTTCTAATCCAAATAGAATCCTATGGATTATAGAGCATTTATGAGATATCCATTGAAAATAATATCATAAATGCTTCCCTAAATCCAGACAGCATCACACACAGGGCTCTGTCCTGCCAGGGTCCCTGTCCCCCTTTGCCCCATTGCACACAAGGGGTGCCCCCCCCCCTGCCCGTCCAGTGTGGACGCTCTAGGTCGACTTTGTAAATTCCCATTTAAGTCAACTTTAATTTTAAGTGTAGACACTCTAAGTCGACTTAACTAAGTCGACTTAGTTAAAGTCGACTTAAAAGTGCAAGTGTAGACATAGCCATAGTCAGAGTAGTGTTTCTGTGCTTACAGTTACCTGACTATCACTAGTTTATAAAGCTATGATTTAAAGCTGCAGATTCTTAAGAGGTTAGTTGGGATTTTTCCAGATAATTCCTTATACAGCAAAATGAGATGCAATCTAAAAAACTCTGACTCGTAAATCTTCCTCCATCTGCCTACAGTAGCTCTTGCCCAGGAAAACTGAAGATATATCTGAACTGGCAAGGATCTATTTATGATTGTGAAGGATCTAATAAAAAAAAACTACCTTATTCACATTGGCCATATTCTATCTTTAGTTGCATAAGAGTCACATTTAATCTTATATTTTAATTCTACCATGAACTTGCCGAGTTTCCATTTAATATTAACAATACATAAATATGTAATTATTGGCTGGCCACAAAGCAGAGTATCTTTATCTTTTCCATAACCGCAATAAACCACAGTCAGCTGTGTGGGTGCTCAGCAGCCAAAAGTCAATAGCCAAAGCATATTTGGCTACGGGTAACGATACACAGAACATGTTGTACCATATGTGAGATTCAGATGATCTTTAGGGCAGCAAACAAAAACTCAGTGTCTCAATCTCATGCACAGTATGCATATAATATGCAGTAATCTTAAATGGCCACATTCTGTTTTAGGAGATACAAAGGAAATTCCCATTAACGTCAATGGAAACAGCACATAGACCCATCTGATGGCACAATTTGACTGTCTGTTTCTACGGGGCATAGACTCACCTCCACAGCTGGGTGTGTATCTATGCTTATGTGGAGGGCTTTAGGCAAGTGCCAGGAATCCCACAGAAATGGGTGTCTATTTATTTCTGCTACTTATGGCCCCATTATCATAGCATCTGAACACCTCACGGTTTTTAATGTATTTCTCTTCCCAACACCCTTGAGCAGTAGGGAAATCTTACAAATGGGAAACGGAGATGCAGAGAGAGTAACTGACTTGACTAGGATCCCACAGGAAGTCTGCAGCGGAGGAGGAAACTAGACGCAGGTCTTTTGAATCCTACGGTAATGCCCTAACCACTGGCATGTGTGTAGTTACTACAAGCCATGTAATCAGTGGGAAATGGACTCTGAACAAATGAAATGGTGTACAGGGTACAGGTGCATCCCCAAGCTAAACCCAAAGCTATCCATGTGGACAATCTGAGGGGGGCAATGGGAGGCCTTGCTGGGAGGGAGAGGTAAACTGGAACTAGGTTCTGTTATTACCACACTTCTCCGTGACCGTGGCCATCCTGTTCAGCTATTCCCCCGAGGTGATGTGGTGTAACGATGGCCCAACAAAAGGCACTGCTCCATCTGCAGAATATTGCGGTATTGGTAGAACATCTATATCTCACATACCTGACAAACATTGGCTTGCAGTAAGTTCCCGAGGTGCTCCACTAATTCAGAAAAAGTAGGTCTTTGCTTAGGATCGCCATGCCAGCAGTCCAGCATTGTTTGGTATCTAGTGGGATAAAAACATGAGAATATCAGGGCAATGAGCAGGGCATATTCTTCTTACTCAGATGACTGCTGTTGCCATAAGGCATATTTGCACATCTGTAAGATCCTACATTTCTGGTGTTGTATAATCCGGTGCTCTCATCCTTGTTCCTTCTTTCAGCCTTCTACAAAACTCCTCATCAATTTTGACACCAGGATATGGCGAAGCTCCTAAAATGACAATGGAAGAACTTTTTTTTAAGTAAGACATGTAAAATTCTGGGCCTGATTTTCAACCACATTATTTATACTTGAAATTACTGCTATTATTTGATCAAGTCAGGCAGTCCAAGATGTTTGCAAGTGCAGTTTCCCAGTTTGCATGCACAATGACAAGAGTAAAAAATTTCAAAAACTTATCTCAAAATATTTCTATTTTTTCAACCTCTCTACTGTTAAAATTAAGGAGGTACAGTAGCAAATAAAAGTGACTTGCCTAATGAAAATATCTCCCAAAGCAGAATGCCAAAGGACCACACATCACTTTGAATGGTATATACTCGATCGAAAATGGTTTCTGGTGCCATCCATTTCAGGGGTAATCTGGCCTGAAAGCATTTAAAGAAAAAGTTAAACTTTAGTAAGAGCCAGAGAAAAAGAGAACACTGTGTTTTCAAAGCTAACGTGTTAAAATAGAATAGCTACTATCACTTGGAATTAATCTAACATTTATTCTTCAAAACTTACATCTCCTTTCCTGACATAATCTGGGTCTTTGTAGATGTCTCGTGCCAAACCAAAGTCACAGATTTTGACCACATTATTCTGTGACAAGAGGATATTACGAGCAGCTAGGTCCCTATGGATGCACTGCAAAGAGAAGAAAACAAGTTTATAGGTTTGCTGCTGTTGCAACTCTAATGAGAGTTGATCTATTTTGCATCTGTGCTGACCTCACTCTCAGAGGCCAGATATTTCTTCAATCCTATTAAGTAAAATAAATCCAAGTGTCAACAGAGTTATTGATTTTTAAGTGACTTTCTGATGATTGTAGCTGACCTGAAAACAAAAGTCTTTCTGAACCATGTCCAAACACACATCTGTTTAACCAATAAGCAACTATGGCCCTTGAGGTTAGCCAATTAATTATTCCAAGAAGCTGATGCAAAGCAGGCTAGGATCTGATTACCACAGGTTTACTTTGGTTATATTCAGTTTCCACATTCCCCATCACATAAGTGACACTTCACTCACCCTTTTTAATATACATAGGTGAAAAATGTCATATAGAAGGCCCACTATTGAGAGTATTCTCTGTTGGAATCAATTAGAGAGGGAAAAGTACAACCCTTTATCTATGCATGTGTGACAGCTGCCATCTTGGCCAATGCACAAGGGATTTCCAGAGCTAAACACACAAGCCTCTACAGCCTGAACTAAAGATTCAGGCTTTGCAGATGGAAGCTGGAACTAAACCTTCACCTCTGTAGATCAGGCACAGACCCTATCTGACCAGCTTACACATGCAGGATCATTCTTTGCAATGTATTTTTCAGACCTTGACAAATTTTAGATGATTAAAACAAAGGGGCTATGTCTACACTTGAAAAGTTAAGTCGACTTAATAAGGTCGACTTTAAGTCGACTTAAAGGTGGACCTTATTAAGTCAACTTAATTTTCAAGTGTAGATGCAGCCAGGGACTCTCCAGTCTTTCCCTGCGAGACTACATTCTCTGAGCTATCACCATTAAGTCATATGTGCAGATATCCAGTCTAATAGTTCTTTTATATGTTATGTAGTACTCCATGTTTTTGTGCCCTGTGCCACCCTAAATAATTCCTCTTTCCTTCTGGTGTGTACAGTCTTCAAAATATTTGTTAATGATTATCTATTGTTTGGCTGAGTTATACATATTTAGAATCAAATCCTGATGAGACATCTGCACAGAGCTGAAATGCAGGGGAAATGTTGTGTTTCCTTTGTGTTAGCAGACCGGGCAGAGATCCATCAAGGGGAGATCCACAGAATCCATACATATGCGTCTTAGTCTAGTGTCTCTGTGCAGTGCCAGGAACAGGGGCTTCCATCGTTTTCACTGTTGGTTGCCAGTCCAGTGACAAACATAGCACTTCCTTCTAAAAACCTGTAGCATCATTTTCTACAATGATTAACTATTTGAAAAATGCTATTTCCCTGAATGGATTCTTACTTTGCGTGAAGCCAAGAACTCCATCCCCCTGGCCACCTGAAAGCTGTAACAGATAAGGTCTTCCATGCTCAAAGGGTTCTTGCAAAGGTCTTCAGAAGCTGCTGCAGGGAGCAAGATGACACAATCAAACATGTTCTCTGTTCTAGATTTTACCTATGCATATTTCTTATATAAAATATACTGTCAAACCCTGTAACCAGTAGTTGCCACTTTACATTTCAGTATAGGAGACCCCTGTTCGAATCTCAGGCTTGATTATTTGTTTCCAGAGTTTATAGGAGCTGGTAGAGTTGCAGAAAACAGACCATGTAGTTCCTAGTGAAAGAAAAGTTTTGCAGCAAACCCAGTGGATGAGCTAGGAGTGGTACTAAAGGGAGTACTCATCCCGTTCCCATTAGGGAAAAAAGTGCCAAGGAAAAATATTTGTGGATCACAGAAAAATTATTACTTGAGGGAGTGAGACATTTAATCTCACCCTCTAGCAAACAGGAGGAGTAAGGTATTAACACATATACCGAGGGTCCCGTCCCTGCTCGGTCTGGACATCATTAGGATATTTGCTGAGTACGAACTTCTATTCTTAGTAGAATAATCCTACTATGTCTCCAATCCCACGACTGGATAGTTAGTCTTAAAAGGATTAGCTATTTATCAGTAAATACTGGTTTCACCATACACAGAAAAACATGTTTCCATCAATAATAATAGAAGTTAGGCAAAGTAAGAAAAATGCTGCCTGAAATCTTATTAGAGTTTATTTAAGGATACTTACTTTGACAACTTGTGTTTTGAACGATTATAAAGCTTAACTTTTTGAATCTCAGCCTGTGTCACTAAATTGCCTGACCCCCGCCCCACCGAAAACACAGGTGAAAAACTAAATAAAAATAAAAAGAAGTTGGAAAATAAACACTGAAAATATCCCTTTATATTATAAAAATGACCCCCCAAAACATTGAATTCTGCCAAGCCTACATCTAGTTGAACTTCCAACACAAGTGCCAGTGTCCTACCAGTGACAAACAAACAGCCCAGAACTAAGCGAGCACAAATCCTACCTTCTTCTTCGTCTACATCACTAAGGGATCTCTCTTCCACAAAACCCGAGCTAGTTGAGCTCTGGCAGCTTGTGATGCTGTCTAAGCGTCGCTTCCAGTCGGCTGGGATTTCACCAACATAGGTTTCTTTTCCCTGCCTAAATTTGGCATTTTTAGTCTAAAAAGGAAAAACAATCAGAGGTTTTCCAAGCAGAAGTGACCCGTTCACAGTGTGTAAATCAGGGGGATCACTGAGTGCCAGCGGGGGAGAGAGGGCCCAGCAGAAGGTACTTAACCTGCCCCTTCCTCGGGGGTGCTGCAGTGCAGCAACACAATCTTCATGCATCAATCAGCAGCATTCACCAGTAGGCACTACTATATTCTGCAACTTGCTGAATGTGCATGTTGTCAGGTAATTCCGCCTCACACAGACTCCCTCCACGGCAAATCCAGTCTCTCCTGCTTCACTTTTGCTATACTCCTTGCCAAACAACAGTTTGCCCATCCCCATAATCCCCATTGCTCATCTGCAATGTTAATACCCATCTACACCCTACCCCCTTTCTTCATCTTCCTCTCTCTCTGCACTGTAAAAAGGCACAATAGATTCCTGTTTATCCCCTTTGCCCTTCAAGCTCCCAATAGAGTGAGCAGTAGAATGCACTCACCAATATACAACTCCCCTTTCCCTGCCCCAAAGATAAAGGAAAAAGCCCTTTGGAAAGCAATAAATAGTTTAAAGAGGCTCTGATGTAGGAGAAAGGACATATGACCCGCAAACATCAGGGCACAGCTCCAGAGTTTTTATTCCCCTTAACACTGGTTCCCTCTGGGGCCCAGGTAAGTCTCCAAGGCCAAAATGTTCAATGTTGAGAACCTAAAACCACATATATTCATGCCCCTCAACTGGCCTGATTCTCAAAGGTGATGAGCACCCCAATTCCTTCAGAAAAGCAGGGCATTGACATAGATTCAGACAACAAAATATAAAAGCACGGGCTTTCACTTCTCTAGCTCCATTTCCCCATCCTTAAAACAGGGATCTCACAAAGGTGCTGTGAGGATTAGTTAGATCTTTGTAAAAAGCTTTGAAGATGAAAAGTGTGACATAAACTGGCTGGAGAAATTGATTTATGAGGAAAGATTAAAAGCTGTATATACATCTAGCCTGCCTAAACACTGAACAAGGGGGACATGAGAACAGTCTACAGAAGGGTGTAAACAGAAGTAGGGAGTGAAATGATTTAAGGTACTACAAGCTGGTTTGACTACGAGTAACCAACTGAAATTAAGGAAGAAAAATTGGGCTGATTAACAGGAAATACTTCTGACTTACAACAGACTGCAGAATAGTCTGTCAAGAGAAACAGAGGATGCCTCCTCTTTGCACCTTTAAAATGTAGAACAACAAACTAACTCTATTGTATGGTCATGGGGATAGACAATGACCTGTAAGGCGTTTTCTATATAAAATTTCTATTGTAAGGGCTAAATAGCATCATAATTAAATACTAGTACAAAGGTACATCCCCAGTAATTCTCAAGCTTTCCACTCAGCACAGAAAAAGGGTTTTTTTTAAAAAAAGTTTTGTCACTCCTTAACCTATATTTTTAAATGTTGATGCTGACAGCATACTCTACCTTGTATGGAACAAATTCACTTCTCTTGCTCCTTAAGTAAGTTGACAAGTTTCCAAACTTGCAGTATTCCACAATTACCATAAGTGGGCCTGGATGAAATACAAACTAATTAATTAAAAGGCAATTTATTTCCCAGCCCAGCTAAAACTATGTTCTCTTTTAAAAAGCATTCTACCAACTTTCCAAGTATTTTTAAAGAGAACACCCATAATATAGACAGTAAACATCTATTCAAAGCAGGAAAGGGACTCCTTTTCTGGTTAACATGTCGGAGAAGGTGAAATAACATTTCAGGCCAAATATTTCAAAAAGCAGAAGCTTCATTTTGCATGCAAAAATGTGCATGAAATTGTTTGATTATATTTACATGTGCAAGTGGCTCTGACAACACAATTGGTTCCTTGTGCATGCAAATATCCATCTACACGGATATTTGCATGCAGTTATGCATTTAACCATCCCAGTGTAGTAAATTATTTCCATGTAATATAACTGTCCATTCATTTTTGTGAATGGAGCTGAGCTTTCATGTTTTAAAATATTTGGTCCTTAAAACTCAATTTTTAAAGACAGGTGCCTTAATGAGCTTCCCAAATGTTGTATAATTCCAATGTTCCACTTGGGTTAAATTGGACACTATACATTCGTAAATCCTGATCTAAAGTAAAAATAATGAAAGTCCTGTGGCCCCTTAAAGACTAACAAATTTCTTTGGGCATAAGCTTTTGTGAGCTCCAACCCACTTCGTCAGATGCCACCTGACGAAGTGGGTTGGAGCCCATGAAAGCCTATGCCCATAGAAATTTGTTAGTTTTTAAGGTGCCACAGAATTCTCATTGTTTTTGCTGTATCTTAAAGTCCTTAAATCATGATTTAAGGAGGTAAATAACTCAGTCATAGGTTGGTGGCCTATTGCTGGAGTGGGTGGGTGAGGTCCTGAGGCCTGCATTTGCAGGAGGTCAGATTAGATGATCGTATTGGTCCCTTCTGACCTTAAAGTCTATGAGTCTACAGACTAACACAGCTGCCCCTCTGAAAACTGATCTAAAGTCCAAGTTTTGGTTGTGGACTTCTTATTTTGACATCTACAATTAGTAATCGACCTCTGTGTCTGCCTTTAGAAAGATTTATGGTATTCTTCTTCTTCCCACTAATGCACTATAATTATAAAACTGCATGAAGGAAGTTCCTTCCAAATTGCATTAAAATGCAGCTCACAACTGAGTCAGGTTCTTCGACAACTTATTACAAAGTTACTTGTTCTAAATATCTTCCAAACTAGTGTGCAATGCTGGGTTTGTTAGACCAAGACCTGTTGCAATCGTAAGTAAAATAGATAAGCATTATCTAATTATATAACTATCTAGCTAGCTAACTAATTGAATATCTATCTAATTATCTAAATAAATAAGTATTATCTAATTATAAATTATTATATAATTATAAGTAAAATAGATTCAATTGTTCAAATTTGTATCCAGACCCATAATCACCTTCTAACCCAGAGTTGAGGGGGAGTGTTACAATTTGTGATTTTCTTTAGTCCATGATAGGGGCTCCCTGTGACATTTGGATCTAGATTCTGAGTCCAAGCCCCACAAATTTATCAGATTTTTTTTTAATAACTATTTCTAGTTATAAATGATGTTTGCTCCTCCTTTGGACAACTGTATAGTGTTTCAGTTTTTTCATGTGAGTATTCTGAATGGTCCACCCCATCAAGAAAAATATTGTACCTACATGTAGAGGCCCTTTTTTCCAAGGACTAAATGGGCTTTACTAATAATATGCAAGTATTATTACCCCCGTTTTACAGAGGAGGGAGCCGAACTGCAGTGCAAAAGATAAAGTGACTTCCCCAAGATGACAGACCATATCAATGGCAAAGCTGACAGATGGGAAGCCTTTCCATCCCCTAATTGAACCACTGGCTCATGGATCATGGTTGCTGTCACAACGAATAGTCCTGGAATATCTATGATGGAAGATCAGACTCTTGCCAATGATGAAACTCAATTCTCCGCTAATCAGAAATGATTTACTGGATTTGTGGTAATGCCTCCAACCACAGACAGCAACAAGAACTCTCTTTCAGTCACTCACCTCCTGGTTTTGTGCAGGCACCAAGTAAATTGACAACATTTAGATGATGACCAATATGAATGAGGATCTTGAGCTCTGACATAAGTGCCCGGTGCTCACTATGTGTAGCACCCTCTGTAAAGACAAAATTTATATGGCTGATCAGCTGAATTAGCATTTAAGCATATTGAATAAATGTTCTCATAGGTTAACCTAGGCCAGGGTTCCCATAGGAGGATCAAGACATAAATTCTTCTTAACTATGCTCCAGCACTGGAGAACTGTAAAGATACAGAGTCGGTTTTACTTTATTTTGAAACAAACCCTGAATGCTGCCAAATGGTAAAATGTAAGGCTGGCGAGACAATCGGTGTATTACTTCATGGAATCTCCTGTGTTCTATGCAACATTTTAAGCAGAATCTATTGAGTGTTCAGTTACCAGAAGCATGACCACTATCCCATGTGATACCTGAGTGCCAAGGGCTACCACTTCTCCTGTGGCAGTATACTGGTGTATGAAAGGGAGGCAACGGTCAGGGTTGGGGGCTGAACAGTCCCCCACCCAATCAGTGAGAACAGCCACTGGATAATTGGTCAGCATTCTGAACAGGAACTGGAGGAAACAGCAGCCAGTATGTGAGTGGAGGAAAAGGCAAAATTCAGCAAATCTTGTGAGCGCCATGCACTTATGTAGGCCGTTGGGGTCATCTCTTACTTTGGTTGGTGGCCCATCTCATTAACATTATGTCCTTATACCAGAAGACTTAATAGCATGGCACATAAACAATGAGCTTTATTGGCAGTGCCTGTACTCTAGGACTCCTCATTCAGGAGTGACAAAACTCCCAAAGTACTTTCCCATCATTCCCTGGTCTCAGCATGAAACCCGGGGTGGATTATCTGGCTGCAGAGAACCTTGTTCAGTTGTTCCAGAGTCCTGGGAAGGAGGAATGATTCTGGTGATCTCAGCTTTGTATTTAATAAAAAGACATCCACCTCACCGACAATAATATGGAATAGCTGTTTGAAATCAGCCAAGGGTAAGCTAGCTGAATCACCTCTGCCCCAGACAATGTCTAAGTCATTGTTTAGGGCTTGAAAGAAAGCACACCCAGCAGGTACAGTAAGTAAATTAATACTGCAGGAGTCAATCCTTGTTAGGATTACTTGTGGGAGCCAATTTTACAACTGCATCTGGGAATATCTATAAAGTGATGGCAAAGCAGCACTAAAAAGCACCCTCCTCTTACCAGAGTTAGGCATATGTCACATTATTCTAACAGCAATTGCTAACCAAACTCTTTTAGGACATTGGTGTGGAAATTCTAATTGTCCAACATGCTTTGCTGTCTTCTGGATACATATCTGTCAACACAAATACACCCTGTCTTTTCAGGAGGCTTTTAGTTTTCACTTTTACCTTTAAGCATTTTCACCGCAACCGTTCTGCAGGTAGCACTTTTGTCAATTCCAAAGGCATCTGCTTCGATGACTTGACCAAATGCTCCACGCCCAAGGGGTTTACCTGGGATGAGAAGATGAACAGACTCAGACTTATTGCCAAAGCAGTGGACAAAACTAGGCCAATTATTAACTAAATCAACCCCCATGTTGGGAACAATGGTTTGGCACACAGAGGGCAGGCCCCATGTAGGAGTGAGAATGGGGGTAGGAAACACATTAACTATACCAAGCTAGCTTTTCCTGCAAGGTGTGGTTAGATGAAGCCATGATCCAGCCATCTCCTGCACTGGCCTAAAGGAGTGAGCTAACACAGAGGGTGCACCTTCTGCATCCTATCAGAGTGTGATAGTGGAATGACTCCAGCGTTTCAGGTGTGCCAGCCAGAATACCCCCCCCCCCCGGCCCTCATACAAAATAGACTTTGCCTTAAAGACACCATCTGGCCCAGGATGTCAATTTACTAAATGCCTCTAATAGTAAAAGCACACCTAATTTTAACCGGTCTCTGGGAAACTCCCACTTGCTGGCATCATAGGGGAGACGTTCACACTGTTCATCCATAGGGACTTCATCAGGATCCATGATGATCGACAAGTAGCCAGTCTTTAGTTCCCCTCCACTGGCCTGGAAAACAATATCAGTTCCAGTCACACAAACTGTACGTTTTGGCTGGAGCTATGCAGTCAAATGTGCTAACGTCCCCCTCCTTAGTGTTTTAAAACTTCATAGAAATGCAAGGCTGTGGTTTCCTCCAACAACGAATGTGAACATGGATCATCATTAATTACTTGCACTTTTAATAAACAAAAACAGTTCAAGCATTTTTTCTCCAAATGCCTGTTCAATTAAAACCACATTTCTGTGCCCTCAATTGCAGGCAAGAATGTTACGGTATTGAGAGAAAAAATGTGCCTGTTGGTTTAAGAACAATGGAAAGAAACAACACAAAAGAGCGCTAGTCAGTTTTCATTTGTCATGCAAGACCAGAGCTGATGGGACAGTAAGAGAATGATTTCATTACCCGTTTAACGGTCCGGAGAATGATTACAAGAAGCAACCAGAAGAACATGGCAATCACTGCAGTCCCCACAAGGATAATGAGCTCCAGGTTCATTTTCTCTTCGGCGCCTGTGGAGAAATAGATGAATATTTAATTGATAGTTGAAAACTTATTGGTTTAGGTCAGCAGTTAAAATACTGCACAGAGTTCCTTGTTCTGAACATTCATTTTAAAAGTGCAACATACAGCAAGCCAACTAAGACAACAGTTGCTTCTTTGCACTGGAATATTGGACCAAATTCCACACCGAATTACACAGGGTGAAACCCCACTCAAGACGATGAGGAATGGAATTTTGCATGATGTGTGTAACACCAGATTTGTTCCATTGTTTTCTCTTAAGCTTTATGACTCTTACAAATTAGTGCAATCCGAGAAAGCAGCAAGGGTTAGCCAGACTCTTCAGGCCAATTTTTGCCCTTAGTCAAATCCATGCAAGGTTGAAGTCAACTTTGTTTCTGTGATGCTGAATGTGAAAAGTTGAGGGGAAAATTTGGCCGTTGGCAATTAACAAATAAAAGATTTAATCCCATATTTTAAAGGAAATTACTATTTTTGAATACACAAAAACAAGATGAATTTGGAGGACACAGAAAAGATTACATTTTTCATGGAAAGAAAAAGTGATTATGCTACGTAGGAAATAAAACGTTGCAAGAATGATCCCCTGTATTAAGAAACAACATCTCTATAATTTCTTTAAGTATTTAAACTGGGATACGAAATATGGACTGTTTGAAGTTCTTGTGGTCTTGAGACAGTATATCTGTTTAAAAGAATTCTTCTTCCACGTTTATGCTTTAAGCATGGTACCACTTAAATATCTGATAACAAACATCAGTGTAATTCCTTTCTGCCCTCTTCCCATTTCTCAAAGTGTGTTCCTGTGCATTTCAGCCGTTGAGCCACACAGGTTCTCTGACACAATACACACACTTTTCTTCTATTATATGGCCCATGATGAGCTGCATCATGACTTCCTTAACATGAAACAAATGTCATAAATGTGTTTCCAGTTTTCACAGACCTGCCTGATCATACCCTGACCACTCACATTTCTTACATCAGTTGAAAACAGGTATTTACATTAGGATTATTCACACATAATTTCCATCCAATAAACATATGTTGCTCAACAGATCAATTCCGTAACCTAATGGGAACTATGAGAACAACAAGATATACTGCAGCTTTCACTAGCTGAGTATTACAGAGTTGCTGATCACTCTGATTTATGAGACAGAGATTCCTAAAGCATTTAGAGACTATTTTCATAACTTTTTATAGGTAATACACTACATACAAAGGCAAGGAGCTTCTGATCATTGCTTTTAATTGGCAGGATCCTTTTGTTGATGGACTATGAAGAGTGGTTTTGTTTTGTTACAAAATAGTTTGGCCACTTGTTAGCATTTGATTTTCCCATGGAGTAGTCAGATGTGGCATGATGGAAGGGGAACAAACACTAACCGCCAGGGCATAATGCTTAATACAGGGAGTAGTTTCATTCCAGGCATTAAGCCCAGCAGCCAGGCCCTGATTCAGCAAAAAATTCACACATGTGCTTAACTTTTAAGAGCACTTAAGTCCATACCCATTTGGCAAAGCACGAAAACACATACTTAACTTGAAGCATATGCTTAAGTCCCATTGACTTCAATGCAACTTAAGTGAATGCCTGAAGATAAGCACATGCTTAAGGGCTTTTCTGAATCAAAGACTATGAACACGAGGGTCAAACTGGGGGGAGGAGGGAAAATGGTGGTCCACTCCCAAGCTCCCTCCACAAGTTTGGCTCATACATGTTTTCAACTCTAATTGCACAGATGAGTTTGAAAAGATAACCAAAGTGTAATCAATGCAGTGATATCCACGCAAATGTGTGGACAACTTCCAGCAGAGGGAGGAGCAATGGCCACTAAAATCAGGGAGGAAGCTGCCTGGCTGCATACCCACCACTGGAGGAGTGAGTGCTGGACTGGTGTGGTGGTTGGATGCCCCCGAACTCTATATATTGATCATCACATTGGTGGGGCTCAGAGGCCCTCAAGGCTATTCTCTTTCCTTCTGACCTTCTACATCCACAGGGCAGGTTGCAGAGGGGAAAATGAGAGTACTGGGAGGTGCCATCCACTCGTGCCATCAAAATTGGACACCAGGCTCCAGAGATCGTTCATGATCCTTCCTCCCCTTTCTAAGATGCCTTGGTAGCATCGAAATAGTTAAAATGTCAATATTATTAACTATCATCATTAATACTCACTGCAGTGTGCCAGCCTCTCTTCAGACTCTGGCAGGTCTTAGTGCATTGATTTGCACTCACGCTACATTTCAAGATTTCTCTGCAACCACCTGGGCTAGATGCTTACTGATTTTGTTTTAAGGAAAGCTGTGATTCTGGAGAACCAGATATCCGCCTCCAAAATGGAAATCACTGAGTCGCCAGCCTAGTGTGAATTCACCTATTTCAAGCTTGATTAGCAGCCTTATCAATAAATGACTCCGATTCACTTTGGCATAAGGAAACGTTCAGCAAAGGGACTGCTAGTACGTTTTCAAAACTGTGATCAGGGCAAGATGTAGACTAAGCTTCCTTTACAGCCGTTATCATTTCAAGCACAAATAAGCAAGAAACAAATCTATACTGACCTTCTACTGCAAAAAAGGTCACTGCTTTTTTGCAACCAAGGACATTGCAGGCCAGGCAGGTATAGAGACCTCCATCTTCTTTCCTCACCCTGCGTATGGTTAGAGTTTTGTTCCCATCTTTCAGAACAATACCTGAAAAAAGGAACTGCTCTTAATTCTACTAAGAATTCAGTAGGTGCCCTTGTTTTAACTCTACTTTTAATAACAGGACCACCTTCTGCTCCCAGTCTGCACTTGAATTCTCCATTGAAATCAAGGGGGAGCTCTGCATAAAACACATTAAAAGTGAAATAAGTCATACTGAAGGAGCAGTTCCTCACCTGAGTCCTCAACAAGGGTTTCGTTGTTTTTAAACCATGTGATGTGTGGAGGAGGGATTCCATTTGCTTGGCATGATACTTCTATGGTTTCACCAAGGTTTGCTGTTTGATTCTCCAGGCTCCCTATCAATGTGGGGGCCAAAGGCTCTGTTTGCATGAAAACAAAGTTATTGAGTGTTTTAAAGCACATTCATTTGCAGGTTGTTTTTGCACTCCCTGCCATTTTATAAGTTTGAGTCTCTAATGTAGTCCCACAGCCTTCCTGTAATAGCATCAATCCTGGCATTCATGTGAAGATCATATTTAATCTTCCTTGATACACAAGGCAAGGACAATAGCTAAGAAAGCATCTCAAGGAAAAGTCCTTTGTCTTTTACATGAACCTAGTTTTATGATTTATAGCATTCAGGACAGCCCATAAGTATGTGCTTAAGTATTGTCCTCAGTCAGGGCCTAAGTTGCCAAATCAGCTAAGATTGCAAGGCCTCACTTCAAGATCACTTGTGTTTGCCTCCAAAGCCAGTCACTGGCATTGTGTTGAAATCCTGCCCTGTTTTTATAACCATTTAAAATCACAACCAGTTTCAAACCCAAAGGTTCAGTCACACAATGTCCCAATATTTAAGTCACAAGTATGAACAGATCATAGATGTAGGTGTTTTGCAAGGGAAAACCACAAAGATACCTATTTGTGCCACTGTTTACGCACATCAGTAAAGAAACTTCATTTGCTTGCACAGCACAATTTCGTGGTTTTTTACGCCAGGCCTATTAACCCTGCCATTGCTGTTCTTTCACTGATAACAGAATATTAAGTGTGCCAGGCCAGTTTTTTAGCACAGCAGCAATATTCTGCCTGGACCCACCCTGTGCACTTGACATGTTAAAGGGGCAGTCTCATAATTTACAACTGTTTAAATCCCTTTTGCAAGGGAGCACACCTTTAAATCGGTCACACACTCGGTGTTAAAGCACTTGAGGATTTCTATGACTGCGGTTTCTTTGGTTCCAGCTACCCATGGGCGTGCAACCACCTACTTTGGTATATCTAAATGGGTGCATACCTTGAACAGTGAGGTGCTTGACAAGACAATGTTGTATTTTAGTCTTTTTGTCCTGCGCTATGCAAACGTAATCCCCTTGATCTTGAAGAGAAATGTTACGGAGGATGAGCTCTAAGGTAATATTTTCACCATTGCTATTGGAACCTGTAGCATTCAGCTTCAGAAGGTCAGCTAGGTTCTTGCATACAGGCATTGGGAGCCCTCCAAGAGGCCTGTGTGAAGTGCGAGGACTCAGTTTGTACCAGCTTAGGTTTTCAAAGGTGAATTTGTCTGCAGTACACTGCAAGGACATGTTATCCTTTTCAGTGGGTTGGCTTCTGGGTTGAAGATTAATTTCAAGACCCCCTGCAAATTAAAAATAGCTCATTAAATAATGTATTTGTTTTTTTAATAAAGTCCTCTCCTTTTATCCTGACTAGAAAAATCTGCATTCATAAACTTACGGGGCTTGATTCTCCAATGCATTCACACTCACTTGGCACAGGTATAAGTGACTTCAGAAGGCAATGAAGAATCATTCACATTAAAAAAAAAAAAAAAAAAAAAAAAAAACCCAGACACAGGCAATCTCCTTAATGCAAATCCAAAGAAGGTCTATGTAATTAATAGACTTCCTATGCAACCTTGCACTAGCCTCAGCATTCGCTGTCAATTTTTGTGACTGAATTAAAAATGTCATTCAGCCCAAGATTTTCAGAAATGAATGCCAAAAGCGAGGCTCCTAAATTCTTATTTAGCCACTTAAATATGTGGTCTGATTTTTCCAAGGTCCTCAGAAGCTAGAATCTCTCACTGAACTCACTTAATTTTTATAATATGAATTCTGAAACATTATTTAATTTTTCTCTTTATTTTAACAGCTCTTTATAGCTATAAATGCTGAACCAATGTTGCAAACAAAGATCCTGATTTGGATCTCACTTTATATCAGCTACTGTAACTCCATTGATTTTGATGGAACTACTTCCATACTTAGTTATTTTCAGTGTCATGGTAGTTGTATTGGTCCCAGGATATTAGAGAGATGAGTTGTGTGAGGTAATATCTTTTCTCGGACCAACTTCTGTTGGTGAGAGAAACACACTTACAAAGCTTGTCTCTTTCACCAGTAGAAATGACCCAACAATAGATATTATCTTACCCACCTTGTCATGTTTCAAGTTAGATATTTGTTTAAACACTGAACGAGGACTATATTTGGTAGACATCAGAAGAGAAGACCAGCCATCATGAGGTGTTTGAATCAGACAAATGTGTTGAAGCTGGTATCACCAGTAAGCAGAAGAAATTAGATTAATTTAATGCAGCTATGTATGCAATCCACGAACTATACTTACTGGTAACGTGAAAGGCGATTACCCGCTCACCCACTCCAGCTTTGTTAGTAGCCACACATTTGTACAAAGCGGACACATTTGCTGTTTGAATCACAAGGGTGCTTACAGTCTACAAGAGAACAAACGAACCAGTTTCATACCCATTAATGACAAAGGGCTTAAATGAGTCCAACCATAAAAGAGCTGGGTATATTGCCACGTAGCTATACACATACCCATAAATCCCTGCACAATACAAATTAATGGTGTTTTTGGTATCTGGAGGTTTATGTGATACTAATTATTGCATTTTATTTTCATATTCAGCTAGTACTGAGAAACAAAAGCAAACTTTTTAGATGAACTATCAAGAAGTAGTTTACTAAATGTAGATTTCTATATGTGTATTTTAAAATTATATTATACTTTAAAATCAGCAGTATGTTCCCACATTTCTTTTGCTGATTAATCTCTAATTCTTTCCCTATTACAGTTAAACACCATTGATATAATGTTCCCAAATACATGAAACACTAAACAAAGCTCTCAAAGGGTATGTCTACATCTAAAAACCCTAAGTCCACTTTGTTAAGTCGATTGCCTGTGTCCTCACAGGCAGTTGTTAGGTCGACCCAGAGTTGTGGCTCAGGGGAGCTGTGGCTCCGGGGAAGGCAGCCTCCCAGGCTTCCTGGACAGGGAGCCCCGGAGAAGACAGCCGTTGGCACTCCCTGGACAGGGGAGCCCTAGAGAAGCCGGCTACCGGGGCTTCCCTGTCCGGGGAGCACCGGGGAAGAGAGTCACGGCTCCCTTCCTCCAACCCTAGGTCGACTTAAGGAATTAAGTCCATACCAGTTTTAGGTCGACTTAATAAGGTCGACTTAAACCTTAAGTTAATCTAACGACCGGTAGTTATTAAGTCGACTTAAGGACGCCCTTAAGTTGACTTAATGAAAGCCCGGTGTGGATGTGGAGTAATTTAGGTCAACTTAAGCGTCCTTAAGTCGACCTAAATTGCTAGTGTAGACATACCCAAAGACTGTCCATTCCTAACTAAGACAATGGAACATCACCTCACCTTCATTTTCCCAGCAATAGCAACAAATTGATTTTTACGTCTTTCAACCCGATTTCCGCCCTTTCTGTCCGTGATGTCTTTCCATTTCTTACATGCATAAGGATTGATTCCCAAACCAACTTGGCTGAGAGATAAACAGAGAGATACATTTTAGGTAAGGAAAATCTCAAACCTTCAGGAGACCATTTTTGTTCAGTTTAGAAAAAAAATATATCAAGAAATGGAACCACAACAATATTATAAAACTTAGGTATGATCCTGAAAGCTTTTCTATCTAATTGTGCAACCTTCCAAGACCTTTGTCCTTCATAAAAATAGGAATTTCCAGGCCTAGAGGTAAATAGCCTATGTAATCTGCCTAGGTAAGCCCAATCAAGACAGGGAAGCTGCTATTTTGGAGAAACTTCTAGTCATAAATTGACAATTCAAGTTAATTTTATTCAAAAGACAACAGAGAGTCACAGAAATCACTGAACTCCTTAAAAGAATTTCTTTAAGATAGTGGCCCTTGTGTAGGAAGTGACCATCACCAAAGAAGAAACTAGTGGAAGTAATTTTATAAACAACAGGAAAGCAGATTTATTTTTAAAGGAAGTCTGGCCTTGTGCTAGGTCCCGATAAGGGAAACTGCATGTATCTTGGTGAGGAGCTCTCTCTATCACTGGCTACAATCAATCAGTGTAGTTCCTCTGAGATGGGCTTTCACACAGATAAGAAGCAGCATCATATTCAGCAGCTGACTGGTGTAAGAGAAAACACAAAGAACTGCAAGTCCCATAAACAGCACGTTTCCTCTGTGTTGTGTTGTGTTTTTGTACTTGCGGCCGTCCAGAGTTGACTGAAGGGCACACAGAGGTGTCTGGAATCCATCAATGAGGCAAGATGCCAGCCAAAAACATCAAAAACAAGAAACAACAGTGGTGGAGTTTAATCAGTAGGTAGTTTTTGCCTGTGGAATTCAGTCCTTGCACCGAGTTTGGCAGTCTCAGTGTATAGTGTAGTGCTACTCACTGTTAGCTAATTTTGACTGTGTTTGACAACCTGAGGGCAGTCTGGGCCTGTTTGCTGTAATAAGTAGGAGCTTGACTTACATGGAAGCAAAATGGAGAGCTTTGTCTGCAAACACTGTCTGCAAGGTTGGACTAAGGCAGGGGCTTTAGAGGCTGCGGCTCCCCAAAAATCTGGCCTGGCAGCTTGAGCGATGAGCTGCCATTTGCCTTCAGCCTGCCTGCTCACCAGCCAGCCCAGGGCCAGGGCAGAATATTGTGGTCTCTGGCTTGCCCCTCCCCAGCCTCCCGCAGCAGCGTCGGCTTGTGCCAGCCTGTACCCCCCCCCCCAAAAGCCCTTCTGCAGCAGCACAGCCCACGACCCCCTCCTCACAGCAGCACTGGCCCACAGCGGCGGCTGCGAACCCCCCCACCCTCCTTCTCAGTGCTAGCTGGGGCCCAGAGCCCCAGACCCCACCCCTCAGCACAGGGTGGGGCAATGGGGGGCCCACAAGGGTGGGCAGCCGTGGGGCTCGAAGGCTTTGATCCTGCCCTTACTGTCTGGCGGCAACAATTATTGAGCACGGTTCTCAAATACCTGACACCTCATTTAGTCATCACACCTGACAAAATCAGGACACAAAATGCCCCCCATTTTCTAGTCTGGCTGAGCTGCACCAGAGTAGATCCCAAAATAAGAAAAGGCGGCTTTATACCCCCTTTGTGGCTCCCAATCCCACAGATGACCCTAGCAGAAGTTAGAGCAGTTTTAGAGCCACTCAAACCCATGTCCAGTGGCCAGAAATCCTAAGAGCAGTGCTTCCCAACCTGCTGACTGCAGAAGGGAGCCGCTGCCTAAGGACCCAGGCAGAACATGTTTCCATAGGGCTAAAAGACTGATGGAGACTCCTTGCTGCAACCAAGAGCATGGTAGATCAACGCTCCCCTCCCCCTGCTCCAGCAGAGTGCAAAGTACTGTGCCTGCGTCCCTAGGTGTTGGTTCCCGGCTGGAGTCAAGGAGAGGGAGCACTGATGTTCCATTCCCTTAGCTACAAAAGAGCTACTGCCTACAGACCCAAGTGTAGCACCCAGGACTACAGGACACATATGGTTTCCCCACTGCAGCCAGGAAGATGGGAGATCAGCGAGGAGGGGAGCAGTGGATGGATGAGAGGAGAGCCTGCTGGAGGAGGCTGGTGACCCTTTAGGGTTGTAAAAATTATATCTGTGGCCCTCACGTTAAGAAGGTTGGGAACCACTGCGTAAGAGGCTGTTTCAGCAGGGGGGAGATCATCGGAGTTCTGAGGTGCTCCAATCAAGCCCCCTTTCCCTTGAGCTCACCACCTATGCAGGGCTGCAACAGAGATGACATAAAGGCACTACATTGACCTGACACCGGCAGGAACTCCTCTTCCACTCAGGAACTGCCAAGTAAAACTGGACTTATAACCCCTTTGCACCACCAAAGTGGAATGCTGGGGGTTGTTCACTCAGTGCTTGGTTTTTTATATTTTTATGTTTTTGTAGAGAACCTAGCTGTTAAAACAAACAGGTGACGCAGATTAATTGGCAAATCATGTTCTACTTACTTAGGGCTGAAAGTACACTGTTCCTCTAACTGCCAGTACCACTGGATATTAACTTGAGCCGGAATGGCATAGATGGTGCAGGTTAGAACTTGAGTCGTTGCATACTTGTAGGACTCAACGGGAGCCAGCAAGGCATTCTCCCCAATCTGAGGTGGAACTGCAGGAGAAATCTGCATGTTACAGGCATAGATCATGATAAAGGGGCAACATTCTTTGCCTTATGCCACTGTCACTCATTAACAAGAATATAGTGTGTTCTGAAACGTATAAAGTCTCTTTCACAGGGGCTTCTCTCTCATCATGACTCTCATATGCCTTCCAGTGTCTGAGCCTGTGTGATTCTGAGAGCCTCCCACACAGTGCTGAGTGCCCTCAACTTCCACAGAACTCATCAGGAAGCAAAAGAATCAAAGAAGAAATGCACCAATTTGGCAGACTAGCTTCAATACAAGCTGAATGTTAAGCAATCCTTCCTTGTTTATGTACTGCTACCCCTAAGCCTTGCAAATTACTCTTTAAATGACCCTTCTCTTCCATCACCAGCCAAGAAATTTACATTACTTCCAGCATTAGGTGACTCTTCTCCATTTCCCATTATGCCCCTACCATATTTAGCAGAGCTGCTTTTTTGAAGACCTACTATTTTTGAATCATCCCAGCAAGTTTGTTTCCTGAGGAGCAAAGTGGAGGAGGAACCTGGGGGCTGTGAGGAGGAGAGAATAGGGGAAGGCCAGAACAGAGCTGACAGTAGCAGGAAGGATGGGTGCAGCAGATGAGGCTGGCGCGGAAGACTCATGATACAAACAAGCAGGAGAGAGCACAGAGGACAGGAAGAAAGCAGGACACAAAGGCAAAGAAATAATACACAGAAAATAAAAAACATAAACCCTTTTATACAACAGTAAGAAAAGCCTGAAGCCTACTGAGTTCTAAAATACAGAATGAGGAGCAAGCTGGAGACAAACTCAGTGGCTGAAGCAACGTCCGGGCAAGGTTTGAGATGCAACATTTTTCCTGAATTCCCATGACTTGGTGATTTTGAATCATCTCCTTTGTATTTTTTGCCAAATTTAAGTCTGGATAGTATACAGATCAAGGGCAGCATAGAGATTTAAGAGACAGGGCTCTTACCAGCTCTTTCTGTCAGTGAATTTTAATTCAGGAAGGGTTAGTACTCTATACACACACAGACACAAGTACAACAAAAAGGAAAAGACTCTGTTTATATCTCACTTACCATTCACAACCAGGTTAAACGTGTGTCTCTCTTGCTCCTTGTTAATGGGGTTTGTAAGTACAACGGTGTAATTCCCAGCATCCTTTTCACTTGCCTCAGTAATTGTCAGTGTGTAACCAAGTTTAATTGTATGATTTGTGCTAATGGCTTTTCCATTTTTGTACCTACAGAAAATACATGGTAACGTGAATACTTCAGAAAGTCAGCTCGACATACGATACCGCAATCTGTTTTAGAGACATCACAATCTGGTGCTTACCATTTTGCTTCTGGTGGAGGATACCCTGTAAATCTCACAGGGATTTTGACTTGGTCTCCTAACCTTGTCTCCACCACAGATCCCATTCTGTCCAAAAGGATAAAAGGTTTTTCTGCAAGAAATCAATTGATGGGCTTGAAACAAAACATTGCCTTTCCACATTGCTAGAAATGTAAACTGTTTGCCCTTCATTTCAGTGTTTAATTGTAGATGAAAGACAGCAGATGTAAATGACAAAGCGATGCATGTACCTGCACAGACACTTGCAGTATTACGATCCAGGAGGTAAATTCTCAGCATAAGTACTGGGGCTTAGGCCTGGGGACACACTTTAGGGAAAAGGGTGGAGGGAATTCTCCCCCAGGCATCAGAGGGGCTCTGGGACAGTGAATCACTTCTTTGTGGGAAGGACCAGACAATGTATGTCACAATGGATCCCCCAATCCCACTCTGCCTCTGGCCAACTTCATCTTCCCCATGCACACTGACAGCCAGGGATGCTCTGTGCCATTGAGGGGTATGCAGCCTCTCTTCCCAGAGCACACCCTCTCCCTCACCCCTGCACAGAAAAGTGGACCAATTCAGCTACCAGGAAACTCTCAACAGCAACAGAGGAAAGTGTCTGCTCTCAGATCCACACAGCAAATCTCAGTCCCAATGCTCTGCCCTCCCTCCCCTTGTAAAAACGCAAATGGAATGTTGTAAAGTATGTGTTCAGTAACACCATATCAAATTTAAACCTCTCCAAGGTTTCCAGTTAGAAAAATCTGACAAAAGGGGCTCAATTTTCCCATTTCAGCAAGTAACAATATTCAAAAATGCACATGACACAGTTAGCTTCAACCGCTTCCCGGTTATGTATCTATCTGAAGTTCTGCAACCCAAAAAGAAACTCCCAATATCCCACAACTTTGAAAGGATTTACATTACTTTTCTCCAACCACAGAAAGCAAAATTGTGAACAGCCCAACTGAGTGATTGGCTTTTGGCTAAGATCAAATACCAATCAGTTTAATATCTGAAACAGCTGTGATAGAGAAGAGGGACTATTCCCTGTCCTTGCAGAAGAACAGACTCAGTTGTATCTTAGGTCCTTTCCACCTTTAATTACTGTGGTCAGTTTGAACTGCAAAAGTCAAAATGCTGAAAAATCAGACTTACTCGTGACTTCAAGCCAGCCTTCGTGTTCCCCTGTGAGACATACAGACCCATCTATAGCTAGCTGCGTTTGCTACACTAATTAAGAGTTAACTAAATCATGCAATTCTTTCTCACTCATTAAAAAAAAAATCAATTTTTTGCAGCCAATAGAGTTTTGCTTGACTGAGGACTAAGGAAGGATTGCAGGATTTGGCCAAAGTCTTTTCCTCTGAATCATTTCCTTCTGACCAAAACTAGAGCTGAATCCAATTTTCTGAATGTGGAAAGCCCAGGGCTGGATTCTATCACCCTTATTCATGCAAGAAACATCTTTCTCTGCAGGTAGCCACACTGGAATCAAGGGCTGTGTCTACACTTACTAAAATTAGTTCGAATTAGTTAATTCGAACTAACTAATTTGAACTAATTTTAGTTAATTCGAATTAATTTGAACTAGAAAAAATTAGTTCAAACTAAGCAAGTGCCATTCATGGCACTTGCTTAGTTCGAATTAGCGATTTACATTGATTTCAATGGGCCGGTTAGGTCAGACTAACCAATTAGTTCGAACTAACATGGTCACATTGGTTAATTTGAACTAACTAGTTCGAATTAACCCTGAGTTCGAATAGGCTATTCAAACTTATTAGTTCGAATTAAGGAAGCCTTTAATTCGAACTAATTAAAGCCTAGTGTAGCCATGGCTTTAGTTAGTTCGAATTAAGCTTCCTTAATTCGAACTAACTTGCCAGTGTGGACATAGCCAAGGGCACTACCTGTGGAGTCAGGTACTATTCAGTATGAGTAAGAGGTACAGAATCTGACCTTAAATGTACAGTTTCAACATTATAGGGCTGCATCAGGAGAAATTAAATAGAGGAACCATCAGCCAATCTGAGTTTTAGTATCACTTTTTCTAGAAGACTTAACAGCTTTCAGTGATACCCCTATATGAGGTCCTAAGAGAAAAGTTTAACATTAAAATAGAAAGACTCTGAGATATAAAAATGCTACTAAAAAAAACTTAGAAGCAATGGAAATACTGTGGCTGAAATTTCAGAGCAAACTGTTCATACTGCAAATGTTTTGATTCACATACCATGCAGCTAATTACTTTCAACCTATGCATTTTTCATCCCAACAATTCCCACCTATAAAGATCCAGAATTAAATCTGAGAATTCCATACCATGGACAATAACATACGTGCTGTTCTTCTTAGTCATAAGGCCACTGAATGCTGTGCAGTTGTATCGGCCTCTGTCGCTTAAGGTCACATGATCTATGGTAAGAGTGCTTACAAACTTCTTCGGCTCATTTCCAGTTAATGTTTTTAAGTCCCTGATTGTAGCACGTTTGTCCTGTAACAGAGAAAACGCTTCTGAGAAACAGTTCATTCCAACACTTCCCCTGACCCTCCACACTTTGTGTGTGTGGTTGTTTTAGCTGCCATCGATACCTGCATGACAATGAAAGCTTGGTTTAAACACCTAGCTCCTCTTCTGCAAATACTAACAAACCAGCTGATTATATATGGAGATAAGGAATCACCAAAAGAACCACGGAAGCCAAAATACATGTGCATCCTTTTATGTTTTTGGCAAGAGATTGCATATTTCAGGGCTCTAGGGCACAGTAGTAGGAAATAATTGTTTTACCTTTAAGGAAGGATAGTCCCATTTGAAGTCAATTCCCACATTCAGCTCCGTCCTCACGGTACAATTTAGGACTAGCTTTTCCCCTGCTGCTAGCTCTACTTGATGATGAGGGCTCATGGTTAGGTCATAAATTCTGTATCCTGGAAGAAGCATAAGGGACAGAATTAAAAAAAAACAAAAAACAAACAAGAACCCCCAAATCCACTGAACAATGTAATGGTGCTTCTTTACCAGTGGCATTTCCTCTCCTTCTCTTAGAAATTACACCCACAGAGCAGAAATCCCAGAAACTTGAGTATAGTGTGAAGATGGGCAAACACCCAATTTCAAGAGGTGGAGGTTGTGGAGATGAAAAGGGTAAGGGTGCCCAAAACTTATACTGATGCACAAGAGGTCTTGGGCAGATACTGTCTACTTTCAGAGTTTCACGTGATAAGCTTAATTTTAGCACATGCAGAGCAAGTGGGCTAGTGAGAGGTCCATTTGCTAGAAAATAAAAGAAGCTGACAGGGTGAGCAATCAATACTTATAAGCTGGAGTTAGAGAGAGATCTTTTGAGGTGTTTGGCTCAGACCCCAGGAGGTGCTAAGCATCCTCAATTCTTATGAAAGAATTTCTTGATCCCTTGCAATATTAGAGAGCATATAGAGAAGACCCTCAGTGGTGAACCACAAAATTCACAACAGCCTGGAAACAAACCCCACTCTCTAAACATTATGAGAGGCCAAATGTGGCCATCAGCTAATGTACTGGGAATTTTACCAACAACATAAAATTGGTATTAGCAAAAATGTCCAAGGCATAAAACCCATAACAAAAAGAAACTAGGGCTGTCAATTAATAACAGTTAATGCATGTGATTAATGCAAAACAAATTAAAAATTATTTAAAAAAATAATTGCAATGAATCACACTGTAAAAAAATACACACACAAAAAAGGATTTTTCAGGTCATCTCATATTTTTCAGGTCCAATCAGTCCTGTTTCTTGTTCAGCCGTTGTTAAGACAAACAAGTTTGTTTATCAAAACAAAGAGTCCTGTAGCTCTTTTAAAGTCTGACAAAATTATTTATCGCATTAGCTTTCATGAGTAAAATCCCACTTCATGAGATGCATGAAATGGAAACTACAGTTGTTTACTCTTTAAAAGGGCCACAGGACTCCGTGTTTGGCTTGCTGAGCTAGATGAACATGGCTACCTCTCTGATGTTTGTTTATATTTATGGGAAATAATTCTGCCCACTTCTTGTTTACAATGTCAAGTGAACGTGTGAACAGGCGTTCACGTTGCAACGTATTTACTTTCCTGGTATGCTGAATATGTACATGTGCCTTCATGCTCCAACTTGTAAACACTGAAGTTTTATATTGTTTTATTTTTGAGGGTAGTTATGTAAAAAAAATAATAAAAAAGTAAAATCTCAGAGTTATGAACACACTGGGGAATGGAGGTTGTTTGTAACACTGAAATGTTCATAACAAAATATTATGGTTGTTCTTCCAAAGGTTTACAACTAAATATTGACTTAATAAGGCTTTGAAACTCTACTCTGAGAAAGAACAATGCTGCTTTCCCTTTATTTTTTTAGCTACTTATATTTAACTCAGTCCTCTACTGCATTTGCTTTTTTGTCTCTGTTGCTGCCTGACTGCATACTTCCAGTTTCAAAGGAACTCTGTGGTTGACCAGACAGTTCACAACTCTGATATTTATAATTCTGAGGGTCTACTATAATTCTACATTTATAAATTGCTGAATTTCAATAAAGAGATTGCACTACAGTCTTTGTATGCGGTGAATTGAAAAATATTATTTCTTTCGTTTGTTTTTTACAGTGCAAATATTTGTAATGAGAATAACAAAGTGAGCACTATATACTTTCTATTGTTTTGTAATTGAAATCGCTATATTTAAAAACGTAGAAAAACATCAAATACATTGTTATTTACCAGTGCGATTGAAACTGAAATTAATTGCAACTGTTTTTAATCTCTCAATTAATTGTGGCTTTTTATTCATTTGATCACCCTAAAAATATTAAAATACAGCAAAAAAAAAAAAAAAAAAAAATCTAGAAGTCCCTAATGACTCAAAACCAGCCAGAGGACGATGGTGATGTGTGGAGAAACTGCACCTAAAGGGAACTGTGTGGTCAGATGCTCCCTGTTTTCCTCTTCCTCTCTTGGGGAAGCTCTGAGTCTAGATAAGAATGTGCTGATCCTACCTAGCCACATCACACAGTGCCACAATAAGGCTGGGGAGGCAGGGCTGTGGCCTCTTCCAACCCTGGACTGGTGACGTGTGCTTAACAGTCCAAGAAGAGATGATTGCACTCTCAGCGTGGATCGGGGCCTAAGAGGAGTCATCGTATTGCCTCTGGTTCTGGATGAGCAGGTAACTTTAATGCATCAGAGCAGTATTCATCCCAGTTAGTCCCAGGGCACTGGTGTGAAGGGAACAAGAATTTCTTGGGGGCAGGCCAGGCATTTCTAGTGTGATGTGCTCCTTTGAGGCACCCAAATTCTTCTCACAGCAAGCTAGAAGCCTCTCTTCTTCCCTGAGCCGCTAGAGATGCTTTGGGATAACTAGTTCCAAAGGGGTGGCTGTGTTAATCCAGTTCAACAAAACAAACAAGGAGTCCTGTGGCACTTTTAAAGACTAATAAATTTATTTACCGCATGAGCTTTTGTGGGGGAAAATCCCACTTCATCAGACACTTGAAGCGTCTGACGAAGTGGGATTTTCTCCCACGAAAGCTCATGCGATAAATAAATTTCTTTAAAAGTGCCACAGGACTCCTTGTTTGTTTCGGGGTGCCTGTTCTCATTCATTACAGAAAAGAGTGTCTTTAGGAAAAATAAAGCCCTACAAGAGTGAAAAAAGCAGCATCAATACAGAGCAGTTAAAATTCCAAGCATAGGTGCCTGTGATCCACCAGAAAGAGAACACATTTTCCCTTTAAATACTCGTGGGGAGCTGGGGATTCAAAGCAATACATACATAGTAAACCACCCATTTTGTGTTAGCTGTATTTTCAGTATTCCTGATCTACAGCCCAAACAAATTTAACTGCTTAACACACTGCACCAAGCAAAATAGCATTGCCTAAAACAATGACCTAGGAGAGGAATATTTGGCTTACCTACAACCACAACTATGTACATCACAGACTGGTAGCTTTCATCATCTATTTTAGCTTCGCAGAAGACCATGCCTGCATAGCTGATCAGGTTACTGGGAATAGTGAAGCCTTTTTTATTATCCCATGAAATTGATTTACCATCAGGAACAAATATCTTTTCTGGATACCTCTGTTAAAATATCAGTAAAACATTCAGTTATATTCCAAAATGAAACAAATTCAAAATTTTAGGTCTAAAAGTTACTGCCATCAGATTGATCTTTCCAGATCAAATTTAGCAGTCAGTTAAGGCATGCTAAATCAATCTGGAAATCGAGCTAGTAAAACCACCCCTTCAAGTGACGCAGTGCAGTGAAGACACCACACTGAAGGGAAATTAGGAAGTCGACAGGAGTTAAGCAAGCCTCTCTCTCTCTGCATAGCTAGCATAACTGTCATTGACTGCTGCCGAATTTTCCCAGCAATGTAGACCGGGCCTTAGTAAGTTTCATAATTTAGATGAGATGCACTTGATAAATTATCTGTTTTAATCTGCTGTATTTCTGTCAGACTGACATTTGGCTAACTCTAGAGATAAGTAATGAAATATTTTATTTTTTTCTTACCGCATAAAGTGATACATTGAGATGTGATATGGATCCAAGACATGGAATCACCACTGTTTTGTTCCCGGTAATGTATATAACACCAAGTTGGTCACTAACTGAAGTCACAAATGGAGATCTGTAATCTAGAAGAAATTTTGATTTATAAATTGGCACCGTTTGCATTTGTAATAATGTCTTGGTTTAGAAAGGACACAATATGCTATTTTTCTCTCTTGTTTTTCTTTCCTATCTATGTTGGCCTCTTCAATTTAGCAAATATTTGTATTTTTCTTGTACTTGGTGATGAAATTGACAACGCTGTTTAATTTAGTAACTGTTTTTACAATATCATCATACCCACCTACACATAAATGGTGTCAACACAATCCTGGGAATCGCATGCCTGACCCTGCAGTCTTTACTCAGGCAAAACTTCAATTTAAGACAGCTTGACTTTTGCCCACTTGAAGACTATAGGAATGGAGCTCAATAGTAGTTACAGTAACTAACAGCTGTATAACCCCTAAAATAATGCCTATTCTTTTTAAAATTCTCAGTAATAAATAAGTAGTTTTATAAACAAACCTAAATATAAAGAAAAAACGAGAGTCCTGTGGCACCTTATAGACTAACAGATTTCTTCGGGCATAAGGTTTCGTGGGCTATAACCCACTTCGTCA
>ML685769.1:21500223-21521038 GCA_007922175.1 Pelusios castaneus | reverse complement strand
TGACGAAGTGGGTTATAGCCCACGAAACCTTATGCCCGAAGAAATCTGTTAGTCTATAAGGTGCCACAGGATTCTCATTGTTTTTGCTGTACACAGACTAACCTGACTACCCCTCTGGATAAATATGAAAAGTTAACTTTTAAAAGTTCTGACCATAACATCTGTAGTAACATTCCTCCGCAGGCAGGGTTGCACAGATAATTTATGCCAGGTAATCAATGGTGAAAATAGTCAAGGGCTTAGTCCACAGTTGTTCTGTGTGATCAGCTCCGTAAGTTGTGTGTAATTGAAGGCTTTGCAGTTGCATAATAGTGTATTTTGTATGGATGCAACCAACAACGTGAGTTTTGAAAACGTAGTCCTTGACGTCTGCCTGGATCGCCCCGTCAGGGAGTGAGTGCTATATATTTGTAAACATACAAATACCATGTAATCCTGCCAGGTGTGAAACTCCTATTGAAGTTTATAGTAGTTCTGCTCGCTAACATCTCAGTATTGATGTGCGGGGTAAGGTTCAGAAGAGTAAATTAAGCTAGTTGCTGCTCATATAGATGTTATTAATGACGAGAACAGGAACTTTTCTATTTATGGTAACTGCCATATTGACATGTAATTATTCCAAACAAAATTTGCATATGGAATCTCGATTTCACAAGGCTGAGAATTCCAGTATCAGGAAACTGGGCCCAATTTTAATTGTAAAGCCAGCCGGGTCAGCAGGACAGAAGGAAGTATTGCAGGCTCATAAACATTTGGAAGCTGAAAGATAGGAGGCCAAGCTCAGCATGAGGTAATCTTTCACGTAGTACAAATGTCTCAGTTACAGTTTAAGGTGATCATTTGTACTATACCTGACAAATATTCTTAAAAACTGCCTCCAAGAAGCAAAGTTGTGATCAAAGATCTCAGTTTATTATTGAAAAATGTTTCTACCATCACAGTTAAAACATGCTAAAAGTTTCTACTGCTGTGTTGTTCCGTTCACTGTTCCACCCACATGCATGTATGGGGGTTTGGGGGTAGGGAAATATATCTGTGTGATACCATCTGCACAGAACTAAAAGGGATAATATAAAATACAAACTGTGCTGAACCTTCACTCAAAACCCAAAGTGAGAAGTTGCTTTTTGAGAGTCAATTAGTTGACATTTTATATATATATTTTGTATGCACACTGTGTTTCCTCATTTTGGCTGAAAATGGAAGTATATTGAAAAACTATGCGATGCCATTTTGCTACATGGAATGTTCTATGTAACTGGATTAAATGGGAAATGCTAAAAATCTCATGAAAGAGGTCTGATCTCCCCCATTTCCTTGACTAGTGTACTGATGAAACTCCCTCTCCTTTCTCAATCTTCTTAAACCACTGAGTATATACTTTACTGTACTTAAAGTACAGCTTCTGCAGTTATTTACTGCACAGTATTGCCATAAACGTCTGGCACCTAAAGAATGCATGTATATTGATATTCTTGTTTTCCTGAAAACCTTGGGGGAAAAGTGGCCTAGTAACTGCTTTCTTCCTAAACTGACAGTCTCCAGCTTACATCTGTTGATCTTTATGCATGTGCTTTGTCAAGGAGGTTTTTCTGTGGACAATAGAATGAACGGTTATTTCAGAACACGGCTTTTTGAAATGCCTGTTACGTTGTTGTTTCTTTTTAATCTCACTGATAAGCAGGAATTGCATAAGAATCTTGTAACCACTTACCTTGAACATACACGTAAATGCTTGCAGTTGCCTGGGTGTCTCTGTAAAAGCACTTGTAGTCCCCAGTATCGTTACCTATTACTTTTGTAAGAGTGAGCATCTTGCAGTAGGGGCCTTCCCTGCAGTCTGTCACTGCAACATGTTTCTCAGAACTGCTCTGATTGTTAGGCCACAGCCACTCCAAAGCTCTTTGACCACTAGCAAAACAAATATGGGAGACATATTAGGGCATGACAGACTTATGAGGCTAGCCATGTTGGGAAAACTCAGTCCTACTCATTCTTGAATGGTCCACTTTAACAACAGGACAAATAGTTACTGGACAAACTTAATTAGTTAACATTTAGGAACATGCTAAAGCTGATGAATGAGTGTGAGATACTCGATCAAACACGGCTACAAGAAAGTTACTTCATTTGAGTATTAAGAAATGATGAATCTAAACCACATGGGCTATGTCCACACTGGCAAGTTAGTTCGAATTAAGGAAGCTTAATTCGAACTAACTAAAGCTATGGCTACACTAGGCTTTAATTAGCTCGAATTAAGGGCTTCCTTAATTCGAACTAATAAATTTGAATATGCTATTTGAACTAAGGGTTAATTCGAACTAGTTAGTTCGAATTAACCAATGTGGCCATGTTAGCTCGAACTAATTGCTTAGTTCGAACTAGCCGGCCCATTGAACTCAATGCAATTCGCTAATTCGACCTAAGCAAGTGCCATGAATGGCACTTGTTTAGTTCGAACTAATTTTTTCTAGTTCCACTTAAGTTAATTCGAACTAACTAAAATTAGTTCAAATTGCTTAGTTCAAATTAACTAATTCGAACTAACTTTAGTAAGTGTAGACATAGCTATGGAGACTCCAAAGAGGGGGGAACCAAAGCGACAAGGGCTTTGCTTTATGCCCAGGAAACTCCACTATGACCCAGAGCAGTCTCCCCAACCCCAGCCACCTGCACCCACTTTTCCCACCACACAAGGGGCTGACTAGGGCTGCACAGGGACCACACTGAAACATTCAACACGCTGGACTCCTGAGAATATCCCCTGAATAGTCAATAGCTCTTGTTTTGTTCTTTAATCCCCTCATGAAGTAACGCTCTAATTCTCAGGGCAAGGCCTGCAATGGAGAAGGGGGATGGGGAACGAGGAAGGAAGGAGTAGAGGGAAGGGTGCCCTTTTATATAAAATTTAAATTAAGTCATTTTGTCATCATGATGCTGGCCAAAGTTGCCCTTACCTGCAAGTAATATTTAGAGTATCGTTTGCGGTTATTGTAAGGATATCTTTCTGGATGCTAAGACTTGGTCGATCCAGAGAAATAAACAAGCCTGCAAAAAAAAAACAAAAAACCACCAATAAATTCACATGCCAAAAGCGTACCAGATTCAGTCAGAAGAACACTGTATAAAGGTACATCTAGCATGTTTTAAGTTGACCTATTTGCTTCATGTGTTAAATAGTTCTACTGCTTTTCACACATCCCAGTAGAAGTTCAATAGCTCTGTCATAACAGGAAGAATGGGCAGATGGTCATGAGCTAGCAGAATAGCTCTGCAATTCTCAAAGCTCGGGTGGAGTTCCTGTTGTTTTGCACTACCAACTTCAAGGTCTAACAAGAGGATATGGGACATTGAAATAAAATGAACCTTCATCTGATGATCTCACTCCCTTGGGAAAGCTCTTATAATAAAACTGAAGACATAAATTTGCCCAGGCTGCTGATTAATGAATTCTGCTAAGAGTTATTTTGCCCAGTGCATCAGAAACTCAAGGTCATGTGACCCAGTCTTGTTTTCCTTTATCACATTTTCTAATGCGTTTCCTTTGCTGCCTGAAACCCTAAGAAAACCCATTCCTGTCCAGCCTCACTTGTGTGATTGGTACCAGTGCATTCAGTGAGAATACTCCTGTCAGTTCGAGCTTACAAAACCATTTCCAATATTTGTTCTGACATCACTGTCCAGGAAGACAGTCTGCACAATCTTTCAAAGAACACAAAAGAGATGTTTTCGGCATTTATTACTATAGTCACTACCTTTGGGGATTCTGCGTCAGTAAAGGGTGAGTAGATCTGAGTAAATTCGGAAACATTACCTTGGCCAGACAACACGGAGTATTTACACAGCAGAAGGAGTGATACAGACATCCATACAAGGAATCAGTGAATGAACTCACACAAGAGAATGAACAACTATATAACTGGCATACCAGGAGACATCTCAGTAATCTTTTAACTATCTGAAAAAAACAGACTAGTCTTCATAACTAAATGTAACTAATACAATAATTGTAAAGTCTAGAGAGATATGATATGGAATCTGAATCGCCATTGTGTTACACCAGTTTTATGCCAGTATAACTGCAATAACTTTAGTGAAGTCACATTGGTGTAATGTAATAAAGAATTAGGCCCATTACATTTGCCTGCCATCACACTAGCTATGAATAATGCAACTTCACATTGTTAAAATTAAACAAACACTTCTATCTCTAGCAGACAGCCCTATTTAACAAAAAAGAGAGTTTAAAATAGCTTTTAAAATACAAGAATTATTTTTTCATTATGAGCAGGAATTTCTTTTATACCCATTTTTTCTCATTTCCCTTCTTTCCTCATTTCAATGCTTCTGACATCATTAGAGTCCATGATTATAAAGCAGCATGATGCCAAGTCTGGGACGGACCCAAATGAGCTGTATTGAGAGACCACTCATGTGAATGGTAATGGAGTTGTTGTCAATGATTGTAAAGTCATCCTAAGGTCTGGTAGGGGCTTCAATATTTTTCCAGAAATTCTTTTTTTTTTATTCAAACCCTTCCCAAGGAGATACTTTATTGACCGTAGGTCACTTATAATTGACTTCTGCTGCACTTTGCTCTAGAAAGCCATCACTAATGTAAAAACTTTAATGAAGAAGGAAAATCAAGTCAACCGTGCAACTTTCTCTCTATCACAGGCATTAAAAATAATGATTTATCTAATCTAACTGTCAAGTAAACAGGATTAAATCTCCCTGGGCCAAATTGTACGCGCATATGCATGTCTATAGCTTCTGGGCCTTCAAGAACCTAGTGTACAGACCAGTAAGAGCAGAATTTGCCCTCTAGAAATGTTCTGTACTAAAACGTAGATTTTTTTCTCATTCAGTGACAGTGTTGCTTAACTAGACCTAAAAACTAAGTTAAAGATAAGCTTCATGTAGTCAAGGAAGTTCAGCCTCAACCAACCTGTGACCAGACTATGGCTAGATTACTTTCTTCAAAGTGTAACATTCTGCTTCTAAATACAATTGCTCTTCTGGATATATCTAAGGAGACTATTCCAAAAGAAAATGCATTGAAAACATATGGATGCATTTTAAAAACACATGATATACAAACACTAGGGTCACAAAAATAGCATTGTTTATTGTTTAATCATGCAAGTGTCTGATATTAAATTCATATCCATAATGTAATCATCTAGTAGTTTATTTTTGCTCTAAACAGACATTATTTTAATTTAAGTCACCCCTATATATTTAATATTTCATTTCCTCTAAGATACCAACCTCAATATGATTGTTACTACTTGGCTTATTCTCAGCCTCTACAACCTCCACTAATAGGACAGAGACTAGCACTAGCGTATCAGGCTGAATTTAAAGGATTTTGTACCACTTATTCCCCATCCAGTAGTCCACTCCACAAATTCCCATTTAGATTGTGAGGCAGGATTGTCTGCATTTTGTCTCTTACACAACATATTGCTAGTTTTCTGCCGACGAAGGAAACTCTTTTAGCTTTTCTTTTTTTTCCTTAAAATTTGCACTGGGCATGAGAAGGTGGTCAATATAAGGCAGAACTGTCCCTTGCTTATTGTGTTTTCTAGAAAGTGTGGCTCCAACCTCCGACAGGCGAATCAGAGTTCATGATCTTTCCAAATTCCCCTTATAAAGCAAATGGCCAGTGCACCTGCCTACTGGCTCCTGTGCCTTTACAGCACCTGAGCTTGGACAAGGAACAGCCTTCCTCTGGAGACCTCAGGGGAAGGCAAGGCCAAGAATAAGACCTTTACCAACAAAAAGAACTCTGAGCTCAGCTGGATCTGTAAAGGGGGCTAGTTTCCTTGACTTCCCTCTGGTCCCAGGTCAGCAAATGCAATCCATGGGCACACAGGGTGAAAGCCTTCCAGTGAAGCCAAGAACACTCCCAAGGACTTCAGTAGGGGCAGGATTTCACCTTGGCTTTATTTTCCCTTGCCCCAGCCCCGTCTAGCCAGACAATAGGGCTGTGGCTCCCACCCTTCATGGCAGCAGGATCGGGCCCCCCTCCGCGAAGTGCTGGCAGCCTCTCCCGATTGCTGTGGGTCGCACGCCCCTGCACTGTATTGCCGCCGGCGGCTCCGGGACTGGCCCCATCAAGGCATCTGCTCCACTCCCTGCCCCGGGGCCCAGGTATTCCCCGGCGCGGCCATTCAGCCTCGTGTCCCCGCTGGCCCCTCGCCCAGGGGAACGTGCCCCGCGCTCCCCGTGCCCACCGGCTGCGGCAGCCAGCGCCCGCCGGGGAAGGTGCGCCCCGCTCCCCTTACCTGGAGCCGGCCGGGTCCCCAGCCACAGCAGCATCGCCAACACCACGCTGCGCTCCATCGCGCCCCAGCGCAGCCGCCTCCCGGCGGCCAGTCCTCGCAGCTCTGCGCGGGGATCCCCAAGCCCGGACACGGGCTCTGGCTGCCGGTGCCTTCTCCGCCAAGCGGCGGGCGAGCGGTAATCCTGGGCCGGCGGGCGGAGCCGCTGCTGGGACGCGCCTGTCCGCGGGAACCAGCGCTCCGGGCCAGCTGGGGGCTTTGCCAAAGCATCACCAGCCCGCAGCGTCTCTACTTTGTGCCGGGGGCGGAGTTCCCAGGCTGAGTCCCACCCTCCCCCTGGCTCCGCCTCCTTCGGACAACTCAGGGGTCGCCAGGCCCCATGCAGCTTGGGAAAACAGCCGCGTCCCAGCCCTGCCTATCGCCCTGGTATGTAACATGCTGGCTGTGACTCTCACCTCTGCCTTCCATGTTCTAACCCTGCATGGGGTCCTTACAGCACTTGGCTGAGCCTGCAGTGCCCTCAAAAGCTCAGCGATAAATACATTTGTTAGGCTTTAAAACTGCCACTGAACTCCTTACTCTTTTTAAAAGTATGATTGGAGGACTTACAGGAGGGACTGAAGGAACTAGGCTTATTTAGTCTGCAGAAGAGAAGACTGAGGGGGGATTTGATAGCAACCATCAACTGATTGAAGGGGTGCTCCAAAGAGGAGGGAGCTAGGCTGTTCTCACTAGTAACAGAGGATAGAACAAGGAGCAATGGTTTTAAGCTGCAGCTGAAGAGGTTGAAGTTGGATAGTAAGAAAAACTTCCTCACTAAGAGGGTGGTGAGGCACTGGAATGGGTTACCTAAGGAGGCGGTGGAATCTCCATCTTTGGAAACATTTAAGGCCTGATTAGCCAAAACCCTGACTGGGATGATTTAGTGGGAGTGGTCCTGCTTTTAGCAGAGGGTTGGACTAGATGACCTCATGAGGTCCCTTCCAGCCCTAAGATTCTATGATGCTATTACTTCAGTGACTCAGCCAGAGGTAGGGGTTTATTAGCGAAGTGGGTAGGTGAGGTTCTGTGGCCTGTTGGAGGTCAGACTAAATGATCATAGATTCATAGATTTTACTGTCAGAAGAGAAGGGACCCATATGATCATCTAGTCAGCTCTCTGACACAATGCCTGCCAAAGAACCCTTCTTCTCCCTAAAGAAGGGATCATGAGCTTTTTATCTCCATCTAGTAAAGAACATAGGTCCTGGAACTAGGATTCCAGATGGTTGCACCCCCATGGCTTGAAGTGGTTTCCAATTTATAGCAGGTTTACAATTTTTTTCAACTGCTGTTATTGAGGGACAC
The DNA here is from genome assembly GCA_007922175.1 of Pelusios castaneus. NCBI lineage: Eukaryota > Metazoa > Chordata > Testudines > Pelomedusidae > Pelusios > Pelusios castaneus. The sequence continues at coordinate 21,513,401 of ML685769.1, read as the reverse complement.
CAGGGAAACACATGATGGACTCTGCTGACCTTAAAGTCCATGAGAGTCACTGCAGACATTAACACATTTTGCTTAATGGATCACAATCAGCAGGATCGATAAGGAGAAAACAGTGTCCAATCAATTTGGATCCTACAGATCACGGTTAATAGCCAGTAAAACATGCCTGGCTTCTCCTCAACCCAAGTACAATTCCTGAAACATAAGTAGAGCCCTGCAAATCTGCGGATATCCGCATTATATCTGTGGATATCTGCAGACCATTTCTTGCAGATGCAGATTGGATATGGATCTACATAGTTGTATCCAGGCGGGGCTCTAAATATAAGCTTGGTCAAATTCATTTAAAACACTGGGAGACCATATGCCTGCCACTAGAGACTCAGAAGTCTCTGGTAATTAGATCCTCCTAGTCCAGGACAGGAGCAATCAGATAAAACATATTAGTCTTACCAAAGTGATAGCAAAGTTACTTAGCAAACAGCTGGCATCAGAAAAACATTAACTTTTCCTCCCTGATTCTTCATGGACCTTTCAAGTATTTACTCACTCCTTATACAGTGCTGTCAGCTGGAAAGTCTAGAGAAAGCCACAGAAATTATAGCTTCCCAAATCACTCCAGAAATATGTTATTCAATGTTAAAGAAACTGCCCAAAAGGAAATTCTGCTCAAGTCAGACAACAGTTTCAAAAAGCAACTGGAGATTTTAGGTGTCTCTCTAGAGTTGCAGGACCACAGCTGGAGACACCTTAAAGTGGCCTGATTTTCAGAGAGTCAATGCTCAGCTCAAAACCATTCCCCTTTTAAAAAGATGTTTTCAGCTGGGCACCCAAAAATCAAAGCATTCAAAATCAGTAGTGATTTTTAAAAATATTGTCTCGTAACCCTCAACAAAAACTTAACAAGGGTGCACCAGCACACTTGACGGGTGGCTGGTGGCTCAGTTAGATGTATGTGTTTTCTTATGGTTCAGGTATCCAGCTATTTGGGTACATCCACACTGGAGTCTTAGGTCGACTTAAGGATGGTTAAGTCAACCTACAGAATGCTGCGTCCATATTGGGCACTTATTAAGTCAACTTAAGCGCTTCTTTAAGTCGACTTAATAACATCACCTCTTACGGTCGACTTAATGCTTAAGTCGACCTTTTTAAGTCGACTTAAGCCAGTGTGGACAGGGGAATGCCCTTAAGTCAACCTAATTGGCCTCCAGGCCCCGATGCATTGTGGGACAGCTACCCACAATGCACCACTCCTCCGTCGACCTAGCACCTGCCAGTGTGGACGCTGGCAGTCAACTGGAGTTTTCAGTATGGACTCTCTATGTTGACTTAACAAGGTCGACTTTAAGTAGTAGTGTAGACGTACCCTTTGTGACTCTCTATGGCAGTATATATGTCCTTGGTTCTAATGTAATTTTTGTATTTCCTCAGTGTGTCTAATACATCCCTTATGTTTTAATTAACTGTACCAGAATGATCTTTGCAGCATGGTTAAGCTATTCCCTGTTTTCACTAATGGCCAAATCAAGTTGTGTGTACTCAGGCAGAAATGCCATTGACACCAATGGGATGGTTGGCTACATTTTAGTAAGCCTTACAGGTTTTGGTCCTGACTATGAATATAGTGATGTTGAAGTGGTGAAAACCACCTGCAAGCTGTCATGTTTTTCTGGAGAAATAAAACATAAAATGAGACTGATAGCAAAAGGACTTTTTAAAGATTAGTAAAAAGCTTGCATTAAAAGAAGCATTGGCAGTTGTTTTATAAAATGTTCCATCTTGGGGAAAGTTGGAAACAAGTGTAGGTTTATGAAAATTTTTTTAGCCTTATGCCTTGGTCTATTTACCAGCTAATCTGCATGTGAGACTGTGAGCAAATGAATTAGTGAATAAGCCGGTAATTTTACTTTGAGTGCTGTGCAATTCTAGTTGCTTTACTGTTTTTGGAGATCAATACAATTTCCATTGAAATCACCCCCCTGCAGCTCATTGAAAAACAGAGTGAGAGCAGCTAAATTTCTATATTGATTTCTGCACTCAATCAAGTCCAATGAAACACATTACAAGAAAAAGCAGAAACACATGAATCAAAAAGTGTGAAATGAACACCCGAACAAAATGTACTGTTGTTATTCTCCTGACAACATTTATTATGTTCAGCCAGGAAATCTGTAACCTTTTATAACTTTAAGACATCTCCATTATCCCATAGGTGGGGTTAGTGGCACTTCTAAGTGACTCTGAGAGCTCTGGATGTGACTGCAAAATATCTGGCCACAGCTGTGGTGTGTTGTCAAATGAGATACATATTTACATATTAGTGCTGAATACCTAGGGAGCCATAGATATTTGTCTAATGAAGACTCAGCTGTGGTGACTTTGGGCTTGAGTGTGAAATTGTACTATACATCTATGCAGACGAGAAAGGAGTAAAAGAAAAAACTCTTAACTCCTGCATGTGCTAAGACATGGACCTTGGGTCCAGGCATGTAGGGGTAAACAGGCACATCCTTAGAGAAGGTGGGTGGGGAGGAGAACAGCCATGATGTCTGCTAAGCTACACAGCTGAGCCTACATAAGGAAAGAGAATATAATTTGTTATAGATCAGTTACAATTCCTACCAATCTCTCCCTGGGGCAAGAGGAAACAGAAAATTGTGCCTGAGGCTGGTCTATACTACCGCATGATTTCAGTAGCAACTGAAGGGAGATACATAAAGTACTTAAAATACCTTGCATATCTCCCTCCCATGCCTACTGTCTAATTCTGCTCTCTTCCATAGCGTGAGTCAGAGGGAATCACCCCCTTCCCTCTGACTCAGTGGTACTCCTTCTGCAGAGGTGGTCTTCCAGCATTGGCTTCCTGATTGGCTGAGCGGATCTTCACAGACCCGATCGGTTGATCAGGGAGATCAGTCTGACAGCACTAAATTCTCTGCCATTAGTCAAGAGAAGCTCTGAGAGTTGTCTCTAAAAGCACAATGACTCACACACAACCCCTTTCTCAGAGTTGTCCCATCAGATGCTATCTAGCCCAGTGGTTTTCAGCCAGTGTGCCATGGCACTCTGGTGTGCTGTGAGAACTGTACAAGTGTGCTGTGAAATTTTGTGCAAAGGTAATGAAAATCAATGTAAAACAAGCATTGTTTCATCTTAAACAATATTCTATCCAACCAAAATTACAACTCAGAAAACTTGTGAAAATTAATCATCAAATTAAAAGCGAGGTATCTGTCTTTCGGTGCCAAAGGGCAGAATTGAGATGCCATTTTTTTTTCTGGTGGATTTGAAAGATTAATGCATTTGATCCTTCTTTAGCTTGTTGTATGCACTATGTTGCAAGCCTCTCTAGTAACACCATAACCATAGTAAATGTAAGTAAATATGATGTTTATGAGCAATCAATGCAGCTGAAAAAAGTAGGTGTGCCATGGAATTGTTTGTCTCATTGACATGTGCCATATTACTGAAAAGGTTGGGAACCACTGATCTAGCCTTTAAAGCACTGGTCTCCAGCTTTTTGCCAGCAGATCAGGATCTACTGGTTGGGGACCATTGCTTTAAAGGTTTGAATTTGGCTTCAAGTCACATGCAGAAGTTCATATTGATCAGGAATAACATTTTCTACATACATAATACAGCAATGATACAGCAGGTGGTGCTTAAATGATTTAGGAGCACAAATCTCATTGACTTTCAGTTCCTTGTAAATTCTCAAGAAAGCTATAAATAGATTCACCAAAGCATGTTTCTAATTGAGCTTCATCCAAGTGACAATTGTGAAAGTGAAAATTAATTTTAATTAGAACTACCCAATCCTGTAGGTAAACATTGCCTTTCCCCCTCTTGTTTCTATCATTGAAATGACACCTAAAATAAGATTGGGCAATAAGATTCTGGTTGAAGATGATAACTCATAAAAAGTGTTTGCCCTAAAAACAGCTTAGCCAATTACTGAAGCAAGTCAAAATGAAGGGAGAAAATGAGAATCACTAACAGGAAAACAAACAATGCATGTGATGAAGTGGGTTCTAGCCCACGAAACCTTATGCTCTAATAAATGTGTTAGTCTTTATGGTGCCATAAGACTCTTCATTTGTTTTGCTGAAATGGGCTAAGATGGCTACCCCTCTGGAACTCACAAGAAAATATTATAAGTTCCAAAAATTGTACTGGTGAAAATATATCAAGGTCCAACAATTGTATTGTATTGTAATAATTTATAAATCACTTTGCTTCTCCCATGTGCATGCAAATACATTAGAACAAGCTTCTTTAAATACTATTTGTGCAAAGCATAGCACTATATTATTTAATTCAACAAGATGATATGCACTTATAGTAGCTTGTCACTGTTAGTCTATGCAGAACACGATTTTTTACCATAATACTTGCTATTATGTCAAGGTTATGGGCTTAGATTTATTTATGTATTTGATTGATTTTGGTGCCTTAGAAAGATAGGGACCAAATACCACTGTTTTAGCCTGAGCATATCTGAGAAAGCATTTTTGCAAGCCTCTCTACACAGCCAAGCCAAAGTATCTCAACACTGCCCTACACCCACTATTCCAGTCCCGGCATCTCTGAAGCAAAGACTGCAGATCGTCTGCCGCGTTTGGTAACGTGCACAAATGGGGCCCAGGAGCAGACTACAGAGGTCACTCTAAACTGTGGGCCAGATTCTGCCCTCCTTACATTGAGTAGTATCTTACTCCTTAAATAGTCCCTTTGAAATCTGACGGTAAGTAATGGTCTGGCTTTTGGTTTCTCAAGGTTAAAGACTAAAGGACTAATCCTCTGGTCTTCCCCAAATGTATTTACCAGAGGCCCAACCCTGCAGTCCTTACTCAGGCAACTGAGCAACAATTAATGATGTTGATAGAACCTTATTAAACAGAACTATTCAATAAGATCTGACAACTCATCATATTTTTATTAGTATTGCTACAGTGCCAGGGATGTTCATGGCATTAAAAAGCAACTAAGAAAAGTTCCCAGCAATATGGAATTTAGAACACAAGGCCTTAAGCATGTAAATATATATACATACATGAGTAACATTACCCATGTGAGTAGACCCATTAAATAGGGTTATTTACATGCATAAATTGTTTGCAAGATTGGGCTCTTCCTAAAACTGCCACTTTTCGTGTTTAGGTTTTTATCAATGGACCACAGGCAGTGGATTGGGGGGTAGTGGTGACAACTTAATGCAAGAAGTATAATTTTTATCACAGGGAGCAGATTCAATCAATTTTGCTGTTTCTTATATTTCTTGCTAGCTAGCTTTTATATTTTTAATCTTTTCTTTAATTTAACATGGCTTTATTTGGTTGGGTTATCGCTGTTTAATTATGGCTGCTGCTCTGTGCTGGAATGGAATCTCTAGGGTGCCAGTAGTCTGCCAGATGTACCACAATAGTCTGCCAGATGTACCACAATAGTCTGCCAGACGTACCACAACTTGGAGGCAAGCACTGTAGGTGCTTCAGCAGCAAGGCCTTGTAGGCACTAGCCCCAGGTCCCAACAGCCACTCAGACACATGGCTAAAGGGTTGGCATGAAAGGGAAAACTAGCAAATAACCTAGAGACTTAAAGGGTATAGCTTAAAGTGAGCAATGGGGTAAATGTTTGGGCCCCTGGATGCAGTCCAGTCAAGAATCAGGGTTCTTCAGACATGCTGTCTCCTGTCCAGTCTCTATTCAAAGCAAATAGGAGCTATGGGTTTCTAGGCCAGCCACGCTCTCAGTGTCTCTCATCGGGGTCCTCTGCATTGGCTCCCTTCCCAGTCACTGCTGCTCCTGCTCAAGTCCTATGTAGACCTGAACCCAGTCCTGCATATGATTCGTGCTTCCACCTCTCTACAGCTCCCTTCTTGCCAGACCAGGTTGAGGGGCAACAGAGTATGCAGAGTATGCTTTTGTGAAACAAAAGAACCAGATGACTCAAGACATGACCAGTCATGTCCTTGACATTTTACTTGTGTGTCATGCCCCTTTCCCTTATCTTTTGTCTGTTTGTCTCTCTTTTCAGATTGTAAAATCTTTGTAGTGAGGGTAGCAACTGTACCTTCCTTTATGTTTGTATAGCGTCTGGCACAATCACCAGAAACAAATCATAACCCAGTGATAATGTAAAAGCCAGTGAAGGGATCCAACAAAGGAGCGCTGTGGTCTAAATAGCAGGAGAAGAAGATCATTTTTACAACAGCTTTTTGGATGTTCTGGAAGAGAACAATTTAAGGAGGTTTTATGTACCCCTTCACATAATGCAAGAACTAGGGGTCACCAAATGAAATTAATAGGCAGTAGGTTTAAAACAAACATAAGGACGTTCTTCTTCATGCAGTGTACAATTAACCTGGGGAACTTGTTGCCAAAGCATGTTGTGAAGACCAAAAGTATAACTGGGTTCAAAAAAGAATTAGATGAGTTCATAGAAGATAAGTTCATCAGTCAGTATTAGCCATGATGGTCAGGGATGCAATCCCATGCTCTGGGTGTCTCTAACCTCTGACTGCCAGAAGCTGGAATTGGATGAGTGGGGATGGATCACTTAATACAATGCCCTGTTCTGTTCATTCCCTCTGAAGCATCTGGCACTGTCCACTGTTAGAAGACAGAACACTAGGCTGAATGGACCTTTGCTCTGACTCAGAATGGCCATTCTTTTGTACTTAGGAGAAGTGAGGAGGAAGTTGCAGTAGTCATGGCGAAGGATAACCAAAGCATGGATAAAGTCTTAGCCAGAAGAATTAAGAGGAAAAGATTGATTTTAGAGATGTTGTAAAGGAAGAGCTGAGATCTGTTAGCCTAGCAGGTGGGAAGGCGAGAGAGAGAGAGAGAAGGGGGTTAAAATGAAATTAAAATAAAATGAAGAAGAAAATCCCAAATCTAAATTTGCATAGACTTGGTTTACATGCCCAGGTCACATCTGGGATTCATCTGCATAAAATTATACTGTGCATATTGGCTATGTCTACACTGGGTAATTTAAGTCGACTTTAACTAAGTCGACTTAACTAAGTCGACTTAGTGTGTCTCCACTTAAAATTAAAGTCAACTTTGGGGGGACTTAAAAAGTCGACCTAGAGTGTCCACACTGGACGCCTAGGTCGACTTCTAGGGGCTTAGGGGGACCTAGGGCAGGTCCACAGGGGCGGGGGGGACACCCCTTGCCCAATGCCAGGGGGCTCAGCCTTTGCCCCATTGTACCTAGGCAGGGAGGGCATTGGTGTAGCCCTGGGGTAGCTCTAAGTCGACTTAGGGCTACCCCACGGCTACACTGGCTTAAGTTGACTCTAGGGAGTCGACTTAAGCCTTAGGTCTACTAGAAAGGAGGTTTAATAAAGTCGACTTAATTTTAATTAAGTCAACTTTATTTTCCTTAAGTCGACTTAAGCAAAGTGTAGTGTAGACGCAGGGTAAATTAAGTCGACTTAAGCAAGCTTAAGTTGACTTAATTTGCCAGTGTAGATGCAGCCATTGATCTGTGTTGGCCACCAATGATGCAAAGGGAGTGAGATTTTCCCCAAGCCGGAGGATTACTTCAATGTGAGGCAAATCCTAGTGACCATAGAGCCAGGATAGACAAGTCCTAAAGTCCCCTCCCTGCAGCCCCAACTATGCTCAGCTGGTGGGCAGTCCCTTGGGGACTCTTAACACAGTCCAGAGCAGCCTCTCATGGCTTTGTCTAGGGCAGGGGTTCTCAAATTTTTTTTGCTGGGATCCCCTTTGTATATATTTCAGTCTGTGATGACCCCCCCCCAATAATAGTGCTGATCCCTCTCATGACATGCTACTGTTACTCATTTTCATGGGGGTTGACAGCTCCCAATCCCCCCCTAATAACTCCACAACCTCTGAGGGACCATGACCCCCAGTTTGAGAACTCCTGGTCTAGGGCAAGCCTGCCAGAGAATCGGGAGCTATAATTAACTCCTTGAGTGCCCTCCACATTGCTACACTGAGTCATCTTGGCGACAGCAGAGAAGCCAGCAGCCCTTCATATCAAAGCTCATGACTGAGGATTTGATTCCTGTATATTCTATCAAATGACTTGCCTTTCCCTAAGATCAGAGCTAGATGGCCCTTTTAGAGAGTAGCACAGATGATACCTGGGCTTTAAACTCATTGTCCACACCTCGCAGAGAAGCACTGGAAGCTCCCAACAAATCACTTTCTGTTTTGTTTTGATTTCCTGGAGCCTCATCCTGTTTCCCTGCAGTAGTTTATCTAATAAAACTGTTTCTCTCTCTCTCTTAGCCACTGAACTAGGAAAATCCTGTTTTCTTAAAACAATCCGTGGGCAAGATCTGGGGGTGCTGAATGGCTCCCCTTAGCTAAACAGGGGGCCAACACGCTTTTGTTTATGCATTTGCAACTTTGGTGGCCAAAAACGCATTAAATACAAGACACAAAGAAACAGCAGAGCCTCTTGGAAAGGGACCGGGCACGAGGCTAGCAGCTTCCAGTCATTCCCCCTTCCCTCTCCCCTCTGACTCAGTCACGACGCTGTCCTCTCCAGAGCTGCCATCAGCGCCTCTCAGGCAGCCAGGGACTGGCTTTAGGAGCCTGGCCAGGACAATCAGCAGGAACAGGGCTGACAGGAAGCCTTTTGTTTCCATAATTATTCCAAACAACACCCTGGGGGAGATATGGGCTGGTGCTGAGGTTCAGAGCTTACATTCCCCTTTGCTGCTCTCACCCAGGAACTTTATAAATGGCCTCTGTGTATATCTTCCCAATGGGCCATGTCAATCCAGCAGCAGCTCCAACACTGTAGCACAAACAGACTATACATGAAAGTACAGCTAAAGAGTAGGGCTCAGATCCTCAGAGGTATTTAGATCCCTAATGCTCACTGATTTCATCTAGCTATCTGTGAAGATTTGGGTCTAGTTAGGCCACACATTTTCAAATTGGGTTGCCTAAGATTAGGCACCTAAATCCATATTAAATCTAATTAAAACTGGTCTGATTTTCAGAGGTGCTGCGCATCAAAAACTCCCATTGACTTGCTTGCAAATCAGGTCACTTTCATATGGTTGCCCAAGTATGAATTTAGGTGCCTCTAACTTTAGGCAACCAAGTTTGCAATGTTTGGCTTCTTGTCTTGAGTTGCTAAGCTTATTCCTTTCATGTCATACACACTTCCCTGGATACTGTGGGCCTTGGCAATGCATTTAGCTGTAGGTTTTTCAAGGCCATATGCCAAGTAATGCATGCAAGGCTCCATCCAGTTCCCTTCTCTCCTGCAAATGTTGCTCCCATCTATCCCCACATCTACCACTGCAGTTTTTTAACAGCAGTACTCCCTTAGCCCAGCCAGACCCTACGGTATCCGTGTACAGTCCCCTTCAGGCTGTGGCATTTAAAAAAACCTTTCACTTGTTATCTAGTTCTAGCTTATGAAGCTGTGGCATCCCGTCATCTCCTTCCTGTTTGGAGCAGGAAGCCTAGAGGTGGAGCTGAAGCACAACTTTCAGGGCAATACATACAGGGAAAGCAATTAGGTAATTCAGTCTATATTGTGGCACACTGGAGCTGGAGTCAGACAGGAAGGTGGATGACAAATCTGGGATACCATTGTGATTGCTGGATCCTCTACATCTGTATATATGGTGCCCTAGCATAGTAGAATGCCATGTGACCGCCTGCATCACACAGGCTTAAGGCTTCCAGAGACTTGAAATGTGATAAATGCCATGTTAGTACTATGCTTTAAAATGATATAACATGTCAGTTACAAACAGTACAAATCTGTTCAGTCAGCAAATATCTCAGCCAGCTGATTGGCTGTGAGTAGCACTTGTATCCTTTACAGTCAACTCTTGCCACTAGGGGAAAATAGTCTATTTACACAACTCTTTGGGAAATGTTCATAAGATTTTATTCCTGCTAATTAATTGTCCTTACAATGATGTCTACAGCCAATTGATCAATGGTTCTAGGAGGTGGCCTATTGCTGGAGTGGGTGGGTGAGGTCTTGAGGCCTGCATTTTGCAGGAGGTCAGACTAGATGATCGTACTGGTCCCTTCTGACCTTAAAATCCATGGCTATGCCTACACTGGCAAGTTAGTTCGAATTAAGGAGGCTTAATTCAAACTAAAGTCATGGCTACACTAGGCTTTAGTTAGTTCGAATTAAGGGCTTCCTTAATTCGAACTAATAAGTTCGAATAGGGTATTCGAACTAAGGGGTTAATTCCAACTAACTAGTTCAAATTAACCAATGTGGCCATGTTAATTCGAACTAATTTCTTAGTTCGAATTAACCAGTCATTGAAATGAATGGGGATCGCTAATTCAAACTAAGCAAGTGCTTGCTTAGTTCGAACTAACGTTCCAGTGTAGCCATGCTAGTTCGAATTAAGCTAATTCGAACTAACTAAAATTTTAGCAAGTGTCGACATAGCCTATAAGTCTATGAGATCTTGATAGAACTCCTGTCCAGTCTTCCTCAACCAAAGGGGAAATGTACAACCATGACAGGTACCCTCGAAGAGTAGAGTGAGAAGAAGTGAGGGAACATTAAGGTCAGTAATAATAATCATTCTTTAAAAGACTGAAACCACCTGAATTGTTTTGGATACTAGACTAGCTCTCACTATATGTCACAGGTCATCGCAATGGTAAATAAGATCCCAGCATTTATGAGTATAATGTAACCAAAATCCATTTAGATTGCTAAGACCACTTTTAACTTACAAACCTCAAGTCCACTGAGAAGCACTACATTTCAAGGAGTTACAGATTTCTTAATAGCATTATTTATGGCTAGTGTTCTGCAGAGCAAGAAGTCAACTCCTGCTGCTTATGAAATCCTTTAATGAAAAAGAGATGCCTTTTTCTTAATAAATGTATGAGTTTTATCTTAAACAATGGTTTATTCACCTGTTAATTTCTCTCCTTTTCCTTCACCCCTTAATTAGCCAGGTGCTGACCACTTTTTCTTTCTAAAGAAAGAACTGTCCCATTTGATACATGTTCTGCTTCTGTTTGTTCAAACCCCATTCCAGGGGTAAATGGATGAGGTTTGGAAAAGAACAGAGCTGGATTTCAGGAAGGATGGATTATCTAATTAGCTTATCTGATTGAAGAGACAGTCCTTGATTTACTGTGGTGTGTGGAGTCATTTTTCAGTCCATTAAAGTGGCCTCTCTGAGCTCTTGCAATCAGAAGCGTAACTAGAAGGAAATTCTGAGTTTTCCACACATTTTTCTTATGTAAAGCAATTCGTCAATCAATTTATGACAATCTTCTTTTTTTACATGTGACCATTCTCCATCCTCTGTCCAAACAGGAACATCATTGCTAATACCTTTTCACTACTTCCTGCTATTGCCAGAGTTGAATTATCTCCTCTGGACATTCAGTAACTGACACATGATAGTGACATTGCCAGCCTTGCAGGTTCAGCAGGAAAGGAAGTAACACTGCAGTTACTGAATTCCCCATTACGTTTGTTTAGCTTGTGAAGCCATTCAAAGGTTCCACTTCATTTATTGGAGAGAGACATAGGCCTAAGAGCAAGCAGCACCTGAGATTCATAGATTTTTAAAACCAGAAGGGCCCATTAGATCAGTGGTTTTCAAACTTTTTTTCTCGGGCCCTAGTTGAAAAACATAATTTATGCCTGCGACCCAACAATTACATCTTTCAGCAAGACAACAGAGTCTTGTGGCACTTTTAAAGACTAACAGATTTATTAATCGCATGAGCTTTCGTGGGAGAAAATCCCACTTCGTCTTTCAGTGATGGCAGCAGGGGGCGCCGCAACACAGAACCTGAGGGTCTGCGACCTGTTACTGGGTCCCGACCCACGGTTTGAAAACCATTGCATGAGATCATCTAGTCTTATCTCCAGATAACATAGGCCATATACAGCACAGGGATTCAACCAAAGAATTCTGTTTGGAACACCAGTGATAATCCTTTGATTAGAAACTCTGTAAAAAGAAAAACGGAGCAGAGGAGGGTATCTCTACTAGTGGCTTGATCCTGCATTCAGTTATACACATGCAGATCTCTTAGAAATGGAATAATCTGTATATTTGAAGGGATAACAGCCTGTATGCTATTCTGCTCCAGTTCAATCCTAGGGTCATGCAAAATGATAACTGTGCAAACTTAACATTGTGTTAACATAGTTTTTTAAAAGACACCCCCCTCCACACACACGCGCACACACTTTTTGGAGGCATGGGAATATTTCTTGTATCATACCAATGCTCCTGAGAAATGTGCCCACTATTCACTAATTATTTGCTATGCCATTAACGTGACAGATATGTGCAGGAAAAAGCCTGGTGCAGGGTTTACAGGAAATTCATCGGTGTCCCTTTGATCTCAGTGGAAGAATAGGCAAGACAACCCCTCTTTTGGGCTGTGAGCAGCCAGTGAGAATAATGGACTCTCTTTTCTAACCATTGACTTGGGACCCACTAGGCCAAGGAGGCAACTCCCCGGTCATAGAAAAGAGAGCCTAAGAGTTTCCTGGAAATCCACTGCACGGCTTAGGGGGCAGCTGAGGAATGCAACCACCACCACCTTACAATTGCATCCTGTATTTCAAATTTTCCAGGCTCTGAAGTCTTCAGGGCATTCTGGTGCAAAATCCAACAGACTGTGAGGAGCTCTCTTCACTGACGGTGGCAAATTTGCTGCCATCAGATTGATCTTCCTAATCGACTGGTTGGGTCTGTGAAGACCTGCTCAGCCGATCAGGAAGTCGATCTCTGAAGACCAGCTTGCTAAGTAGAGTAGCAGTGAGTTGAAGGGAGGGTATTTCCCTTCAACTCTGGCAGTCGGAGGGAGATACGCAAGGTATTTTAAGTACTTTGCGTATCTCCCTTCGACTGCCACTGAAATCCCGCCATCATGTAGACCTGCCCCAGGGCCGGATTAAGAGAAAGCTGAGGCCCTAAGCTATGTCAAGATTCAGAGGCCCCAAACCATAAAAAGTAAAGATAAAAAAGTGTAGTCAAATTCCAAAGGGGTAGCCGTGTTAGTCTATTGTAGAAAGACAACAGAGTCCTGTGGCACTTTTAAAGACTAACAGATTTATTTATCGCATGAGCTTTCGTGGGAGAAAATCCCACTTCGTCAGATGCTTTGAAGATAGGAAAGTTACAGAGTGGGAGGAAATTAAATGCAGGGGAGTGTACACT
>ML685769.1:21417895-21499823 GCA_007922175.1 Pelusios castaneus | reverse complement strand
CACTTTCCTATCTTCAAAGCATCTGACGAAGTGGGATTTTCTCCCACGAAAGCTCATGCGATAAATAAATCTGTTAGTCTTTAAAAGTGCCACAGGACTCTGTTGTCATAAAAAAGTGTGTTACATTATAACAGAAAGGGTAATGAAAAAATAAATGATAAACTGTTATATTTGCATATATATATGTAGGCAAAGATGCAACAAAAAACAAGTAAATAAAGAATACATCTTGCAAAAAGCCTTATTTGCATTATCAATTCACTTATCATAAATCTGCTTAGTTATCTCTGACACATTTAAAGGCCCATCATAATGTAAGGCCCTAAGACCTGGCTTACTTGGCTTGTGCCTAAATCTGGCACTGACCTGCCCTGAGGCTATGTCTACACTTGTAAATTTAGGTCGATTTAGCATGTCTACACCTAAATTTAAAGTCAGCTTTGGGGGGAACTTACAAAGTTGACCTAGAGAGTCCACACTGGATGCCTAGGTCGACTTCTAGGGGCTAGGGGGACCTAGGGCAGGTCCACGGAGGCAGGGGGGCACCCCTTGCCCAGTGCCAGGTGGCTCAGCCTTTGCCCCATTGTACATGGGTACAATGGGGCAAAGGGGGACAGGGACCCTGGCAGGGCATAGGGGTAGGGTGGGCATGCCAGGCTCCCTCTGTGCCCCCCCTTCCCCAGCAGGGAGGGCAGTGGTGGAGTCTTGGAGTAGCCCTAAGTCGACTTAGGGCTACTCCAGGTCTACACTGGCCTAAGTCGACTTTAAAAAGTCGACTTTAGCCCTAAGTCGAAGTAAAATGAGGTTTTATAAAGTCGACTTAATTTTCATTAAGTCGACTTTATTTTCCTTAAGTCAACTTAAGCAACTTGCTTAAGTTGACTTAAGGAAACTGTAGTGTAGATGCAGGGTAAATTAAGTCGACTTAAGCAAGTTTAAGTCGACTTAATTTACAATGTAGACGCACCCTGAGAAACCTGATATCCAGAAGGCTATATGACAAAGTATTGCCAGATTAACCTTTGGGATTCTGTTTTTTTCTGAAATAATAGTGCTTCAGTAATGCTATTCCCCGTTCATACTGGCAAGGTAGCTTGAGGGTGGAAGCAGGTAAAATAATGATTTTATATCCATATCTGAAAGGAAGATCAATGCATACTGTGTATTGAAACATGTAGTGTGCAACTTACATAGGTGAACATATAGATGGGAACACATAATAAGTGGGCTTAAATGGGAAGGAAAGAAACCCTCGCACAGCCATAGCCACAGAAGAGTAACAAGAGAAGGCAAGATGTGTGAAGATGCATCTTGCTTTCAGATTGCAGGATTCTTGTACACTTGAGCATTCTCTCTGTTCAAAATAGAGAAAATGGAATGTGTGCCGTACACCATTCAGATTTGCCATTGTTCCTGATTTCCTCCATTTGTCCCCAGAATAGAAGGGGAATAAATTGCACTGGCCATTCTGCATAAACCTAAAGTTAACATCCTTATTGCAGGAAGTATTATGCCAGTACTGAAGCATTGGCATCACAGGCCTCTTTACACTTTGAAATCTGTTGACTCCTATGTGCCAAAAAAGACACCTGAACAGGACCTCATGGAAGGAAGACACTGAGTTCATGGTCATGCCAACAAGCCAGATTGTATTTCAGGAAGACTGTTTCTGAGCAGGGAGGAACCAAAGCAAAGTAACAAGACACTGCACTTACTAATTATTAAGTTTGTTGATAATTGCAACATATTTTTAATCAAAAATGTCACTGCAAAAAGTATGGTTTAAAAAAGTATTACTCAGTGCTCCAGTACTGAGATTCATAATATCTGCTCCTTCAGAGCCCATTGGCATTCTACAAACAACAGATAGAAGGACAGATGAATGGATAGATGGCTGGATGAACGTCTTCACTTAGGATGTAAGAATTGCTCTCTCCATAGTTTCATAGATTCCAAGGCCAGAAGGAGCCATTGTGATAGCCTACTTTGACCTCCTGTATAGCACAGGCTATGGAACTCCCTCTAAATAATTCCTAGCAAATATCTTTTAGAAAAACATCCAATCTTGATTAAAAAATTGTCAGAGATAGGGAATCCACTATAACTGTTGGTAAATTTCAATGGTTAATTACATTCACTATTAAAAATGTATGCTTTATTTTCAGTCTGAATTTTCTAGCTTCAACTTCCAGACATTTAATCATATGACACTTTTTTCCCACTAGATTGAAGAGCTCATTATTAAACACTTGTTCCCCATGTAGGTACTTAGACTGTAATCAAATCGCCCATTAACCTTCTCTCTGTTAATAGATAGAGCTCCTTGAGTCTATCACTATAATTCATGCTTTCTAACCCTTTAATCACTCTTGTGGGTCTTCTCTGGACCCACTCCAATTTATCAACATCCTTTGTTAACTGTGGACACTAGAACTATACACAGTCTTCCAGCAGTGGTCACACCAATGCCAAAAACAGAGGTAAAATAACCTTGTTATTCTTACTTGAGATTCCCTTTGTATGCTTCCATTAGCTCTTTTGGCCACTGCGTTGCAATGGGAATTCATGTTCAGCTCTTTATGCACGATGACCTCCAAATCTTTTTCAGTCACTGCTCCCAGGGCAGATTCATTCCTCCATCATATAACTATGGCCTACATTCTGTGTCTCTCCTTTCTGTTTTACTTTTACAAAAAGTGACTATAATTATTTGTTATGCCCTCACTGTGTATATTAATACCATCTGTCTCGTACTTCCCATCTTTGTGACTTGCTTATATATTATTGCCGATCTTTCTTTATGCACACCTTGTAAGTAGAGCTTTGTTCCCTGCTAATTATATTTTCTAAAAAGCTAATAAGATTCTTTTTTTCAGGCAAACTTGTAAAAATATTTTGACTGAAGCAGTTAAAAAATATGTCAAGCAACTTAACACATGGCTGTCAAAATATGATTGGGGGAATAACATGCCTACTGATAAGCAGTGATAATATACAGTTATAAAAGAAAACAAGTGGGCAAGTATAGATGTAGGATTTCTAACTGGCAGTTTCAGAGCGGTAGCCAGGTTAGTCTATTTCAGCAAAAAAAAAATAAGGAGTCGTGTGACACTTATAAAGACTAACAAATTTATTAAGGCATAAGCTTTTATTGACAACTACTGATTAAAAACAAGTATGTTGATTAAAAGACTTTGCGTTCTGTTTCCTTTCCTTAATCCATTTTGGACCTGTTTGAGCACAGATTCTTTGAAACAGTCCAAGCCACCCAGATGAACACCACAATCTGCTTTGGAATGCATAGATAACTACAGGAGGTTTACCACTCTCTGAGGATATAGTCAGTGAAAGTCACATTTTGTAGCCTCTACCCTTCCTCTTGGCTATGCATGTCATCAGGAAAAGTGAGTTTGGGCTCACTACTTTCTCTTCCGCCCCTTTAACGCCACATGTTTCCTGACCCTTGGCTTTTCTGCTGGGAGGTTTGCCACCTGCACATCAGATCTGTTAACATAATGACATCCTGTACCTTCCATATGTCCAGAATTAATTATTTTCATTAAATTATCCTGTATGATAGTTGCATGACAAGGGCATAATTGATGTTGTACCATTGTGTAAGAGTAAAACTGGATAATTGTTGTGCTTCCCCCTTTTTTCTAGCAGTGGAAATAACTGAACTGTCGTGTAAAAACATCTTGCATTATATTATCCAACTCACTGTTTTTTAAAAATATATTTATAACTAGAAATAAGCTATTTAAAAAGCAAAATCTACCTACCAGTGTCTAGTGGAGAGGCCTGCTATGGCGCACTGTCTCCCCACCTAGCATTTCCGGTTTTTCATGTCATTTCCTGCTGTAGTACTTCTCAAAGAGATACCGGGGTGTATAATACGAGGACCTCCTGTATATTGTGTGCGTAGCATGATACCGACCCTAGCAATGGACAACAAATCTGTCTTCAGATGTCTGGGAAAGTAATCATCTCTAGTTTGAACAACTAGTTTTTCTCATTTACAGAAGCAAAAAGGAAATTTTTGGAATAACAGGATAATCCATTGCTGTTTACTGATATTGAGTCCAATTCTGAGGCCCTTACACACAGATGCAGTTCCTAATATTGCAACTGGAACTACTCACACATGAATGGTGTTGTGAACTCCCTGGTTGTTTACAGTTTTAGAGTATTAATATTAACATTTTAGTGTATTTTCATTGAGGAAATTAATCAAGATGGCAGAGAGAACTTTTTCCCTTTATCTCCACATTTCCAGCCTTGATTTGTTCATTTGTTGGATGTAGAGAGATTCTTCTAAGCAGATAACTTGTGTTGCTTTTTTAAGACATTCTTGTTATGCAGGTTGAACAGAAGAGAGCTGCTGCAGCTGATGAGGATAGTGGTAGCTGTGATCAAGGAGGAAGGTCCCACCGTGGTTCTCTTACTGTTTTGGGGACTGACAGCTGGCAGGCCTCAGCCTTTGTCTGTCTTTCTCACTGTTCTTGGACCGAGTTTGATTAAACTGCCTAGCAGTTCAAAGGATAATGTGTGCTTGCATGCAAAGCTTTCAAGAATTTCTGTCAAGCTGTTGGTTTCTGTAGGCAGATAGAGAAACGAACCAGACTGAAACAAGAATAGAGGTAAGAAACAGAACATATTTGTCGCAAATTACCAAGGATTTCTATATCAAAGAAAAGTTTGTCCCTCCAATCTCCTTAGAGCTCATGATCACCTTTTCGCTCATCTATAGCCCATCCTCACTTGGTGGTTGCTATTTTATTGGCTACATTAGTACTTTCTGATTTCTCACAGGTATGACTGTCTGTTGCCTCTGGGTTTTTCCTGTTTGGCAGAAGTGACTCTATCAGATGAACCCTCTCACCTGTCTGACATGGTTCTTGTATGCATAGTCTGCATGTCCTAAAATTATGTCCAAAACCAGACTTGGTTTATTACTATATCCTACTACAATTTGTTAGCTAATTATTCTGACCCTTTGTAATTTACATGGGTCAGAAGTAGGGTCTGCTCCTACTTTTCAGAGCATATTGACTATTTAGGCCGCTCTGCTGATGAATAGACAAAAGAGCTGTGTAAATTAGGAGAGATTCTCTTGAATGACAGCACAGACATGCCATTTCCCAGAGGTCTGAGACTCACTGTGCTTTCTGAAGCACATTATCTTCAGGATCTCCTGATGTGGTAGTACAATGCCTTATTGTCCCCAGTACCAGAAGTATTATTTCAAGACCAATTGGCTATGTCTACACTGGCAAGTTAGTTCGAATTAAGGAGGCTTAATTCAAACTAACTAAAGCCATAGCTACACTAGGCTTTAGTTAGTTTGAATTAAGGGCTTCCTTAATTCGAACTAAGAAGTTCGAATAGGGTATTCGAACTAAGGGGTTAATTCCAACTAACTAGTTCGAATTAACCAATGTGGCCATTTTAATTCGAACTAATTTCTTAGTTCGAGCTAACCAGTCATTGAAATGAATGGGGATCGCTAATTCGAACTAAGCAAGTGCTTGCTTAGTTTGAACTAACATTCCAGTGTGGCCATGCTAGTTCGAATTAAGCTAATTCGGACTAACTAAATTAGTTTGAATTAGTTAATTCGAACTAACTAATTCAAACTAATTTTAGTAAGTGTAGATGTAACCTTCAAGTCCCTGTTCGGGCACCAATTTGTAACCTTCAGGCTAAAATTCATTTAATTGCCCTTCTCCAGTGCCTCACAGAAATCAATCCCAATCCTTATGGAGAAAGCAGCTGGAGACCCAGGATCCAGTCTGTATGGGACTCAAAGCAAAGATTGCTCAGAGTTACCACCCCACATTAAAATACTACTAAAACCAAACATTACAATGAACTTTATTAACTACTAACTAAATAAACTTTATCCTAAGAAAACAAAATACAATTAACCAAGAACAATCCCTACAGAAACCCCCACATGAAAGATACCCAAGAGTCCCAAAGTCCAGGTGGAGTTCACCCAACTCTCAGCTACAGTCTTTGTTCTAGTGTAGAAGCTTGAGTGGCAAGAAATAGCTGTCATCCTCTTCTCTCATTGCAAGAATCTTCTGTAGCATTCCATGCAGGCTTTTCCTTCTCCTTTGCAACCAGCCCTCAGTCCCATATGCATGTCTGCAAAATCTGTTGTCGATGACTCCATTAGAGGGAGAAAACATCTTGTTCACTCCTGGCTCAGCTTCTCTCCTGAAAACTGAGCACATGGGCTCTTCTCAAAGCAGCTCTAGCCTGCTGTCTGCACAGACTGCTGCTCTCATGTCATCTGACTGACCATAACACATCGCACCAGCAGGGCATCCTGTGGAGCATGCTCAAAAATGCTACCACTCCCTGCTTCTAGAAGTTTCTAGTTGTGGGTAGCTAATCTGCCTAGCAACAGTAACCCACCCTCAGTAGGTCTCTCAAAGAGATAGCCCTTTTTAGGCATATGGGTTACATAGACATAGCCATTGTGACCAGAATGTTTAAATTTGGGCCTCATTGTCAAATCTCGGATAAGAATCTAGGAATTGTAGATGTCCAGCCCTAAGATCAAATCATCAAAACATTTGATTGTTTTAAAAAATAATTCTATATTTCTTCACTTACTATGGCTCTTGCTTTTGGGCAGGACCAGAACTGGCAATTTCTGTCCTGATACTACAATCCTTACCCAAGCCCCATTCCCATTGATTTCAACTGGATTTTGGCATTAACAGGAAACAAGTAGGACAAGAACTGTTGTCCTACATGATGAAAGTTCTCTATAGCTTAGCTCAACTCTGCTTCAAAGCAGGAAGCACAGAAAAATTCTTCAGAGAGTCGAGTCGTGGGAGAGATTTCCAGAACTAAGGAGTCTTTAATATGTTCAAATATCCAGGAAGCAGGGAATTAATTGATTACACACAGGCTGAACTGTGTAGGAAATGCGGCACCTATAATGTCAGGAGATGGCTACAGATGGAGGACTGCAAAAAGGCAGGGAAATAGGCTGCAGCAGCTCCCTGAGTGAAGGAAGTTGTAGGCTGACAAACTCAGAGACGGGGTAAGCAAAATAAACAGGAAGAAGCCCAGGAAAACATCTTGGCTGCTTGTTTTAGGGTCTCTGGGCTGGAACCCAGTGTAGAGGGTGGGCCTGGGTACCAGCGCCAGTCAGTGGGAACTGCAAGGGTGTTCGTGACATGAGCCAGCTAGTAGGTCTGGAAGCACTTTGAATTCCTCAGAAGAGGAGGACCTTACTGACCTAGCCAGAGGGCCATGCCTCAAGGAGGAGAGTCCAGTCCCTGGAACAAGAGGGGCCACAGAGTGAGACACCGTGGGGGAAGACGCTGCCAAAGGGAAAGTGCAACGCCTGGCAGAGCTAATTTACAGAATAGCCAGCAGGAGGTGCTGCTAATGGTGAGTGAATCCTGTGACAACTGGTAGAAAATGCGGGCAGGTGGTCAGCCCTAATACAAGGGGAGTTTAAGAGACTTTGGCAGTCGTAAAGGACAGCAAGAGGAGTGCAAAAGGCCACAGCAGGGAAGAAAAAAAGAAAAAGAGACAATGGAGTGATGGCATGTGGAAGCTTTGTTTTCAGAAGGTACTTATATCCTTCCATACTGGTCTTCAGTATCATTGAGTACCCCTGTAGAAGAGGACCGACAAACAGCAGGGACAGATCCAGGCCCTGCTGAAGCAGGTGCTGGAGAACAAGCAGAGGCAGGGGAAGGCCCAGGTGTATCTGCAAAATTATTTGATACAGTTGTTTGACCAGCAGCTTTAAGCTTTATTTATTTAAGCTTCTGTAGGATTAAATTAGTAGAGGCCTCAGATGACGAGATGGGAAGACATCTACCCTAGCCAGGAGGTCACAGGCCAGGCCAAAGGACTGTTATGCCTATGGGCAAAAGGGACACCTGAAAAGTGAGTGCACCCTGTGACAGGCTACCATTAACCTCAGGTTAATAAAAATGTTCTCAGACTTTAGCTGGCAGTAGATAAATCGTCTTAAATCCAAATCACAAACAAAAGCCTATTTGAAGTGAGGGGCATTAGCCTATAGCTGTCACAAAGTGCATATTTGGCAGGCATACGTCCATTGTGTTTAGAAAGAGAGGGCTAAGGAGTAAACATTTGAGGTTTTAAGGTCAATGGTCTAGATTCAGATTCAGATTTTTATGGTCAATGGTCTAGATTCAGATTTTTATTGCATCAGCATAAATATATAATAACTCTATTTGTTGCAGTGGATTTACAGTGATATAACTAAGTGACCCAGTCTCTTCAAATCAGAGTTTGAATGGGTTGGATTTTTTTTTATTTAATGATAGCCTTGATCAAGGATCCATCTGAAGCAGTCACTTTTATCAGATGTGATGGAGCAGGAGATTTGAATATGTCGTTTTTAAATAGTTTTCTCCTTTATGCAGGAAAAACTTTATAGTGTGGAAAACTTCCTGCCGCCATGAATGAAAACTCAAGTTTGCTCCCTTCATGGGCCAGTATATATCCTGCACCAACTGCTGATTGATAAAGTGACACAAAAAATCCTGTTTGAAATTTAGGAGATAATCATTCAACACAGGCTTAACATGGGTTTTAGTCAACTTTACCCTTTTGACTTTAATGACAATCACATCATACTTTGAAAATGGACCATCTAGGTCTCAGACAGAATAACATAGGTGGCATATGGAAGAGCTTTAATCTCAATTCAGGCCTTCTGGAATGGCTTTGCAAAACTTAACTTTTCTGAAGTTTTGAAATACCTACTCAGTTTAGATTTATTAGCAGTCTGTTCTTTAGGGATGCAATAAGGTTCTTTCACATGGGAGGTCATAATATGATAGGCACATAACAAAACAATTAGTTAAGCAGTTAAAACCACTGCTGAACTATTTAGTTAGAAAGAAATCACTTTTAATAACAACATTTTTATACCTCTAACTGCACATTAAAATATTTTTCTACTGAATTCCTCTCATGCCATCTGCCAGAGAAAAGCTAATGATCTCTAAATATGTCAAAAGTAGCTTTGTTTTTCAAATGATTCAACTGATGACCAGTGCAATGATCAAGAATTAGGGCCTGATTCAGCTCCCATTAGGTAAATGGATGGGAGCCAGACTGGCCTCTTAATGAAGATTTCTTACTGTGAAGGCAATTTATCTACCTTGCACAACCTGCCTGAGTACAATTTCCATTAGCAAAGCCACAGTTGGCAGCAAGTGGAGTTTTCTTTTGATTGCTTTATTTTATTCTCTTGTTTTTGTGAAAACGGATGGAGTTTAATAGTCTCATTATTACTATGAGCTGAAATTAACAACTCATAGTAACCAGAATTGGGACTGCTTGTATGAGAGAGGGTTCCAAGATCAGGGCCTTACTGTACTCTTCAACCCAGTGTGGTCCACTTCTTTCAAGTAGCAATGAAACCAACAGATACCAGATTCAATGACGCAGTGTGGTACCAGGACAACTTATCATGCACACATACAAATGTGCCTTCTAACAGGATAAACAATTCACTCGTAAGTCTATGGGGGGACATTTCCAACAACAATTACATATTACACCATACTTCATACCTTGCATTCTGGCACATGGAACTTTTAACAAAGGAAAGCTCTAAGTAAAAAACAGCTCCAGATTTATGGCTGAGTCATTGGCCAAGAACCTTAGATCAACCGCAGCAATTCAGCCATAGTTTAAATGATCCCTAGGCTTGTAGGATACACCACAGCCAGGCATTTTAACACTGCGCTGTCATTAGACAACATATCAAGAGACTTTGATGCATAAAACATTTAAAGGACAGCTGTGTATTTATTTTACATAGCATTCATCATGTATACTTTTTAATGATAAGATGGTTTATCTACAGCTTGCTTAATCTTTCCCTGTCACTCCTAGAGATTAAGCACCATTTTAACTGTAAACATTCTCTTTTCTCCCCTTCTGATTTCTCTTTAGACCCACCAGTTCAGATATCCCTTCAAATAGTGAACAGGCAGGGCCTAATAAATATCTCACACATAAAAGGAATCTCATAACAAAGGGTTCTTACATCCTTCTGCTTATCTAGGGATATTTCTGTTTTACTTTGTTCCCTGAACTCTTCTTAAAAATCAGAAGATAATTCAGTGGAATTGAACATGAATTTCAGCAGAGGTTGTCAAAGGCGCTGAAAGAAAGATTAAGATGACAAGGATGTAAAATATCAGGAAACAAAATGATAACTTTGCACCAGAAGAACCACCATGCCTCCTAGTCAAGGGGCTGCTTTGTACCCCAGTCCCACTGAAATGCATTAAAAATGTTCCCCATTTCCTCAATATTCAGACGTGGCTTCCAAGATTAAAGATTAAACTAGCTAAATGGAAAACAAACAAAATCCTGTAGTGAATTTTTTTGAAGGTACCAAAGTGCTACGTGACATAAGAAACATCTGTGGGAGCAAAGTTCTTATGTTTTTATTTTCATTTCCACGTCCCCACCCCCCCAATACCATTGGCCAGCTGGCAGTTATTTATCAATGTACAAAATAAGTGAACATGCATCATAGCTTTAATGTAGAACCAGAGGGTGCATCTATACTTGTAAATTAAGTCAACTTAAGCTTGCTTAAGTCGACTTAATTTACTCTGCGTCTACACTACACTTTCCTTAAGTAGACTTAAGCAAGCTGCTTAAGTTGATTTAAGGAAAATTAAGTCGACTTTGTAAAACCCCATTTTAAGTCGACTTTTGGCTTAAGTCGACTTTCTAAAGTCGACTTAAGCCAGTGTAGACCTGGAGTAGCCCTAAATCGACTCAAAGTCGACTTAGGGCTCTCCAGGACTCCCCCCCCTGCCCTCCCTGCCGGGGGGGGGTGGCACAGGGAGAGCCTGGCATGCCATCCCAAAGGGCAGGGCAGAGCCCTGCCCATGCTGCCCCTATGCCCTGTCAGGGTCCCTGTCCCCTTTTGCCCCATTGTACCAAGGTACAATGGGACAAAGGCTGAGCCCCCTGGCACTTGGCAAGGGGTGCCCCCCCCTGCCACCATGGACCTGTCCCAGGGCCCCCTAGCCCCTAGAAGTTGACCTAGGTGTCCAGTGTAGACGCTCTAGGTCGACTTTCTAGGGTCCCTCCAAAGTCGACTTAAAATTTAAGTGTAGACATGCTAAGTTGACTTAAATTACCAAGTGTAGACATAGCCAGACAGATGAAGTACATAAGACGTGTGGCATATTGGGTTCTTCACAGACTGTAGATGTCCACAATATTGGTAAGAAATGTCATCTACCAGCTACTGATCCTGCTGCTGTTGAGCCAAGGGGTAATTTGCCATTGAGTTCAATGGCTGTTAGGAAAGATCCACAGTATTTTCTTAGGACTCAGTTCTGCGAGGTGCTGAGCACTCTGTCTCTGATTTAGCAAAGCTCTTAAGAATGTGCTTTGGGAGTGTGTATGTGCTTGGAATAAAGTACTTTGCTGGAGTGTAACCAATGTCCTCAGCACCTTGCAGGATTGGGCCCATAGTCTACGGCAAATACAATCATCAAGCTAACCTTGGTGATATAGAGCACAAGTAATCAACTGGGTTTGAAGGAGGATGAATTGCTATAAAACAAAATACATCTATTCTTCAATTCTGCAGAAACATATAACTGCTTTCTTAGCACAAGTTGCTTCATAGACCTTTACTTTGGGGAAATATTCCACCTCCTCTCCCACCCCCCTCCCCACATCTCCAGATGCCTGTGGTAAGTCTTTTGTTTTTAAAAGTAATGTGCATAATCGAAATAATAGAGTTGTGGTAGCTTTGTTGCGAACAATTTTGCCTTCATCTAATTTATGTAAAATTCTATTATAATTTAGTATTTAATTATAATTTTATATATTAACTTATATTCATTCTAACTATAGCAACAATCATTTCACTGTAGATTCATGATAAAGAACACAAAAAGGTAGGAAATAACTTAGATTATTAGATGCTGGGCTATAACCATTATATGTATTGGTTGTTAACTATTAACCCATCCTCCTCTTATGGAAGTCTTTTCATAACTCTAGGTAGCTACAGTGTAGCATAGAGTATCATATAACAGTGCCTCACAAGATAAAAATTCTAGCCACCAGTTGTCACAATATATAACTAGTCAAATCTCTCTAGGCCATCTGACATCCACAATCAGATCAACTTTTCTAGATCATAAGGGAGAACCATCCCCATATGCTGGAGTGGCTAAGAAACTCTCCTTTCCTCTGCATTACAAAGTGCTAGTGCCAGGTCAAATCCATCCAATTATTGCTCAACACATCAGTCATTCTTAGCAATGGCAAAGAACCCTATGTATTGATCCAGAAGGGACAAACTGAATTGAGAGGATTGCGCTATCCATCCAACAACTTAGGATGTGTCTACACAAGGATTATAAACCTAATCAAATAGAGTTTATCCAGTTTGAAAATGCTTGTGTACATATGAAGCAATCCATTACTGTGCATTACCTCCCCATTTATCACAAACTCTAGAATTATCTTGCAAAGTGGACTAGATTTGCTTCAAATTGACTTAGTTAAGTCTACTGTCTATGTAGATGCAATTGCCATGCACCAATTTTTGAATGTTTCCAATGCCAATCCCACAGACCTCTTCAGGTCAGCTGTTACTGACCTATTTGCTCATTTGCGTGTCTTCCCTGATCTGGTGTCAAGTTCCCAAGATGACCCTTCCCCCATTTTAAAGCTGGTGTTGAGCC
The DNA here is from genome assembly GCA_007922175.1 of Pelusios castaneus. Taxonomy (NCBI): domain Eukaryota; kingdom Metazoa; phylum Chordata; order Testudines; family Pelomedusidae; genus Pelusios; species Pelusios castaneus. Next base: position 21,487,080 of record ML685769.1, on the reverse strand, counting down.
AGATTTTACCCATTTGCTCATAGACTCTAAGGTCAGAAGGGACCAACATGATCATCTAGTCTGATCTCCTGCACAATGCAGACCACAAAATCCCACCCACTCACCCCCAGTGTATCAGCATTCTTGTAACACAACCCCAAGAGCACGCTAGAAGCCTCTTAACATGCCTTGCTCAGCCTCTTATTGCTGTGCTGAGACCATGGGTGTCATTGCCATCTGGGGAGTAGCATCAAAATGTCACCGTTTTGTGGACAATACCAAGAAGATATCCAAAATGGACCATAACCAAGATGCCGAACGGTACCAGATCAAGAGCAAGCAGCGCAGGCGAAAGTACATGGAAACAAGGGACAAAAAAAGACAATCTGGCAGAGGACATCTTGGCCTGCCTGTTTTCTGATAAACTGGACAGGATTCTACCAGTTGTCTGGAACAGTTTGTGCTAGACCATGTGTCACCTGCTACCCCCACTCCTACCTACACCAGTAATGAGCAGCAAAACCCAATGGAGGATGAGCAGGAGGATGCTGGAGAGAAGCCATCCCCTGAAAGCCAGGATCTTTTTGGGATTTGGGGCCCTGACAACAGCCACTTGGAAAGCCAACCCCAGATCTGCCCAGCTGCAACAGACCTTGACTCCTGTCCAATAGCAGCTAAGCCCGATTCTCAGCCAGAAACCCAGCCTGGGACCTAAGAGGCAGATTGTCTGAAGGAACTTTGGGATGTAAGTACCTGGCCTTACAGTTTATGATTTATTATTGTACTGTACTGTGGTTCTGGCTTTGATGGCTGCAGCCATCGTGGGTAGATGTGAGCCAGGAGCCCTTCCAAGGTTCCAGTCCCTGCCTCCCTCCCTCTGTAACCCTGCCTCCCTCTTACATGTTTCCAAAGTGGTGACTCCTCTGCCTGGCAATTGGTCTTTGCAGCATGCTAAAGTCACAACTATGGGCTGTTCATCAACCACAACATGGAGGCACTTTCCCTTCTGCCTATTTTCCTTTTGCCTTTCCCTCATTTCCTCTCCACCTCCCTCACACACACATTTTTTTCCATCTCAAAATGCTAGATGTTAGCTCTCTCTACCCTTCTCCTTGCCTATAGCAGATTCAAATAATGAAAGCATTTATTTATGCAAAATCTAACAGTTTATTGAGACAGTGGTTACAGGAAAAGAAGTTGGTTAGCATTCACAGTTCACATTAAGTATAAATTGATGCTGCACACCTGATAAAGGCACAAACAATGTTGTTCCTTGATGAGGTATAAATGCCCTGTAACACACATTGTAGCCAGCAATGCTTTCAGGACCCTAGCTATTTTCCTCTATACTTCCTCCATGTTTTCAGGTGAGACACAGCAGAGCTTCAGACTGCGAAGTTGCTTGAATTGTATTGATTATATGATTTGAACACAAGTGATAAATGCTGGCCACACAAGTGGATGCACATGAAACTTGTTTGTGATCAAACCAATGTTGGGCTCGTGCCCCTTTGAAAATTTTTCTGATATGTTTACAATCATATTTAATTTTATGGGGATACTTTCATATTTAATTATAGTGGGGATCATGGACCTGACTGAAAAACAATTTAAGTCAATGGGATTGTTTTCATTGACTTTAATGGACTTGGGTTCAGGCCCTGTATCTAGAGAGATCACCTGTCCCCAGCTGGGGAGTACAGGGAAATACAGAGTTCAAGCAAGTCCCAGACCTGGGCTGAATGACCCCAGGACTGCATTTGTCCCAGATTCCCAGTGCCACCACTTCCCACCTGCCTGAGGCTCAGGGGTGATGCCAGCTTCTTCCCAGTGGGGGAGGCCGAGGTGAGTCATAGCCCCCTCCTTTCCACGAGGCCCTACTCCCTGCTCCTCCTCTTCCCCCCAGGTCTCACCTCTGGCCAGACCAGAAGCTGGAGCCAGGCAGTAGTAAGATCCACCTGGGATCTCCAGACCTTCCACCTGCCCTGGGAGTGCACCATGGGGTATGGTGACAAAGGCCAGGGCTGCTCTCTGGTCCCACTGGTTCCTCACCCAGGGCAGTTGCTTCTGGTGCCAAGTACCCAGTATTGTCCAGGGGCTGAAGAACAGGCCTGGATCTCAAATTACAAGACTGTAGGGACTGCAGGTTGACCAGGAGGAGAGCAGTCTGGTTCAGGATAGCATCCATGGGTTGATCCTCCTACATCTCTTTATCTCTTTCCATGCTGTCTTTGGTATAAGCCATGCTGTCTCTGGCATCTAGCCACTTTCCTTGGCCACTATCACAATCGCCTGGGACAGCTGAATTTCTTTCTCCCTCTGGATCCTCATGTGCTGCTTCCACCTCTCTGCCAGTTTGGTTTTCTCTGGACTCTGCCTGAGCTTTCCAAACATCTCAGCTCAATCTTCCTTTTTTGATCCCTCCAGTTAGCCAACCTCTTGGCTGTAAAAGGAAGGCCTGTTCTGGATGCTCCAGCTATGGGAGGTGCTGTGGCAGGAGGCATATGAAAAAAAATCCAGTCACTTGTTATTCACAAGTAAAAAAAGGCCAGCGTAGCATTTTTTCATCTGTCTATGTGACTTTGCCTCCCTGAGGCTCTTCCCATTCTTCAGGGAATCTCAGAGATGTTATGTGGTCTGTTTCTGAGATGGTGCTGTGATTTCTATCTGCTGCATGTACTGTTACGCTGTTTGGGAAGCTGGGGGAGTTGGAGTTATGTTCCCATTTTGGTTTGTCAGGTCTGTTTGTGCACTGGAGGTGCTCTATGGGGTTGAAGGAGCTAAATGTGGGTTGTGTGGGGGCATCAGAGGAGAAGATGGATAGTAATCCCTTCTGCATCCCTCTGCCCCATCCCTGACACTCGATGATGTCACACTGAGGTGGGTGATTCAAAGGCAGAGAATGAAAAAGGCAGAGGCAGTCCAGCGAGATATGCTGTCAAGTTATTCACTGGTCTGGTCCCCACAGGAGAGCTGCAGAATTGGAAGAGGATTGCAAGCTATCCCGGGGGGGGGAGAATGCACCTAACAGGAGTAGGTATTCCCTGGCATTAACATCAAAAATTTAAGTATATGCTTAATCTCAAACGTGTGTGTAGCCTTTGACTTCCATCAAGGATATGGGTCTCTGCCCACGGTTAAAGCGTTGAATATGCTTCAATGCTTTGAGGGATCACGGCCACAATTAGCAGTAGCAACTTGTAGGATCAGGCCTAGAGTGACCAAAGAGTTGTGCCTTTAGCAACACAGTTGAGTTTTGCACTTAAGGCGGCAATATATATTGAGTAGTGATTAGTGTAGCTCTAACCTTCACATATCCCTCCCCTGCATGTCGCATTATCTCTAACATTGCTTCTTACCTTGGGGAATACTTTCCCACAGCTCCATATACTTATAATAATGGAAAGGTCACTCTTTATTTGGAAGGAGCAATGTGCACAGATAAGATAAAATTACTGTTGAGAAACTGTGAACAGTCCTTTCTTTATGTTACTGCTTCTTTCAGACCCAAACGCTCCTATTCCCGTTGCCCCTAGCAGAACATAGCACAATGTATTCTGCTCAGTTAGTTCATTACTCCCCTTGAAATGAATGTTTTGGCAAATTATCCAGAATAACAAAATACCAGAAGCTGTCATAAAAGTAGCTTTGAGGACTTATTTCCTGGATAGACATATCCAAGATTGTGGATGCACGGTGCTGTGGAATGATTGGCGCTCAAGGTCTATCTTTCTTGTATGTATTTATTAGTGAAGCTAGTGTTTGTAGGAGTGATGGATTGACAGCCATGGAGTCTGAAGCCCTCCAATTATTCACAGAAAAGGTAGAAAGGCAACAGCAGTGCCGACTTTCTGATACTGCACACCAGCATCTTCAGTCCTGAAGTGGAGGGACCACTCTAGCCATGAGAAGAAATTTTGTTTCAGTGTCAACGCAGTCCTTATCCTGAAGATGCTACTAAGGTATCTGTTACTGCTGGTGGAGGTGATGGTGCATTTTGTGGAATGGGTAGCTGTCCTCTCAGAACTGGAATGAGATTACCAAACTGAAAAATCTTCAGACACTTCTGACAAGGGCTAGATTCACACTTTCAACCTAGAGAGGATCAACGTGTCAGAGAGTGCCAAGAGGTCACTTCATCCACCCCCCCCCCCCAAGGCTGAGGCAAGATCAAGTACACCTAGAAGAAAGTCCACAGAGCAGATCCTTTCTTCTAGCTAAAGCGCACAAAGGACAGCTCCGGTGGGCTTTGTGATGGTGATGTGAACTTCCTCCTTGTAGTCCCCCAGTCCTGGGAGGTCTGTATCTTAACACCCCATTGTAACATGCTGTTCTGAATCACACCTGTTCCCAAGGACCACTGAGGATCAGTGTGATGTAAGCAACTATTGGCCACACACTTGTGCTTTATGGCAGCAATAGGGAGGAAAGGTGATACAGAAGCACTAGGCTATAAGGTCCAGACCCACAAAGGTACTTAGACACCTAAATCCCAGTTTAGGTGACACTGTGATTCACAAAACCCACACTTGCCACTGTCTATTCCTGTAGGCACCCCAACTCACTCAGTGCCTAAATGTTTGCTGTAAAAGTTCCCAAGGTGCCTTCATTTCATTCTCTGGGCTTAGGCAATGCTGCACCCCTCTAGGCACCAGAACATCTATCTCCTGCCTAAGCTCCAGTGTGATCCACAAACTGGGGGAAAGGAGCACCTGTCTTCCCTGTGAGGCCTGATCTGGTGGGCATGCTCAGTCTGACAAGGTAAATGCATTAAGAGGTTGTCTGATCTGACAAATCACAAGTACAAAGTGTATGTTGATTGTGATTGTTCCAAAAGAGCAACCAATAAAAAAATTTTTTATTTGCAATAATAGATGGAAACACACATTTCTGAGCACACACCTGAGTAATCAAATGAAATCAGTATCTCAAAGCAGATGCAACGTAATGTATTATTTGACAGCATGTTATAGACAAAAATCACAAAATGCCTTCCAGGGAGAATCAATTATAAAGTCAATAGAAAAAAGGAGGCTTAAAATTATATGGAAAGAGAAGTGACTGTGGTACAGTCATGAGCCAGTGTAAATTTGTGTAGCTCCTGCAAAGTCAATGAAGCTACACTGATTTCAATGCCACAGGAGGAGGAAAGGACAGGAGGTCAGCACTGGAAGAGCACAGTGATCAGGTGGCAGAGTTATAATAAAATATAATAAAATAAAATATAATAAAATATTTGTCAATGATACAATGATAGCACCGTCTATTGGTCTCACAGCACTTTACAGACATCAATTAACAATGCTTCATCACACCCCATGAATTTCTGTAGGAATATATTATTATAGCTAATTTATACCATAATAGAACCAATACCCATACAGGCAGGTAGAAGAGTTAGCCATATGATTTCCTCTCACAGCAAGTCATTTGACATGCTAGGACCAGAGCTATACAACACTCGTTTGGCATAACTATATGGAAGCCCAGTGAGGTGTTTTGTTAACCAAGAGGGATTTCTGAAACATACGTACGGTTTGTTTATTTCAGAAAACTAAATACAAAGGCTGTAAATGAGCTTCTATAAATATTTGGCATTTGAACTTGATAACCTGGATTCCTTAAGCAGACTGAAACTTAGATTCTATTCATTATATTATGGTCCCTAACAGAAAACCACAGTCCTCTTTAGAACAATTTATGCTTTCACCGTTTTCTTTTCCAAATGCAGGTGAAGAAGGTTGCATTTGATTTCATGTGAAAAAATAGCTCCTACGTGGTGTGATGGTGTAATAAGGGAAGAAAATGCTGTTAAAGCAGAACTCTGAAGATGTTGATCCTAAATAGAATGTGTCTCTCCACTATGTTATTCCAGGATTTTAAAATATTGGTGACTTATATTTTAAAACTTTTGCATGATTTATTTTTGTAGATTGTGGTTGTTTGTTTGTTGCACCTAAAGCAATGGATGGTTTTCAGCCTTGTTTGGCTGCAACCCAAAATAATAACCACAAAATTGTTCCATGGGTTGGGATTTGCACGTGACAAGAAATCATGGGAAGGAGGGAGGCTGGGGGTGCTGGATTTGTGGGACTGGCTTTTGAAAGGGGAGAGATGGTGCTGGTGTGAGTGGCACAGGCTGATAAAATGAGGGAGGTAGTTCTGCTGTGGTGGGGAATGAATGATGGGGTTGGGGGCATTGGTGATGAAGGAGCTTCTCTTCTCCCTTCTCACCATTGCTGGCTCAACTCCAGGCAAGGGTTAAAGTAAGGAAAGACAAGGCAGACTGCAGGTTCCCTCACTTGGGTTAGCAATGGGGCCCACCATTCTCCTTCCTCCTATTTCAGTCTTCTTTAGACACTGGTTCCAGGGACAACATGTCTTCAAGAGGCCACAGAGCCTGCTCCACCACAGTTCCTTGAAATCCTACTGACCCTATCCTGGAGCAGATCACAGAATCATAGAACTGTAGAGCTGAAAGGGACCTTGAGAGGTCATTGACTCAGACCCATGTGCTGAGGAAGGACCAAGTAAACCTAGACCATCCTTGACAGGTGTTTGTCCAAGCTGTTCTTAAGAACCTCCAATGATAGGGATTCCACAACCTCCCTTAGTAACCTGTTCCAGAACTTTCCCTATATAATAGGAAAACTTTTCTTAATATCTAACCCAAATCTCCCTTGCTTCAGATTAATCCTATTAATTCTTGTGCTACTTTCCGGAGACATGGAGAACAACTGGCCACAGTCTTCTTTCTAACAGCCCTGAACATATTTGAAGACTGTTATCAGGTCCCCCCTCACTCTTCTTTTCTCAGATCTTTTCCGTATAGGTCTGTAAAGCTTTTATCATTGTTATTTCTTTCCTCTGGACTCTCATCAGTTTGTACATCTTTCGTAAAGTGTGGTACCCAAAACTAGACACAATACTGCAATGATAAGTACAGCATGATGTGTGACAGTTATCTCCCATGTCTTACACACAACACTGTTAATACATCACAGAGTGATATTAGCTTTTTCCTCAACTGCATCACATTGTTGGTTCATGTGCGATTTGTGGTCCTCTTAACCCCCTGATCCTTTTCAGCAGTACAATTGCCTAGCCAATTATTCCCCATTTTGTAATTGTGCATTTGATTTTTCCTTCCTAAATGAAGTACCTTGCACATGTCTTTGCTGAATTTCATCTTGTTGAATTCAGATTAATTCTCCAGTTTGTCAAGCTCATTTTGAATTCAAATCCTGTCTTCCAAAGTGGTAGAAACCCCACTCACACTCAGCATGGTGTCAGCTGCAGATTTTATAAGCATTCCCTCCACTCCATAATCCAAGTCATTAATGAAAATATTGAATAGCACTGGAGCCAAGATAGACTTCTCTGGGACTCTGCTAGTCCTCCTAGTTGGACAGTGGACCGTTCATAATTATTCTTTGAATACAGGTTTTTAATCTGTTGTGCACCCACTTACCATAATTTTATCTAGACCACATTTTCCTAGTTCACTTATGAGAAAGTCATGTAGGAATGTGTCAAAAGCCTTACCAAAAATCAAGATATATCGCATCTAATGATGATGCAAGCAAGGTGGAAGGATGGCAGAATGAGATTTGTTCTTAGGCTAGAGTAGAGTGGGAGGCAATGGCGCAACAGCGGCAAGAGGGAGAGAGCAAGCTGGGAGGATCCTATAGACTTTAGGATTGTTCTGCTTCATCCCCATCTTCCTTCACGTTTAAATTCCAAATCCATGCTGAATTGTCTATGGCAAACCAAGCGATCTCAGCTCCCCGTGGGTCCTGCGCTTCAGGTTGTGGCAGCCAACTGAAGCACAGTCCTCCGTCCGCCAAACCCCCCAGTGCTATGGATCCTCAGTCCCTCCTGCCCTGGGGCTGGGCTCCCCACGCCACAGGCCGCTGGGCCGGGGGCCCTAAAGCCAATCTGGGCAAGCTTGCCCTGACTGCTTGTACTTCCTAGGTTCTGTCAGTAACAGCTACTGGTCAGCTCTCCTCCACTCTTCTCCTCTCTCCTCTCCTCCACACATCAAACTCTGCTCCTATCTCCACCTCCAAACAACACATCCAAACTCCCTCACTGCCTGGCTGCAACAGGGGCTTTTTATCTTCTTCCCTTAATTGGAGTCAGGTGCTCCAACTGACTCTAGATGCCTTAATTGGAGTCAAGTGCCTTAATTGGCTTAAAGCCAACCTTATTAAGTTGACTTAACAAAGTAGACTAAGTCGACTTAAAGTTAAGTCGACTTAGTCCACTTTGTTAAGTCGACCTAACTGCCCTTAAGTCGACTTAAGGGTTACTCCCTGTCCATGCCATCTCTAAGTCGACTGAAGGAGTCACCTTAAGGCTTAAATTGACCTAATAGGCGGTTGTTATTAGGTCGACTTAAGCTTTCATTAAGTCAACTTAAGGAATTTCTTAAGTCAACTTCTTAAGTCAGGTGTAGACATAGAGTAATTTAGGTCAATTTAAGGGTCCTTAAGTTGACCTAAATTGCTAGTGTAGACATACCCTTAAAGACTAACAAATGTATTTATCGCATGAGCTTTTGTGGGAGATAATCTCACTTTGTCAGATACTTTGAAGATGGGGAACTTACAGAATGGGAGGAAATTAAATGCAGGAGAATGTATGACACAGGAACAGGTCAGGCTGTAACAGCAAATCAGAATAGTTGTTGGGATTCAAACACTAGGGAACAGCATATAGAGAAAGAGGAGGTCAAATCACTTGTTGTAATGAGGGCTCATCATGTAGTGTAGGTTGTAGCCTTGATGATGAACCTATCAGAACCAGACACTGGAGAAGCAATGGGAAGTGACTGACTGGAGACTTGGGGATTGATTCTGATCTCACATACAGCCCCCCCCCCCCCCCCCCCCCGTAAATTAGGTGTAAAACCAATGTTTTCAGAGGCCAGAATCAGCCCATAGGGGTGGAATGCTGCCTAAAAGAAATGAGTTAAAGGAATTTTTACTCTGATATCCTACTCATTCTCCGTGCATGGTGTATACTGGAGTGCAGTACAGTATCAGAGAGGAGATATAGTATTTTTATCTTTATTGTTTTTTCAGACTTTAAAAACAGAACAGTACAGAACAGAGATCCTGTGCTTCACACAAATCAGTGTTGAGACCTTATCCATAAATTAAAATGCTTGTCAAAACATTTTCAAATACTTCCTATGCAGTTTCACAGTCTAATGACTATTGTCCTGTGATAGACTTGCTGCTGCCTGTCCCCTTTCAGATAGTCAGGAGGGAGGAGGTAAAGTGGGAGGGGGGGAAATTTCCACTTATACACTGCAATTTCCTAAGAAGTACTGAGTTCTCTCCCAGAGAATAAAATTTTGGCATTAATGTACATTCAAGACAGTAAGAAAAATTGTTAATGCTGAGTATGGCCAATATGTCATTACCAGTCATTTAAAACTCCAACATTGGTGAAGGTATTTTCTATAAACATAAAGGCATTTGCTGTCTTTGAGTGTCTGATCTATTGCAACTGTCAAGTTTAAAAATGAACCCACTTACACATTATTCAAAGACAAAAAAGGGACACGCTTTTTTCATGATCACATGACTCTAAAATTGCACAAGTGATTTTATGAATTATTCTACATTAACTCAAATTATCTTTGGGCTGACTTCAATAGGAGTGTTACTTCCGTGCTTAAAGTTAAGTACATAGAATCATAGAAATGAATGGCTGTAAAAGAACACAAGATGTCTCAAGTGCTTTTTTGCATCAGGGTAAGAATGCTGATCACCTTGCTGGCTGGCTCAAGCCTTGTACTGCAGAATATTTGCAGAAAATGAATGTTAATTTTATTAGCACAATAATTCACAGACAAAACAGATTCTAAAACTTACATTCATCCAATCAGGGAACAGAAACATTTCGTGTAACTATAGGTCCAATCTCTAATATTAAATACAATAAACTACTTGAAAACCACCTTCAGACAAAGAATGATTTGCAGAAATCATTAGGCTAATATGTTTTAAAAATCAGGATCTGTGTGCCAACAATTTATATATAGAATAAAAAGCCAAATTCATTTTTACAAATATCCCTTGTTATAAATTATTCATCAGCTTTGGTTCTAAGTAGCATTGGGCCACAAAAAAGAACATTTCATTTCATATTTTTCAAAACTGCTAGGGACTGAGAAAAGTGAGAAAAAAGAAGGTGAAGGAACAGGACCTGGACAGGTTAAATAGCCACAGAACAAATCTCATAACCACAGAGACTTAAATCTTCATATTTTGAGTACTGCATCTTTTGTGCTCCTGAAATAGCACTTATTAGCTTCTCATGTGACTTAAACCCAATTCACTTAATTAAATTAAATTAGCCTCACTGGCCTGGGAAATGTTCTATTTAAAACTAAAACAACAGCTTGTGAGCATGGATTTCCCCAAACTCATATCATGTCATTTTTGAAAAATACCACCTGTACCAAAACACTAAGCTCCTGATTTCCTTTTCTTTCTGACATTTCCTGATACTGGTTTCCACAGTTACAAGGAGCTTTCGGGTCCTTGAGTCTTTCTTTTCTCAGAAAAGACAGAATGGTGCCGCATTCACCCAATGGCAACAGTCCATATCTGTTCCCGCCTAGTGAGAAAGAAACCTTCGAGGTTTTGTGTAGGCTTATTAGTCATTTAACAAGTTGATGTTCTCCACGCATGCCCTACTGTAATCTCTCATTTATTGTGAATGGTAATGGTGTTTCTGCGTTCTGAGCAAAATTCACCTGTGGTTCAGCGGGTCAGCACAAGGCCCTTCACACCACTTAAACCCATGAGGAGGAAGTGGAATGGCAGGATAAAATGGACATGCCCGTGTTTACTGTGCACTAAGGAATGGGTTTCTTTGCCACTCCCTCGTAGGCTGATGTGGAAGGGCAGTGAATGGCACTTGCTTAGTTCAAACTAACATTCCAGTGGGCCATGCTAGTTCGAATTAAGCTAAAATTAGTTCAAATTAGTTAGCTCGAACTAACTAATTCGCACTAATTTTAGCAAGTGTAGACATAGCCAAAGAGGGCTGTGAGTGCTATTGCAGGCTTTAGGCTGAAATGGAGCTGTGAGGTGGCTATCCAGCAGCCCCGGCTTTGGGAGATAGATCTTTTCTCCATATCCACTCTGTGCTCCATCTCCATAGTTACTCAGCACTGCTTGGGCTTTATGCAGCTGGATCGGGTTTTGCTTTTCTGGAATATGAAAGGACAGAGAAACGAAATATATAATTGGACTATCTTACTTATCTTCCTTTCATGCCATTTGTAATTAACTTCACTTGCTGCCCAATTATTGGTTGTTTGAATGTTTAGTGATCCCTTTCCTGACACTTACAGGAAAGGGCTATTGTTCCTGTGCTTCCCTTACAGAAGTTCCTGAGTTTCTAGTTGTTGTTCATTTAAAGAAAACATTTCTGAAGAAAGTGATTGGTCTTGATTCATTAAATTATGAGTCTTGTAACTTCAGTCAGGATGAATTTGTCAACTTTTCAACTCATAGCCCTCTGAAAATGAAACTTTCCACAGCTGGTATTTAGCCATACATATTTACAGAGGGTTCCTATAAATTTGGGCAGAAAAAACTCTCTTTATGCTTCCAACTATCAGTCCTGCCAATCAGTTCTAAAAGATAGCAGCGTGATACATCCATCAGTATTTAGAGGGAAAGAACAATATATATGTTGTGTGATATAATTCAGGTTTGACATTTATCCAACAATATTCATCTAATGGCTTCACAGAAAAAAAGCCATATTGGGCCAGAGGCTGAGCTAATAACTAGAACATTTGCTTGGGTCAAAATAACTTCAGGCCCAGAGAACTCATTCCCCAATCACGGTCCATCAGCTACACAACCCCTATTTGTAATGCTTTCTTGTCCTGCCAGTGGGGGTAGAAAGGGCAACAGAGTGCATCTCCTTAATATATATTAGAGAGAGACAGTGAATGGATGAAAGGCTGTGAGTGGGGGGTTCAAAAAAATGTGGAGGCGCACAGGATTATAGTGGAGGCAGGGAAAGCCAGGTATAGATAAGTCACCTCTGAAAAGCTTCAATGAAAACAAATAAAGAGACCCAAGCCTAGAAAGCAGCTCTTCATAAAAACACCCTTAAGTCACACAGCTATTGGGGAAACAATGCACATATCACAGAGTGCAGCTGTCGGAACTAGGGAGGCTGGGATTGCTGCTGCACCCCCTCCCTTGAAGTGGTTTCCATCATATACAGGTTTACAGTTTGGTTCAATAGCTCTCAGCACCCCCACTACAAAAACTGTTCCAGCACCTCCCCGGCAGAGAGGCAGGGGCAGGTGGATTGGGTCTGGGTCTCCACCGCCTGCAAAGGTAGATGGCACAATTCTTCGAAAAAGGACAGGTTACCAACACTACTGCCTCCCCTACAATAGAAAAACTTGTCAATGTTGAAAAACAAGAGAGTCCTGTGGCACTTTTAAAGACTAACAAATTTATTTATCGCATGAGCTTTCGTGGGAGAAAATCCCACTTCGTCAGAAGCTTTGAAGTGGGATTTTCTCCCACGAAAGTTCATGCAATAAATAAATGTGTTAGTCTTTAAAAGTGCCACAGGACTCTCTTGTTTTTCTGCAATAGACTAACACGGCTACCCCTTTGGAACTTGTAAACATTGGTTAGTTTGCTCCCATCTAGTTTTAGAGCAGAGTAACATGCTTTGCTGGGTGTTGTCCTGTCTGTTATGTCCTGTGTATCTGACTGAGATGGGAGATATGAAATTTATTCAGCTAAATGTGCATTCAGATAACAGTAAGGCTTTTGCATGTAAATGCTGCTCATTAGGGGCCATGGCTTCCATTTAGATAATGGGAGATTTTGGATAAAAAGAGAGGGAGTGTACTGTGCAGACCCTTGCAGATATTATCTTCATTATAAACAGTTGAAATCTGGAGCTTTTTTTTTTTAAATACTGTACATTTTGAGAACCACCTCAACAGATAAGTGGAACAGTAACCACTGAAAGCTGCTCACTTTCTTGGCAAGCCATATTCACTAAAAAGTGGTATGTATCAAATTTCAGAGCCTAATTCATGTTGGCCAGAGCAAAAATGTATCATACTGTAAAGTGACCAGTTGTTTATAAGAACTAGTTGCTAATAGCTTTCTATAGAAGTGAAGATGTTGCTTTTGGATGCCCGGGGCTTGCTCACACAAAGGACTGATCACCCCGACCCTTGAGCGAACAATTTACTTAAACACACCATTGACTTCAATGAGACTTCTTGTGGGCTTAAAAATTAAGTGCATGCTTCGGTGCATTGCTGGATCTGGGCCGGCACCTTACCTTAAATGTTTAATCTTAATATTCATCTTTCTGAAAGTTTTGTACACACACACCACAATGAGGGATTCATTTTATATGAAAGACATAAGACAGGTGCTGACATCGTCTCATTAAAGAGTTTGTGCCACTTTGCACAAGGATAGGGGTGTTTTCCTCCAAAGTACATGCTCGTTTGTTCTGACATATGTCTGCTAGAAAACTGGTTCCTAACTGCTCTATAGAGTTAGCTAATAAGAGACATTATATTGGCATAAAATCGAACAGAAAACCATCAGCTTGTGTACATGACTGTAGCTCTGATGACAATGGAGATGAGACCAGTCTATATGAGTTGAGGATCTGGATCTGCTGACCACTTGTTGTCATTAAAGAGTTTGTGCCACTTTGCACAAGAATAAGGATGTTTACATCAGTAGCCTGGTCAAATTCCAATGCAAATAAATATTTTCCTCCTACTTTGAACTCCCTCTGCAGATTTAGTTGGACAAGGTATTCTTCACTTCCTGTCCTATTGTTCTTTCAAACAGCTGAAATAAGCCACTTTTTCATCTAAATATATAGCTACATTTTACAGATTTAATGAACTTTTTAATACTTAATCTTAAAATACTGTGTGAAAAATGTGGCCACTCTGTATTGCTGGCAGATATTTAAGATTGCATGTTCTGTGTTTGTATTGTAATGACACATGCTGGAATAAAACATTATGACCTTGCAAGTAATACAAGGTGAGACTGTAATAGTTCAGTATATGAAAGAAGAACTGATATCTGGAGGAAGAAAAGAAAAATAAGCTCCCAGTTCAATGGGATGTATCCTGTACATGATAGCCCTATTTTCAACTCCGTTCAGAGCACAGGCCCAATTTTACAAACTGGTTTTCCGAAGTACATGCTTGTTTGTTCTGACATGTGTCTGCCAGAAAACTCATTCCTAACTGCTTCATAGAGTTAGCTAATAAGAGCAATTATATTGGCATAAAAAATGTGGAAAATCATCCGCTTGTGTACATCAATTGTAGCTCCATTGATGACAATGGAGATCAGACTGATGTAGATGAGTTGAAGATCTGGATTATATTTTTTAACAACTAAATTAAAATAATCAGTCATATGGAGAATAACAGTGTGAGAGACAGGAAATTTAAGCAGTATAGTGAGAGAACATATACGTTAAAATAAAAGTTATAGGCCAAATGTTCAGCAAGGGAAATGGATATAGCTCCGTGGAAGCCAATGCGGCCATGGCAAGTTACACCAAGGATCTGGGCCATAGAGATAAAGTTATTAATTCATCCTACTGCTGTAAATCTGTAATTATTCTTTTCTTTGAATGGTCATCACAGGGCCATCTTTTTCTATTACTGTGCTAATGTCAACAGAGTTACATTAGTTCACAGCGGAGAAGGAAATCTGGCCCAGAGACTTAAAATGCTAAGTTATTAAAAGACTACAGCAGTTTACCTTGTGACACTTGTAATTTACAGACGATGTAGTGGCATTTACAATGGGAAGTGTTGCACCAGTCAGTCCCAAAACACAGTTAGAAATAAGGCAGACTGAATTAACAATATAAAGCATTTTATTTCCTGGGTGTTTTTGTTATCTGCACCTTTCTTGGTCTTCTGATCTATGGTTGAGTGGGTCAGGAAGTGATATAAAGACACCCCTTTTGTTCCATGTGTGGAAATTTTCTAATTATAGGGCTGCATTGACAGTTTTCCACTCTTGTCATGGCACTTCACACCATTTATGTAACTTAACCAGCAAGTAGAAGAAAACACCTCTCAAAATCAGTTAAATAATGAGGAACAAAATGCATTCTTTTATCTTTCTGTCAAGTGAGGCACAGTCTATTATCTGCTACAGTCTGCGGCTGGAATCACCGTCTCCTGAGGCCAGAGTTTTACAGTCTGATTAGTCTATAACTTCCTGCAGTAAACCACCATCAAGAGTCAAACATTAAAGAGGAAAATAGATTCAAGGAGAGGCTTTAAGCTCCAGCATTGACATTTATAGCTTTTATGGTATCGCACAGACTCTGGCTTTATAAATATAGATATAGATACAGATTTCAAGGGTGCTGAGCACTTCTACCTCTATTGACTTTCACTGGCATTGTGGGTGCTCAGCTGCTCAAGCAATGTGTGTAACAGAGTGACAGGAGTAGGAGAAAACAACTGCAGATTACTCTGATGTTGTGAAGCCTGTTTTACTTTTGAAGAAAGCTTTAGCTAAAGAATGTTCAGTCTCAATGAAAAAAAGGGCTTACATAAATCCAGGGCTCTGTGGAGGCAGTGGAGAATTTAATACCCTAGGCCATTTCACTTAGGAATCAACCTGTTCTGAAAGCCTGGTTATGGTCTCAATGACACTGAAAACAGTGATCTCATAGATGATCCTGACCGCATAAGTGCTCCATGCACAGAACCCCCATTAAAGTCACTGGTAACTTGGCATATAGAAACAATGGTGAGATCAAGCCACTTTGTCCTTAAGACAAAGCAAAATCACCACATGTAGTTTGGCACCAGAGTTTCTGTTTTCCGAGGCCTAAGGATTAGAATAGCAGGGAATCCATTAAGGTATTTAGGGTATTGGCAGTGCTGTTGAGTTCATGGACCCCTGGCTGGAAAGATCCTAGAGTCAATAAATAATGGAAATAGCACCATTTTATAATAAGATAGGGTTAAAATTATTCTAGGAAAAATGAGATGTAACTTACTATTCTATGTTCACACAAAGTATCACTCCATCTCTTTAAAATTTCCTTTAATGATAAAGGTCTATTTATTAGCAAATGGTTAAAGGCAAAGATATAAACGTAAATTTGCCTTTGGTGTATAATAACCAGCAATCAGAGCATCTTATTGTGGATCGGCTCTGGCACACTCTGCCAAAACTCACTGAACCCCTCTGCCAGCACGCCACTATTTCACTCAAGAGGCTGATTTTTTTTTTTCAGATTTCTTTGCCATGAAGACCAGAAGAAACCCTAGTCTCTGTTTAGATTTTTACCTCGTCTGTAAGCCTTACACCGACTGACTTGTGCAAAAAGGAGTCACAGTCTGCATTAGAACTCAATCTTCCTGGTTTTTCTTCTTTTGGCTCTAATTATTAGTTTCTAGCCAATTTTACATTACAGTAAAGGACTCATTTTCAAAAAAGGCACCTAAGTTACTCCTGCAAAGATATAGGCATTAGTGTGCAAAATTATCAGCTTGTATCCACATAAGGGGTATGTTGGTAAAATGCATTTAAGTGACTATTACTGAAAATTTGGCTTTAAGAGTCAAATAATTGTGACTTACAGTTGCACAGTACTTGAACTGAGGGTAGAGAGTTGGAGGAAAAGGAGAGAAAATCAATACCTTCACTTCTTACTACTCCCATTTGTAAACAAATGTAGATGAATGGGAAGGGAAGACCATCCATCACTTTCCTCCATTTCAATACTGCACCTATTTATTCTATATACTTCTGCAACAGTAAAATCCAGTAGTTTGAAATGCTTGGGGTCAGCTGACAATCAATATCCTAAACCTCTACCTTGCTAATGCTCCATTTCTCTCCCTCATGGTGGTTTGGGATGATGGCATACAACGTTTTAAATTTAATTCAGGACAGCCCTGCAATAAAATACATGCCAGCCTGTTTAGAATGACAATACAATACCGGAATGCAAAAAAATTGAGTAGGGTCACTCAACAAAGTGCTATTCATTTTTTTTAACAGTTTGCTTAAGTTGGGCCCCATAATCAGACAGTATGACTACTTCATGTACTGTAGAATAAATCATAAAGAACATGAGGACAGAAAAGGCTAGTTCAGCTATACGTTACTGGTCTTCATAGTGTTCACTTATGGAGCAATTGCAAAGAACATTAAGTCCCTCCACTGAGATATCTACTGAGTAAAATTTTGTGGCCTGTAGTATGCAGGAAGTCAGACTAAATACATGGTTTTCAACCTTTTTTATTAACTAAATCAAGGTAACGAAGACCACAAGTGGAAAACTACTGAACTAGATGGTCAGAGCCTTCTGGAATGAAAACTTTTGAATCTGTGAGAGACTGGGAAAATGTATCCAGTTTATAAATATGAATCATATTGAATATATTAGTCCTGTCTTGGATACTATAAGGACCATGGAAAATGTAAGGACTATGGAAACAGTTGAAAACTATGGTGCTGGAAGCAGGGAGATGGGGAGATCATGTCCCGCAACATTTAAAAGTGGGAGGGCCCCCCATTTTTTAACCTGGACATAGTTTGGAGGGAACATAGGGCAGCACTGCCCCCACAAACTGCATGCCTCAGGCAAACATGGAGTGGCACCAGCAGGAGTTGTTACCACTGTATCAGCTCCTCCACTGCGAAGTGCAGTCACTGCTGCTGTCACTCTGCCCCTGCCTGAGACTTGCAGTTTGAGAGGGGAAATACTGCCCCCTGCACCCTCAAACTATGTCCATGTTAAAATGTGGGGCCAGGGCCCCTGACCTCCCCAGTTCTATTGCTGGTGGCCCACACTTCTACAAGGGTTCTGGCAACCATGGGTTGGAAATCTTGCTTACTGGAGCTATTAAACTTCCCAGAGGCGGCTTTTGGGGTAGGCAAAGCAGGAGCACACCTAGAGCAGTAAGGGGCCCCATTGCCTGCTTCACCTACCCCAAAAGCCACGCCTACCTCGGTCAGCAGCAGGAGGAGGAGCTGGTTCAGGGGCCAGGGCTGTGTCAGAGGGAGCTGGGGCTGGAGTAATGGGGAGATGGGGGCAGGAGGAGCAGGGCCATAGAGGGAGCCCCTGTGGGCCTATAGGGGGCCCCTCAAGGGGCCTTCGCCTAGGGCCCCCAATAGCCAAAGGCCGCCTCTGAAACTTCCAAGGTCTCCACAGTGGTGTGAGAGTGTTGTGTTGAGCTCAGCTTACACCTGGGCTGGAGAGTGACACATTCTATAACCTATTAGCATTTGCTGAAGAGATACAGGCAATCAAAGGAAAGTGACTCAAAGAGAGCAAGTGGAAGCCATCAGTGGTATGTGACAGAGTCCTGATCCAAAGCCCGTTGAAATCCACAAAAAGACTCTCACAGACTTCAGTGGCCTTTGGGTAGGAAAGCAGTGTTTTAAGCATGAAGTTACTGGAACGGTTTATCAAAGAGTGTTAAGTAAAATGTCCAGGGTTTCTCTTGGTTTACATTTTCAAGGGCACTTTCACAAGGAAATGGGTTAGAAATATACAATGAAAGTTAAGACTCAGTTTTTGTCTCTAAAAGAATAAGGAGTCTAGTGGCACTTTTAAAGACTAACAACTTTATTTATTGATAAATAAATTTGTTAGTCTTTAAAAGTGCCACTAGATTCCTTGTTTGTTTTGCTGAACTAGACTAACATGGATACCCCTTTGGAATTTTGTCTCTAGTTCCATCAAATCAAGGATGGCCCAATAGTATTGGCTTTGCAGCACCCAAACATAACCGCTGTACTCATGCACTCACAAACTGGGACTGTTTGCACTGAGCAATGGGCTACACCACCTGAACAAACCTTATTTGCATTCTTTTAACTAACAGGATTATAGGTTTTTCTATATTAAGGCAAGAAGGAAACATGCTAGTTTTAAATGGATCCTACCTTCAACAAACAGGTGTCATCAAAGCTCAAGTCTCCCCAAAGAAGCAGCAGAACTCAACAAGAAATGAGCTGGATGCTGAAAACTCTTTTTATAAAGCTACTTTGGTTTTCCATAAGATAAAAACCTTTCTTCCATGCAAAAATGTTTATCATTGAATAGGGGCTTGTTTTTAGAAATATATTATGAAATTTCTCACAGAGAGAAAATATAAATGTGCTTGGAACCTTTTTTCATTTGTGGACCACTAAAAATTTCAAACGACGTGAGAACGCCATTGAAAATCTTAGACATAGTTTGTGAACCGCCAGGAGTCTGCTAACCACATGTTGAAAACCACTGTACTAGAAAAAAGGCTTCATTAAATTGTTTTCATTGGAGTAATTTATTATCTAACACGGTGGTTTTAAAACTTTTTTTCTTGGGACCCAGTTGAAAAAAATCATTTATGCCCATGATCCAACAATTACATGTTTGAGCAATGCATTCCAGTCTTTCAGTGGTAGGAGCAGGGGGCGCCATGAGACCCAGTCCCTGAGGGTCTGCGACCCAGTACTGGATCAGGATCTGTGGTTTGAAAACCACTGACCTAACAGATTATATTAGCTAGCCAGTATGTTGTACTGAACTAGAATATTTTCCTTTGTGTGGCCACTAAGTGGCAGGCTATTATGATATTATGATATATCGCTTCTCGGCCTAATAAGGCTAAGATCAAGTGTTGTGAATCTTCCATCTCCATGCGTGGACATATGGGGATTAATCTATGTGCTTCATGGGCCATAATTACATTTGGTCTGGCCTTCAAATATTATTCTCGGGAGTGCTGTCCTGGTAGTTCCAATGTAGTTAAGGCTACATCAAGGAATTCAGTTTTAGCAGGAGCTTTAAACGTTTCTTTCATAAAAAATCTCATTGGAAGAGCAAAAACCAATATATAAAGTATACACTTTGAGTACTGCTTGGCTTTTCCCATGATGGCTTGATGAAAAACAGACTGATATAAAAAGAATAAAAAAGTTCAAAAATCACTTCTGCCAAGTTTTTTAGTGGATCATCTCATTTTTCTCTGCACTTTTTGCAAGACATTTCAGACACCCTGGGACCTGTTCTTTGGCTTCATTGTGGGTCTTCATTAGCTGATTCCTGAAATATCAATGCTTTATACAGAATAGAGTGACAACAGAGTCTTGTGGCACTTTTAAAGACTAATAGATTTATTAATCGCAAAGCTCATGCGATTAATAAATCTGTTAGTCTTTAAAAGTGCCACAAGACTCTGTTGTCTTTCTACAATAGACTAACACGGCTACCCCTTTGGAACAGAATAGAGTGTTTGTCTACAGAGGATTTTCTAACGCTATAATGGAAAATGTGTGTGCCAACCCTCAACTGTCAAAGTTTTAAACTGGTAACAAATCTGTTTTGAGAAACAAATAATTTCTATCCATCTATCCAGGCTCTTATATTGGTGTCTATTGACATAACGTTTGAGAGTCTCTTATTACACAGCACTGCCATTTTAATAAAGTCCTTTAATCTACTCACCATACCAAATGAAAAAGAGCCAGTCTTTTTTGAAGAGAAATGCCTGATTCCCAAGCCCCAGTATCTTTTTCATTTTGTGTAAACTGATTTTGTGCACACTTGGGTCTGACAATGGGAACTATGTTGCATCTTTTTTTAGATTAATTTTAAGACCAGCCAGGAAGAGCTCAACTATGGAGGATTCTATATTTATACTATTTTCCTTTTGAATAAATGCATATCAACATCCCTTGGGTACCAGTCATATTCAAGACAAGTTAAAAAAAAAAAAAAGCACATCCCTCTTGAAAATCATTCCAAAGTCAGAAGGAAGCTATTGTCTTATCCTTAGGGAGACTGCAGGAAGCACTGGAAAATTACAGAGGTGAGAAAGTTGTAATATCCACCATGCCCTGTGTTTGGTTTGAGGTGGCGGCTCATTATCCATGTCTGTAAGGAATGCAGTGTGTTTTCCCTATTCCTATTATCCTACTCAAAAGTATTGATCAGCATTTTTCATCAGTGGCAGGCTCACATGGATACAGAAACTTACCTTGTTGTAGTCAGCCATTTGGAGCCTGCCCATCTTAGGGCATGTGGCACAAAAAAGATTGTAAATCTCCTTTATATCACTCTGATCCACTGGTGCTAATCTAGTCCCAAGACAAATATGAGAAGGTTGACCAGATTTTGCACAGCAGAGATAAATTTGATCTGTGCACTAAAAAACAAACAGACAAAAGGAGATTAATTGTTAGCTGGATTATGAGAGGATCCCAAAACTGACACTTAACAGAACAACCTTGTCAAGTGCAATTTTATAAACTCTTTAGATGACTTTTCTCTCTCTCTCTCTCTCTCTCTCTCTCTCTCTCTCTCTCTCTCTCACACACACACACACACACACACACACACACACACACACACACACTGGGTGTGTCTACACTTGTAAATTAAGTCGATTTAAGCTTGCTTAAATCGACTTAACCTTGCTTAAATCGATTAATTTACTCTGCATCTAACTACACTTTCCTTAAGTTGAATTAAGCAGCTGCTTAAGTCGACTTAAGGAAAAATTAAGTCGACTTTCTAAAACCTCCTTTTAAGTCGACTTTCTGCTTAAGTCGACTTTCTAAAGTCGACTTAAGCCAGTGTAGACGTGGAGTACCCCTAAGTTGACTCTAAGTCAACTTAGGGGCCTCCAGGGCTTCCCCACTGCCCTCCCTGCCAGGGTGGCTGGCACAGGGAGAGCCTGGCATGCCCCCCCAAAGGGTGCCCACCCTGCCCCTATGCTCTGCCAGGGTCCCTGTCCTGTTTTGCTCCATTGTACCAAGGTACAATGCGGCAAAGGCTGAGCCCCCTGGCACTTGGCAAGGGGTGCCCCCCTCTGCCACCGTGGACCTGTCCTAGGTCCTCCTAGCCCCTACAAGTCGACCTAGGCATCCAGTGTGGACGCTCTATGTCGATTTTGTAGGGTCCCCTCAAAGTCGACTTAAAATTTGAGCGTGGACATGCTAAGTCGACTTAAATTAACAAGTGTAGACATAGCCACTATGACTTACGGATACAAAGAAAAAGAAGAAAAAAATATTAATTGGTACACATCTTTGACCTAAGTTGATTTCCAAAATATTGCTCATAAATTAAAAGAGGGCTTGCACTACCCAAAAGTGATTCAGTTCTCTTTTCTCAGGTTAACCCTTTACAATTTACTGCAGAACAGTATGAAAAGGAGTGCATAAAAGCTGTTTAAAGGAAGTGAGCAGGATGAACCTGAATTTAAGAGCTTCTTTAGAATTTAAAGTTGTCACAATGTAATTTATGTCTCACCAAGGAGATGGGAGGTGTGAAAATGAAGATCCTCATACATGGATTCCAGAGTTGTTCACTACTTCCTTGAAAATACATCAGACTTCCTCAAACATAATGCTGTGGTAAGATGCTAATTCTGTAAAGAGCAGTCTTGAGTTATGTAATAATTATTTGGCATAAAGAGGGGATCCTGAGTGGTCGGGACTTCCAGAAAGCCTAAGCAAGAGCTAATGACCAAACAAAGCCATGGCATTATCATTTTATGATTGGTTAGCCCAGTGAAGAATGCTGTAATCTGATCAATTTTTTTAAGAGCGAGGATGGAATTGTGAAGTTACGATCACACCCTGCCTCCCAAGTTACACAGTTCAAGGCTGTAGTCTGTGCAAAGAATTTACAAGACAGATTTAGATGTGACATAAAAGGAGGTGTAAGTTTCATGTTGGTAAGTAGGTGTGATAGAATGTAAGGTCATGTAAGTTATCATGGGATTGCAGGAGGGGCATGTAACAGGAGGGTGCAAGACGGCAGGATGAAGTAGGCCTTTATGCCATCTTGAGGTCAGGCTACCACTGAAGACAAAAAAGTTGCACTAGGAGAGAATTTGGCCCAAAGTATAGAGCCGATAAAGGTAATTTATGAAATACGTAAAGTACAGTTACCTATGGACAGGCTTTTGGTAGAGGTAACAGTGCTAGAAGTTAATCAGTTAGTACATTCATAAATTTTACTTGCATTTTAAACTGGAAAGTGAATTTTGGTATATGACTGCAGTAAATATACATACACATTGTGGGAAGAGATCCTGAGTCAAAGCTGTTAGCAAAAGGGAAGCAGCTGTTTACAATGGATCAGAGGCCTTCTTCATGAAGCCCCACTTTGCTTTTGGCTGAATAACAGCAGAACCAGACCCTGAGTTTCCTATTATACTGATTGACCCTTTTGTTGCCAAAAATGACTGGAAATTAGAGCAAACAGTTTGTTTTGCAGTTCCGCTGGCCACTTTTGGGATATGCTTGTTCTGAAAACACTAACTCTTCATATATATATATATATTCCAATTAGTTCTGCCTAAGAGGCTGCCATTTTAAAGCAACCTTCTGTCCTAAAAACTCTAGAAAGTATCCCTGAAAATATTGAACACAATTCTGCTTCCTATGTAGCAAAAGATCACTTCAGTGAAGCCACTGAATGTTGACAATCCCTTGAGTGTAGGTTTCTAAATCAGGTTTTACTCTACTTAGTCTTTGTATTGAGATATCAAGCCATACTTGTTCAAAGTGCCAGATGAACATATCCTAAGTCATCCTTACATCACCCCCTTGAGGCTGGAAAGAATACAGGTCTGTATCATTGTTAGAACTCGAATAATTTGAAGTTTAGAAAAACAAATTGTGACATTTTAGAGATTTTTTTTTCCATTTTTACATCAGCTAAAAATGTTATAAACTCAGAGGTCAGAAGAAGGGACCAATATGATCATTCTAGTCTCATGTCCTGCAGAATGCAGGCCACAGAACCTCACCTACCCATTTCTGTAATAAACCTCTAACATAAGAATGAGTTATTGAAGTTATCAAATCATGGTTAAAGACTTTAAGGTACAGAGCAGGGGTCGGCAACCCCCGGCACGTGTGTCAGAGTGGCACGCGGAGCCACTGAGGCTCCCCCACTGGCCCCGCAAATGGCGCAGCCAGCAGCTGGGGCGCAGCTGAGGGTCCTTGCTGGCCCCATCCCCTGATGGATGACAGGAGGGGAGGGAAAGTGGGAGGGGAGTGGGTCGCGTCGCCCCGGCCTGCCCAGAGCCACGCCGCAGCCGGCAGGGCAGAGCCGGCCCCGGCCATGACCGGCAAGAGGGTTGGTCGGGTCGGCCTGGCCAGAGCTGCCGCTGCCGGCGGGCGGCCTCTGGTTCCTGGCCCTAGCTCCCGGTGGGCCGAGCCAACTCACCCTCTTGCCAGCCATGGCCGGGGCCGGCTCTGCCCTGCTGGCAGCGGCACAGCTCTGGGTGGGCTGGGGCAACGCGACCCGCTCCACTCCGCTCCCCTCCCCTTCTGCTGTCCAGCAGGGGGCGGGGCCAACAGGGGCCAACAGCCCCGCACTGCCCCTGCGGACGGGAGCAGGCCCCAGGGCCGGGAACCGGAGGCCACCCACCAGCTGATGCCGGCCCTGAACCTGGCCGGCAGGGCATCTGAAGCCTGGCCCTGCCCCCTTTTGGCCCCGCCCCCAGCACCTGCTGAAGGTGCGGTGGGCGGGGCTGGCACAGGGGCCGGCAAAGGTTGCCGACCCCTGGCACAGAGAATCCACCAGCAAGTGAGCCATGTCCCATGCTACAGAGGAAGGTGAAATCCCCTCACAGCCTTTGCCAATCTGCCTTGGGAGAAAATTCCTTTCCGACCTCAAATATATAAATCAGTTAAACCCTGAGCATGTGGGCAAGACTCACCAGCCACACACCCAAGAAAGAATTCTGTGTAATAAATCAGAACCCACCCCATCTAACATCCCATGTCAGGTCATTGGCATATCTACCACTAGTAGTCGAAGATCAGTCAATTCCCAAAGTAGGTAGTCCCATCATAGCATCGCCTCCATGAATTTATCAAGCTCAGTTTTAAAGCCAGCTAAGCTTTTTGCCCCCACAGTTCCCCTTGTAAGGCTATTCCAGAACTTCTCTCCTTTGATGGTTATCATTTCCACATCCTCTGGGCCCATATAAAGAGAGCGATCAAATTAGTGATGGGATTAGTGTGGGGCTAGGCAGAGGAAAAAGCAGGTTTTTTACGTAAAAGAGAAAATACTTTGATTCTATTACTCATCACTCAAGCTATCACCTTTTAATACTTTCAGGAGAACTTCATAGCCTTAAAGCATATAAAAATGTTCTCATGGAATGATATGGTGGAATATGCCTTTGAAACATACAAACAGATCTTTTGCTTGTGTGAATCAGCATTGCTCCATTGACTTCAGTAGAGCTACATTGACTTACATTAGCTGATTCATAATTTGGGACTGTGGGAAAGACTGTGTGCCTCTAGGTGAGGGATGCTGAATGATGTACAAACGTAATCTGAGAAACAATTAAGCCCAGCTCAGGTGTCACAAGTGTTGTTTGATTTCTACACTTATCAAGCTGATGACAAGTTAAGGCTATGAGATCCAACCCTAAAAATACCTCTCTCTCTTCTTCCAAAGGGGGAGCCGTGTCAGTCTAGTTCAGCAAAACAAACAAGGAGTCTAGTGGCACTTTTAAAGACTAACTGTCTTTTGTGATTCCTCACAGTATGATTTGGAAATGTGCTGATGAAACCATGCTTGATGCAATCCTTCCATTCTTCTAAGGTGGAATCAATTAGCATTAAAGTTGTGTACTTAACAGAAAAAAACCTTACCAAAAAACACCCTAAAAGAAAGGCATCACTTGGGCTGTTTGTTCATATGGAATGTATTAGTCACACAAACACAGGGAGAAAAGATAGTATTACAGGTGAAGTCCCACAATTCTTCCAATGAAAGAGAATTTGTTTCCCTTCCTGTTTTTTCTACTTACTCTTAAATACTTGACCATTGTTACACATCGGCATGTATTCTGGTCGGACTCCAGTTTTCTCCCTCCCATTAGACATAGTACATTTTGTATCTTTGATACTGTTCTTAAACTTTTAAAAAAAGTTGCTGCTGCAGGCAGTACTGTGACATGTTCTGACAGCTACATCCCAGGGAAGCCCTCCTTGACCCTGAAACCAAAGCTACTTCATGGGCCAGTGAGTGAAATTAAACTTTTAGAGATGGAGTCAAAAGTGCACTTTCTGAAAGAAAAACATGCTTTTTAAAAAGTTGTTTCTTCCAATGACCTTTGATTCTCCTGTTTACACTTTTCCTAGTTTCTTTTTTGATGGACCAAAAAAAGAAGCAACTGAGTCTAATAAGAGAGCTGTGTTACTAGATCTGAAAAAATAAAGCTCTATTCAGTTCTGAGAATATGAATCTCTCTGCAACCTGATCTTGTAATGAGCTGATCTAACTGTGATTAAATGAATGAATAGTAAATCTCTGTGCACCATTCCTCGTATCCTTCCCTCAAACACCAAACCTAACCTTCCATAGCTTTTGGTCCCCATGTATAGGAAGGAGATAGCAGTGGATTGAGTGACATGACGTATGTTTCATGAATCATTTCTCCTCTTTGGGTTCTGCACCAGAGGTGATACAAATGAAGTTGGTGCTAACCTAATGTGCTCCTCATCTTTCCGTTCAGAATGGAATCCAGGAAAAGCAGAAGCAGCAGAGTCAAGAGGCGGTCCAGGAGTTAGTACTGAGGAGTGGTGTCCATTATCTTTAACCTGAGTGCCAAAGGGTATGTCTACACTGGAAGCTCTGCTAAGTCGACTTAAAGTTGACCTTGTTAAGTCAGCTTAGAGAGTCCACATTGAAAAATCCTGTCGACTTCCTGTGTCCACACTGGCAGGTGCTTGATCGATGTAGGGGTGGTGTGTTGTGGGTGGCAGCCTAGAGGCCAATTAGGTCGACTTAAGGGCTTTCCCCGTCTACACTGGCTTAAGTCGAGTTAATAAGGTCAATTTAAGCATTAAGTCGCCCGTAAGAGGTGGTGTTATTAAGTCAACTTAAGGAAACACTTAAGTCGACTTAATAAAAGCCCAATGTGGATGCAGGAGTCTGTAGGTCGACTTAACCTTCCTTAAGTCAACCTAAGGCTCCTGTGTAGACGTACCCAAACATATTAATTCCTAAAGGTCAAGAGGCCACAATGAATACTTTGAGATAGGGTCTCTGCTTATTCTTATTCTCAGTCTTATTGCTCAAGTGGTGAAAGTGGATCAGAAACTATCAGCAAATTGCCAGCAGATCAGAAACACTACCACCTAGTGTAGGCGAGTTCCCAGTAGGCATGGAACTGTCATGGCCAGCTCCAGTATCTCTCCTTGCATCCCCAGGGCAGGGAATTTGCCTGAGCTGAGAGAGGACATGCCTGAAGCATACTACAGGAGACAAGGCAGTTGAGTCAGCTTGGGGGTGGTGTCATAATTTTTTTATTTTCTATTATGTATATTCCTGTAGCACCTGGGAGCTCTACTCATGAACCGGGGCAGACCCTGATATGCTAGACACTGTGGTAACACAGAACCAAAAGACAGCCCCAAATTGGTAACATCTCTAAAGCAAAGTGGAACTGGGAAAGGAATTGTGCCTTGATGCTGCTTGGGGAAATTGATGGGGCTAGCGGTTTCCAGCGCAGTTAAGAGAATAAAATAAATGGTTCCCATAAGTAGAAGACCTAGGATGTTAGTGATGGGTCTTGGGCTCATGTGATAGGGACGGATCTTCTGGTCTTTGCAGGCTGAGGTCAGACCTTGTGGCCCTTACAGGTTGAGGTCCCCATCCATTGCTCCCTTTCTCCCCCTCTTGGGGGGAGGGTGCTAAGACTCAGAGAGATCTGAATCCTGGGGGGAAGACTGAAGAGAGTGTATGCCACATTATGAGTTGTATAGGAAGAGCCCTGTAACCCCCACACTGGAACTAATTAAATGCCGTGGATAGGAAAGTATGAGGGATAGGCACATAGCAACCTTCCCTTCAGTTAAAGTTTAATAAAAGTTGTGACCAGTCACTTAATTCCAGGTATGTCTGCAGTGGTGGATTTACAGTGAAACAAACCGTGCCCTGGCATGGGGCCCCCAGAATTCAGGACAAATCTGACAAATGACTGAACTTAATGAGCGTAGCAAATGGTGAAATGGTCTGGGCTTTCTGCATTCTATGAACTTTTTCTGCAAACTGCTCTAAATGTGGCTTTTTGAAGTAGTCTAGAAAAGAATTTGCATCATAATTTTTTCACTGTCTCAGCAATAGCATAACAGCAATGAAGTGTAAGTGCAAGAATGGGTCCACTATTGTGGGGAATTATCCTGGCTCATATACTCCACGGTGAAATTGGTTAGCAAAAGGATCTGAGTCCTCACTTCCACTCCCTTTACCCAGAGGCCTGTCTGACCTCAGGGCTCCCTCCCGCTCTGCTATGTGGTGGGGCCCCTGTAACCCCAATAATGCTGGGCCCTGGATTCCTGGGGGCTCTACTCCCAATCTTGTTGTGGTCATCTCGGGCAGGGGCGAGGGTGTCCCCACTCTGGGGTGCTAACTCTGCAGTGGGTGCTTCCCCGACCCACTAGTTATTGCATATAGTACAAAGCCATCCAATTTATTAAATGAACAGCAAACAAAAATCAAATAAAAAATGAAGGAGAAGAAAAGTTAAAGACAAACACCAAATGCCACCCCCTGGCGTAGGGGCACCGCACATAGGTCTCTGGGATGTAAGAGATGTTCATAGTCTGCTCCTTACATGTCTCAGGCTTCCTGCCCAGGCCATGCCCAGGCCATTTTCTCTGGCAGTGGCCACATGCCCCAGGCTTGAGGGGGGCAGGGCAGGGTCTTTATCCCCAGCCTCAGCCCCCACATCAGGCTCATGATTCCCCCTTCCAGTCTTGGCTGGTGAGGTCCCTCTGCATTGGGCCCTGCCCAGGATCCCCCTTGCAGCTCCAGCCATCATCAATACTTTTATTTTTAAACATTTTTTACATTAGCATAATGAAGGGTTCAACAAATTCCAGACACCAGGTCGCCATGGCGCCCAGGATATTGATGGTGCCTAGCATTGCCCCAGTACCAGGGAGGCAAATGCCCCCTGGTGCCTAAAAAAAGAACCAGCAGTTCTGACAGTTTCAATGCCCCCTCCCCACCCCGCGGCCCGAAAGTGCCCCCGGAAGTGGCTTTTCTTGGTGGCGGGGGGGGATGTATTTTATACACCACGCTGCTGCCAAACGTGTCGGTGACTGGTTTTCGGACGGCGGAGGCCCTGTATACGCTGTGCCCACCACCGAAAGTAGTGCTGGCAGCGGCCTTTCAGCGGCAGGAACCTCCTTCATTGCCACACACCTCGGCATCTCAGTTTTTGGGGTGGCCCCTAGGTGTGTGGTAGATTTGTCAAGGCCTGGCATAATGCAAATACAAGCTTTCATCTAGACCAGAAGTTCTCAAACTGTGGTTTGAGATCTTCATTCAAATCATCCAAGTAGATCAAGGGAAGGCTTTTTAAAAAATAAAATAAAGCGCTTTTATCCAAAGCAGTTTACAATGATTAGCTAACAGTATAAACAACATTTAGAAAGATCATTAAGTGGTCCGCTAAGACCCTCAGCGATTTTTCAGTGGTCTGTGAAAAAAGTCGACTTAAGTCGACAATCAAGTTACGTCACTTTATTTTCCTTTACTTCTTAATGCTTATAATATAGGAGAGGATGAATTAAAAACAGAATGAAAAGCAGGGGGAGATAAAAGAGAGTGTTCTTTTTCTTGGCTGCAACCCTGGCTGGCCGGGATGGGGGCTCAAAATTTAAGCTGGGCACAGGGCCTCACTAACTGTAAATCTGCCACAGCACGTCTGTCCTCATTTTGCCACTATGTCCACATCAAAATGCCTTTGGGGGCTTCTCCTGGATGCTACACTTACACATCGCATCTTGTTCAGTATCTAGGCTCAGTCGGCACTTCTATTTACTATACAGACACACAAAAAGCCATATTAAAAGAACAGTATTAAAGTTGTAAGCCTTCTTACCCAATTAGTGCCAGCCTTTCCCTGCTTCCCCACCAATTTCCAGTCCCAATGTGTTTGCCCACCCAGTCTCATCTTTATCTCCCACCCTGCCTAACACTTCCAGTCTCCTTGCCCAGCCAGCTTCCTTTCCCTTCCGCCGTCTCATCTCCCAATCCCAGGGGATTATTTCCTCCTCCACATGGAATGGGTGCCAGAAGAAAGTCACTGAGGCTATGTCTACACTAGAAAAGTTAAGTCGACTTTAAGTCGACTTAAAGTCGACCTTATTAAGTCGATTTAACAAAGTCGACTTAACTTTTCTAGTGTAGACATACCCCTTGTCGACCTTGTTAAATCAACTTAATGCTTTAAACCAATTTAATAAGGTCGATTTAGGCACTAATCCCCGTCCACACTGGTTTAAGTCGATTTAAGGAATCGACTTAAGCTTTAAGTCGACCTAAAACTAGGTGTTATTAAGTCGACTTAAGTTTTCCTTAAGTCAACTTAAGGAACAGCTTAAGTCGACTTAATAAAAGCCCAGTGAGGACAGGGAGTAAGTTAGGTCGACTTAAGCCTCCTTAAGTCGACCTTATTTGTAAGTATAGACGCACCCTGAGAAGACAGGAGTAATAGGCTTCTACTATTAGCTCCAGTGCCTGCTCCTGTAGGGATGGCATATGTGCAGTCCAGTCACATGCAGGAGCTGTGATGGGATGGCACACACAGAGTCTGTTCAGTACTAGCTAGAGCATGATTAGTAAGGATAGAATCTTTAGAGAGTTTGGCAGGGAAGCTCTAAGAAGTCTCCACTGAGTATGTGCAAAATAAGATTTTTCAAAGACTTTTAACTTGGCCAAATTTGGGTGAATCTCTACAGGGACAGAAAAAGGCATGTTCCTGACTGAAGGCCACCTCCCTGCCAAATTTCAAGACTCTACTCCAAAGCAAGGGGGCACTATATCTTCTCAATAAAAGGTTGCAGAAATTTTTTTAACTCTGCAAAACAGTGTATATTTCCCCCTAGATTCATTCTTGCAAACAGCTGAACTATTTGGGCTGAAATTTTCCAAAAACATTTAACCTGAGGCACACAATCAACATGAACAATTCAGCCCAAATGATTAAAATATGGCAATATTATGAGCAACTGAATATAGGGTCTTGTAATAGGAAGTCTCAGGAAGCCTTAATAATAAGGGTGTTACCTGTCCCAATATAATAATATAGGGTGCATCTACACTTGTAAATTAAGTTGACTTAAGCCTGCTTAAGTCGACTTAATTTACTCTGCGTCTACACTGGGCTTTCCTTAATTCGACTTTAGCTGCTGCTTAAGTCGAATTAAGGAAAAGTTAGACAACAGAGTCCTGTGGTACTTTTAAAGACTAACAGATTTATTTATCGCATGAGCTTTCGTGGGAGAAAATCCCACTTCATCAGACGCTTTGACAATGGGAAACTTACAGAAACTTAAGGAAAAGTTAGTTCGACTTAGTAAAACCTCGTTTTACTTCAAATTAACGCTTAATTCGACTTTATTAAATCAAATTTAAGCCAGTGTAAATGTGGCTTAGCCCTAAGTCGACATAAATGGCCCCCAGGGCTCCCCCACTGACCTTCCTCCCAGGGTGCCTGGCACAGCCAGAGCCTGGCATGCCCACCTACAGGGCAGAACACAGCCCTGCCCACCCCGCTCCTGTACCCTGCTCTTGCTCGGCCCCCCTGTACTCAAGCACAATGGGGAAGATGCTGAGCTCCCTGCCACTTTTAAGGGGATGCCTGGGGAAGGGGGGCACCTCTCAGGGGCACACTTCCCACCATGCACCACTCCCAGGTCCACCTAGCCCCTGCCAGTCGACTTAGGTGTCCAGTGTAGATGTTCTAAGTTGATTTAGCAAAGTCGACTTTGTCGACCTAAATTTACAGTGTAGACATGCTAAGTCGACTTATTCTGACAAGTATAGAGGTAACCATAGTGATTAAAGTTTCATTGCTCCAACGTGAGAAGGTACAGGTTCTATATATATACACGATCTCTCATAACTCAAAAACCTCTAAGGAGATTTTGCTTTATGTTATCATTTATAATGCACTTTTTATCACTTGTATTTGAGCTTAAACTTTCAGGGGGAGAAAAATAAAGAGAAATTCTCCTTTCACCAGAGATCATGCAGAGAAAACTTCAGCCCAACATTTGAGGAAAGTCTGAGTATATAAAAATAAGGGGTTATAATAGTAACTCTTTTGTCATCTTAACTATAGCAGGAAGTTTCTATAATATCGTTATGCTGGTACTGAGTAATAACTCATTGAAACCACATCCATAATATCTGCCTTTCATTCAAGTTAAATGTAAGAAGCAACTGAGCTCCTTTACAGAATAGTTAGCTGAAACAGGAGCCATCACCTAAAACACAGACCACATACAAAGCTTGAGTAGGAGTTGGCCCATGCAGTCTGCGTGGTTTGACTGGGGACTGGATGCAAATGTAGAGCACTGAGTATTGTTTGAGAGAGCTTCATGTATGAGGCTAAGTAGATGGAGAAGGCAGCAAGAAAAAACACATAATATAACTCTGAGAAAAAGCTACCTGAGAGAGCTTTCAGGCAGAGTGCTAGCTGAAAAAAAGCTTGGAACTTTGCTCAAAGGAACTGATTCCTGGTGTTTGATCCCTCCTGTGTTCCAAGAAACAGTACTTTGTACATTCTTTGTAAATAAACAGGATTGCAACAAAGAAATACCCAGCTTTATCATCAGTTTTCTCTTCCTAATAGAAACAACCTGCAAGATTCCAAATATTGGCTAACCACTTTGGCCAAAAGGGATAAGAATATCTTTCACATACAATACTTATTACTTAAATGAGAAGTACTCCCTCTCAGTGTGAAAATTGCCATTGGGCAAATTAGGGTTCTAAAGAAGCATTGTACACGTCTCTGAATCCCCAAAATGCATTTGCCACCCATACAATTAATATGAATTATTTCATTGTACAAAATGCTTGCCATTTCTGACAAATTTATGTGGATAAAACATGAAAGAAAGAAAAACTCTACTGTGCTTTGAAACAACTCTCTCAGCTTTGCCATAACATGAAGGCTAGTTTTAGTATGACAATACAAGAGAAAAAAAAAGGAAATGAAAAAATAATATTAACTCAGCACAATCATTTCAGTACATTTTTGACACATTTTATTGTTTCCTCTTAACCCCATCTTATCTTATCTACAGCTATTTCTATGGCAATATTTTAAAGGAGAAGCCTTTATTGAGCCAATTGTACCTTTCTTTGGGGAATTCCTATTGAAATTCACGATAACACAAAACAATAGAGTTTTTTTCAAAGTATAACACATAGTAATAAAAACAACATAAATTATACTTTAGAAATGTCATCACTGTGGATACATTTTTCCTTAATTAATCACATCAGTTCTTCAAGAAAAACAAGTAAAACCACTGTAGGCCTTTCTATAGAGCTTCCTTATTAAAACAGAAACGGCATTAGGGTGTGGGGAGAGGAAACAAATAACATTCTCTATTTCTCTACAAAGAATGATTTTACAAAATTGAACCTAAGTATCCAAGTCCCAGAGTAGCATGCACAATTACCATGCAGATATTTTCTTTTTCTTATTTAAAATTTAGATCTAATATATGGTATGGTTCCATCTGTATATACCAGGACTACCCTTACTAGGGTTAATGAAGAACAGACCTCACTGAGTCAGTGAGGTAAAATAGACATTCATCTGGAAGACACTGTACATAACAGTTCTTAGTCATTCCCTCATTTCATAGGTTAATTTTAGTGCGCAGTAGGACCAAATTCTGCCCTCATTAATAAGACCGAACCATGCATATCGGGGCAGAATTTAATTTTCAGTATTTAATAAACCATGTAACTATTGAGATCAGTGGAACTAATTGCATAAATAAGGGAGGCAGGATTTGACCCAATACTACAAGCTCTGCAGATAGCATTGTCCTGACAATTTTCACTCCCATCAGTAAGAAAGCCTCATTAACAGCTTCCTGCTCTGTGGCATCACCCTCAAGCCAAATGCTCACATCTACACTAACACTGGCCTTCAAATGACTTCATAGAAAGAGCCATCAATAACAGAAGTATATTTACAATCCAATTTCACATTTTGGATGACTTATCATACAATATACAATCACCAAGTAGAATTTATAATGCAATTCAAATATTATACATGTCCAGTAAAAAAACATAGTCCAAATACTCATCAAAGGGCAGTTTGGGAGATTTATAACAAAATGGTACAGAAATGATACGGTATGGAAATATATCATATATAGGGGAATTGCATAATAAGAATCACATCTAATAGGAAATCTCAGGAAGCCTTAATAATAAGGGTGTTACCTGTCCCACATATAATAATATAGTGATTAAAGTTTCATTGCTTCATCGTGAGACGGTACAGGTTCTATTTGGACAGGGAGGCCCAGAATGCTTATCACTTGTTTTTCTTATAGGCTCAACACCGTCAGATCTCACTGACTTAGATGACTGAGCCCTGCATGTGATCAGACTGGGTTATTTCACTGAATGTTGTTTTATATCTTTACTGCATGAAGTCCCATACAATACAAGTAAATCAAGGCTCAGTCTTGCTATTATTTACTTTAGTGGGAACAGCATCAAGCCCCAATGTTGTAGATCATCTTTTACTTATAAGGTTTGAATGATCAGATGATTTAAATATTCACTAACATTATTGGATGAAAATGTTTCTTAGTATATCCTGTCACTGGATGCTTTGGCTCATAAAACCATTGACAATTGTCAGTCATCCTCTGATTATGTAACCAGGTGTGAAGCATTTTGTGATAATGTCAATCTGAAGAAGCTAAAGAAAAAATAAATGGTATTATGTTATTTCCTCTAAAGATATGTCATCTTGTATTCAAAACTGATTCATCAGCAAAGCATCTCTCTCAGAAAAAAACACATTT
The DNA here is from genome assembly GCA_007922175.1 of Pelusios castaneus. Lineage (NCBI taxonomy): Eukaryota > Metazoa > Chordata > Testudines > Pelomedusidae > Pelusios > Pelusios castaneus. Next base: position 21,452,179 of record ML685769.1, on the reverse strand, counting down.
TTTTCACAGATAAAACTTAGAACCTCCGTCTTGGAGCAGGATCAGTTTATGCTTTTACTATATGTGAAATTTACACTCAGGAAATCCCTGATAAACTCAAATCTCTCTGTACAGGATGAATCTCTTAATACATCTGCTTCATTCATTCATCAGCACTATATGAGAAAGTAAACAAAACCACTGCCTGTTTTCCCATTATCACCAAGAACATCTGAAGATTTCTTGCCAGGAGAGGTAGTTGTCCCACCCATTGAAGGAGAAAGAATCGTGTCCCCATTTTGCCCCCAGATTTTCTACAAAGCTAAAATGCAAGAGAGCTTAGTCAAAAATCCTAAAACAGACCAGGGTATGTGTTTTTGTCTAATAACAGTCTTGCCACACACATTGGCTATGTCTACACTTGATCAAATAAGTCGACTTTGCTAAGTCGACTTAACAAAGTCGACTTTAAGTCAACCTTGTTAAGTTGACTTAGCATGTCTACACTGTAAATTTAGGTTGACTTAAAGTCAACCTTGCCAAATCAACTTAGAGCGTCTATACTGGATGCCTAAGTCGACTTGCAGGGGCTAGGTGGACCTGCGAGTGCTGCATGGTGGGAAGGAGGGTACCCGAGAGGTGCCCTTCTTCCCCGGGCACCCCTTTAAAAGTGGCAGGGAACTCAGCATCTTCCCCATTTTACTTGGGTACATGGGGCTGAGCAGGACATGGACAAGGGCAGGTTATAGGAGCGGGGTGGGCAGAGCTGTGTCCTGCCCTGTGGGTGGGCACACCAGGCTCTGGCTGTGCCAGGCACCCTGGGAGGGAGGTCAGTGGGGGAGCCCTGGTGGCCCTTTAAGTCGACTTAGGGCTACTCTGCGTCTACACTGGCTTCAGTCGACTTAATAAAGTCAACTTAACCAGTAAGTCAACTTAAAACTAGGTCTTATTAAGTTGACTTAATTTTTCCTTAAGTTGACTTAAGGAGCAGCTTAAGTCGACTTAAGAAAACTGTAGTGTTGACTTAATTTACTAGTGTAGATGCACCCATTGTTAATGTCAACCATTACTTAGAAGTAACATTGCTACATACCTGAAGGGGCTCATTGCAGTTATACAGCTGGAATTGTTAAAAATTTAACATGTGTGTTTTTGCAACAATTCTGAAGTAGTAAACTATTAATTCACTAAAAATGCCTTCTGGGAATTATTTTTAAAACTTTATAGTAAATTTTTAGATTGTTGAACATCAGCATAACAGCTGATGTGACAAACAACGGGAGGGATGATGACAATGGAGTTTATCAAAAGGTTATACTTTAGAATTCACAAAGTTTTTACTGTAATCTAAGCCCAATTTAAATTTAAAATATCAATCAATCTTTTCAGTCCATTGTAGTTGCAGTTTGTAGGGTGGATGTCAGGAAAATAAGACAGCCAGCACTGATTACAAAGGCTGTACATTCTAAAGTAAAAGTATATAAACTATGGCTCCAATCCTGCAGTTGGAGCTTTGTGTAGTAGTCCCTTAGGGTGTGTCTACCCTTGTAAATCAAGTCGACTTAAACTTGCTTAAGTCGACTTAATTTACTCTGTGTCTACACTACATTTTCCTTAAATCGTCTTAAGCAGCTTGCTTAAGTTGACTTAAGGAAAATTAAGTCGACTTTATTAAATCTCCTTTAAAGTCGACTTTAGGCTTAAGATGACTTTCTAAAGTCGACTTAAGCCAGTGTAGACCTGGAGTAGCCCTAAGTGACTTAGAATCAAGATAGGACTCTTGCCAGGAGGAGGGGCACAGGGAGAGCCTGGCATGCTCCCCCATACGGCAGGGCAGAGCCCTGCCCACCCTGCCCCTATGCCCTGCCAGGGTCCCTGTCCCCCTTTGTCCCATTGTACCAATGTACAATGGGGCAAAGGCTGAGCCCCCTGGCAATTGGCAAGGGGTGGCCCCCTGCCACCGTGGACCTCTCTCAGGTCAACCTAGCCCCTAGAAGTCGACCTAGGCATCCAGTGTGGACACTCTTGGTCGACTTTGTAAGGTCCCCCCCAAATTGACTTAATTTTATAGTGTGGACATGCTAAATTGACCTAAATTACCAAGTGTAGACATAGCCTTATTGACTCGGGACCAGATGTGTATTCCATCTAAGCACTTTTCTGACTCTACATGCTCCTACACAGAGTTTTAAAAACTCTTTCTGTGAATTTTTCAGGAACAACTATTCAGAAGGAATAGGTAAGTAGTGTTTTAGGGACAATGGGTGGCCCTTAATTACACTAGTAACCAGTTACTCAAGGCAATCAGACTTCTCATGTGAGTGACAAATCACCAGTGTGACTAAGAGACTTCCAGTCTAGCCATTAGCAAACGGGAGTCCTCCAGTGTTAAGGTTTAGGCCCTGTTTACACTATAAAGTTTACTACATTGCACATGAGGAATAGTATGAGCAAATCAATAAGCGATGGAATTAGTGTAAAATAACCAGGAAAAACACTCTATTGGGGCCTCATTATGCCCTCCTCAGTCGCATTGTTTAATACTTTACTTTGCAATATGGGAGGTTAGATACTTATTAACATCAATAAGGGTACCAAAATCAGATTCTTAATAAGCACAATACTATACTGGTCCATAAAAATTCAGTCACTTCTAATTGTTGAGTATTTCATTTTATTTCAAATAAATATAAGACACAAGTACACTAATAGAAATTACAAACCTTGCCTTTGTACTACTTCTTCTTTGTTACTACAGAACATGAGATTATCCATCGGCCCTTATCATTTTTTCATTTTCCTCACAGACCTATAAACTAGAATTTATTAATACACTTGATAGCCAGATTTCATTTTTATATTGGTTAGGACAAGTTCATGGCCCAAACGTCACTTCCCAGTAGGTAAGTCATGTCTTACCCAATTGGAGAGATGCTCCCTCTTGATTTTAAGGCAGTATCTCCATGTTGGGATGAAGGATTTTGCAATATGCTTCAACTGGAAATTGGAAATTGTACATTTTTAAATCTCTAATTGTTACAATTGCCAGGCTCTGCATGGTTAGTTTCAGCTTTCTTACTTGTGCCTCAACTGATCATTTAAAAAGGCAAAAGCTAATCAGATATAAGAGTAGCGGGATTTAATGACAGATTGTCTTGTGAATTCCTAAGCCTGGAGTCATGTTTGTGATTTATCATTGCTAAGTCTTATCAGCCACTGATTGACTCTTTCCTCCCTTAACCCTTGACGATGGCAGCCTCCTGGTCTCCTGTGGTTCCCTCCCAGCTGTCTAGGTTCTCTAAATGCTAATCAGAAGATATGGAACTTTCTGTGATCTTGCAAAGTGTTCAGTCAGCAATTTGGTAGGAACACCACAATGTAAACGTTATTCTCTGTATGGCTTCCATTGTTCATCAGCCAGGAAGTAGGAGGGAAATAAGCCAACATCAAATAACTTCTGTACTGTCAGCTGTTGCAGGTCTTTCTGATGGGTTTGAGCTGTTAGCTGTTATTACAACCAAGATGTGGAAAAGTGCTGATCTAATCTGACCTGTTGCAAAATGGGGGTGTGAATCACTTTGGAAAGTAAGCAGATGCCTTCAGTTTTTGGTTCCCCAGTGTTTACCTTAAGAATCTAAAACACATACTTAGGAGTAAATTCAGCCCAAATCTATGTGGGCTTCAGCTGGAATAAGCGCAGGTTCAGAGCCCTGGAAACATAAGGTCATCAATGTGACAGTGACAGAATATGGCACAATCTCCCCTTTGCCTGATTGCTCTTTATAGCTAGCTTTGTCCAAAAAAGTGAGCAAACAAAGGGCATGTGGGATGCCCTTAGTGGGGCTCCTACAAACTAAAACTGCCTCGCTGGGGTGGAAAATCCTGAGAAAGGAGGGCAGCAGCAATGCGGCCTGCTTTCCTCCAGAATAAATCCTTCCTGCAGTTCAGGGGATCAGACTCATACAGAGAGGTATGAATGGATATCTTCCTATGCTAGCATACGTGTGTGTGTATCCTAAGGGCCATATTTATATATATATATACACATGGTCCTTAAGCTACAACCAACCAAGTCCATGGGGCTAAGGTTTCCCAAACCCAACCCTGGTTTAAAACTGACCCAGATTGGTAGCAGCCAATCCCATGTCTGTTCAGTGGTCTTTCAGAAATGTGGTTTAAATTTCCAGTTTTCAGTGCATAGAAAGGAAGCGTTGCCTAATGGTTAGGGCACTACTAGGGGGACCTGGGCTTCAGTGCCTTGCTCTGTCTCAGACTTCTTGCCATACCCTCAGCCCAGCTCTGCCCTCCTTCCTTCTCCGCCTTCCAGACCAGCTCCGCCTCTAACACCAGGCTCCTCCCCCATCCTCAGATCTGTTCCCAACTCTGCCTTCAGTCAAAGCACCTGCGCTGAGAAAGTCTTGGCCGTGCAGTAATGGAGGGGCAGTTTCCATTACTGGTACAGGAGGGATGTCATCGGAAAAGTTTGGGCATGACTGGGCTATGAAATAAATGATTCAGGTTGTCAACATGTTAAACTATACTGGTAGGTTGGGCAGAGCTGAAGTGGAGCATTTTAGATGGTGTTAATGGCTGCCATCAAGGTTCTTTGATCTACAGACAAGAAGATGCTGGCTATGCTAACCAGATGCCAGAGACCAGGGAGTCCCCCAGGCCATTTTCCTGTATTAGTTTTTTCTGATTGTTTCCAAAAATCAATACAGTTCTGCACATATACACCTAGAATATCCTCTGAAATTTTGCAGTTGATTGGCTGTGGCATTCAAAAGTTAACACATTACACTCAAATAGACAACCTCTAAAGAGTAAAATGCCACTGAGCTGAATGTTAAGAACTCAGTTCCCTGGGTCAATAAGGTAGGTCAGCATTTTTATTACACAGGGCCAGATTCTTCAGTCCATTCATGTCAGTGGAACTCATGGTGGAGCCCATAATGAGGGCAAGGTTGAAGGGCTGACCAGGATAGCTAACAAGTTCTCTATTGGTAACAATAATAATATTATTGGTCAGATCCTGCCCTGCTGTAAACCAATTGTAGTCAATGGTGCTACACTTACTTACACCAAATGAGATCTGGCTCAATAATATTAAGAAAGCAAATACAAACACATGCGAGAGACAGCGAGCGAGTGAGAATATATTGTATGCATTTTACTGCATCTTTAATTGCATCCTCTCCTCCTTCCTGCATTTCCTATACCCATTTGTCGTCTTAGGTGCCACTCCTGTAACTAGATCCATGTGGGTGAACTTCACACTGTTGTATGTGTCCATCTGCAAAGATCCATTGCAGGATCTGGGATTTACACTGTAAACTCTTACTGGTCAGGGAGCATGTCCTTGTATAACACTCAGCATAACAAAGTTCAGATCCTGACTGGAGTCTCAGGGTACTCCTTTAATATAACTAGCAAAAGCCTGCTAGGCTGCTAGTATCTGATCAGTGGATAAACAAAGAACTATAGTTTATAGGAACAGTCACCTGAAATAAGGGTCCAATCTGACCCCATAGAAGTCAATGAGACTTCTTTCCATTAACTTCAATTGGCATTGGATCAGTCTTAAGGGCTCATTCCTGCTGTTGTGTGGCTCTTGGTCAGGTCTGAGTATTCAGAATCCTGCTGCAATGCACTGACTCTGCAGAGCAGTGTATGATGCAAGCCCACCCATGTGTCAGGGGACAAGAGCTGTTGAAAGGAGATGCACACACCACAGACAAGCACATGGCTCCACAACAGGACAAGGAGGAGGATTCTGTGTGGGCTTACCACTCCTGCTGACTAAGGTGGGGCTATCATGGGATGACCAGCCTTCAGACACACCCCTTCTCCAGCAAGGTTGCCTATGAACCAGGCCAGGGTGCTCATGGGGCAGCTGCTGGGTCCCTGTAGTTTTTTGCCTGGTCCCTGTCTATGCAGATAACCCCAGCACATAGAGTTAGTAGGTGTAGGGGAAATTGGAGGGTGGGGGGAAGCATCTTTCAGGAAACACCATGACCTCAAAGATAGGGTGTTTACAGAAGATATGGCACCATGTCATGACTATACCCATCACCATGTCTCTCCTGCCCTTTCTGCACACTCCTGTGGAGTTGGGTGTGAGCAGACTGACACCACTAAATGGTAGCCACCACATGCAAATAGAGCCCTGTAAATCCGCGGATATCCGCATTATATCTGCGGATATCCGCATCCGCAAATAGATCCCTGCAAATATGCAAATATCTGTGGATATCCGCATTATATCCGCATCCACGGATACAACGCAGATATCCGCAGACCATTTCTTGCAGATGCAGATCGGATACAGATCCACATATTTGTATCCGCGGAGGGCTCTACATGCAAGTATATCTCTGCACCACATTCCCATAGGAATGTGCACTAGCAAAGTTGTCACAAGGGCTATGTCTACACTTGTAAAGTTAAGTCGACTCTGTTAAGTCGACTTAACAAGGTCGACTTTAAGTCAACTTAAGAAGTCAACTTAAGCTGTTATTAAGACAACTTAAGGAAGCGCTTAAGTCGACTTAATAAAAGCCCAGTGTGGATGCGGCTTTGTGTAGGTCAACTTAAGAGTCCTTAAGTTGACCTAAGTTGCCAGTGTAGACACACCCAAGGTGTGCAGTACCTGCTGCTCCCATCCACACGGTAGCACTCCCCTATGAGCCACTGGCAGAATGAAGCCTTAAGAGAGAAAGAAAAGGAAGCCTGATTGGATGACATTAATATTTTCACTTGATTCGTATTGCTAGGAAACCATTTCCATAATATGGCTCCATAGTAGCTGTGTGTTCAAAATACCTTGCTCACTTTGGATTCTGGGCAATGAGTAAACAAAAGGAATTAGCAGAAAGAAAAACAATTGAAAAGCTGAAGCTTCTGTCTTATGGCATTTGAATTAGACTGATGCCTAGGCTTCTGGCATGAACCCAACCTTCAGTGAATTGGTGTAAGAGACCTGTACATGCCATGACCAGTCATGATGGCAGAGAGTTCCAGCTAAATTCAGAGTTTCAGTTAATGTACCGTATTGGGGATGAGATCAAGCTTTTATTTTCCCTTTCTAATTAATGTTCATGAATCTCTTTTATGCCAAGTAGTTTCCTCTCATTGACACATCAAAAGAAACAGGGTATCCCAAGCGGCGACAAGTAGCCCCTAAATCACAGTTTACCGTTGACTGTGATGGCAGGAAAATAAGGCTCATTGACGTAGAGCTGGTGGCACTGAGTAGCTGACACTGGACTGAACCTTAGGACAGAAAAAAACAGTCAAACCCTGAGTATCTTTCCAGAAGGTTTTGTCCCTTCCACATTAACTTGCAGCAGTAGGTTCTACTTAGCTCAACTGAAGACTATTTGGAAACGTCAGCTCAAACAGAGTGTGGTTTTTGGTACTTTTATCCATAAGAAGCATACTACAGCTATGTTCTAGAATCTGGCCTGGCTTCCTATATGTGCTGAGGAGCAATTCTAGCTCTCCATTGTGATTTGTAAAGACCAATGTTGAGCACTTTCATAAACCTTAGATAGCTTAGAAAACACTTGCCTCTATGGGTGTGTCTACCACTGTGATCAGGAGGTGTGTATGCATCAGATGTAGGCATACCCAAGGTAACGAGATTCTTCTTCTGTCTGGCAGAGAATGATGTAACATGATACAGTGGTTGAAAGCTGAAGTTAAACAAAATTCAGACTGAAAATAAGGCATAAATTTTTAACAATGAGGATAATCAGTCACTGAAAGAATTTACGAGGGGTCATGGGGTGCATCTACACTTGTAAATTAAGTCGACTTAAGCTTGCTTAAGTCAACTTAATTTACTCTGCGTCTACACTACAGTTCCTTAAGTTGACTTAAGCAAGCTGCTTAAGTCGACTTAAGGAAAATAAAGTCGACTTAATGAAAATTAAATTGACTTTATTAAACCTACTTTTAGTTCAACTTTAGGCTTAAGCCGACTTTTTAAAGTCGACTTAAGCCAGTGTAGTCCTGGAGTAGCCCTAAGTCAACTGCCAGGGGAGTGGCACAGAGGGAGCCTGGCATGCCCCCCCAAAGGTCAGGGCAGAGCCCTGCCCACCCTGCCCCTATGCCCTGCCAGGGTCCCTGTCCCCCTTTGCCCCATTGTACCCAGGTACAATGGGGCAAAGGCTGAGCCCCCTGGCACTGGGCAAGGGGTACCCCCCTGCCACCGTGGACCTGCCCAAGGTCCCCCTAGCCCCCAGAAGTCGACCTAGGCATCCAGTGTGGACGCTCTAGGTCGACTTTGTAAGTTCCCCCCTAAGTTGACTTAAAATTTAGGTGTAGACGTGCTAAGTCAACTTAACTAAGTCGACTTAAAGTAGACTTAGTTAAGTCGATTTAGCTAAAGTCGACCTAAATTTACAAGTGTAGACATAGCCATGGCGATTTCTCACTGGTAATTTATAAATCATGATTGGAGGTTTTTCTAAAAGATCTGCTCTAGGAATTACTATAGGGAAGCTCTATGGCCTGTGTTACACAGAAGGTCAGACTAGGAGGTCACCATGGTCCCTTTTGGTCTTGAGATCTAAGGATCTGTGAACTAGCTTACTAAAAATAGCAGTGAAGCTACAGCAGCTAGGGTGGTGGCACAAGAGAGCTGCCTGAGTGCAAACCCCCCAGGACCCTAGGTACATACTTCGGTGAGTTTTGCCACTGTTTGTAGTGAGCTAGCTTGATCAAAGCTAGCTCAGGTATGCCTATACGTGCTGCAACCACACCACCCAATTGCAGTGTAAACATACCCTATATAAAATCAGTGCAGTTTAGACCAGCTGGGACATTTGAGCTAATCATTTCCAGGTTAAAATGGGATGTTGCTTATGGCAGAGCATTTAAGTGAAGAGTTCTTCTCTGAAATATATGCCTCACCTCCCACCCCAATGTTCCACAGGAATCAGAATTTACTGACCATCAGCATATGTTATAACATTAATTTCTTTCCCAGAGTTCTCTGATTGGGCTGGCAAGAGAGGGAGGGGTAAGTGGTGGAAATTAATTTGGTTTGTACATGTGCCTAGAACAATGGAAGTGAATTTTGTTTGTACATATGTCTTGAGCTATTGAGAGGCATATTTTAAATACTTTTATAATATATAAATAGAAATACATTTTCTTTTAGTCTGAATTAGTTGGTGTGAAGAGAGACGACAATATCAAAATGGTTGGAAAAGAAAACAGTTGTCTGGGAGAGTTTCATAAAATGGCACCAACATAATGTGCTAGATTTAAGATATGCAAATTGAAACCCTGGTCCAAAACAATCACCACAACTTGTATTGACTCAGCAAGAGGAAGGTTCACCTCAGCTGTCCTCACAGAGTAGCTGCTCCAAATGCCACAGGAGAGTTCTATTTTTCAATTTCTGCTGCTATAATTTGAAAGACACCAATAAATTGTGAGTCCAGAAACTGGATGGGAGTGTTGGCTAGTTGGTTAAGTCTGCTCCAGTATCTAATTAGCTGTTGCCAGGCATGTTGCTGACTAATTGCAAAACAAAGTTCAGATTCACAGGACATTTGTGCTCTTTGGGCAAGGAACCCCTGAAACGTCTCATTATCGGAGACCAACCAAAGCTGTTCTTAACTATACACATGGGATGAGAAGATCACCCAAGGGATGGGATGCAGAGTAGGAATAAGAAATCATATTCAGACACAAGGGCATCAAGGAAAATATACCATTAGAGCCAGGTGATTTTAAATATGCACAACCACAGTGGAGTTTTGATTAATTACTGTCAAAAAAGTTTTATATTTATTGCCGATGGAGTTACAGGTCAAGTTCAGTCCCTACTCCTTATCTAAAAGTGTAGGAGACCAAGTAGATACAACCTGATATGTTTATCTTTCCAAAGCACGCTTTCTGCAGCAGTCGTGTGCCAGATGTAGCCACAGCTGCAGGAAGTTGTTTATCTGCCCTTCTGACCTTCAAGAAGTGTTGGGAGATGGTAAAATCATGTTTTTATTTTACGTTTATTCTCTGTAGGACCTTTCTACCATCAGTTAAAAATATATTTTACAAAACCATATAAAGAGGTCAAGCCACAATTATTGTAGAGTTTTGTAATTAATGCATTACAGATTACAAATACATGCTGTAATAATTTACAGAGTAAATCTAACTTCAGTTTCAGTAAGGGGAGCCACATAAATTACAACTGAGCTTGAACACCTGTAATAGTTACTATTGCTTGTCTCTCTCATATTTTCTTGATTCTGTATTTGACTCTTAACATATGAACTTCTTACACAAACCCATTTTGTCCCGCTAGATAGGTGATGCCATTATACTGCAGCACAAGAAAGATCAGAATTAGATTTTACTTATTTCCTTTGATCAGGATTCCCAGTAGGCCTAAAAGAGTTAGGTACCCAACTCCAACTGAGTTTCAAGGAGTTGAGCACCTAACTCCCCTACATACCTTTCAAAATCCCAGTATTTATCTATTATTAAAGAAAAATTAATATTTGATAGTTCACCTGCAATGAAGTCAAATATGAAAATGAACAAGCAAGAGGATGTTTTTATTTATAGTCTCATTTCTTAATTGCTATTAAATCATACTGGTTGATCAATGCTATGGTGTAAGTGATCGACCCAAAGCATGGGAGAGAAAGGATTAAGCTAAATACAAGTGGTATATATCCATCAACCTTATCACTCAGGAGAAATAATAACAATGTCATTAGCTGTTTCCAAAATAACTCAGTTTCCTGCTTGAAAGTCAATCCTTCAGAAACAGGTTAAGCCTTTATTTTGTTATGACATTCTGGTAAAGTCACAAGGGTTTCTTTGGTCTTTTTCTGTCAACATAAGCGTGTTAATGGGAAATCACTGTTAAAGTGGCAAACACCTAAATACTCCATAATAAATTTTGTAATACCATAGTTGCATCACATAGATGTATTGTTTATTAACAAAATAATAAACATCAAGAACAATAGTAATGATTTATTTTCATTACACTTTTCTTTGTGCTTTTAACTCAGTTAATTCACTTGTGCTGAATGAAAATGTAAAATGTTATGAATTGTTTATTTTATGCAGTCTTATATAATGAATGTAATTAATAGTTCTCTAATAAATAGAATATTATTTTTTTCTAAGAAAACACATTTCCTAAAGCCTAATTGGACTGCAGATAATGGGGTACTTCTTACATCTTAATTCATAACTTCTAGACTTTCACAGTAGCAGTGTTTAGACATGTTTATTATGTGCTCATGGCAAAATTACAGGGCCATAGAGGTTTTAAGGTTTTAAGTGGATCCCCATAAAATTGAGGCTGCTCTTGAAGGTTTGCATTGGCTAGACGTTGGGTTTTAGAATTACATACTACTTCATGGCAATTTCATTTGTTAGGGCTCAGGGGTAATCTATTTACAGATGGATTCAAATCTGAATTTCTTTTAAGTGAATTTATTGCTCTTGGAAGGGACCAGACCCATAGTCTCAGAGAATAAAATCTTTATCCACAGAGCACTTACAATACAGGCAGTGGCATTCTCATCCCACCAGCCCCAAAGTGCTTCAGTCCTATCCTGTAGAGACATCCTAATAGGGCTAAGAGCACGAGTCAGTCTCCATGACATTAAATCCTTGGTCCATCTTTCTCACCTGCAGTATATCAGTGTATGCACAATGTGCACCATTCAATGGCATTATCATCAGCCAGGTGGAGAGCCACTAGTCTGCAGGTGAAAAAAGTCAGTGGGCACTTGCCAATAATATTCGACAGTCTGGAGCTGACCTTAGCTGCATCGCAGGTTGTTAGAAAAAACCCATTTAAAGAAACTGGCTGCACAGTTGACCTATCCTGTTCAAAAATGCTTCAGAGATGATACAGGTGCCTTGGCAGATCAAAACCTGGTGGACAGATGATTGGGTCACTGACAAGAGAGTGTGAATGATTGTCATCTTTAACTAATCATTGCACCCAGCAAATTCTACCATCATCTCCTGTGGTGGCATTAATGACCATAATAGGCATCTAGAAGACAGGTGAGCTGTTGGATGGTTGGAGAAGTCTGCATACAAGGGCAGGTTATTGTTCTCATGGATGACAGAGGCCTTCTCACAGTGAATGTGGGGCAGTGCCTGCAGTGCAAATGTCTACTACTTCCAGTTGTGACTGTGGTTTTGTGATGTGGACACCTGTCTCCATTTCACCAAATACCCCAATAAAATAACCATCATATGGTAAATAACTTCAGATTGACCTAGATAAAATCTACACCAGTGACCTATTTATGGAAGACTCCAAATAATGTTATTACTACCTTGAGCCTTCTAGTCCCAAAGACTGAGGTCAAATCCTGCTCACTTTTTTCGAATGGGCAATCTCATTGAGTTAGTGGGATTTCGTATATAAGGTGCATCAGACTTAAACCCCAATTTTTTAAAAATATTATTTTGAGACTTTGCCTTACATAAATCTTCATTTCCTGCAATTCTAATTTCCAGCTCCAATCAAACCAAATCATTAATCCAGTTAAAAAGAAAATGAGAGCCAAATTTCAGAAGCGCATATAGGATCTGAGCCAATCCCTACTGAATTCATAGGAGTCGCTCCATTGACTTTAATGGTCATTGAATCAAGCCCATTTACACTCTCAGCAGGCATCTGACTTAGATATGCAAAAACTGATGCATGCATGCAAGCTGGGGTTGTACACTCAAACACGTATTGAAATATTTATGCATATTCCAGTTGACAAGCATGGATTAGGAGCTACACGTAAAGCTGCACAAGAACTAGAGCTTCCATTTCAGAGGAAATGCTGCAATTCTGAATTTTTCTCTATTCCAAATAGAGTAAAAACATTGGAATGAAATTCTGAAAAAAAATGTGTTTGGTGTCAATCAAAAGACTTTGTTTTGATTAAAATTTAAATATTTCATTCAGGTTTTGACTTTTTAAAAAATTTTATATTATACAATACATTTTGAAATTTTTTTAAAAAAAAGTTGTATTGAAATGGAAAATCTATACTCTGCTCCAAAATTTTTCCAGAATGAAATTTTGTTGAAATCCATGTTTCCATGAAATGTTTGTTTTCAATGACCTGATATTTTCCAGGACTTCCCTTACTTGCACATGCTCAGCTTAGCCACTGTGGCTATGTCTACACTTGCTAAAATTAGTTCGAATTAGTTAGTTCGAACTAACTAATTAGAACTAATTTTAGTTAGTTCGAATTAGCTTAATTCAAACTACAAAAAGTTAGTTCGAACTAAGCAAGTCCCATTCATTTCAATGGCTGGTTAGTTTGAACTAAGAAATTAGTTTGAATTAACATGGCCACATTGGCTAATTCGAACTAGTTAGTTCGAATTAACCCTTTAGTTTGAATACCCTATTCGAACGTATTAGTTCAAATTAAGGAAGCCCTTAATTCAAATTAACTAAAGCCTAGTGTAGCCATGGCTTTAGTTAGTTCGAATTAAGCCTCCTTAATTCGAACTAACTTGCCAATGTAGACATAGCCTGTGTGTATAAACTTTCAAAGATTTGTCCCTAAAGCTACTGAAGAAGCTATATCCTGCATTCCAGCATTCCTTCTGCATGCAAAATTCCCACTGAGATCAATGAGATTTTGTTGGTGCAAGAAATGCAGTACTGAGCTCTAAGGGTGCATCTACATTTACAAATTAAGTCGATTTAAGCTTGCTTAAGTCGACTTAATTTAATCTGCATCTACACTACAATTTCCTTAGGTCGACTTAAGCAGCTGCTTAAGTCGATTTAAGGAAATTTAAAGTCGACTTTATAAAACCTTGTTTAAAGTCGACTTAACTAGCTGTCAACTTTATAAAGTCCACTTAGCCAGTGTGGACGCAGATTATCCCTAAATCGACTTTAAATTGACTTAAAGGGCTTCAGGGCTCCCCCACTGCTCTCCCTGCCAGAGTGGCTACACAGCCAGAGTCTGGCATGCCCCCCCACAGGGCAGGACACAGCCCTGCCCACCCCACTCCTATGCCCTGCCAGCGTCTCTGTACTGCTCAGCCCCCATTGTACCCAGGTACAATGGGGCAAATGCTGAGCCCCCTGGCACTTGGCAAGGAGTGCTCCCCCTGCCACCGTGGACCAGTCCCAGGTCCACCTAGCCCCTACAAGCTGACTTAGGTGTCCACTGTGGACGCTCTAAGTCGATTTGGCAAGGTCCACTTTAAGTCGATTTAATTTTTGAGTGTGGACATGCTAAGTCAACTTATTTGGCCAAGTGTAGACATAGCCTATATGTGCATTCATGTATAAAAAAATGTAACTTTTGAAATTTTATATGCAGCATTATTAAAAATTTAACAACCTCCTTAAAGCTGAATAAATAAATGGGGCTAGTTTTTGTTTTGTTCAGTTAGGATTTGTTTTATTAGGAAGCATTTAAAAGGTCATTCTTAACTGAAATCCTTTTATGTTTCACTTTCTGTGAGGTATCTTTGCATATCTCTGTGGTCTAGAATTTGTTTTGTTTACACCACAGATCTAAGTTCCAAACCAGATATTTCTAAGAAGTCTAGAAAGAAAACAGAAAGAGGTGTGGCAAGATTATTCCCTATCAGCTTGAACCACACATTGAGATTTCTGGTGTACATAAAAATTCCAGACTTAAGTTATTTGCCTCTCCCTTCAAAAACATTTCCTGCATAGTTTTTTTTTTTTTTTAAAGAGAGAAACTTTTTGTACATGAAAAAAGGTGGAAAAGAAAGTTCAACAAGAAAAGAAAGCTAGATACAACAGGATATTGGGTCTGATCCTCAGCTAGTATCTGTTAGCACAGCTCCACTGAAGTCACTGGAGCTATGCTAATTTACAACAATTAAGGATCTCGCTCATAGTGGGCCCTGGCTCTCTCAGATATGCTTTTGCTTCTGGAGCAGGAAAAACTAAGTTAAAGTTGGAGGTGATAAAAATAATTTATTGAAAATATTTGGGCCTGACTCTCTTTGACACCAAGGCCCCTTCACGCTCCCAGAGTGGTGTACATGCACATTACATATATATATATATATATCATAGTATAGATCACAAGATCCAAAGGGGTAGCCGTGTTAGTCTACTGCAGAAAAACAAACAGAGTCCTGTGGCACTTGTAAAGGCTAACACATTTATCCCACAAAATCCCACAAAAGCTCATGTGATAAATAAATCTGTTAGTCTTTAAAAGTGCCACAGGACTCTGTTTGTTTCTAATATACATCACAATGAGCCAGATCTTCTTCCCACACTGGGCAAGCTCTCAACAGGTGCAGCATTAACCCAAGTGTTAGCATGGCACTGTTCTATGTAATTACAAGAGTTAAAAAACTCCCGAAAAAACTGATTGCTTCTCTAGATGCCTTAATTCAGTGGTTTTCAAACTTTTTTTCTCACGACCCAGTGAAAAAAATAATTTATGCCTGTTACCCAACAATTATGTCTTTGAGCAATGCATTCCAGTCTCTTGCAGGGGACGCCACAACCCAGCACCTAAGAGTCTGCAACCCAGTATTGGGTCCTGACCTGTGATTTGAAAACCACTGCCTTAATTCATTCTGGCCCTTCAACAACCCTATAATATGACAGTTTAGTATGTTTGTTATATATAATGGCACACTACTCTTAGCTTCAATAAGTCATGAAGCAGTCATAGAGAACAACTGAAATGTCATTTTCAGTTTTCTCCAAAGTAGCCTCTTTATTACGACATTTTTCATATGGTCAACTTGCATAGTCTTCCGATGTAAGTGAAAGCAAATCCCATTGGGCAGATGAAAGGCAAGATGGGTACACAGCATAATATCTAGCAATATGTTACTTTGAGAAGCGGTGAAAATAGATGAAGGGAGAATTCCTTGCCTTATAATTTGCAGCCCTAAAACTCTGCTAATCAGTTGACTATTTATAGTTGAAAAATGAACCCCAGCTTTCTTAATGGCCTTGGATGACTTGACTTCAAAGCATGCTGTTTATTCCATTATGAGGAATGATCGGTTGTATGAAAGGCTAACCTATGAGCAACAGGATGAAATTAAGAAAAGGAAAATTAGATCTGTGCTTCTCCTTTCAGGCCAGATTTTCAAAAGGGCTCAGTGCTCAACAGTTCCCACGAGTGGCCAAATTTTCAAAAGTGTTAATTGATCTATCGGAGCTGAGCAATTATAAAAATCTGCCCCCAGAGCAGCTTACAAAGTCTGAGATTTTGATCTGCCTCTCCAATAGTAGAACACCAACTGCTAGAGGGGACATTTTTCTAACACTATCTCTGAGGTAAGAACCAAACAAAAACCATTGTCGCAGAGACACTCAGGTCAGCTAGGTGAGGGTGAAATGGATGAGATTGACATGTTTCCCATCAGGCTGTAGGGTATTGGGTCAAAATTCATGAACGATCATCAAAATGCTGGGTATTATTCTCACTGACTCCACCAATCATAGTCATGCTTGTAACTATCATACCAATAAACACCACTAAGGGTCCACTTCAGGAAAGCATCAGCCAGCACTTGAGTATGTGTTCAAGTCAAGTGGAGATGGACTGCTAAGTTAGGGCCGAAATCAGCTGCAACATACTAACCTTGACTAGAGCAGGGAAAGTTCTTCCCTCCTTTTTATGTCTAAGACCCACAGTAGTTTCTCTTGCAGGACAAGCTGTCATATTCTGGTGCTGTGGTATTGTATTGGCATGCTGCGACAGAGTATCATGGCATGGAGATGAAATCCAAAATTATGTCAAGACCTGTAAACGTCCTGCACAGACTAGAAGGACGATGGATTTTCCTGGTGAAATTGGAATGACCTCAGATTAGACAGAGGGGTGAATTGTGGTTTTTAGCCAGTAACCTGTTTGGGGGTTGGTGAAGGGCTGCGCTTCCCACTATGGAGCACAGGGAATGCTTGTGTTTCCAAAGGCATGGGCCCAGCCTGATCTCACTGGCATACATGGGAATCGCTGCCATCTGGCCGAACCACCAGCAACTGAACTGGTGATCTCCAGAGCTATGAACCTCCACAACTTAAGCTAACAAGGCTGGCTGTAGCTAAGTGATGTAACAGAGTCACATCCTCCATTGCTTGGGCACCAATGGGGAGAGACACACTGATCAGTGGGTTACACCTACACATGACACCATCCCTTTCTGGAGTGCTAATGCTTCTCTCTCTGGCCAAACAGCTCTAAGAGTCAGTGCAGAAGGGACAGGGCCATGGCCTCTTCACCGTCTGAAACAGTCTGTGCCCCTGAGTGTGCACAGAGGATCATCTCAGTCACTGTCTGGTGTGTGCCAGCCCCATCCGATGCACTGGCCTGGACAGTCTGTCCCAGAATGATCAGCAACCCTACCTACTACTTAAGTGTATACTTATTTCTTTCATTCATGTGCTAAAAGGTATGTCAAAAATTAAACTTAAGCCCTTATTTTAAAAAGAATTATGATAGCCTGGTCCAAAATCCTTTCTTTCTTTCTTTCTTTCTTTCTTTCTTTCTTTCTTTCAGTCCATTCACCCCTTGCTTGTTGCACTCTTTCAAAAACCTATTTTTAAGCTAGCCATCACATTATCACCGTGGGTTGCACTGTAACTGCCTTTTGATTAGAGTGAAGAAATAATTTTGGAGAACATTGTCCACTGTCTTTTGGCAGGTAATTGTGCCAATCCCAAATGAATATAGCCTTTGTTTTGAATCAGGACAGTATGGATATTTGCTGAATGCTCTCTGGGGGACTTTGATTACTGAACAGTGCAAAGTGAGTTTGGCAAGAGAGATGGAGTGTTAGCTGAAGCCCTTTTCAGTAACTGAACACAAAGATCTAGATTATTTATTGTCAGAGACCCTGTATACCCCTACCAGATCAATTCCTTCATAAAGATTTATTTGCGCAGGCTTTAGCTTACTAGAGAAATACAATGGTATATAAAAAATTTTAGGTAAGGCCCCAAAAGTATTTAATTTACACATAACCTTTGATTCATATCAGCGCTATTAAATCTTTTTTTTTATTTTTGTGTTAAATCACACACACGCATATGTATGTAAAAGAGCTGTATGACTGCTCGGAGCTCCACTATGAAAGTGGGAACAAGCCACTTGAAACTCTGTGGGTTAAGTTTAGAGGAGAGTGCAACAAGGGGGATGTTGTGGTGGGTGTCTGCTACAGACCGCCAGACTAGAAAGAGGAGGTGGATGAGACGTTCTATGGACAACTAACAGAAGTTTCCAGATCGCAGGCCCTAGTTCTCATGCGGGACTTCAGTTATCCTGACATCTGCTGGGAGGGCAATACAGCAGTGCACAGGCAATCCAGGAAGTTTTTGGAGAGTGTTGAGGACAACTTCCTAGTACAAATGCTGGAGAAAAAAACTAGGGGCCTTGCACCTCTAGACCTATTGCTCACAAACAGAGAAGAATTGATCGGGGAAGTAGAAGTGAATGGCATCCTGGGCAGCAGTGACCATGAGATGGTAGAGTTCAGGATCCTGATCAATGGAAGGAAGGAAAGAAGCAGAACACACACCCTGGACTTCAGAAAAGCAGATTTTGGCTCCCTTAAGGAACTGATGGGCAGGATCCCTTGGGAGGCTGATCTGAAGGGGAAAGGTGTCCAAGACAGCTGGCTGTGTTTTAAAGAAACCCTGTTAAAGGCACAGGAAGATACCATTCCAATGTGCAGAAAGAACAGCAAATGTGGAAGGTGCCCAGCATGGCTTAGCAGAGATCTCTGCGGTGAGGTGAAACATAAAAGGGAAGCTTACAAGAAGTGGAAGTTTGGACAGATGACAAGGGAGGCATATAAAGATATTGCTCGGGACTGCAGGGATAAAATCAGAAAGGCCAAAGGGCAATTGGAGTTGCAGCTAGCAAGGGATGTGAAGGATAACACAAAGGGGTTCTACAAGTTTATCAGTAAGAAGAAGAGGATCAGGGATGCTGTAGGTGCCTTACTGAATGGGGCAGATGTCCTCATGGTGGATGATGCGGAAAAGGCTGAAGTACTCAATGCTTTTTTTACTTCAGTCTTCACAGGGAGCGCCAGCATTACACTGGGTAATGCAGAATGGAGAGAAGAAGAGCAGCCCTCGGTGATGGAAGGTCAGGTTAGCGACTACTTAAAGAAGTTGGATGTGCACAAGTCTATGGGGCCGGATGAACTGCATCCAAGAGTGCTGAGGGAGTTGGCTGATGTGATTGCAGAGCCGCTGGCCATTATCTTTGAAAACTCATGGCGAATGGGGGAGGTCCCGGAGGATTGGAAAAAGGCAAATATAGTACCTATCTTCAAGAAAGGGTAGAAGGAGGATCTGGGGAACTATAGACCCATCAACCTCACCTCAATCCCTGGAAAAATCATGGAGCAGGTCCTCAAAGAATCCATCCTGAAACACTTGGAGGAAAATAGAGTGATCAGGAACAGTCAGCATGGATTCACCAGGGGCAAATCGTGCCTGACCAACCTGATTGCCTTCTATGATGAAATGACTGGATTTGTGGATGCGGGGAGAGCCGTTGATGTGGTATACCTTGACTTTAGCAAGGCTTTTGCTAGTTTCCCACAGCATTCTCGTCAGCAAGTTAAGGAAGTATGGGTTGGATGAGTGGACCGTAAGGTGGACAGAAAACTGGCTGGATCAACAGGCTTAGCAGGTAAGAATCAATGGCTTGATGTCTAGTTGGCAACCAGTAACGAGTGGAGTGCCCCAGGGGTCGGTCCTGGGGCCGGTTCTGTTCAACATCTTCATTAATGATCTCAATGATGGGACAGATTGCGTGCTAAGTAAGTTCGTGGATGACACCAAGCTGGGGGGAATAGTAGACACAGTGGAGGGCAGGGACAGGATTCAGGGAGACTTAGACAAATTGGAACACTGGGCCAAAAGAAACCTCATGAGGTTCAACAAGGACAAGTGCAAAGTCCTGCACTTAGAACAGAAAAATCCCATGCACTGCTACAGGCTGGGGATTGATCGGCTAAGTAGCAGCACTGTAGAAAAGGACCTGAGGGTTATGGTGGATGGGAAGCTGGATATGAGCCAACAGTGTGCTCTTGTTGCCAAAAAGGCCAATGGCATATTGGGCTGCATCAGTAGGAGTGTTGCCAGCAGATCGAGGGATGTGATTATTCCCCTCTATTCAGCATTGGTGACGCTGCATCTGGAATACTGTGTCCAGTTTTGAGCTCTCCCACTACAGAAAGGATGTGGACGAATTAGAAAGAGTCCAGCGGAGGGCAACGAAAATGATTATGAGGAAAGACTGAAGGAACTAGGCTTATTTAGTCTGCAGAAGAGAAGACTGAGGGGGGATTTGATAGCAACCTTCAACTACTTGAAGGGGTGCTCCAAAGAGGAGGGAGCTAGGCTGTTCTTGGTAGTAACAGAGGACAGAACAAGGAGCAATGGTCTCAAGTTAGAGCTGGGGAGGTCGAGATTGGATATTAGGAAAATCTTTCTCACTAGGAGGGTGGTGAAGCATTGGAATGGGTTACCTAGGATGCGTCTACACCCTTAAGCCTGCTTAAGTCGACTTAATTTACCCTGTGTCTACACTACAATTTCCTTAAGTTGACTTAAGGAAGTTTTAAGTCGACTTTATAAAACCTAGTATAAAGTCGACTTTACTGGCTAAGTCGACTTTATTAAGTCGACTTAGCCAGTATAGACGCGGATTAGCTCTAAGTGAACTTTAAGTCGACTTAAAGGGCTCACAGGGCTCCCCCACTGACCTCCCTGCCAGGGTGCCTCCCTACCCACAGGGCAGGACACAGCCCTGCCCACCCCGCTCCTATACCCTGCCCCTGTCCCTGTCCTGCTCAGCCCCATTGTACCCTGGTACAAAGGAGCAAATGCTGAGCCCTCTGGCACTTTGAAAGGGGTGCCCCCCCCCACCATGGACCACTCCAAGGTCCACCTATCCTAGAAGTCAACTTAGGCATCCAGTGTGGATGCCCTAAGTCGATTTGGCAAGGTCTACTTTAAGCAGACCTAATTTTATAGTGTGGACATGCTAAGTCAACTTATTTGGCCAAGTGTAGACATAGCCCTAGGGAGGTGGTGGAATCTCCGTCTTTGGAGATATTTAAGGTTTGGTTAGCCAAAATCCTGGCTGGGATGATTTAGTGGGAGTGGTCCTGCTATTAGCAAGGGGTTGGACTAGATGACCTCATGAGGTCCCTTCCAGCCCTATGATTCTATGTGAAAATTGTAACACTATTTAAAAAAAAAAAAAAGAAATCCAAAAGATGAGATAGAAGTTGCCCTAAAAGCAAAATGTTGCAGGCTGTCCATCTTCCTTAGCTGAGATGTTGGTGGCTTTCATTAACTAAAGTGAATTATACATGTGAAACCAGTGAAGAACACATTCTATGTGGCTTTTGGTGAAGCAAAAACATCCAATGTTTATTTTTAAAGACATAAGCACAATGGTACTCTTGCAGCATTCACATGGAATCCATAACCAATCATGTTGATGGTGATGCCAATGAGAATGCTAAACAAGGTACCCTTAGACATTCATTTCCCCTGAGTAAGTATCTTCTCTTTTGGTAAATAACCACATACATACTATGTTCTCAAACAGCAAAAATACTTTGGAGCAGAGCCTCAATTGATATAAATTGTCCTAGCCCCATTGACTAGAGCTATGACAATTTATATCAGATGAGAATCTACCCTTTAATTCAGTACCCTAAACTCAGGGCCCAGTCCTGCATCCCTTAATCATATGAGGAATCTAAAAGGAGAGGGCCCCTAGCACATATAAACCACCATGTACAGAACATTACTGAGTTACCTCAAAAGTAAGATTCTACCTTAATTTATTTGTGTCTTAGCACTCTTGCAGCATGCAGTGTATCTCTCTGACAGCATCCTCTGTTGCTTGTAGTCAATATTTACCATAACTCTTCAGAGGTTAGTAGTGCTAAGCCTCTAATAAATATCTCATTATATAACGCTTTCCTAATAAATATTTGCTAAAGATTTTCTGACAGGAAGCACATTGACATTTTTTCTTTTTAAAAAATCACTACAAAAATAAAATAAAATAAAAAGCAGCCTGAAACAAAAATTAACCAAAGAACTGGCAGACAGGAGGGGTGGAACATATGCCAACAAAGTATACGACACATTAGCTGAATAGCTGCAGAAAATAACATTTAAAATTGGGAGTAGGAAAAGTAACAAAGGTTACAAACTTTTTGTTATGAAACGGAGCAAGAGCGTCAAGTAAAAAGAAAGAAAATGAGAAACAGAATAAATACAAGAGCAAAGATAGGAATCTGCTGAAATAAGGAAGGTCTAATGGGCTTAAAATATTCGACTGAAGTCAATGCAAAAAGTCCTCCTGACTTCACTGGGTAAAAGATAGGGACCAATAGTAAAACAGCCACAGACAAAGTCCTGTTTGTTTGAAGGGAGTCTCCTTCATTTAGGAATATTTAGGCCTTTTCAAAGTTTCAAATCGAAACATACAGGATTGCCTGATTTCAAACCTATGTTGTTAGTTTGAAATCTTCACATGAACTCAAAAAGCATGAGGGCTGTATTCTGCTGTGCAGGCTACACTGTAATTGCACTGCCTGTAGTTATATTATTTGCAACATACTTAATAATTACATAACAAATAACAAAACCCATGCATTCACTACAGTGCACAGCACATATGCTGTTCTTTGTTTTATAAGTGGCTGAATAACTGTTAATAAAAAAACAAAAATATTGAGCAGTGTTTGCCTTTTGCACATTTCACCTGTGTTAAACTTTACTTTTTAAGAATTCAATTTAATGCTCAAATGACAAACATCTCCCATTGAGATACATCAAAGCTTACAAACTACAATAATTTTTACAGCTCTTATTGTAATTGAGGGATAACATGCTGCTAAACAGCAGTTAGTAATAAAAAAAAAGAATTTTCTTTTAGTCACAGATATATGAACAAAGTCCACATATTAATGTAACCTGGACAACTATAAAATACACAAACACACACATATGGGGAGAGGGGAAATAAGGATGTTATAGAATAAGGATGTAGAACAACATTTCAAGTGCCTAATTTTAAATATGTATATATTTAAACAGTTCAATAGTGGTTTAATTTTCAGAGATGGTAAGAAGCCAAAACTGCCACTAACTTCAGTAGGAAATACAATTACTCATCCTCTCTGGAAATCTGGCACTTTATCAAAGTACCAAGTATGGATGCCTAACTTTAGGCACTCAGACTCAGGTCTGAAAGTGTTGGCCCTAATATTTAACAATTCCCCCCCCCCCCTCCTCTTTATGGGCACACATAATTGAGTATGGAACGAATATCATTTAGATCCCTGACCACAGAACTGCATCTGTTGATTGGTTAGTTTAGCTGTCTAAATTAGATCAGTTGCATTCACAGTTTTTTGTGCCCACAAAACTAGAGGTGCAAAATAGATTGTTAGTCTTGCTTCCTTGTAGCTAGTAAGCTCGCCTTCCTTGCTGACAGATCATATTGATGCCTAGATACAATGATCGGTGACTTTTCAATGTCTTATAAGTAGCAGAATAGCCCAGCACCAGGGGGACCTCTCTTGTGCCACATCACCTGTGGGTAACCATCATCAGGGAGTTTCCCTTCCCACCAAACTCTTTGGCTATGTCTACACTTACAAAGCTAAGTCGACTCTATTAAGTCGACTTAACAAGGTCAACTTAAGTCGACTTAAAGTTGACCATGTTAAGTCGACTTAGAGAGTCTACACTAGACTCTTAAGTTGACTGGCTAGGTCGACGGAGAGCCAGGGACAAGGGAAACTGCAGCAAGCAGGGAGCTGCGGCTGCCAGAACAAGGGGAGCCTGGCTCCCTGTCAAGAAGGGAGCCGTGGCTTCCCCTCCCCCCCGGAAACAAAGGAGCCACGTGTGGCTTCCCGGCGAGAAGGGTACCACGTGCAGCTCCCTTCTGCCAAGGTGTCACGGGCAGCTCCCTTGTCCCTGGGGGGAGGGGGGGAGCTGCAGCTTCCTTGTCCCCAGCCCTAGGTTGACTTAGGGAATTAAGTCGACTTAGGGCGTCCACACCAGTTTTAGGTCATCTTAACGAATCGACTTAGGCGTTAAGTCGACCTAAAGAGTGGTAGTTATTAAATCGACTTAAGGAAGCGCTTAAAGTCAACTTAATGAAAGCCAGGTGTGGACATGGCTTTGTTTAGGTCGACTTAAGCATCCTTAAGTCGACCTAAGTTGCCAGTGTAGATGCACCCTTTGATAGGGAGTCTGAAACCAGCAGGGATTTCCCTTCCCAGCAGCCAAGATCTTCAAGCCTATGCACTCAAAGGGTCCAATCGTACAAGGTAACAAATCATCCACAACTCCCCAGGTGTCCCTCTCCTTGTGTCTTGGTAGACTTAGGCAAGAATAATAACCCATAGACCAGAGCTAAGTTCACATCTCAAATCTATCCCTACCAAAGTACCCCAAACTACTTGGGTTTCTCTCTCTTTCTCCTTCCTGGAAGAACAAAATGTTGAAGTTAAGCAGTTTTAATTCTCTATTAAAGACAGAGCCTTTTTGTGGTAAAGACTATTCTATACCACAGATAGGAAATTTTAGAAGCATCGATACTAGTTGCTGTGATTGGTTTTCTCTATAGGTTTATAGCTGGTTTTGATATGTATTTTGTGCCAGGACAAATATTCTTGACCTGTATAGCAGATCTATTAGATATTGCTCTGTACCAAAACATTCTGTGTTCGACTTGTTTTAAAAACTTTCCACAACTCTAACACCCTTCCAGGACTGCTTCCACCAGGCCCTCAACCATGCTATAGTGAGGTTACACCCTACGTATCCAGAATTCCCTTGGAATATCATAGAGAAGCTTTGTGAAAGAACTATCAGTACTTATTTGATTTAGAAAGGCCTACTGGGGCAGTTAAGGGCCACTGATCCCATCCATAGCCATGGAGCATATGAAGTGGTGCACAGAGGGCCTTTGTTTCCTTGAGGCATTTTTGAATCTTCTCCAGTTTAGGGTTGTAGCTGTTAATATTATCTTTCTCCTGGCCTGCCAAGTTTACCTGTGTCTTTTACCCTTCAGCTGACAAACATGTTAAAAATAACCATCCTAAACTGCTTCCAGCTCTATGGGCCTTTCTCCTTTGGGACACAGTAGCCTTCAGTGCTTTTCTTTAGACTCCTTTGTTAGAAACTGAAAGTTGTAACAAGGATTTCTGAAAAAAACTTTTCTTCCCAACCCAAGTCTAAATACAACCTGTCCCCCAACAACAGACAAGAACTTTGTTCTCAACATGTATTTCCATTCAGTTGTTTGACATGTTGTTTGACTTGTTGTTTGACATGAATAAATCATGCGTATTTAACAATTCCCTTTTTACCATGTCTTACCTTACAACTATTGTATGCATGAATTTTAAAGCCTGTAACTGAAAGGTGCCTGCTAAGAAAATCCCAAGCTTTCTGCATGCTAACTTTCCCTAAGTGTATTAAAAAGGTATTTAATATACACAAGACAGAGAAGTAATAATATATGTTCTCTTCCTTAAATCCTTATCTGTTATTTAATCTAGACATGTCACTGTTTCAATATTTATATTTGTATTTCAGTAGTGCCCAGAAGACCAAACCAGCATGTCATTGTGCTAGGTGCTGTACAAACACAGAACAAAAGATGGATTTTTTGTGACGTTATCTATAACTATTCTGAAACCATAAGACCTGCTAAGTAATTAATCACAAATCACATAAGTATAATTTTCATTAAAGTTATTTCCCATTAAGCCATTTTGTATGCCATGCATGGTTAAAGCAGTTCTACTTTTGATCCAAGAGATATTATTATTTAGGGATTTCTCTCTCTTGTAAACTTTTTAAGATAAGGGATAATGTTTTTGGCAATCCGAAATAACAAGCTCAAGGTTGTGGTGTGATGCACTGTAGATGAGGAGTGTCTTGCCTAAACAAGGCCTGCAGTTTACGCTCACAGCTACGCTATTTAAATTCAGGCCAACTAGTTTTCATGTGCCCTCATTTGCCTTGATTTTCCCCCATCCTACCAGTCATAAAGCTGTTTTTATTCCTAGTGTGATAACATCATCTGTCTCAGATTCCAAATCTACTGGGTCAGCAAAGAGTTCAAGATTTCATATTCTGTAAAAATCTGATGTATGCTGACTTTTGCTATTTAATAGCAGACCTGTCAATGACAGCACAACAAATACTTTCACTTTCTGTATGTATTGCAGAGCCCCTTCCCCAAAAGACATTAAAAGTGCTTCCATGAAATCTTTAATTTCTTGAGTGTTCCGATAGGTTGATTCTATAAAAGGACATTTTTTACTTGTACCTTCAAGAATCTTTCAAAATCTCTGAAACAGAAATAATTTTAACAACTCTAAGTGATATTAACATGGCAAATTTTTGGATCTTTTCATGTTGCTGTTGATGGAGTAATATAGCAATAGTAGCTTCTTGTGAACAAAGATACATTTTCTACTTCCATGCACTTCACATGAGCACTATAGCTATTATATGCAAATAGGGAATAAGTTTTAAAGATATTACACACATTTACAGGATCTTTATCAGAGATCTTTATCAGAGATTTCCTCGTGTGTTCTGGACGCTACACAAAACATTTAAACTCTCTGATACATAGAGCCCTGCAAATCCGCGGATATCCGCATTATACTCGCGGATATCCACAAACCATTTCTTGCAGATGCAGATCAGATACGGATCCACATATTTGTATCCATGCAGGGCTCTACTGATATGAACTACATGGATACTTAGCTATCCAGAAATTTTTAAAAGTGCCTTTTAGTTTTTCATGTTCTTCAGTATGCTCCTCTGTGACAGTATGCTTTACATGCCCACGGCCTTCAGTATGCTTCAGGGCCTTTACTAGTAATTAAGGCTGAAGGGGCATGGACTATTTAACTCTCAAAATCCAGTAGCATGGTTTGATATGTTGCAGGCATTTTTCCAGGTTTTCCCCCCACAAATCAGCCAACACTGTGTTTTTATACAACTATGTTTAAAGAAGTGCAAATCAAGGGTTGCCTTACCAATTACATTGCTCAACATGGGCAGTAACAACTATTCTGCAAACACAGGAGTATATGCATGGCTTTAAACATATCCACAAGCATTTCCAGGATTGGAGATTAAATTTGCAATTGCAAGTCTGTAATTAAGTATTAAAAAGAAGCTGTCTTTGTCCTAAAAATTAAATGGAACTGTGTCTTGCAAAAATCAGCAAGAAATCAATTTGCAATTATTTTACTAGAAAGCCTTTTCAAACTTTGTTGGCAAGTTTAAATCCATCTGACAAAAATAACTGCCTTTGAACTATTTAGTGGTAGTCCATTCTCTGTATTCAAATCAAATCAAACTGTATCTTGCAGCTGCAGCTGCTAAATTTGTAAAGCTCTAGAGATTGCAATTCAGCCTACCTTGGCATGGCTGGTAAATTAAAGTGCTGCTTGCCTTTCTGGCAAAGATAACTTCCTTTGAACTACATGACTGTCCTTGAAAAGCTCATATGCAAACCCTTCCCTCCCTACTTGTCACAGACCTTTGATCAGAGCAACAGACAATACATCCAAACTGAGGCCCAGTAACAGGTATGCTCAGTAGCACTGTCCTTCTTCCAGGTCTCATCTCTTTGTCTATGGCATCTTGTGTGTGGCTCACAACAGACAGGTCCACAATCCTCCCTTCAAACATGCAGTTCAGTTCTACTGCCATGCTTGGCCACTTCTCCTCCCACCTGTATTTGAGAAAGGTTGGTATCTCTTTGCAACTTCCACTCAACCCCTTTGGCCAGCCTCCCCTGGGACTGGCAAAGCAAAGGTTATTGTACCTGATGTCACATAGACCTTCCTTTTCCCTCCATTGTTCTTGTTCTTCTCACCTAGCAGGTAAGAAGCCATACATGTACTTATCCAGATAGCACTTCTACTAATCACAGACTTCTGAGAAATAGGACTGTTTTCAGTCTGAGTATCTCTTCTCATGAGACTCCCAGACCCCATGCTAGACCATGAGGTTCAGATATGCTTAGACCAGGGGTGTCAAACATGTGGCCCGAGGGCTGGATGCGGCCCACGGACCTCTTCCATCCGGTCCGTGACTCTGCTCTGTGGGACCATGCTCTCTCCCTAACAGAGAGAGAGAGTGGTATCACAGAACGCAGTCTCATATACACAGAGCTCTGTGATGTTAGGAGAGTACTCTAGTATTTGATTTATTGTATGTACAGCCCATTTGAAGTACATTTAAGTCAAATCTGGCCCACCATAGCAAACTAGTTTGACACCCCTGGCTTAGACAATTATGCAAACTTCTATGAAATTAAGTTCAGCCTATATTTGAAGTGTGCATAAGGGTATTCTAGAAATTGTTTGGGCATAGATGTGAAGGGACAGCTTCTGGTTCAACTATGGTTAGTCAATCACATTTCAGATTTTCTAACTATAAGTCACACAACTCTTAAAAGTTACCTGTGACAGCCACAAGCAATCTAGGGGAATGGTTTGCTTTTAGGAATCAAATGGAGTTTGGATGCCACCTAGAGGCAGCTATTCATATAAAAAGTTTTTAAATCTTTATTGTGCAATCTCTGTTTTACACGATGACTATAGATAATATGGTCTGAAGTAAATAGGATGAAACTTAATAAAGACAAAATAAAGTACTCTGCTTAGGAAGGAATAATCAGTTGTGGACATACAAAATGGGAAATGACTCTTAGGAAGGAGTACTGCAGAAAGGGATCTAAGGGTCATAGTGGATCACAGTGTAACACCGTTGCAAAAAACCAAACAACATTCTGAGATGTATTAACAGGAGTGTTGCAAGCAAAATACGAGACAAAATTCTTCTGCTTTACTCCATGCTGGTTAGGTACTGGAGTATTGTGTTCAGTTCTGGGCACCACATTTCAGGAAAGATGTGGACAAATTGGAGAAAGTTCAGAGAAGAGCAATAAAAATGATTAAAGGTCTAGAAAACATGACCTATGACGGAAGGTTGAAAAAATTGGGTTTGTTTAATTTGGGGAAATGAAGACTAAGGAGGGACATGACTGTTTTGAAGTTCATAAAAGGTTGTTACAAGGAGGAGGGAGGAAAATTGTTCTTAAACTCTGAAGCTATGAGAAGAAGCAATGGGCTTAAATTGCTGCAAGGACAGTTTAGGTTGGACATTAGGAAAAACTTCTTAACTGCTAGGGTTGTTAAGCACTGGAATAAATTCCCTAGGGAATTTGTGGACTATCTATCATTGGCAATTTTTAAGAGCAGGTTACACAAACACCTATCAGGGATGGACTAGATCAGTGGTTCTCAACCACTGTGTCGGGCCACATAACTGTGTTGCCACACAGCAGTGTGTCCCGGAGAGCTGGGGAGATGGCTGGATTTGACCTGTGGAGAGTAGCCTGGTGTGTCACGACCCACAGAAGGTTGAGAACCACTGGACTAGACAATGCAGGGTCCTGACATAAGTGCAGAGGACTGGACTATATGACCTCTTAAGGCCCTCTTCAGTCCAACAATTCTAATAACATGCTTAATGTGGAGAACAAAATGCATGGCTGAAAGAGGTTCAAATCTAAAAGGAAGTTCTAAAGGATTTATTTCCCAAAGATTCTTACAAACTGACATCTGTTTACGAAGAGATGACAGAGTACAATGTATTTGTTTGGTTTATAGAGGTGATACAAGGTGGCCACCATTATCCCTGACATATCAAAAATAAAGCGCAACAATTTAAAACAATCCACCACAAATTCCTCTTCCCCTTTGAACAATTCCCCACCCCTACAAATTGCAATTCCCTTTTCAGTAGCTTGGGGAGAAAGATGGTAGACTAAATAAATATTGAGGTTCAGAAACTGGTCCCCTGTTCTGCTCTTGCAGTTGGAAGCTCGTGGAAAGTTAGATTAATTGGCTGGTTAGGGAGTATTGAGGGCATGGCCAGGGAAAAAGTGCAGGGCTCGAGCTACTGCATTGTAGTGACCCCCAGCTAGCACAGTCCCCTTGGGAATTGTCAGTAGCCAGTGCAACTTCAAGCAGATTTTAGGCTGCTCTAAGTTGTTTTGGGAGCTGAACTGGCCCCCAGATGGTCCCATTCCTGGTAGGAAGAGGGGCATAAAGGTTGCAGTCATCTTCCTCCCCACCCTTCACTATACCAACTGCAGCTGATGATTCAGATCTATAGCTATATGTGTGTTGTGGTTTGGTTTTGTCTTTTATTTCAGTCTGTGGACTCTTAAAAGGATGTTACCAACGTTAAATTCAAAAGGTGTTAAATTCACTTAAGAAAACCTAAGAAAACAAGTTTTGTACAAAACAAACAAGGAATCCTGTGGCACTTTTAAGGACTAATACATTTATTTGTTGCATGAGCTTTCATGGGAGAAAATCCCACTTTGTCAGATGCTTTGAAGATGGGGAACTTACAGAATGGGAAGAAAATAAATGCAGGGAAGTGTAAGTCATAGGATAAGATCAGACTGGTACAGCAAATCAATGCAGTAGTTTAGATTCAAACACTGGGGAAGGTCAGGTCAAATCACCTGTTGTAATGAGAAAAAAAATCAGTAGGGTTTTGTACAGGGGTTTTCCATGGGGTTTTGGAGTACAGAATCCTCACCTCCCTCATGCTATTGCACAACACCTGTGGGCTCAGGTGTGGGTGGATGGGATTTTCACATTGGATCCACAGTTGCAGATCCATCAGACTTCCCTATGGCTTTAACACGGCTCAGAAGAACCTACTGTGGCATCATGGGCCGATCCACCACAGAGCACAGCTATAAATAAATATTTACCACCACCCTTCCCCCACCATGCTGACTCCCTATTCTATAATGGAACAAATAAGGAGTCCTGTGGCACTTTGAAAGACTAACAAATTTAGGGCTTGTACATACTACAAAGTTATCGCATGGTAAGGCTCCTTACCACGCGATAACAGTGAGAGCGTACACAGAGGAATGCTTCTTGTTGCGCGGCAACAGCCCTCTTGCCACGCAACATGTAAACCACCCAAACGAGGGTGGTAAGGCTTACCACGGAACAGTTGTTCCGTGGTACAGCCTGTGTGGATGCTTCTTGCGTTATTGACAGCCTCCAGAAATGTCCCAGAGTGACATCAAACCAGCACTAATCTTTTGGAAGCTAATGCAGAATCTTAGCCCCATTCAGTTTCAGGACCAGTACAGTCGGGTTTCGCCACTCCCTCTGCATTTCCTCTACAGTTCCCATTTCAAGGATTATCTCCAACTCCTAGCAGATAGTAACCCCCGTTTTCTGGGCAGAGGCCGATGATTTTCCCACACCTTCTACGCTGGGGTTGTAGAGATATGGTGACTTATGACAGCTGCCAACCCTGCGCACATTGACAACATGTCCGAAAAGCCCTGCATGAGTCATTGCAGATGTTCCTGCTGTGCAGGGCTGAGGCTCTCTCTGACTACAACAGTCTTCAATTCTAGGGTTCTATTGCCAATAGTCCCAACTCCAGTTTCAGGAGGAAAGACTTGAAGAACAGGTCCTCCTGGCCTTTCCGAGTTAATAAGGTCAACACCCAAGGGAAGTGATGGCCAGGGTAAAGGAACCCAAACCTTCCCTGCTCTACCAGATCCCGACCCCGGGCCTTGTCAGTGAGTGCCACTGAGTCAGCAGACGTTCTGCCTTAACATGTTGACTTCTCCTGTGGCCTCTACTAGCAACCCCTCAGGCCACTTACTACTCTGTCTCCTGAAATATTGGTCCATGTGTGGTCAGGGTCCCTGGGCTCCTCAGTAAGGGGGGTTCCCTAGGACTCCAACTCTGTTCAGGTGGCCATGGGTGCCAAGGTTCCTGTCTGGTTTTTGGTGTCTTCGGTATCTCTGGTCTAGGGCAGCAGCAGGCAGGTAGAGCTTCCACCACACATCCATCCTCATCAGTATCCAACCTAGAGTGAACTGGGCTACTCTCTTTTATAATGAAACAGCAATTCGTGGTCAGTGGGGTGGGACTTCATCCACCCATAGTTTGGGGTTAATCCCTTTCTAACCTGTGTGGGATAAGTATACCCTGTCATGATTTGCTATATTTCAAAGTTCAGTAAAATAAATATCAAAACACTGCAACCATCTCTCAGCCTAGGTATTTAAATGTTAGCTAATTTCTGTGAGGAGAGAGTAATAACTTTAAGAATCATTTGAAAGAGGCTATTCCATGTGTAAGGGGAGACACGGAAAAATGCATAAAGATGTATTTTGGGGGAACAGTTGGGACAAAGAACTTGAACTTGGTACAGTGAAGAAGGAGCAGATAGAGGGATTCAAGGAGGTGGGTGAAATGGATATAGCTTCAAGCAAGGAGTGCTAGCAATATTAACCTTTTTGTTTAGAATGGTGAAGAAATGCATGTACCAGCAAGGTCACAGTGAAAGAGATGTTGGTAACAAAGATAGGAGTTGGTTACAGCCCGGATAAGAGGTTTAGCTGTCTGACAGAAAGAAAAGTGCAGCTTTTAGAAATGTTATGGAAGAAGAAGCTGCAAGTTTTGAAGGCAGCCTGGCTGTGCAGAATGAGAGCGAGACAGAGAGAGAGGAGTCACAGGTGCCCTCTGGGTTGTCGGCCTAAATAACAGGAAGAATGGTGGTAATGTCAACAGTGACAGAGCACTGGGAGGCTAGAAAGAGCTTGGGAGAGATCAGTTGTTCCATTTTAGTCAAATTCAAGAGGCTTTTCAAGAGAAAAACAACAAACACAAAACAGCATAAGAACTTAGATCTGCTGCAGAATTTAACTGTTCCATGACAGATGAAATGTGAGGCTGGCAAAAATAAACTTAACACATAGTGCTCAACAATGATAAACAATTGTGCAAAATGAATGGAATTTCAACAGGAAACAGAATTCTTCGAAAATTTGAAATAAAGTGTTGAGGAAAATCCTATAAAGCGTAACTTCAAGAGATGAAACATTAGTAAAATAAACTGAGAGCAGGTCTAATGATACCAGGCAAGTCTGGAAGGACCCTTTTAGCATGGCTGCTGTTATAAAAATTTGTGGGCTGGACTAGATGACTTCATGAGGTCCCTTCCGGCCCTAGTACTCTGTGATTCTTAATTCAGTGCCTGGAGCGGGCGGCAGGAGCCAGGGCGCAGACCAGCCTCCGGCCAGCTGGGGGCGAGGTAGGCTGGGGTTCGGCGCAGGACGGGATCCGGGCCCGATCGGCGCCGAGCTGGCTGTCCGTGCTCAGGGAAGGAGCAGCACGGGTCATGCTGGCCGCGCTCAGCGCCCTCTGGCTGCTCCTGGCCGCCGCCTTCCTCGCCGCATTGCTGCTGCAGCTGTTCCTGCAGCCCCCGCGAGCTGGCCCCTGGCGCGGCCTCTTCCAGGATCTCATCCGCTACGGGAAGACCAGGAGCGGCTGCGGACAGCGGCTCCTGGAGGTGCCCAAGAGGTGAACGGGAGTTTCCTCCGGCTGCGGGATCGCCGGGTCCGCTAGCAGCTCTCCAGCACAGGGACGGGCACTCTGGGTCCCAGCCTGCCCGTGTCCGAGCAGCGCCTCCTCCCCCGCCTACGGGCGGCGTGGGCTGGCCAGCGCTGCGGGGCCCGGCCGAGGATGGTTTGCTGGGGCGGGTCCTGCATATACCCCAGCTAAGGAGCTCCACCCCGCCTCGGCTCGCACTGGCAGCCCGGGCCCTAGCCCTGTGGGGTGGGAGAGTGGTAGTGCTGTGCTTGTGCAACACATCCCCTGCACGCCGCCAGATGTCAGCTCAGACTCAGTGCCCAGCCTGGTCTGCAGAAGAGTCCAGTGCAGTCAGTGCCTTTTTGCTATGAGGCCCCACCGGCTCTGCCCCTCCTTTTCCCCTTAAGGCCCGCCCTGCCCTTGGCCAGGCCTGAAGTGTAGCTGGGCAGTACTGTAGAGGAGCAGCCTTAGGGAGCCTCCCTTCACTTGCCCTGGGCAGGCAGCCCCCAATCACCGTGCGCAGAGCCAGGGGCCCTCTTGGGCTACTTCCCTCTGCTCCAGCTTCTGGCTTGCTGAGGGCCTCAGGGGAGAAGAACGAGAAGGGGTGGAAGCCAGGGCCTCTTTATGTGCACTTTTGTTTTTATGTTTTGAAAATATGGTCACCCTATGCAGGATCCAGGATCACTCCACTATGTTTCCTCAGCCTTCACAAATCATGAGCCTAGCCTTGGAAATCTTGAGATTGGCTTGGTTCGTGTGTGTGTGTGTGTGTGTGTGTGTGTGTGTGTGTGTGTGTGTGTGTGTGTGTGTGTGTGT
>ML685769.1:21390454-21417885 GCA_007922175.1 Pelusios castaneus | reverse complement strand
TGTGTGTGTGTGTGTGTGTGTGTGTGTGTGTGTGTGTGTGTGTGTGTTAATGTTTCTCTGTGGTCTAGTGACTTCTGAGCTTTGACATACACTCAATGCTTTCCAGCTTTTCCCTGTAATCATGAGAACTGGAAGCGTACTTCTAAAAAATGAAAATTGAGGTAACTATTAATCCCATGACTCCAGAAGCTGGAGCTTTAGGAGCCCACCAAATATTCTGAGATTCTCCTCAAAATCTGGAGTGTTGGCATGGGGCCTCATTCTAGTTTTAGGGTCTTGGAATGAAAGATGCCAAGATAGCAGCTCTAGAGTGGAGTGAACTGTTCATTCGGTGCAAAAGCACATAATGGACATCAGCAGGACAGGCTGCCCTACCAGTGCTCTATTTCTTCTCTGGAGAGATATATGGGCTGTTACTAGCTCACGCTTAGTTTTTGTACCCACAGTTCCTCATGGGCACAGCATCATTGGTACCATACCAGGGGTGGCTGTAATGTCGCCAAGCCTCAGCTGTTTTTATTACGATAGTAGGGTATGTCTACACTGTAGTAAGACACCCCTGGCTGGTCTGGGTCAGCGGACACAGGCTCCTGGGGCTTGAGCTACAAGGCTGTAGAAGTGCAATGTAGATGTTTGGGGTCCATATCTCTGCTGCAGCTTTATAGCCCCACAGCCTGTGAGCTGGAGTCAGCAGACCTGAGCCAGCCACAGGTGTTATTGCAGTGTGGACATACCCATCTTGTTTAATTGGTGATGACGTAAGGGTAAAAAACTCTGAGCCCTGGCTGGACTACAGCTTACTCTGGTGGAGATGCACCAGTTACAATTTCAGGGCCAAAATAACCTAGTGTAGACAAAAATAATTTAGTTTCCTTGTCCATTAATAAGACCTTAGCCTTCCCGCTAGCAAGGGTTTAAATTTTGTTTGGGTTTTTTTTTAATACCAGGCCCAGGACTGAGCACAGAAGCTCATTTTGCACGTACTATTTTACTGCATTGGGATAGTAACAAAAATTTGGTTACCACTGAGTATTTAGCTAGTTGAATATGTCTTTAAAGAAATGCCTGCATATGTATTTGCATGATAGAAAATAATAGTGCAAGAGGTATTGTCTGTAATAGATGCCCTTCAAGTATCTCTTTAGCTTTGTTATCTAAATGTTTCATACTGCCATCTATAGAATCATAGAAATGGAGGATTGGAAGGGCCCTCAGTAGGGCATCTAGTCCAGCGTTTCATTTGGAGTCTGTGCCTCCTGTGGGGCTGTGAGCTGATTTCAGGAGGTCCCTGAAGCCCTTGGGGTGGACAACTTGAGTTCATGGGTGAAGTTGGAGGGGGCACAGAATGTGGGGGGCATTATACCTCCAGATTTCAGTGCCTTAATCGGAGCAAGGCACCCCTGGTGGGTAACTCCACACTCCCTCCTCCCAAGACCCCACCTTCTGTCCAGGTCAGAGGCTGGAAGCTTGAGTTGAACATTGTGGAATAGCTGCTCCTTGACTGATGCCATGGAGTAGGTAACCACAGTGCTCCCTGTCTCCTTCTCCTCCTGCTCCTGGTGCACGGAGCCCTGGCTGGTCCTCAGCTCCCTGCCCACTTTAACTGTTTGCGCATCTGGTAAGAGCTGTCTAGGCATGGGTTCCCAGTTCCAGGGCAGGCAGACCCCTCAGGTAGCAGTGACCACAAAATGGAAGGTCACTACTCCTCTTCCTGCACCCTGAGCTACTCTCCTACACAAACAGCCCCTGTCTGCACCCTGAGCTACTCTCCTACACAAACAGCCCCTGTCTGCACCCTGAGCTACTCTCCTACACAAACAGCCCCTGTCTGCACCCTGAGCTACTCTCCTACACAAACAGCCCCTCCCTACACAAACAGTGGTTTTCAAACTTTCTGAGCTAAGTCCCCACCCCCACCCCTTTGATTTACACTTTTTGCCTGCACAACTTCCCCCCCCCTCAAATCAAGACAGCTGGGTGGCTTGCTGAGGTGACCTCAGGGTGGAATTGGCATTCCCACCCCAGGCTGTACTGTGCAGAGCTGGTCCAAACCCTGCTGGGCTCTCCCCGCCCCAATAGAAGTCAAACTACACTTGTATCCCCTTGCCCCATGGGACAGAAGCCCTGAGCCCCCAGCACCCTACAGGGCTAAAAACCCCTAAAACCAGGCCATGGAGTTTTTATAGCATATTATGGGGGCCTTAGAAATTAAAAAAATATTTGAAAGCCCCAGTCCAGTCTTGAGGCAGAACTAAGCATTATGTACATTATACACCATCCTTGACAAGCACCTGTCTAACCTGTTCTTGGACGCCTCCGGTGACAGAGATTCCACATCCTCCCTAGGTAATATTTTCCAGTGCTTAATTAACTACTCTTACAGGCTATGTCTACACTTGTTAATTTAAGTCGACTTAGCTAAGTGTAGTGTAGACGCAGAGCAAATTAAGTCGACTTAAGCAAGCTTAAGTCAACTTAATTTACAAGTGTAGACGCACCCACAGTTAGGAAACTTTTCCTGATGTCTTATCTAAATCTCCCTTGCTGCACTTTGAATCCATTACTTTTCTCCTCGATGGGTAAGGAGAGCAGTTTATCACCTTCCTCTTTCTAACAAACTTTAAAAGACTTATGTTCCTTCTTAGTCTTCTTCTTTCCAGACTAGACAAACTCTGTTTTTTCAGTCTTTCCTCATAGGTCACGCTTTCAAGATCTTTCATCATTTTTGTTGCTCCCCGTTGGATTTTCTCCAATTTCTCTACAGCTTTCCTAAAATGTGGGCCCAGGACTGGAAACAGTAGTTCAGCTGAGGCCTTATCAGTGCTGCGTTGAGTAGAAAAGTTACATTTCACACCTTGCTTACAGCACTCCTGCTAATACATATATGGTGGAGGATGCTCACTTCTTGATCACCATCTGCTTGTGCATGCAGTATTGCAGGCCATTTCCTGCTCCTGGTGCCTTTTGTAGGCTATTGACTTTGGTTTGTGGGTCTTCAGTGCCGTGGCTCTCTGGCTAGGTCACATAATCAAAATGTAACCCTTCTAAGGCAGTGGTTTTCAAACTTTTTTCTCAGGACCCAGCTCCAGACTCCTCAGCCATGTGGTGGCCCTTCCACCGAAAAAAAAGGGGCTGCCACCTGAAAATTTGGTGGTGGCTATGGCTGTGGGTGGGGAGATATGAGGTCCCCAGGCACCAGACCAAAAGAAGCATAGAGCGCTTCTTTCTGCGGCATCACTGGGGACCCCCACCCCAGCCACCATGGAAAGGAGCTGCTCTGGGGGGCTTCTTTGGGCTAGGGTGGGGGTCCCCAAACACACTGTAGAAAGAAGACACCTGGAGTGGACCCTCTCCATGACATGCCTGGGGAAAGAAGCTGCCCCAAGCGGCCGCTTTCCCAGGCTGGCCTGTGGACAGGTCCCCAGGCACGTCTCAGTGAGAAGCTGCAAGAGCAGTGTGCATGGGAACCGGGTAGCAACAGCAGGAAACTTGAACAGACCCCAGTCCACCACTACCGAGTACACCAGCACTGCCAGTGTCCTTTTAAATTTCTTCCACTGCTACCTCCCCTCCCCAAACAGGGCTGGGGAAGAAGTGAGAAGCCCCGGCTTGAGGCTCAAGTCTGGAGGAGGAGCCCCAGCTCAGCCCTGGCTCGGGGGGAGAAGCTGCTGCCCCAAAGCAGAACCTGAGGCAGTCCCAGTGGGGCTCCAGGCAGCTGACCGCATCCCAGAGTACCTTTGGCCAGGCACAAGGAGCCCAGAAAGCAGGGCCAGCTGACCGGGGAGTGTGGACAACCACCCCCATCCCGGAGCAACTCCAGCCAGCCCAGGAACTCACGGCAGCAGCAGCCACCCCTTTTCCAGAGCAGCCCCTGCCAGGCAAGGAGCCCGGAGCAACGCTGGACAGCCACCCAGGAAGCAGTACCTGCTGACTGAAGAGTGCGGGGGCAGCCGCCGTCGCCCCAGAGCAGCGCTAGCTAGCCGAGGACCACGGGGCATCTGCTCCCCACCCGGAACAACGCCAGCCGGGGAGTATGGGCAGTGCTGCCCGGGTGGGGAGCCTGGAGCAGTGCCAGACAACCAGCTGGGGAGCACAGGGCAGCAGTCCCCCCGCCCCGGAGCAGCACTGGTTGGCCGGGGAGTGCAAGGCAGCAGCTGCCCCTGAGCCACACCAGCTGGCTGGGGAGTTCAGGATAGTGCTGGCGGGGCAGGGAGCATGGGGCAGCCACTCCCTGCCGTGGAACAACACCGGCCGGGCAGGAGGCGTGGCACAGCAGCCCCATCCTGGAGCGGTGCCAGATCCAGTACCTGTGGGTCTGAGACCAGTACTGGGTCGTGACCTGAACTTTGACAACCACTGTTCTAAGGTACCAGAAGCCCAACACAACCGTCCATTTCTCCTCAGCAGGGCCTTCAACCCTTCACTCATGCTTCCAAAGGGGTTTTATCTCCTTTTCTCTGTTTACTTTGCTGGTGATTAGTAGGGAAACCTGGACCCACCCGCTACTTTGGGTTCCAGCCCAGTGAATCTATAAACTACAGCCACATACCACTAGTAGTTGGTTGTTGCTCCCTCCCTTGACCTCTTCCCTCTGGCCCCTCTAGCTTTGTCCCTTACGTCAGGGTTAAAGTTCTCAGGTCCTCTCTGCCAGCTTAAGTAAATTCAACCAGAAACTTTGGCTGAACTCTGGTCTTGCTATTCCTTAGGCTCATTTGGCCAGAGAGATGCTCCCTTCACTGGCCCTCCAGCTAGGCATGGACCTGCTAAGGCCCTACAGCTCCTTCTTTATGAGCCTGCTGGGCTCTGATTGCTTGCTTCCATCAGGTCTCTCAAGGCAAGTCTGGAGGACTCACTTTTACTGTCCCTTCCTTGCAGGGTATAGAATCATGGGGCTCTTGTTGTGAGCTGAAAACACCAGGTGCATCCTGTCACTGTATCCCAGAATGATTTTCTTTTTTAACAACAGTACTACATTGTTTCTCATATTTGGTTTGTGATTCATAATAACCCCAGAACCTTTTCTGCAATACTCCTCCCTAGGCAGTCATTTACCATTGTGTATTTGTGCAATTGATTGTTCCTTCTCAAGTATAGTACTTTGTATTAGACTTTATTGAATTTCATCCTCTTTATTTCAGACCATTTCTTCATTTTGAATTTGAATACTGTTCTCTAAACACTTGCAACCCCTCGCATGTTGGTATCACCCACAGACTTTACCAGTGTAATCTCTATGCCATTATCCACATGATTTATGAAGATATTGAATAGAACCAGACCCAAAAGGAGGTCCTGCAGGACATTGCTCAATATGCTCTTTCAGTTTGACTTGAATCATTGATAACTACTCTCTGTGTACAGTTTTACAACCAGTTGTGTGCACTCCTCATAAAAATAGGCTTCTCTAGGCTATATTTCCCTGATTTTCTTATGAGAAGGTGTGGTTGGGTATCCACTCTATGCAAAACAGGTTACATTAAGTTGGATCAATTTAACTTTATATGCTGCATGTGGCGAAGAGCAAGAGATCAGTAAAGCCTAATGGAAGATTAAATTCAGCTAGGAAGGAAAAGATTGGGCAGTGGCTGTCAAGGGGGCAGTCTGCTGTCACACCCTGGGAGAAGGGAGGTTCGTTTGAGGCTACTGAGTCTTGCAGGATGTCAAAGAGGGGAAGTACTCTACTGTTACTCACAGAGAAGAGAGAGTTTATTCCAGAAGAGAGAGAAAGCGAGTAGGAAGGAGTCTAGGGAATAGCAACAGGGACTGCGACCAAGCAGACCATAGTTGCTGGACGTAGGGTTCTTGGGCTGGAAACTTTCATCCCACACATTCCCTGACCACCTTCTTGTTGCTAACACACCTGTAAAAACCCTTCTTGTTACCCTTCACATCCCTTGCTAGCTGCAACTCCAGTTGGGCTTTGACTTCCCTGATTTCACTGCTGCATGCTTGAGCAATACTCCACTTCCCTAGTCATTGTCCAAGCTTCCGCTTCTTGTGAGCTTCCTTTTTGTGTTTAAGTTCACTGACCATTTCTCGGTTAAGCCAGCCTGGTTGCCTACCATATTTGCTATGCTTTCTGCACATCAGGGTGGTTCGTTCCTGCACCCTCAATAAGGCTTTTTTAAACTTATCCATCATGGCTGGAGACATGGAGAAGGTGGACACCCACATTCTATACCATCTGCAGTCTCTGTATTGTCTTCATATTCAGATACAAAGAGTTACAATAATCCAACCTAGAGATGACAAATGCATTGATTATTGTGGCCAGGTTGCTGACTGGGAGGAAGGAACAATGTTTCTTAGGAAACTGGAGGAGAAAAAAAACATTTTTGGAAAATGATACTACTTGGTCATCTAAGCTTAACAAGGAGTCAGATAGGACTCTGAAGCTTCATAGCACCTTGATGGATGGGGCTACATACCTTCAATGGAAGGTGCAGGCAATATCTTGGCTAGTTTTTAAAGCATTTTCCCTTTCTGATTAGCATCACTTCATTCTTGCCTGTCTTCAGCTTCAGCTACTGTTCATCCAAGAGCCGATTTCTTGTAATCATTCTGACATCTCAGTAGTGGTAGTGAGTCTCAGCTGATGCAGTGATATGTATGGTTGATATAGCTTGTTGTTGGCAAATATGCCCATGGCATCTCACTGTCTCTCCACTGGTCTCATGTAGGTATTGCAGAGAAGCAGGTTTAGGATAAGAACCTTGCAAGCGAGGGCCTTCAGAAAGAAGGAGCAGTTATCCATCCCCATTCTGAGCTCTGCTGAAGAGGAACAAATAGAGCCACCATAGTGCTGGGCTGTCTACTCCTACTGTGTGAAGTAGGAGTATTAGTAGCATCTTGCGAGCCACCGTGCCAAAGACTGGAGAGAGACCCAGCAATATGAACATAGAGATCTTACCTGTGCACATGGACATGAGGAGATCATCTTTCAATGCCAGGAGAGCCATCTATGTGCTTTGTTTGGTCTGAACCCTGGCTGTGAGGCATCCACAATGTTGGCTGGTGTGACATGTCGTTGGAGCTTAGTGGTTTTGCCCAGGAACATAAGGTTGGAGATGGGACAGTAATTGGAGAACTTCTCTTCGTTAAGGGACC
Source organism: Pelusios castaneus (assembly GCA_007922175.1). NCBI lineage: Eukaryota > Metazoa > Chordata > Testudines > Pelomedusidae > Pelusios > Pelusios castaneus. The sequence continues at coordinate 21,410,778 of ML685769.1, read as the reverse complement.
TAGACTGAGCTCTTCGAGCTTATCATGATCAGACTTGTTTTCTAACCCTTTAATCATTCCCATGGCTCTTCTCTGAATTCTCTCCAGGTTATCAACATCCTTCTTGAACTGTGGGCACCAGAGCTGGACACAGATTTAGAGCATCCCAAGCAAGGCGACAGTGAAGTGCCAAAGCCCAGCACAAATGTTCTTCAGGAAGGTGGGGGTGGAAGAGCCTAGAGTACCCACCACAAAGACCTGACGTACAAGGAGTGGCACATATAGCAGTGGCTGCTAGATATTGCAACAAGTTTTTCTTTTAAAACACTAGGTAGGCACCAATGACAGTGAGCTGATGTGGTCGCCCTTACTGTACGTGTGCAGCCTCTGTATTAATAAGGAAACGTACAAAGGGGCACATTCCACCCTGTCCTTTTAACATTCTCGTGATACAGATCCATTGAGCTTCACATACACACTGAAGAACTGCCCAAAAATTGTATTTGTTTTGGAAGTTTCTAACAAGTCTATAAATCCTTGCCATGCAAATGTCAGAACAAACCAGCCATTACAACAGTTAGCTTTTGTTTATATAGGAATATAGTCATAACACCGAAATAACCAACCAAACAGCTATTAAAACAACTCTAGTGGAAAAGCCCTTAGGTGGAACCTAGAGAGGAGGGGGAAGAGAATGATCAGTGCCTGCCTCTTCACCCTCTGTTCCATCCCTCTCCTCACACAAACTTTCCATTGTTGGGGGCCTCCCCAAGAGTCTAAGCTGGCCATGCCAAACAAGACTTGAGTTTATAGGCTACATGGAGACCTTGTTTTCTATAAAATTCATAGCAGCTGGATGCTGTTTGTCTGTAAGCCCAAAGTGCTCCTTTACCATAATGAGCTCAACTGTAACTATGTTGTTTGCTCGGGGGCTGGACTGAGAAGAATTTTCCCGATAAATTAATTCTGTTCCTACTTGTTTTCCCTGCTGTAAGCCGGCAGATGGTTTCTCTATGCACAGTGAACCTGTGCATTTGTGTTAGTGACTTTCTATTGCCGTTTGAGAGAGAATGTTGGGGAATGCTGATCAAAGGCTGACACCCGGCTCACAGATGATCGTGTCAGCATTGGATGCAAGTCCAGTACTCATGGAGCACTTGAGCTGACAGATCTCTTGTCTATCCAGAGAAATCAAAGTTGCCAGCTGAGACGTGTCAACACAGTAGAACGTTGCCATTTTAACTGTCGGGAGAATTTGTTCACGTTGCCCTCAAAGGCTAGTTTATTAAGCTCCTGCAAATTTCTTGGTGCAGTAGGTACCTTTGCTATTGTGGAATAACTGACTCCTTGCCACTCTTTCTCCATGTGACTCTGTACGATCATTTGAAAAATAAGTCATCAACTTCAGATAGCAGTTCAGTTTGCCATATTCTGAAGCTAAATAGTCTTATTTGACTAAACAGTTAAAACTGTGTCAGTATAAGATTACTTGGAGGAAAATAGAGTGATCAGGAACAGTCAACATGGATTCACCAAGGGCAAATCGTGCCTGACCAACCTGATTTCCTTCTATGATGAGATGACTGGATTTGTGGATGCGGGAAGAGCCGTTGATGTGGTATACCTTGACTTTAGCAAGGCTTTTGATACGGTTTCCCACAGCATTCTCGTTGGCAAGTTAAGGAAGTATGGGTAGGACGAGTGGACCGTAAGGTGGATCGAAAACTGGCTAGATCAACGGGCTCAGCGGGTAGGAATCAATGGCTCGATGTCTGGTTGGCAACCGGTAACAAGTGGAGTGCCCCAGGGCTTAGTCCTGGGGCCGGTTCTATTCAACATCTTCATTAATGATCTTGATGATGGAATAGACTGCGTGCTTAGTAAGTTCGTGGATGACACCAAGTTGGGGGGAATGTAGATACTCTGGAGGGCAGGGACAGGATCCAGGGAGACTTGGACAAATTGGAACACTGGGCCGAAAGAAACCTCATGAGGTTCAACAAAGACAAGTGCAAAGTCCTGCACTTAGGACGAAAAAATCCCATGCACTGCTACAGGCTGGGGACCGATCGGCTAAGTAGCAGCACTGTAGAAAAGGACCTGGGGGTTATGGTGGATGGGAAGATGAATATGAGCCAACAGTGTGCCATTGTTGCCAAAAAGGCCAATGGCATATTAGGCTGCATCAGTAGGAGTATTGCCAGCAGATCGAGGGATGTGATAATTCCCCTCTATGTGACACTGGTCAGGCTGCATCTGGAATACTGTGTCTAGTTTTGGGCTCCCCACTACAGAAAGGATGTGGACAAATTAGAAAGAGTCCAGCAGAGGACAACAAAAATGATTAGGGGGCTGGGGCACATGACTTATGAGGAGAGGCTGAAGGAACTAGGCTTATTTAGTCTACAGAAGAGAAGCCTGAGGGGAGATTTGATAGCAACCTTCAACTACTGGAAGGGGTGCTCCAAAGAAGAGGGAGCTAGGCTGTTCTCGATGGTAACAGAGGACAGAACAAGGAGCAATGGTTTCAAATTACAGCTGGGGAGGTCAAGGTTGGATATTAGGAAAAACTTTCTCACTAGGAGGGTGGTGAAGCATTGGAATGGGCTACCTAGGGAGGTGGTAGAATCTCCATCTTTGGAGATTTTTAAGGCTCGGTTAGACAAAACCCTGGCTGGGGTGATTTAGTGGGAGTGGTCCTGCTTTTTAGCAGGGGGTTGGACTAGATGACCTCGTGAGGTCCCTTCCAACCCTATTATTCTATGATTCTACCCAAGGAAATGCTGTGGCTAAGATATTTGAGCACTCCCATCCTGAATGCTTATCTCTAGACAGGTATCACCAAATGCCCTGATTTTTATTCATATATTTTGTTGAGCAGAAGGAACCATTAGATCATCTAGGCTGATCTTCTGTATAATATAGTCTATGAAATTTCCTCTAGTTACCCCTTTGTTTAGCTCATTACTTAGGTTTATTTAAAGCATATGCTCCACAAAGGCAAGTAGTCTTGACTTAAAGATATCAAGAGAGATGAATACTTCAGAGGTCTGCAAGACACATGGATTTGTACCTGAAAGATACCTGGATTTGTGTGGTGACAAAACATCATCATCACACTGTCCAGTTCTGTAATGATGTCTGGGTGATTTTGTACAAAAGACAAATACAGAATGGTAGCAATTTCTCCGTGATCTGCATGGTATGTCCAGAAGAAGAGAAGAAAGTGGAAATGCGGTTAAAGGCAACAGCATGGAAAAAGCCAGAAAAGAATTGCAGGCAGGATGGCTGGGGGATTAAAAATGTCATTGCCAGACCTGTAACTGAGTAAGTGTTAATGAAAGCGTCTTCTATTTTCAAAATGTTGGTTTTTTACATTCATATATTGCAGTGTGATTTTTTTATTATTATTTCATTTTAAGCTTTGAGTCTTTCACTACTTGTGTGTGGTCTCCACTCATCCCTCTTGTAGTTTTCCAGTCCAGCCACCTGAGGGCCCTAAAAAACAGGGAGAAAGATGCCGTGAGTGGGAGATTTAATATTGTGAGCAGCATTTTCCTGGGGAAGATAGTGTTAGAATGAGGCTATGATGGCACCTGATAGTTCCATTAAAGGCTCCTGTATTTCTTATTGTGGGAGGTTAGGCCAAATGAAAATGTGCCCTTTCCCTTTAGATCTGGTCATTGAATTCCAACATTGAAGAAAGGAGTGTTATGAAAAAATTGATTGAAAAACCCAAGAAGTTAATGCTGCTGCTTTTTCCTTCCTCAGATGGTTTTCTCACTTTTATATTCTTTCTGTCATCTGGAATGGGTTCCTGCTTCTACTGCTCATTCAAGCTCTGTTCCAAGCAAGACCTTTCCCAGTGTGGCTTCATGATTTGCTCAGTGCTCTCGGTGGAGCTTCGCAGAACAAGGATGAGGGCAAGTACTCCAAATATTATGAATAGATGCACCAGTGTTGGGAAGCAGAACTGCTATACTTCCCTGACATTGCACAGAGAACGCATCGATACTCATCCATAGATATTAACTATTAACTCATCCCTAAATTATTAACTCTTAGCTAGACTCCAAATCATTTCCCTGGACTACCAAGTGGTGATTCATGGTAGGCATAAGTATAAGTTGAGCGGAAAATAATATTACTTCACACTTGCAGTAGTGCATTTCATCAAAGGATCACAGAGCCCTGTAGAACAGAGTTGCTTTCACCCTGCACTCAGCAGCACTCAGCTCTCCTAACACGTGCTCTACCACTCCCTGGAAGCAGCTCAGAGCAGGATGAGGTTTTGCCGTTGGCAGGGGAAGAACTTGGTTCTCTGGCAGCACCAGTGGCAGCTTTGTGCTGAGCTAAGTCACTAACCAAACTCTATATTCCTCAGAGGCTGAGGATTAAATTGACCGATTGTTAGCAGGATTCCCTGTACTTACAAGTGGCTCTTAACTACACTGACAGCACCTGCCACTTCTTTCTAACCTGCTGTTTGAACTTGCAGTGTTTGCTAGCTGGCCAAGCTTCCTCCACTTCCATCCCAGCCAGGAACGTACTCCTGGCGCTTGGAGACAGGGGAACTTGCTGGCTTGTAGGAAGGAGATGGGGGGCATTCTTGTATTGCAGCTGAGGCTTGGTGTGGCATGTTCAAGACTAACAAATGTCTTGGGGCATAAGCTTCATGGGCTGCAACCCACTTCGTCAGATTGGGTTGCAGCCTATGAAAGCTTATGCCTGCCTGAAGAAATTTGTTAGTCTTTAAGGTGCCACGGGACTCTTTTTTTTTTTTTTTTTTTTTTTGCTGTATACATCCAAACACAGCTACCCCTCTGGAACTTTAAAATGACTGTCAGTAAATTGTAATAGCTCAGAAGTCATAGATAAAACTTGGAAAAACCAAATTCTGGTTTTATTGTATGTTTTTATGTTTTGGATAATCTGAGTTGTTCTGTACAACTGAAATTTAAAAATTTTTAAAAGTTTGTTTAAATCATGCATTTGACTATTTTTGTCTGGTCGGTTTCACTGTAGTCTGTTTCCTCTTTTTGTGAGGCTTTTTCAGAGAGCAACAGAATAGAGAGAAGTAATTTTTTTTAAAAAAAATGGGGAAATTGGCTGGGGAATTTGGAGGTAGCTTTTTATACCTGCCCTTTTAATTATTTTTTTTTAAATTTACAGCCCTTCAGTTTGTCAGTGTTCCTTTAAGTGTCTGCGTTACTATTAGTGTTTCTAATGTGTTCATTACCGCAGCACGTGGGTGCCACATACACCAATTAAGAAGCATTCATTCTATCCAAAGGACTTGCCCTCCATCTTTCACGGCAGTCCTCTTAAAAAGATATGCACAATGATTTGTCTTTTGCTTCTGCTGTTTAGGTTCCGTAGCTGATGACGCCTTGGATAATTTTGAAATGAAAGCAAGTCACATTATAATGAAAACCGTTTTTCAGAGGAAATTTGGAGCTGTTTGTGAAGAGAGAGAGTTTGAGGTTGTCATTTCTGTTTGACTTGTAGGTGAGAAAAGCCTGTCCGCTCTCTTAGTTCTCATACTCCTATGGCTACACAGCTTCCGAAGGCTCATAGAATGCCTCTGCATCAGCGTCTTCTCCAATGGTGCCCTTCATATCGTGCAATACTGCTTTGGACTTGGGTACTATATTGCTATAGGTTTAACTGTGCTGTGTCAAGTACCAGCTAATGCCAGCAAAGGTGAGTACCTCCTTAGTGCTACCATACTTGCAGCTTCTTTTTAGTTTGGTTCCAGTATCACAAAATGGTTTGGTGGAGGGTGGTGTGTGTTGTGAGAGAGAGATTAGTAGTGTGTCAAATCTTTTCATCCTCTGAAGAAGAAAGCTCCGTCTGCAGAGTGTTTGTGTGCATATATATGTGAGACAAAAGATTTGAGAAGATGATAAAAGTATTTATTACAATTACTTAAAATCAGACTTATTAACCAGCACATAACACCTGCATGCGTGTAGTATGCATCCTAGCTCTGCTGTACATTGGTTTTTCCTTATAGCTCAGTGCCATTGTTTGCTGTATGTCACCACATCCCTTATACTCCCAGGCCCAATACATCATGTCTTTGTCAATGAAGCGCTTCCACATTCTGAAGGAACCTCCACTAGATACCAGCTCAGCAGAGTGAAGGGTCTCCCTGATTACGTGTCTGGTATAGGTGGAAGTTCCTTTTTCTGCTACAGATTCCCCTTTAAGTATGAGCCTGCCCCAGGTCCTCTTGGCCAGCCCCAATTTGTCAACTTAGTTCTTTGCCTCCAGCCACTTACCTAGTATTAGACAGTTGCTTGCTCTTTGCTCCTTGAAGTATCCACTAATCCTGTAGAGCTCTTTGAATAATGTGACCTATTTCGGCCAACATGTTGCACAAAGTCCTACAGCTGAGCTGTTGTTTGCTCTGCTGCACAAGTATCTGATGAACCAAAACGTTCAAACTGCCTGGCTTTTTTTTCCTATAAATATTTTTTTCTTATGAGGTCAGCATTGGATATAGAATTTAAACAACTTCATGCTATCTCAGAGTTAGCTTTGTCCTCCACACTGATTTTCAGCACTCTTACAATGATTTTGGCACAAAATCTAGGTGGCACTGTCTGGGCACACTTTCTGTCATCATGGCACTCCACAGAGATGATGCATTGGCATACACTGGGGCCTATCTATAATGCACATTTCTTGCAGGTCAGAGTCATCTGTTCTAACCATTCTTTTTTTGTTGTTGTTGCTAGTGTGCGTATGCCCACACAGTCCTGTAATATCTGGACTTAAACTATGACACTGTGCTCTATTATAGTGATAAGAAAACACTTTTAAAGCACAGTCACAGTAAAAAATCTGTTAGAATATGGAGATCCGCACCAAATGGTGAGCCTTTCTGCTTTCAATGTGCACCTTCCCTTATTCAGACGGCTGCTGATTAAAACCAAAACTGACCAATCATAATTTGCAGTAGCAGGCAGTTAAGAATAAAGGCCTGCAATAATTCATAACTGCAGTGTGGTTTATTTTCTGCACACATTGTGTTTAAAAGCTTTGTTCACCATTATTTAAGAAGTGGAGAGCACACTGGGAAAAGATACTAGGTTAAAATACATAAGCTGAACTTTTTTTAAGATGCTGTTGGTGAGGGTTTAATGCAGGCTTTTCTCTAATTTTGTATTAATGGGCAAACTATTTTCATTTAATTCAGGGAAAGACCTCTTTATGCAAATCTGCTGGTACCACATCCTAGGAATTCTGATATACATTTGGGCCTCCGTTCACCAACACAGATGTCATGTGATTCTAGCTAATCTTAGAAAAAATAAATCAGGTGAGATGTTTTACTACTTAAAGCTGTTTATATAATCATTTTTTTCCATTAAAAATTGGGTGTCACAATGAAACCCTGTAAAACCCAACCCCTTAGAACCCTTTTATTTTCTATAGACTCAGTGAGATGAATGCTGATGTTAATATGTATCTATGTAAATAACTTTCAGGGGGTTAAATTAGTCTACCTGGAAGAGATATTAGTTGGTAATATATTGTTACTCACAATACGCAAGGTTTAAATCCAGTTCACACTTGTATCATCTGAATAGAAATATGTAATAATGCTTAGAACTCATACCACTTATGTCTAAAATGTGTTACAAAATTTAACTAATAATCACAATTCCCTGATAAGTGTTTGTAATCTATATTTTAGAAATAGGGAAACTGATGCGCCAGAGGCTTTTGTAGCCCTACGCTATGGAAGGAATTACTTTCCTGAGTCCGTATTAGAAATTCTCACTCTTCTGCTTAGACCTCACTTCTTAATGGAGATGTACCATTACACATTGTATTGGAAATGAGTTAAGGTCATAATTTTCAAACCTGAGCTGCCAAAATTAATGCATATTTAGGCACATCATAAAAGTGGTGTGATATTTTTTTTTCCAAGAAGTGTTTAGCACCCACAAATTCCATTGAAATCTATGGAGCAGCAGATGCTCAGTGTTATTTGGTAATTATACATAAATATGGATAAAGAATTAAAGCTGCTTTCTAATGTGTGTACTATCAACTAACTTTTCCTTTCTTTCATTGCAGGAAAGGTAGTAAACTTGGGCCACAGTGTTCCTTTTGGAGACTGGTTTGATAGAGTATCTTGCCCACATTATTTTGCTGAACTTCTAATATACATATCCATGGCCATCACATTTGGATTTCACAACTTAACCTGGTGGCTTCTAGTAATGTATGTGTTGTTTAACCAGGCATTGGCTGCAGTTCTGTGCCATGAGTTCTATGTGAACAAATTCAGCTCCTACCCGACGCATCGAAAAGCATTTATACCGTTTCTTTTTTAGAATCTTTATTTTTGTTAAAAATGCTCTTAATGCAACCTGTCAGCTGCTGTTTAATAGGTAATGGAAAACTGAGTTCTCAGGAATACGTGTAATGCAACTATTACAGAAGCCATGATGAAATAATGCTTACTGTCTGATTCTAGCTGAAAGCTACACATGCCTTTAACGACTTTATCTTGAAATCAGAATGAAACTTTTAAAAAGTATCTACAGTATGTACAACCTTAACTGCACATGACACGAAAGACCTCAATTAAAATGTAAGAACTGCTGATGTTTAGCCTTTGTGTATTTGACATTCATGTTTAAAATAATATTTAAAATACTTTCATCACTGCTATGCAGCAAGCAAAAACATATTCTTATATTTTATATGTTACACAGATGGAAAGGAAAGTTGCTCTGAGTAAAGAGAAACCACTGTATTTCTTGTTTTTAAACTAATATTTAAAAAGAAAAATATACATATTCCCTATCCCACTCACCATTATATTGACTCAAAGAAGCTATAACTGTGCTGCATTGCCTTTACATATTTCCTATAGATAAGTTGAGAACAATTGGCAGCCTTAGAGGAGAGAGATTGTGAGATTAAATTCTGTAAAGCTGTGGGGAGAGGAAACTAGGATATTTGGAATATAAAGGGATCCCCGCTCATGACTTTCATCTTTTGCTCATATTTTTTTTAATTGTTCCAATTCACATCTTTCAGATATGCCAAATTAAAAAAAAAAAAAGGTTGAGGAATCTCCTTTAGGGGAAGGGTGGCTATTCCACTGATTTTTCATTCTCAGTAACAGAAATAAATGTATTTTTTAGGCAGTAAAAGTCAGTGCTCTGTAAAGAATGTCAGTTAGGTTGGCATTTTTGTTGGCAGCCTCAGAAAACTGTACAGAACTCAGCTGCCTTCGCCATAAAGTGTATTAAGAATTGTGATAGGCCATTCTGTGAAATTTATGCACAACATTAGAATGGGAGTTGGCATATGTTGAGTAATACATAGATTTCAAAAAAGAAGTTCCACAAACTCATCTACCTAATGCAGTGTTGTTACCATACTGAGGAGAACAGAACTCAAAGAATGGTGTAATTTAAAAATGACCCTGTGGTGTTCCATATTCGTTGTCTCATTTAGCGCCACTTAAATTTGCTTAGTTCTCCGGGAAGAAGATACATATGTTAGCTGCCAATCCTACAAACTCATACTGAGCTCTGACAGTCACAACAGATTCTCTGTGTCTCATGCATGACCACCAACAATAGAGATTCTGCAAGCTAAATTATGGCCTCAGTTTACAACTGTGTTACTTCCTTGTCTTCATCTTATATCTGTGGAGAAATGTGTGCATCTTCATTTAAGGGTATTGGACTGTCACAGATGTTAATGAGGGCACGTTATCTTGGACCGCGAGAACATCCACAGTTGTATTAAGATGTAAAAGTTTTTGGTTTTTTTGCCTCATGAAAAAGACATTCACCAACCTCTAGATGACAGGAATTAAGAAGAAATGTCCCTTATGAGCAGGTTATTCCACGTTCTGCAGTGCAGGGTTTCTTGCTTTCCTAGTTGTAGGAACAGGAACTGGAGTAAATTATCAACTGATCTGATCTGTATAAGAATTCTATCTTTTTCTCTTTTAAAAAGTGTTTCATAATAATATCTGAATACATGTAATAAATTCCTGATTTTAAAATATGGTTTTGTTGTAGGAAATTAGTTTTTTACTGAAGGAACATTACCGTATATGCTATTATTTTCTGTAACAGACATTTTATAAAAGACCAATGCAACAAGTTTAAGTACTTACGAAGTATTAGTTATAGGAAAGAGAAAGAGGAACTGCTCCATGTGTAATAACAAGCACTTTGAATGAAATAACGGTCCTTTCATGGGACATATATAATTGCACTGGGAAATGATGATAAACTCCCTCTCACCTAGTATAACATTAATACCTACAATGTGGTTCTACAGTGAGAATTCTCTAGGATACCTGAAATGATCATGCAGATGTGGAAAAAAATGGACTTTTTACTTTGCTGTATCAGCCAAATAAAATAAATATCATTGTAGCCGTTCACACAATACAAATTCCAAAGGGGTAGCGTTAGTCTATTCCAGCAAAACCAAAACAAAGAAGGAATTCTGTGGCTCTTTTAAAGACTAATGAATTTATCGCATTCGCTTTTGTGGATATTTGGCTTGCCAGGATAAACTCATGCTATTGGAAATTCAAAAAAAATATTTACTAATTCCAGAGTGTGACAATTGTAATGGATCTGTCCCTCTTGACCAAATTACTACCAGCTGCTCTTGCTTCAATGTGGGCTTTATAATCCTGCAAACTGCCATCACATATTAGTAAGCAGATGCATGGAAGGGAGGAAATTATGTATGATAACAGTTTTAATGTGCCAAAGCTCTTGAAGTCTAATGGTAATATCTTTGAGCTAAAGATGGTACAGTCAATCTCTCAGCTGAGTGACCATCCGTTTTGGTAAAGGGAAGAAGCCTTATGGAAAGATTCATGGGGCTCAATAGTTTCAATGCTTCACAGAGACAAATTGTAAAACATGTTAAATTATATCATGTTTATTTAATGAACTATCCTACTATTTTAACATGTTTTTCCTAAAATCTACCTTGCTTTTATACTTTCTTATTCTCTCTCCACACGTAAGTAGTAGACATTAGCCTAAGATAGAGACAGCCTCTTGTCTAGATCTTGTCCTCCATGGTTGAAATCCTGGAAGTAAAAGTCTCAATTGTTTCTTTGATTAAAATTGAGTGATGCGCACACTGCAACATTTTTGGTGGAATAATTTCTGAAGGTTGCAGTAGCTTGGGGAATCAGAGATGCAGTCCCTTCCTAGTGCCATCCTTTTCTCATTAAAATGTTTTCTTTGACAGGTGCTGGACTTGATTCCCAGGTGGCAACTTGGACTTTTTTCAAGGTATTTCCCACTTCAGCATTGGCTAGGCAATTAGCAGTCTTGTAAACAAAAAAATCACTGATTCTGTCAAGTTCTTTGGCTAAAAAGTACTTTAGAGATATCCTTTGGGAGTGCTCAACAAACACATCTGCTCCTGAAACAGCACATTTATGACCCCCTGTACATTTCCTTTTTGCAAGTGAGAACATGCTCCGCATATCTCTGGGTACAGATTATGTCAGACTGACTAAAAGTTCTATTATAATATTTACAGTGCTTTAAATAATATGATGTACAGGCGATTTTGAAATGTGTACAGTCTCTTTGCTCATTCATTGCTTTCTTTCTGAGCTCAGTTCTGTCCTTCAACAATATAGTTTTGCTCTTTAACTGTCTAATCAATTTTATCCATCCTCAGAAAATTCAAACCTGATGGTTCCTAGAAGACCTACATCTTCAGATCCCAATGTCATGAATGAGTAACACTTGTAACCTGGCCTCACTTGATGCATGCATTGTACGACTGCTTTCCCTGCTCTGTTTTAAACTCTGACCTGTGAGCAGTTGACACTTAATAGTTGTATATTTGCATATGAATAAATCAGAGCATTACCTTTTATAAAAATCACACCATCCTGGATTATTTGATTCTTAAAAATGGAATTGCAAAGAATGGATTCAATTAACTATTATGTTTTAAACAGCTGGATTTTTTTTTCAGTTGTGAAACATCTCATTTGCTAACATCTAGTTCAGCAAAACAAAAGAGGAGTCTTGTGGCACTTTAAAGACTAACACATTTATTTTTCATGTGAGCTTTCGTGGGCAAAGTCCCACTTCGTCAGATGCCAGAGGGGAGAAAATTTACACTAAAAAAAACCAAAAAAACCACAGTATGGGAGTGAAAGGTAAATCCTGTGATTATGTTTCACAGCTTCAGGTCAGATTACTTCAGCAAATCAAACAAGTCATATAGATTCAGGTTGAGAGAGGAGAGAATCACTGGCTATGTTTACACTGGCAAGTTAGTTTGAATTAAGGAGGCTTAATTCGAACTAACTAAAGCCATGGTTATACTAGGCTTTAATTAGTTCGAATTAAGGGCTTCCTTAATTCGAACTAATAAGTTCAAATAGGGTGTTCGAACTAGGGTTAATTCGAACTAACTAATGTGGCCATGTTAATTTGAACTAATTTCTTAGTTCGAATTAACCGGCCATTGAAATGAATGGGGATCGCTAATTCGAACTAAGCAATTACTTGCTTAGTTCAAACTAACATTCCAGTGTGGCCATGCTAGTTCGAATTAAGCTAATTCGTACTAACTAAAATTAGTTTGAACTAGTTAGTTCAAACTAACTAATTCGAACTAATTTTAGTAAGTGCAGACATAGCCACTGTTAGTAATGGAAAACAAAGGAGGAGTCCTGTGGTCCATTTGAAATTTAAAGATTTATAATGCTGTAACTAAATTCTTTAGACTTCACCATATTCAACATGGAACAAAACTGTACCAAGAGTCTAACTGAGAAACAGCTATTAATTATTATTTGTTATGATTACCCCATCATTTAGCTGGTACTTTTATTCAAGGCAATGAATACTGTACAGCATATTACAACTTTGCACGAAGTGTAAGTTAGCAGAGCTAACCTCTTAAGGTAAAGATCCAAAGATACAAATTTTTAAATCTCAAGCAAACTTCAACAAATATATGAAAGTGCATTACACTGATTGTTATAGAATAAACATAAACACAAAACAATCAAATACACATTAATATTTATTTAGGAGTGTCAGTCTGGCGCCAGAGTGGCACTGCTGCGGTGAATGCAAAATGCAGTGGTGCAATCATTCTTTAGTTACAAATTTGTCCAATGTTCCCTGCATCACTGCACAATTCACAACATTAGCTTCCATTATAAGGCAATCTAGGAGATTAAAATAATTGAAGCCCCTGTACAATAGCTGATTAGTCAAAGTTTTCATAATATCCTTCATCTGGATCAAGGATAGGACGATTACCTCATCATCATTAGAGACTGCCTCTGCATCACTTTTAGGTTTCCCTTCAAATTGGTCTCTGATCTCAGTCATATATCCTCAAAATCAGGCTGCATAACAAAAGCATTGTCATCAATGTCTAGCCACTCTTCAAATTTATGTGCATTGAATTCTCTTGGTGGCTTAACAATGACTTCCTTCATGGATGCTAAGACTGGACCTCCTTTTTTCCAGCAATTCTGGATTGTTGAAGCATTGTCGTTAGACCAGGTGTTTGCAAGCATTAAAATGATATCTAAAAGACTCACCTTCCTGGCAATTTTCCCATCATCAGTGTGGTACAATACCATGCAAGACATTTATTAGCTTGTGAGAGCCCTGATCACAGGCTGAAGGACAGAAGTTGTGTTCTTTGGAAGGAATTAAAATTGGATATTCTTCAGTGCTACATCTTTCATCACAGGCTATGTGATTGTTCACAAGTAGCAAAATCTCCTTTCCTGACCCAACTTTTGATCACAGTCCTTCAGCCACTCACTAAATAGATACTCCATCATCCATGCAGATGCACTGGCCGCTTAACAGTCTGGAAGAGGTCTCACATTTTTAAAACACCATTGGGTTGACTTTTCCCAATGATAAAAAGGTCCTTTTTCTTACCAGTCAGGGAACAGATGAACAGAACAGTAATTCTTTCTTCAGACTGCTTTTCTCTCGCTTTTTTAAAAATTATTTATTTTTATTATCTAATTTAAAGGTGAGAGTGCCATCAGGCAGGGCTTGAGTGTAAATTTTACTTTCATCTGCATTCCAATGTTGTCTTCAGCAAAGTTACATCTCATTTTGATCCACTCATTTTCAAACTATTTTTCATGTGACCTAATGTCTGTATCTTTGGTTTCTTACCACATTTTCTTAAAAATAATCTCCTGTTTTTCAAAGTGCTCATACCAGCCAGTGCTGGCCTTGAAGTCAGTGATGCCCAGGGTCACTGCTGCACCTGCTTTCTGTATCACAAATAGCCCACTCAGGTGGAGGCATTGCTGTTTTTGATCCACTTTATAAGTATCGCCTTGTCCATAGGTGCCTTGTCTGACCACATTCTTTTTCTGTCTCCTTCATTTTCTTTTATGTGCTACCTATTTTGAAGATCTTATCCAATGTAGGTTGCGGGATGCCCAATTTCTGAGCTGCAACTCTTTGGTTGGTCTTGGGAAGACTACGGTCGGACTCCAGGGGGTGGTGTCTTTCATCCGCAGAAACCATTTTTCTCCTGCCGTGTCATCTCACACCTAAGCAGCCGGACTTGTTTTCTCTACACGGGGATTATACTTTATATCTGCTACCTGCCTAGTAACAGGAGATCGGATCACATTAAAAACAATTTTATTGGCTTATTACATGTGGTTGCACTTGATCATGTATTCCACGTACTCAGTTTGAGTCTTACAAGCGGAGAACTTTAAAAGGTTGGTATAGGAATGGTTTTGTCCTAGTGTTTTTGATCTGTAGATGCGGTTGATTCTTGTATCAGTGCCCTGGTACTGGTTATCTGGATGCTGCAAACAGCCTCCCTTCAGCATCTCCCTGGTCCCAGATGCTCCTGGCGGCCAGCTCCAGCTCACAAGGGCCAGGGGGCAGTGCAGCGGTAGGCGAGCACCTGAGCGCGGGGCGCTGACGCTCTGCTCCGAAGATGCCTGGGCTGCCTTGGCCCTTCGCGCTCTCCCCGCCCCGCGTGGCACAGCGCAGAGAGGGTGCGCGCGGCACGTTGCTAGGGCAGCAGGACGGGAACGAAGGACACGTAGAGTTCTAGGCAGGCACAGGAGAAGGGGGCGGGGCATCGGGCGTGACGTAATCTCACGTCTCAAGCAGCGCCGGTTCCTCCTAGCCACGGAGGGGTAGTGGCGTGGCTCAATCTAACGTGTTGGCTCCGTGCTCTTATTCTGGCCTGTCGCGGTGGCGAGCGCAGCCAATCAGGGGTGCGGCTGTGCGAAGCGGGGCGGGCTCGGCTGGCAGGGGCAGGGTTCGGTTGCTCTGTGCACTGAGGAAGTGCTTGTGTGTGAGCGGCGCCTCTGTCCCGTCCCTGTCGCGCGGGCAGACTCGGGGCGGGGATCGGCCCGTTCTCACCCGCCGGGAGCGGCCATGGTGCGGCGCCGCTAGGCCTCCACTGCGGGCTTGGATCGAGCCGGGGCCGCTGCGCGCCTAGCAGGCCGGGATGGGGCTGGGGGGCGGCGGGATGGGGCTGGCGGCCGCGGGGGGCCGAGCGCCCTGCCAGGCCGCCGCGCTGCTCTTCCTGCTGCTCCTGGCCGCGCCCGCCGGGCTCCGCGCCTCCCCGGAGGACGATACCGGCAGGAACAAGGAGCCGCCGGCGCCGCCGCAGCAGCCTCAGCCCGCGGTTCCGGGTCTGGAGCCGGCCCGGGCCGAGGTGAGTCGGGGTCCGCGTAAGGGGGTGTCCCTCGCTCCTTTCCCCCACAGCCGGGTGCCCAGGGGCCGGGACAGCCTGTCTCACAACTCCCGGCTCGGGGCGGGATAGGTACCCCGTCGGGGGCGAGTGTCCCCAGCCCGCCATGGCCCGGGCGTCGGCTCCCGGCCTGCTGGGCTGGCCTGGCTTAGGATGGGTCTGCAGAATCCAGGCTTTGATCTTAAAGAAAAGCCTGCTTAGCCCGCATGGCTGCCAGCGTCACCTTGATTTATATAAGAAGTAACTAATACATAGCAGGTAATTAAAGTTCCCTGCTGCCGGGGAAGGCTGTAATTATTCCCTTGGCCTTTCTGCAAACCTCCCATTGAGGGCGGTGGGGAGTCCAGCAGTGGAGGGAGAGGACTCTGCAATCTCAAACGGATCCCCGGTGCACAGACCTGAATTAAAAGTGGATTTTGTTCCCCTCTAATCTCACCTTCCCAAAGGATCCCAGCATGTGCATTGAGACAAAACACTCATAGCTACAAAAATAGAGGAAATAATTCATGCAAAAGTACTAGTTCTATGTAGTGTAACTATTAATGTCATGTTATTTTTCTCATGTTCTGGATCACTTAATACTGAACATCACTTATTCAGCTAAGTACTCCTCAGTTGAGTCCCATGTTAGGGAATGCTGCTGCGACACTTCTGGCCATAGGCTTAAGAAGGAACCGTACAAGCCAGTTAATATTTCCATACTTGACACTGTGAGGCCAGAAGAAAGAGGGATGCAGAGGGAGAACATACAGTATTAAAGGCAGAGTGGAAGGGAAGGAGCCAGATCAAAGTGCAAGAGGAAAACAGCTGAGACAGCAAAGTGGAGAGGTGAAGAGATTGGGAAGACAGGGAGGGATAAGTGCTCATGAGGGTGAAATATGAATGAAAAAATACTGTCTTTATTATATTCATAGCTTAATCAAAGTTTAAGGCCAGCTCCCCTCCTTAACTTTGACTGAGAGTATGCAAGAGCTAATGAAGTTTGCATCTAAAGTTTGTTTAGGAGTCACTTAAACCCAGACCTCTGGTCATCTCATTTTATCACAATGATCTGTCCTCTTATCCATTCCCAGGTTTATCAAGTCTGTCTGACTATAGTAATGTTTTTTTGAAATTGAAAGGGTAATAATCTTCATCTGGTTGAACAAATTTGTTTTGGTTTTTTTTGTTAGATCTGCTCTTACAGAATCTTGGAGCCTAAGAAGGAATAGGTTATTGAGTTAAAGTTAATCTGTCCTTAGGAAACACTTGTCTGTACACGTATATCAATTTTTAGATTTCAGTCAGTCTTTATTGCTGAAAGGGGAGACTTTCAATAGCACAAGGAGCAGACAGACACCCAACTCCCATTTGTGCCTCTGAAAAGCTCCATACATATCTTGTACTGGACTGTCTTGAGGGCAGTGATTAGGGCTGTGTTTAGAAAGTGTCTAATATATTTTGGGCTTTATGGCAATCTAAATACTAAGTATGTTGTTGGAAAACATTTTCTTTAACTGGAAAAGTTTCATGTTGCGCCTTGCCTCCACCTCCAGTTGTTGACTTCATACTGTTATGTGGGGCTGACAGGCTCAGGCACATACAGCATGCTAATAGAGAAACAAATGCAAGAAACCAGAACCTGTAGCCTACAAAACTTGACTTCTTAAATTTGATCTTTATGTTAAATCTGTTAATGCATCTCTCTAAAGAACTGGTTAGGTTCTTTATATTCGCCATAGTTCATGTGAGAGTTGAGACTATTTCTGCTGTAGGTTTTTCTGTAAGAATTGATAAGTGTTGGCTAAAACTCCAGAATGGATGATCGAGGGGTACAACAAAGGAGCCTGCAAGCTGATGGGGTGGAAAGGGTGGTGTAAAAGGAGAATGGGGATATTGGATTGTACTTACTTTATGAAGAAGGTACTGAAAGTTTTATTTTCTGTTTTTTATTTATATTAAAGACTGTCTTCCATATGAGACAGATTGTATTTCCACTGTCTGATAAAGGACATCGAAACTGACAGCTGCTGGCACCCTGTAAGCATCTCCGCTGTTGCTATGAGATTTGGAGTTGCAGTGGCGGCAAAAGCAATGATAAGTTTTCTGGATACTAAGTAAAGACGGTGTTTTCTGATGACTCCAGAAGTAGTAAAATGGTGATGCCATGATATTTCTAAGCATAAAAATAGCAGGAGGAAAACCTACTTGAAAATCCTTTCCTAGCCCTCTAAAAATCATAGTCCACTCTAAAGTATGTGTACACAACTCGAACATGTGTCATTCTTAGTTCTGGGACACCGTCAGCCCTTTGAATTAGTATGTAATACCCAGCAGTACAAGCTAGGTTAGTTTTGTACAATATCCTAATCAACTGGTTTTGATGTCCTTGACTTCTGTGTAAAATGCCTTAATTTAAAGCTAATAAAGATAGGGTGGAACTTTATTTGCTAGAAATTGGTGTACTGAACATAAGCTTTCATGGGTTCCAACCCACTTCATCAGATGTGGGTTGGAGCCCACGAAAGCTTATACCCAAATAAATTTGTTAGTCTTTAATGTGCCATCGGACTCTCGTTTTTGCTGTACACAGACTAACATGGCTACCCCTCTGGAACTTGTCTACTGAACATGGGACAGTAAACTGGAGGTTTGGCATTTGATAAAATTAACAGCAAAATTTGACGACAAAAAGTAAAATGAAAGTAAGATGTGAAAGCATTAATCTGATGATGTATTTGCTTACATGCTAGTGAGCGAAAAACTAACTTCTCCAGGTCTTCCGGACATAAACAAAAGGAAAATACATTTTTCTTTACATTGCAACTCATTATTAGATTTTAATGTATTTCCCTTGTTCTGAAAATTAGGATTCATGTCTGAATATTGTAAGATGCAAACTTTTTAAAGTAAGTTGTTGGTTTGGTCTGCAGATTCTAGCTCCAAACCAGGTGGTGAAAGTATCAGTGAGATGTGCTTTTTAATCCCCACAGTGTGAAGCATGAACTCTAAATGTAAATTGCCTTCTGCAGGATTTAAAGACCTGGTTCTGGAAAAGATGAAGATTAACCTCTTTATTTATTAAATGTAGTATAGTCCGTCCTGGTGCACAGATACATTAAAACTAACACTTCTAACCAACACTTGCTGAAACATGGGAACGTCTTTATATTTACTTCACTGTACATTCCAACTCCTGTTTTCTGACTCGATGCTTTAGATATCTTTCTTTATGCAATATGCAGATTTTTTTAAAAAAAAATGTATTAGTGAAGTCTCAAATAATCTTCACAAGTGAGATAAATAGTGAGCATGAGCTCACTATAAACTTCTTTATGCTTTTCAAAATAGCACAATGCAGTTACGATGGCTGTAAAATAACACTTGTAGCAAACTTCACTGTAGCTTAGATAATGACGTTTTGGAGGGAAGAGAAGAAGGCTACCTGATCTGGCCTAAATGTCAAAAATCTTTTTGTGCCAAGATATTATGGACCCTTACCTTAGGCCTACTGTTACCAGAAAACTGCTCTCTTGAGAGATCTGCCAAACTATTAGAAATTTAGGGAGCCATGTATTGTAAATTGCAGTATTGCCGTGACTTGAATGTACCTTCAGTTTTACTGTGATAGTGATTGCTATATCCAAGTAATATAATTTGTGCAAAGATATTTCATTATTAACCATAGGATAATGGCTAATCGCTCTAGTCCCAGGTGGGTAGCAATCAATAGAAGTTAAAAGATAATAATCGTGCTTGAAAATATTCTAATAAGTATTCGACCATAATGGTTTACAATAGGAGAATACCAGAGCTAAATTCTTCTGGGATTAAGTGTTCAACTTCAAGCAATCATTTTCTTTTACAGAAAGGGCCCACACCAGTTCCTCCAGTTCATCTCATCAGTGAAGAATCTGCTGATAAAGCTAATTTGGGGTTTATTCATGCTTTTGTGGCTGCCATATCAGTCATCATTGTGTCTGAGCTGGGGGACAAGACCTTCTTTATTGCAGCCATCATGGCAATGCGTTATAATCGTTTGACTGTAATGGCTGGGGCCATGCTTGCCTTAGGACTGATGACATGCTTATCAGGTTAGAATTCTTTGCTGCCTTTCTCAAAATGAACTGATTAAGCGTGTGCATGTGTACATCTGTATGTATATATAGTCTGTCATCCGTAAATCTTAACCAAAGTGAAAATGAATTCAGCAAATATGCAGGATTTGTTAGTGATCGTTTTTTGTATTGCTTTGTGGACTACTACGTTTTTTTTTTTTTTGGTAGTTCCTTCTAATATAAATGTTATGTCTTTCCAAGTAAATGCAATGGGATTTTATAACTGTTCCTTCATTAGCTGAAGACAGAGGGCACGTGGAGGAAACATAGCGATAAAAATTGGGCTCTCTTGGATTCTTTCTTACACACTGATATGTAGGTGTAAATGAGATGAAGGGGCAGAGTCAGTGATGTTTCTCTTGAGGGGTACAGTTGGCAGAAAAAGTAGCCAGGGTCTGGGAGGGAAAGTAACTTTAGACCCTTCTGAGATTAGGGGTGAGTCTGCCCCCAGTGTAAATTAGAGCAGCTCCAAAGGCTGCATAATTTCCCATACCCACC
>ML685769.1:21314426-21390444 GCA_007922175.1 Pelusios castaneus | reverse complement strand
TTATTTCCTTTCAGTTTTATTTGGCTATGCCACCACCGTAATCCCGCGGGTGTACACATACTACGTGTCAACTGCACTGTTTGCAATTTTTGGCATCCGAATGCTTCGGGAAGGCTTGAAGATGAGTCCAGATGAGGGTCAAGAGGAGCTTGAGGAAGTTCAAGCAGAAATCAAGAAAAAAGATGAAGAAGTAAGTCACAGAATGACGACTCATGAAATATGTAGGCCAGTTAGGTTGCACAATTAAGGAAGAGTGGGCACATGGCTTGTTCAGCTGTATGTATGCATTATAAGAGTCTGATACAATGGATGTCTTTTTAACAATATAAGACTCTTATTACACATGTAATGCCTATAATTTCCTGCTATGTGGCTGCATTTTAAGGTGGGAGAGAGGAGTGAAGAACTGCCTCTTTACGGAATCCATGCTTGAAATATGCATCTCTTTCACTTGGGGCTGCACTAGCCAGGATGTTGACAGCTAGCATAGAGGCTGCTTTTCTTTACAGCATTTTGGAAGAGTAATACTGAAGCCAGTGTTGCTGCAGCTATCCTAGTGGAAGTAACCAAACCTACACAGGATGCTGCAGCTGTGAGGAATATAATTAATGCAATTTCTCTGAAGCAGTAGTCTTATTTCATGTATTATAATTGTGATTAAATTTTACTGTCTCCTCTCTCCCAACTTGAGCCACTATGATGCTATCAGTTTCTTCTCACTATAATTAAAAATAGCATAGCAGTTCATCATGTATCATTTTCTAAAATAAACGGTTTCCCCTGCTTTCAAATGCTTGCCGTACATTTTGCCTAGTTTGCACATTTGTGATAGGAGTTAAATACTTGGATTGCCTAAAGTACAGTCACATGGCTTTGAAGCAGACAGTAACTTGGAGAAAAAGGGTGGCTGTGGGTATTTAAATTACAGCTGACTTTGATGGTAGGCAGCACCTTAAATGCTCAATAGTTAAGTTTCCCATTCAAAGGCTAACTGTCCTCGGTATTAAATGGCTAGGTTTGCATTTTTAACAGTATTTGCTATGGAATATTTGCACAATATTTCAATTCTTGTAAAGGGATTCTTGTTTCCAGTTCCAGAGAACTAAACTGTTAAATGGGCCAGGAGATGTGGAAACAGGGATAAGCACAAATATACCTCAGAAAAAATGGCTGCATTTGATTTCTCCAATTTTTGTTCAAGCGTTTACTTTAACGTTCGTAGCAGAATGGGGTGACCGCTCTCAACTGACGACAATAGTCTTGGCAGCAAGAGAGGTGAGTGTGATCAGTACAAAATGCCCGCAGCTCTTTTGTCTTGTTTTTAATACTGGTAGCAAATGAGGAGGAGAGACAGATGGTACGACTTCATCAGCACATCAGATTCTCCTTTGTAGTTTTGAGATATACCCAGTTAAAATTGGGAGCATATGGAGGCATGAGTGTAAAGGCAGCGTGGTTATTTCTGTGCATCCTCACTTCCTGTGATATTACAGTTTCTCTTTAAAGATTCAGTCCCACGTTATGCAGTAGACAATCTAACGGCCAGGGACATTTCTGGAAAAAGCGAGTGTTGCTTTCTTTAGCCGTACAGTATAAAAGATGGAATAATGTGACAAACATGTAAGAAGGTTTTTTGAAAACATCAGGCTGAGCAGATATTGCTATTAAAACTATGTATAGCTTTAAAGAGGAACTTGTAATTTGAGCCGCCTTTAAAACTGTTAAAAGCTGACTTTCTTGGAATGCAAAGTGCATTGTCTTATTATTAATTATTAGTATTGTCACTTGTGAGCTGCTCTGAAAAATAAGCCTTAAAGTACTGTTTCCATCTCTTGACATCAATAATGCTGCTAAAGCAATTAAGACAATGAAAAGAGGAATCGATTTAAGATTATGGCCTGTTGGAATTGAAGAGGGAAATATTATCTTTATAGATAGAAAAGAAACGGATCATATATACACCTATTTATATATTCATATTACACCCAAAAACATGCATGCAAAGTCGAGTATTCAGAAGGTAGGAGATGCCAGAACAAAGTTTGTTTATGCAACCTTAATTTGGCCTCTTCGTGCGTGTGCATTACAGTAGTATTTAATTACAGTGTTGCATGCTCTTTTTCCACAGGACACTGACTTTTCAGTTCACAGGATGGACCTGGCCTGGAGATGAATACTTCACAAATACTGACTATCTTCATAATACCTCCTGTGAGATGAGGGAACACGAGACAGAAAGTTTGTCAAAAGTATCCATGAATGTTGGGTGTCCAGTTGGAAACTCCCAAAACCTGCAAGCATGTGTAGTGGAGGAAACTGTTGTCTTGGGACCTTTGCTTCATTTATTGTAGAAATTGAAAGATGTATACTGAATGAAGCAAGAGACTGCCAAAAAAGAGGATGATTTTATGGTTAAAGCAATTTAGTGATTTCCTGGAAGGTTGGGTTCTACCCCTGGCTCTGCCATAGAGTTCCTCTGTGATGCTGGGCAAGTCACTTAAACCAAACTTTTCACAGTTCGTCACTAATTGTTTCTAACTTTCTAGATACTCATCCTGAGACCCTGGGGTCTGATTTACTGAAGTGCTGAGTGCTTACAGCTGCAATTGAAGTCAATGGGAGCTATGATTTGAACATGTAAAGTGCTTTATGCAAAGTTTTCTGAAAAATCAAGTCTTAGGAGTCTTAAGTTGGAAACTTAAAATTAGTGAATACTTTTGACCATAACCTCTCTCTGCATCTTAGATCCTCATCCCAGAAGTGTTGTGAAGGTAAGTCAGGTACTTTTTGTGAAGCACTCAGATACTGTAGGGATGAGTGTCATGGAAAAGCTCATGAGAAAATTAATAATTCTGTTATTGGAGCAAGGATTTGAATCATAGCTTGTAGCTACTGGAACCATGAGGAGAAACCAGAATATTGAGTAGCTGCTCATTAAGTGAATTCTGTCTATCCAGTGCGCTGTAAAAAAAAGTCGTGTGTGATAATGCAGGTAGGTGCTTATGTAGTTATACATACATACATACACACAAGGAAGCTGAATTAAGGTCACACAGGTAACCTTAAGTTTGGCTTACCTAACTTTTGAATACTCAACTCTGGAAATTAATGTATTGTAAATGCAGTTTTTATGTTCAATTTCCTGAGTTTTTAAAAAAGCAAACTGGAAACAAAACAAATCCATCATGTAGCATCAAACTGACACCCACGTTAGCACAGTTGGAACCTTTAGTTCAACACACGGACATCTGCCACTTAGCACTTCGAGCAGTAGCAGGTTGTCATCTTCTTTCGACCAGTGCTGAATGGGTATGAGCCGCATTTCCTAGTGTCTGCTTAGTGAGTCCCAGTTCTCCCCCTCTCCCCTTCGTGAGAAATTGAGTATAACACTTAGTGTTTGTTTCAGGTAGCAGGCTAATTCTCTTTTCTTAGTTACCCTTCCAGTAACTTATTTTAGAAAAACATTTCAACTATAAAGCCTTCGATTTTGTAATGTGGTTTGTCGTTAAATCTTAGCTATCCATTTAAGTAGTGGATAAGTAAGTGCATGAGTTGAAAATGTGATCCAGTTATGTTAAGTTGTGACTGATGATAAACCTAGAATAAAAATTTCCCTCTAGGCTGAACTTTGCTACATAATATTTCTAGTTCCAGTTTCATACTACTTTGGGTGGCCTCTTTAGAATAGGAGTATTGTGCTCATGGATCTGGACAATATTTTTGGTAACTAGCATATACTGAGTTCCTTTTTATAATCTGAATCGGACATTTCCTAACTTTTGAGTTAGTATTTTTATAATTCGTGCAGTGTTGCTTGGCAGCTAGGTAGACACAACCCCATTTACCTCTAGAGATGCTGCTTTTCAGTGGAAGGTAAAGCAAATGAATCCTGAGTCTCTATTAAACCACTGGAAGATGGTTGAAAAGTGGCATAATAAGCTGCTTCTGATTTATCAGATTTTAAGTCTTTCTCTCTTGTAACTCTTCCTCAGTCTCACAGGAGACTACTGCTATTAAGCCACGCAAAACCTCTCAACATATTTGCTGTTCTCTGAGGGTTACCTTGCCTTGCTGGCAAACTAGGAAAACATTTTTTTTCCTTGGTGGACTGTTTGAGCCTTTTGATTTTCAACTGTGCTAATGTTGATCTTGTGTATTTGCATAGGATCCCTATGGTGTGGCAGTGGGCGGAACAGTGGGACACTGTCTATGCACTGGTTTAGCAGTGATTGGGGGCAGGATGATAGCCCAAAAAATTTCTGTTAGGACTGGTAAGTAAAATCTCATTCGAACTGGGGGGGGAACCCAGCATGGTTCAGGAATCATCAGAATGAAAATTATTGTATGTGCATTTGGGGTGCAGTTAAAGGCAATGTTCTTTAAGCATCTTTACGTGACTTCTTTAGCATTAAACATGCAGTATTTAACGTAATTTTTGATTGTCACACTGCCAAACACTCTGGAGTCTTTTACAGTGCCCTTAGCCCTTTTCACTTCCTCCTCCCCCTCTTCCTGTGAGGACTTGATCCTCTGCTTTTCACATTACTGTGCATCCTGCAGATTAGAGTTCTCCCGGTATGTCTCCACTGCACACGTCTTCCAGCGGCCTGTAGAGCCATATGTGGCTCCCCCTGCCCCTTCACATGGGTGAAAATAACAGTATAAATGGTGTATGTAGCATGGCTTAAGTTAGTAGAATGAAAACATGGTTGAACCAAGTGAGTATGTATTGTACATAGCTCTCTACTCATCCAAGAAGTCCTCCTTATATGCTGCCTCCCTGCTGCTGGAGTTTATCCCCTACATACGGAGCTACACACCACAGTGTGGACTTAACCTGCTTTTCACTGCAGCATGCAAATACCCTACATGCCACCGCAAGCTGTGTGCAGTGTAGATGTAGCTTTGGTAGCAGCATCCAAGCTATGATTGTGCGTTCCTTGGTGTTTGCTGGTCCTGTGGAGGAGCTGTAGTCCAGGAACTCAATCCTAATCATATTTGATAATGTGGTAGATCTTTTTCTATTGTGATTTTGAGTTTCAGGTGGATAATGAATCCCAATGTCAGGGGGTTAAAGGTAAATGAAAATAATTCAGCTGCTGGGGGATAGAGGTGGAAGAAAACGTTAAGCATCTAAGAAATGCGGAGCATTCTGTCTGGCAAACAGCAGCAGGGATACTACCTCTTAGTAGTTTATGTTGGTCTTTCAAAGGATGGGGGCTAAGGGTTTTGGTCAGTCAGAAAATCCCAGCTGTGTCATATCCTCTGAAAAGCAATTGCTCCACATGCACAATAGCTCTAAAAAGGTTATCCGCTAAGCATGGCGGGTGCTTTTATAATATTTTGCCTAACAGGGATATGCTCATGTAGGAGGCAGGCCACAGCTTGTTCCAAATGTAATGTCAGTCTTATTTTCTTGCCCCCAGCAAAGATAGAAGACACACCAAGGAAACTGGTTTCTGCAGCAATAGAACACACACATTTTAAAAGTAAACGTTACTCATGAAATGTAGAGGGTCCCCTGTTTATACTGGCCAAGCATCTCATCAGCATGTCATGACTTAACTAGCTTGTGTTGCTAAGAAGCGTCATGATACAATTCCTCTGGTCACCGAAGGTGGAGCTGTAATGTTTCTAAAGTCAGCTTTTCAGGGCAGGTACGATCCTGAGAGCTATGCTAGGGGTACTAATTAACATTTGCTCCGTAGTGTAAGGGGTTTTCTTCTTACTGCTGTCAGCCATAACTTCTCAATTCTGAGGGAGCAGGCGATGTTCTATCTTTGGTTTATGTATAATAGAATTAAAACAAACTTTCATTTTAAGGGTCAAAAATATATCCTTATCTACGTCCAGGCAACTAGATAAAGTGTGCCCTTTGTCAAGGAGGCAGGGTGTGCTGTGTGAGGCAGAAAGAACTCCCAGGGTGGGTACTTTAAATAAAGTTTGAACTGTGCATATTTGCCTGAAAGTCATGTCCATGAAAACGGTCCCCCTGGAGGCAGGGTAGAAGTGCATTTAACTTGTTTTAGACCTTATTACCTGTACCACATCTAACTTTTTTTCTTTTTTGTCTTTCAGTGACAATCATAGGAGGAATTGTTTTCTTGGCATTTGCATTTTCTGCACTATTTATAAGCCCGGAGTCTGGTTTTTAACAAGCTTTTCTTCATGGTCTTTAAAGCAAGGAGTGGGAGCTCCTTGCGTGTTGCTGTATATAATGTACAGGTACTGTTGCTAAACAAGCACTGAAAATGAAATACTGCACTTCTATAGCAATGATTTCTGAGTTTGGCACATTCATGGACCCTATGCTGTGGAGATCGGCTTCCTGTCTGGTGTGCGAGGTATAATGTAGCTGGTGACTGGGTGTCTCACAGGATCTGAGTGGCTTTCTTGCTTGCTGACCTGATTACATGGGTTTTCTGGAGCTGTTTTCACAAACAAGAGGCCTTCCTCCCTGCCACATGGTCACTATTGCTGTCTATTCTAGAGCTTATCCATCTGGCTTTGCCAACAAGCAGTAGTATGTTACACATTTCCCAGTAGAAAGTATTGGGGAGAAAATCATCGACTCCCACACCCTTCACTTCCAGGATGCCCTGGTAGCTTAAAAAAACCTGAGGCACTTTCCAAGCCATTGAGCAACTGAGACACCTATTGACATTTTTAGATTTAATGTAAAAAGGGCAAATACCTTAATCAGGGGGTTTGATGTGAAGTTGACAACAGTGCTGACTTACTATTTGCAACAACATAGTTTGTCCAGTTTGAATTTTCTTTATCTGACCAGTTTTCTATTCAGTTGGAACCGTATAACATGCATCATAGTAATAAAATGGTCAATATTTGACAATGCTGCATTCCCAAATCTGAGCAATAATGCAATTCTTACAGATGAAGATGTGTTCATATTTTCTTTAACAGTGGAATGGGGGCATGTAAATAAAAGGATGCTGTCTCCATTTTAGTTATTTTCAACGTCCTTTCTGATGCTGGTTCACTTAATTCCCTTATCAGAGAGCTGCTTGCGTGCACTGGGGGGGAAGATCACTTTTTATCTCGGCCCTGTTAAAAAGAGCAGCTATGTTGCCTTTGTGGTTGGACGGCTAAGACCTCATGACAACTTTACACAGTTTCATTGCTGAAATATACCTGTGAGCACTCTTCTGTTTCTAGGGTGTGGAGTTGGTTTCTGAATTTATATGAGGTGTGTGAAGGATAAGTGGGACCCTACTAAATTCATGGCTGTGAAAAATGTCATGGACTGTGAAATCTGTGCTGGCTTCAACTGCTAGTGTGAGCTGGGCCAGAGAGGGACAAGACTTCCTCCTGCAGAGGCTGAGTCAGAAGTGACTCTTCCCTCCGTGCCCCTTCTCCCCCCCCCCCCCCCCAATCACTTGCCAGCTTACGGGGGGGAGGGGTCACAGGGAGCAGCCATGGAGCTTCTTGCAGCTGGGGGAGGTGTCCATAATTGGTCTGACCTGGCCCCTGCTGGAGAAGAGGAAGTCCCAACTTGTCTGGGACTAGCAGCTAGATCCCAGTCATGGTGTGAGCACCCAGCTGGGGTGCCTACCTGTGGCCATGCCTCCACTTTTAAACATGGGTGTAGCTTGATTGGGTTAGAGGGGGTGTTGCTTCCCCCTACCATCCCCCAATTGCAAACCTGCAGGTGTGGAGCACCTATAAACACTTGAACCTTCTGGGGGTGAGCGAACCTTGACCAAACCCTGCAATGTCTGCATGCCATGAGATTATAGTATGGATGTCCCAAAAGTACTGTGGAAATAGCAGCCTTCCCATGCCACACTGCAGTGTGGACAAAGTGCAAGTACTAAAGTAAAAGTGGATTATTTATATGAACATCAAACTTTGCAGAAAATGAACCTGTGAATAAATTTTACTTGGCTTGTGTCCTATGATTTCTGAACCTGTGTGGAGTCATAGAAATAGTGAATCAAACTGTTCTTTCCCCTCTCTTCCTCAAACTCCTTTTAGTTGTACTTTAGTGTCATCTGATCATGATACTGATTGCTACTTAAGAAATGTTCTGTGAGTGACTGCAGTGGGACTCTGTGTATATGGGGTGAGGAGAAGAGGGGGGTGACTGGTGTAAAGAGCAGGAGATTCTTCAGATTCTGAAGTGTGAGGCTGTCTCACAAGTAGGTGGCAGCCTTGAACCCCTGCTCAATTCCCAAAGTGTGCCCAGGTCTCTTTGCCCACAGTCCCATAGCTGGGATCTGACCCTATATGGAGCTTGGTACCGTACATGAAGGCAGCTGGACTTACCTCCGGGGAGCTGTGTGGGAGTATTCACTAACAGAGGGGGATTAGGTATGCAAGAGGGGCTGTGATCCCCCCTCTTAAATCAGCCAGAAGGAGGAGTGGAAGACAGCTCTCCTGCAGCTTGAGTAAGCATCCAACTTCATGTGCTGGTAGCTATACAGAAAGTGAGGCGCTCTCAGGAGAAATTGCTGCCTTGCATGGACACATGGACACAAGAAGAAAGGTCTTGACTAAAACCTGAGAGCAGAAGGGCCATTTCCCCCCTTTAGCTCTTCAGTGAAGTGCTTACAGCACAGGAACATACCCTATCCTCATGTCTCTTCCCTAAAGGAATGTTAACCTTAAGGGTGGAGCCTGGCCCATAGGAGCCCTAACTCAGGCACATAGACCACTATTCATGGTAACCCCAATGCAAGCCCTGAGTCCCCCATGGAAACACTAAACAGATGGTGGGAACACCAACTCACAGTAACCTTAACCCCATGGGGGGGACCCCATCCAGAAGAACACTACACCTAGCCCATTGTCCCCTACCCATAGGAACTCTAACCTGAGCCCAAAGTGACCTACCCGTAGGATCCCTAACTCCATGATGGGGATTGCACCCTATAGAAACTTTAATCCTACAGCAAGGATGCGTATCCATAGGAATCCTAACTCCACCCTGTGTCCTCTACCCATTAACCATCACCCTCACTCCCCTATGCATGATCCTACAGCATAGACCCCCCCCCCCATCCCTAACTGTAGCCACAGGCCCCTTCACATAAGAATCCTAATCTTAGGATGGGGACCCCTTCCAAAAAGACCCTCATTCTAGCTTCCAAGTCCCATATCCAGAGAAATCCTAACTAAAGGGCAGAGATATGGTTTCCCACAGCATTCCCATCAGCAAGTTAAGGGAGTATGGGTTGGATAGAAAACTGGCTGACTCAGTGGGATAGGAATCAATGGTGCGATGTCTAGTTGGCAACCAGTAACAAGTGAAGTGCCCCAGAGATCGGGCCTGGGACTGGTTCTGCTCAACATCTTCATTAATGATCTGGATGATGGGATAGGTTGCATGCTCAGGAAGTTTGCGGATGACACCAAGCTGGGGGGAATGGTAGACATGCAGGAGGGCAGGGACAGGATTCAGCATGACCTAGACAACTTGGCGCGTTGGGCCAAAAGAAATCTCGAGGTTCAACAAGGACACATGCAAAGTCCTGCACTTAGGATGGACAAATCCCTTATACTGCTACAAGCTGGGGACCAATTGGCTATGTAGCAGCACTGTAGAAAGGGACCTGGAGGTTATGGTGGACAGGAAGCTGGATATGAGTTGTGTGTGCGCTTGTTGCCAAAAAGGCCAGTGGCATTTTGGGCTGCATCAATAGGTGTGTTGCCAGCAGATCAAGGGATGTGATTATTTGGCACTGGTGAGGCCGCATCTGGAATACTGTGTCCAGTTTTTGGCTCACCGCTACGGAAAGGATGTGGACAAATCAGAGAGAGTCCAGCAGAGGGCAACAAAAATGATTAGGGGGCTGGGGCACATGATGTATGAAGAAAGACCAAAGGAACTAGGCTTATTTAGTCTGCAGAAGAGAAGATTGAGGGGGGATTTGATAGCAACCTTCATCTACTTGAAGGGGTGCTCCAAAGAGGAGGGAGCTAGGCTGTTCTCAATAGTAACAGAGGACAGAACAAGGAGCAATGGTTTCAAATTACAGCTGGGGAGGTTGAGGTTGAATATTAGGAAAAACTCTCACTAAGACAGTGGTGAAGCATTGGAATGGGCTATCTAGGGAGGTGGTGGAATCTCCATCTTTGGAGATATTCAAGGTCCGGTTAGACAAAACCCTGGCTGGGATGATTTAGTGGGAGTGGTCCTGCTTTTAGCAGGGGGTTGGACTAGATGACCTCATGAGGTCCCTTCCAGCCCTATGATTCTATGACCAGTACACATGACACTAACACAAGCCCCCCATCACCTACCCATAGAAACTGTAAACCTAGGGCCCTAAAGAATAGGATTCACAGAAGTTTGCTGAGCAGGGAGGCTCTTCAGCCAGTGACAGTGAAAATTGGGTCCCTTGTAGGTGCCAGCAGTTTTATTTTTGGTCACCAGAGGACACTCATCCTGCTGCATTTCCACAGCAGAGCTAAGAGCCAGGCTACGAATCTCAGTCACCACCAAGGCAATGTCACACCAATGTTTTTCAAGCCCTCGCCTAAACCCAATGCTTCTCCCACTATTCAGCATCAACAGGCACAGCGGAGGGGCAGGGGGCACCTCTTCCTGCTGGCAACCTGGACCCAGGCACCCAAGCCAGTTCTTGTAAGAAAGGTCACAGTACCAACTGGCAGCTGGTCTCAACTTGTCTTACCCAGCCTGTTAGAGACCCACATTCAGTCCCCCTTTATGCTTGAAGGGTGGGAGCAGAGGGCTACTGCGATGCAGGTCTTGCCAAGTCATTTCTGTTGAAATTGTTCCACTGTGGCTAAATAATTAGAAAGTCACAGAGTTATAGAAAGTGACTGACATTTGATTCGTACAGCACTCATAGGAGCCCAGGATCTAAGCTCCCTCAACTACCTAATTAAACATCCTGGAAACACCTTTTTCTTCCATCCCAAAACCTCTGCTGCACTTTCACATTGGGGCCAGCCCCTAGCTCCTCTCCTGCTTGAGGGAGGAGACAATGCAGACAGTGACAAGTTAGTAGGAAGCATAGGTAAAATTACTGAGGCACAGATGAGTCAGTTCATAATGGAGAGTGATGCTGTCTCCCCTGCCCCGCCCCTCTGCCATCTTTACTCAAGATGGACCCTAAGCTGTTGTCTTTTACAATTGTGGCTTTTAGACGTCTGATAAACTCTTAACCAATTCCAAATGTTCATTTTTATCTTTCTGCCTAACAGCTTCCTCCCATTACATTTTATATACATTTTCCACACCAAGAGTCTATATTACTGGTTGGTTGGGACCGTCCTCTCAGTACCCGTAGGGAATAGAATCAGGAGGCACCACCGCTTACATGGATTAATTTATCTTTATCCACCCTATTGAGGTCCAAAAGGTGTCTCACATTGGATGCAATATGTTGTAATGTAATTGTCCATAATTATTAGAAATCTCCCTTCAACATCCTCCCCCCCACCCGTTTTTCATTCCCTACCGTGGAGCCAGGTGCTTAAGGAGCAACTCCACTTGGGCACAGCAAATCAAAAGAGATGTTAGGATTCAAACACTGGGACAGATGAATAACAAATCACAGCTGCAAAGAGAAACTGCAGAACTCGAATTTATATGCAAATTTGACAGTTGCCTTGGGGCTACCAGGGACTACAGAGTTTTCTCTCATTAGAACAGGTGATTTGACCTCACCCTCCTCTATGTGCTGTTCGCCAGTGTTTGAATCCTAACATCTATTTTGATTTGCTGTTACAGCCTGACCTGATCCTATGTCATACACTTCCCTGCATTTAATTTCCTCCCACTCTGTAAGTTTCCCATCTCCAAAGTGTCTGAGGAAGTGGGATTTTCTCCCACGAAAGCTCATGTGATAAATGAATCTGTTAGTCTTTAAAAGTGCCAGAGGACTCTGTTGTTTTACTCACGTCAGTAATTAATAAAGCTAAAGCCCCCACCCCCTACCCGGTCAAAGTTCCAACGTTGTCCTATCCTTCAGTGCAGACCTTATTCACATGAGTTGCCCCACTGAATTCATATGAGTAAAGGTGCACTATTGGGTCCTTTATGACAGGCCATTCATCCTGTGAAGGTAAATGAGTCACATCCTAACCTGTAAAGAAGAGAACTAAAATCTCTGTTTATGTTCTGGGAGATTAAATAATGAAATTAAATCTGTTCAATTCTGTCACTCATACTCTTGGCACCTCTGGCCATCAAGTTTCACAAGCTAACCTCAGCATTTGGCCTTGTCTACACATATATTTGACGACAGAAATGCCAGAGCTCTGTCTATATTATCACTTCCAAACACCGCTAGCATCAGAACAGTTCCATCAGTGGTTACAGCTACGAAGTTTGCTAGCATGGCAGTGTATGCGGCACCAGCGGAGTTCTTGGGGAAGGAAACAGAGCTTTTTCATTCTCTCAGGTATCATCTTTCTATTCCTAGCATCTACAGGGGTTTTTTTGGTTTCCTGGAGTTGACTAGGATGATGATTTTGCCCCCAGTTGACGGTGAGGCACTTTGATCCAATTCATTTCAAGACCCAAGCAGAAGTGACAGTAATGAGGAGGCCAGTGCGTCCCTTAACTCTGTACAGATCATTGGTAAGAGTGCAAAATTATTCATCCATGTTGTTTCAACTTACACTAGATATGGCAGCAATAGGTAATTTACAAAGATGAAACACTGCTCCCTCGCCCACTAACCCTTTGAGACAGAAAAATGTAATGTAATCTTTACAAATACCCACTGGCTACAATTCTGTCAAAATAAGATCCTGGTTTCCAATCTTACACAAGAGTGAAATATTATTGAACAGCACTGCTTCAATTATATCAGCAATTTGAATTACAGCTCTTCTGATTGATAAATTTATGGGAAAAATGCATGGCTTTCTAAATTCTGTTTAAGAAAACTGATTGTCTTTGTATAATGATAGCCCCATTTAGTGCAGATTTGTACAGCTAATTCTCCATTAGCTTCTCACCAATAGTTTCCATGCACCCACTGTCAGCAGTGGGCATGCACCAGTACAGTCTAACTCCCTTCATAAAAAAGATCAACATTCTGACAATGAATTGATGTCATAGTCGCCCAGAAATGTAAAAAAAAAACCTAGTACATTTACATATTTCCATCTTCTGCTTCAGTGTCTTTGTACAACGCCGCACTTCTAGATCATATTCTGTATTCCAGGGTAACTTCACCAGAGCCAACCAGAAATAAATGGAGTTATTCTAGAGTGACAGTAGGATCTGGCTGAGTGTGTTTAATTAAACCAGCACATTGGGTTATATGCTGCATGCAGCCAGACATCTGTTTTATATCTTACACAATGGCTGAAAACATCAAAAGATGCAAGAAACACTAATATCTCTGTAGCCTTTAGGACAGGCCTTCATTTTATGAAGTGATACAGAAAATAGGCAAGTGCAATATACATTTTTAATATCGCCTCACCCACATTTGCCATATTACTGTTCTATATCGGGATATGAAAGATGAGATTAGAAAGGAAATGCCTTTGGTATATTTGTTCAAATGGTGAGACCTTGAACTATGAAATCCTCCAAGATATAAAAGTGAAATTAGAAAATTCCCAGAACCTGAGAAGCTACAAGAAGTAGAATTTCAAATGAGTTACATTTATTCAATTAAAAAATTGACAGTTAGTAATGGTCAGATGAACACCAGGGAACTGTATCTACATTTCCTGACGTCAATATGAGCGGCACTAGTTTTCTACATACACAAATCTAATGCCAGTTAGAAAATACAAAACAAAAACAAAACTCAAGACACTGTGAAATCAACACTGCTTATAAACTCAAAATTCAATCCAATTTGATATATTTTAAAATAAATAATTTTACCTCATTAAAAAAATCAACTGCTTTCAAAGCAGTTACTCCTTTAAGACCATTCCCAAAAGTCTTTCATAAATAGCCACCCATTTTGATTGTCTATCAGCGTGCAGCATCTCTGTCTTGGCAGGGATCTTGAATTAGGGAACACAGTATTTTGTTCATACACAGTGTTTTGTTTTGTTTCTTTTTTCCTTTTATTTTTAGGTACAGTTTCTCTGAATAAAGGCATCCCGTGCTGACAAACCCATGCAGATGACAAAGCATGAAGCATAGCAAACAGAGCCTGTAAATTACTTTATTAAAGAAAGAAAAACCAAACAAACCCAAGGAATGTAGTGTTAAAATCAGGGTATTTAAAAAAAAAAAAAAAGTCTCATGGACAACCAGATTTCATTTAAAAATCTCTCAAAGTGTATCTCATTTACTAAGACCCACTCAACATTCAAATATACTCGATACAAAATTCTTCATCCCAATTAGTTTCAAATCATTTCCAACTTTTTCCATTGGGTCTGAGTGAAAACGAAGGTTCCATACTGTGCTGGTCTTTTCTCCCTTTTAGCCAAAAATAATCATTTCCCCAGCCCTTCACAATGTGTATTGTTTCAAGAATGATTTCAGATGGAGACATTCATGAACCTAACATGCATGTGCTGACATTGAATGGTGCCATGACATTTAAAACACACTCATAACAACATCTGGTTTTCTCTCTAAAAATACAAGTTACTTTAGAATTGGTGACTGCAACAGACTACTAAAGGCCACATCTGTAAACCCTCTACACATATTTTAATGCAAGTTATAATCCCAAGGGCCATTTAGAATTACTGAACAGGCTAATAAGACTCCTGATGATTTCTCCCTCACAGGCAATTGTGCAACTTTAAAAGAAGCTAGTACTCATGTAGAATTAGCCTTTCCACAGGCCATATTAAAAAAAAGTCAACCAATTTCAGATGCCTTTTTAATCTCACACTTAGAACCTCAAAGGGTCACCACATTGAGAAACATTTTCCAGAAATGCCTCTGATAATTTTCTACATTCTGATTCCTTTGGGCCCCCTTTGAATCAGTCCATTGCCTAAAATAATTAACTCGTTTCTTAATGGCTCTTTTCATTAAAGTGCTTATCGATCGTTATTCCAACCCCTTCTCCCCTTTTTTTAACTACACTAGTTGAATCTTGCGAGGGTTTTCTCCCTTTCCCATGAAAAATTGCCAGCATGGCCACTGGTGAGAACTTAGGACCCTATTGAGCAGGGTATATCAGCATTGACTTAATAGGACTAACTTACGTGCTTCAAGTGAGGCATGCTGCTGATGTGGGGTCTATCTGTCGTATGGACACTGGAACATTAACTTTGATATTGGTTGGCAGCAGGCACAATGCCTATAAAGATGGTGATACACTGGAGCCATAGCACCAGGAGGTAAACTTCTACATAAAATGGAAGGCATATGGAGAGTTCTTACTATAATCTTTTCATATTTATATACAAATATAACATATATATTAAATATAATATAAAAATAGCTATATTTCTTTTCCCTCTGAAATTCTGAGGCGTTTGAGTTCTCATCCAACCCAGGCAAACCTACTAATCCTCTTCTCAAAACTCTATTAAGAAAATACAGCACAATATTTTACTTAATTGTACGTCACCAAGGCATTTATCCATCATACAACATTTTCTCCTCCTTATCTAATGTCCTCCCTCCTGCCAGAGTCATTCCGTAACTTTACTCATCATAACATTTGCTACTGTGGTATCTTTAGGGATGTCACAAAGAACACGTTTGCCACACCAGCGAATAAGATGGGCAGAAGCAGCAGGCTGATTAGAAGACAGACTGGGGCCCAATTTTCTTCCCACTGTAGTCAATGGAGTTTTGCAATTGACTTTAATAAGAGAAGAAGGGAGCTCCTCGTTCGAACACAAATCTTCGAACAGTCAGTGAAACAGAAAACGGAGCATCCACATCAATTAGAGTCAGTGAAATACTGTATGTTACTTCTGGTTTTCTGTTGTTTTTTTAACTTTTGCCTGAATGGTGGTAGGAGCTTTTCAAAGGTACGTAATAATTTTCCATTCTCTTACAATTCCCCTACGTTTTAGCAGCTAGCAGATAAAGTGTAGTTTCATGTTTAGATGACTTCTCCCTCTGAGCTTATGGAAGTCGTCTTGATCAAAGTAGAGAATGTTTCCTCTTAGTCTCTTTCAATAGTTATGTTACAATAAAACCTCTCAGAACTGGTCTAGGCTGTCTTTTTTGGTGTTCTGTTGTCAGTCAAACAATAAAGGACTTTTTCAGTGAAGAGGGGGTTTGGATGAAGCTTCCATTTAAAACTCTTAGCTGTCTGTTCATTGTGCTCTGCATTTTCTATAACTG
Source organism: Pelusios castaneus (assembly GCA_007922175.1). Taxonomy (NCBI): domain Eukaryota; kingdom Metazoa; phylum Chordata; order Testudines; family Pelomedusidae; genus Pelusios; species Pelusios castaneus. Next base: position 21,374,216 of record ML685769.1, on the reverse strand, counting down.
CAAATGCTACAGCTTATCTGCTGGTTTTACCACCACACCACACCACTAACAGAACTATTAAAGCTGTCCCAGTTTTCTTTTTTAGTGCTATTTTATTATTGTAATTAGGTTAAAACCTTTATCTAACAGGTCTATTTCCCACTAAAAGTCTTTATGGAATGGACCTCTGGTCAATGCAGCTTAAATTTTGGTTGCAGGCGGAATGGTCTAGCAGAATTAGCAAGGCAGTTTGAAATAAAAATAAAAGTCAATGCAGTTTTACTTGTCTAAAACTTAAAAATATATATATTTCTGACAATTATACTGGTTCCGGGAATGACAGAAATCCCTTTAAATAGCATAGAGGTGGAAAGTTTCCAGGATATGTTTAATATTTGTATCTGTTCCTGCTCCTTCTCATAAGAGGTTTCCTGGAGCAAACACCAATCCAGTTCTCTTTGGTTCTTTACTTCTTACACCCTCCTTCCTTTCCCACTGTGATTCTCCCAGCATCCAGTGATGATCTGTTACTTTATGGTTTGAGGGGCGGGGGAAAGGGTGCTAATCTGATGAGGAGATGACAGTGAAGAGGCTGAGCGTAATTTTAGGAACAAGCCTCAAAAGGTATCCGAATCTATAATGATCATTAACTTAGCTCTACCCTTCAGTCAGCTTTGTTCATCCAATAATACAATCAAACCGTTCCTAATATTTAATATTCCACCACAATTTGGTTACATTCATACAGCTCCTCCCTGATACTCTGACTTCAGTCAGCTTCTTGACTAACTTTTTCCCTCCTCAGTCTTAATTTTAATTATTTTTCCTCTTTTAACTACCAAATCTATCTTGGTATTACATCGTTTTGCTCTGCAGATGGGATTTGTATGAAGTAGTACCATAAAACTCTACTGAACATTTAAAAATAGCAAATAATTTCTGTTGGAACTTTTTATTATCTTTATAAAGTGAGGTTGCCTTCAGAAGTCTTAGTTTAGTGGTATTCCTTTTTAGTCAATACTCAAAGTGTTAAACATGGAATACTAATTGCCTATTCATTTTTCCATTCAATAAAATAAATTTGAACCCGATCTGATTAAAAAGTATCAGATTACTTCCTGTCTCCCTAAATTTCCAAGCTCTGCTTTGGAGCAACTGAAAAGTGGTACTCTTTACTGTCTGAACACTTTACAGGTAAATCATTAGATATCTCTTCTATTTCAGTGTTTGAGGGGGCGTGCCACTTCTTTAAAAAATGCTCATGATCTCAACTCAGACGATTGTTAAAATACTTGTATACATGAACACAACACATAGCTATGAAGTAGACACACATTTGTTGAGATTGTACTAAGACTTCAAAATTGTAAAACTGTAACAGATTCAAGACAACATAATTCAAGATGTTCAAAGTTATCACCTGAATTAAAATCAAGGCACTATGGGTTTTTTGTTTTTGTTTCAAAGTAACCCTGAATCAGTTCTGACTAAAGAAAGATCTAATTTTTAAAGGAGAATAAAAAGATTCCAACATAATTTAACAAGTTACAATTCTCACCACAGAGAATGTGGTTAAAAAGTGCCTAAAATGTTATTAAATGTAAATATATTGTTGTGCAAATTACTCCTATAACTGACACATTCTTGAAAATTACTTTCATGTAGTTTTTTTAAAACCTTTTACATAAATATTTCCAACTATGAACTATATCAAAAGATAGCTTTGGGGAGTAAAATTCCAAAACATCCACAATAAAGCAGTGCAAATTCCTATTTTTCAAACAAAAAACAATGAATAATTGTGAAATGGTGGATGATATTTCTGAAATCTGAATATCTTGAACCCTGATGCGTGACCATCAGTTCAAACAGTTTCATCAGTACTTTAAACCCAAAAATTCCACTGACCAGCAACTACCTCACGGAACAAATTGTGACATCGCAGACAAAGCACAAACAAGAGACTTGTGCCCACATTAAGGGTGAAAATTATGATGCATCATGTTGTAAACAAAAGGGTAGAACAGAGGAAAATATTAGTCTGAGCATGATGTGAGAATTTAGGGAAACATTCAAACCTACAAACAACGAGATTACGTTTTCATGCATCATATAAAATATTTTTGCTCTCTCTCCTTTTATCCAGACATATACACATTTTACAACATCTGTACAATACAGAATCTGATTCCACACAACATTTTGAAAATATTAACTTGTCCCATAATCGTTTGAAAAAAAAATTAAACGTCTTTTGGGCTGAATTTGTAGCATTATTGGGAGCATCTGCAAATCCATTGTAATAGCACTTGACAAACCTACAAGACTGCTAAAAATAGCAACATTTTTAGTGCCCTTTTCAGTTCACTGAGGGTTTCAGACTTGATTTGGACAAGTTATTACATGGCAGCACATCCGTTAGAACACAGAAACTGGGAGAACTAAAAAAAAAACCCACTGTCAAAGTTGGCTGTGTCCCTGTTCTCTTTTTGCTGTTTTGTATCCAAGGTACCTCCACAATGTTTTGTAGTATTTTCTTCTGCTAACAGATTCCCAGAAGTTAGAAGTAGACCTCAATACTGTATTTTATAAAGCCTTTGGACTTCTACCTCTACTATCATCAGTGCAACTGGTTATGGAGCAGCCCCTCTTTGCTCCTAGAAGAAGCAGATCCCCATGCTACTGTGGCTGAGCTTTGGAAGGATCAGTCATGTCAGTCCTATGGCGTGAAAGCTGTGGCTGCTGCTGAGCTTGATGCTGCTGCTGGTGGTGTGACTGAGTAAAAGTGCTTTGTTGTAGTGGAAAAGCAGCAGAGAGAATAAGCTGAGTGGATTGATTTCCATGAAGTAGCCTGGATGTCTAAAAATAAATAAATAAAAGATTATTGCCCAACACTCTGAAAACACAGGCCTGGTTACTTTTAAAACTCATGTGATGTTGAACCTCAATAGGACCTCTATGTCTTTCACTTACAATCGCACAGAATGATTCATTCAAAATAAACTAGCTAACTACAGAATATTAATATTTTCAGCTTCTGACTAACTGAAAAGCAACTACTGGATTTCGGCTGGTGATGGAGCATGATGGCAAGAGAGAGAGGCAGGGAGACGCAGCAATTGTAATTAAAGACTTTATCAGGGCACATTTCCCTAATGATCTGAGTACAGACAACAGAGTCCTGTGGCACTTCTAAAGACTAACACGGCTACCCCTTGGGATCTGAGTACAGTTAAGGCTGAGCAGCTAACTTCAGCTTTGGTATTTCAAGAACTTCATTTGCAACCTTAACATCCTTTTAGCAGAATGCTCGCACGTGTGTACACAGACTTTTCAGGGATGCTGTATGGGATTGAACCTCCTTTAAAAGAAGGCGACATTTCTGTCCAAGAAGGCTGACTATGTCTTCATTCAATAGCCCCCAAAGTTTTTGGTGTATCAGACTGTCCCTCTACCGTACTTGGCAACCCCTTGCCTCCTTCCCTGTCTTCCAGGGCCACTGTTGCCTCTCTCAGTCCATTCTAGCTCCTCTTTCCCTCTCTTCAGGCTTTATTTGATTTCTCTTAATTTATTTTTAGTACGTATTTTCTTCACTGCTCTTTTTTTATTCCCCCTTCCCTGCACTCTCTCTTTCCCTTCTGATTCAATCTCTTCTCTCCCACATAATGACTTCTCTCCTTCCTCATCTGAAGACTACTTGCGGCTCTTGCATCCACTGGTTTCTCCATGCTGTTTGCGCCTCATGCGCCCCTGCAGCTACAGAGGCAGAGGAGACGCGTAAGCTGGCATGCTTTGAGCCAGCTCTCATATCCTACTGCACTGTGGGCCACCAAGGCTCCTGGATGGAATGTGGGAGGTTTACAGAGAGAGGCCTCTTTACTTAGAATCAAGCAAACATGTTTATGGTGAGCTAAGGTGGATCGAGGTGACAGTCTTCCCTCTCCTGTTCTCCATGTCCCGTCCTAGACTAATGCCCATAGGCTGGGAAACCCTTTTTTATTAAGAACTTAACCATAAAGATTGCAAGAGACTTTAAAGTCTGGAAGAGTTCTGAGATAAACACCGCGTTCTCAGATCCAAGCCTGCAGTAGATGCTGAACATGCTTACACACCTATCGGAAAGGTTGTGCGACTTGACAGCTTGCGAGGCGGTGCTGCGTTACCTGCAAGAACTGCTGCGGGTGCTGCGTCAGCTGAGCCTGAGCGGGCTGCTGAACCGTACTGAGCTGCTGTTGCTGCTCTTGTTGACTCTGCTGCTGCTGTGTTATCGATAATGTTTGCGGCTGCTGCTGGTGTGCAGCAAAAGTGGGGTAGGCAGTCACTACCTGCCCCATAAACATAGTGCTCGGGACCATTACCGCTCCGCACGCTACAGGGGCAGTGACTAATTTTGTGACAAGCTGCTGACCTTGAGAAAATCTGTTGAAGGAAAAAGACATTAGAAGGTCTTATCAGCTTAGTTTGAAAGAAATTCAGCTGCAGGTTCACTGGATGACTTTTCCTATACCTATGTGTTAGGTAAGTGGGAGCTGTTTCATTGATGGGGTTATTCAAGATATGCCAATTTTCTATTGCTTGCTACAGACTAAACCAATTCAAACGCCATGGGCTACATCTTGCACTCAAAGGCCCACTTCTCCACCACTGCCTCAACATCCTTAGTTTTAATGGAGTTACAGGGGTGTCACTTTGGGCAAATTTGCTTCTCAGACTGCAGCAAGTGCAGATGCCTATGTTAAGTAAAACTGCATGAAATTGTCAGTTTAACTCTGATTGCCTCTTCCATAACATCTCGTGACTAATAGAGCGCACAGAGCTCTAGCAAAAATGAACACTGCTCCTTTATATTTACCTGATCTGTCTGTCCTGGGTGAAAGAAGTTACTGCAGCACTCTGGTTATTGTTTTGTGGTAAGCTAGATGGAATCTGGACCACATTTCCTGTCGTTGGTTGTGAAATCACCATAGTATTATATAAGGGGGCTGACAGCATATTCTGTGACTGATTGGTAAGAGAAGTCTGTTGATTGTGCCCACTAAGTATATTTTGCTGATTATGCTAAGAAAAAAAAAATTAATACATTAATTGAATACAGTTGTAAAAATAAACAGCCCTTTCAAACACAGAAAAGGCACAGCTTGCTATGCAGGCATAAATAAAAATGCTGTACAATAATAATTATTGCTAATACTAAAAGTCCTCATATCCCGCTTTATGCTCTCAAAGGACTGCACAAAATAATTAATCCATTCCTACAGCACCGTTGTGAGTCACGTAAACACATATTATCCCAATTTTTACAGATGACCAAATAAAGATTAAATGATTTGTCCCATGTCATGCAGTGAATAAGCTGTAGTGCCACAATTAGGATACAGGAGTTCCGCACTCTCAGTCCCATGCTCCTCTTCCAAAACTCTTCTACGTTATGAAAACTGCACAAGGCGGCGGAATGATGGGCCAGACAGAACGGCAGGTGTAAGGTGTAAGGGTTGGGGTGAGTGGAAGAGAACAAGTATGCCATTTTGCACCCCAGTCCAATCAGCTTTAGTGAGCTCTATGAGACACTTTATTTGGACTGAAGGCAACATAGATCACCATGACAACAGGTTTTTGACTGGGGTAGGAATAAAGAACAAGGGACATGTCAATGTGAGCAAGTAAGGGCTGGACATCCTTAGGGCTCCAGTTTCAGAGGGATTAGCCATGTTAGTTTGTGTACAGCAAGAACAATGAGAGTCCCATGGCACCTTAAAGACTAACAAATTTCTTTGGGCATAAGATTTCACGGGCAGCAACCGACTGTCAGATGTAACAGGCTGCAGAAACACCTAGAGCTCTCTAGGGCTAAAGTTAGAATGATTCTTGACTAAAATTTACGGTTCTTTATTAATTCAAGTCAAATGCTCCAAAGATATATTCACATTTTACTGATAAAATACTATTATTTTAAAGGGACACCTTTGCCTTTAAACCTAAGTGAGTTAAAAAAAAATGAGTTGGAAGTATTTTCAGGTACTGCAGCTGCCCTTATTATCCACTATTCAACTTTATGGCTTTATAGTCACATTTTACTATTCTTAAACATGTTTTTCTGCTAAGTGAAAAAGGCCACACGAACAGGAAGAATGACTAGCTGAAGATTGCTCCTGAGGATGAGTTCTTCCAAGAGAACTATTTGTTATTCACTGGTCATCAATTGCACTAGATAATTTTTCTGTCAAGAGAAGACTATAAAATCTAAGCCTTTTCCTGAAATTAAAAACAAAATGTATTTCAACCATAAAGATTCAGGGCATAAACTTGTGATTCTTGCACACTCTCAATTTCCATGGACTTCAGTGGAAAGTCTAGATATAAAATCACTGCAGGATTAGGTGGGCCCCATAATGGGTTTCGTATCTGGTTCCTCGTTATTATACTGTCCAGTATAAGTACTTCTGACAAACTTTACCTGTGTTCCTGTACTCTGCAAAGGCTGTTGCTGTATCATGTGCTGAGTACTAATATGCCCAGTGTTCATTCCACCTTGAATTTGATTAGTCTGAACAACTTGACCTTGCATGTTTATTGGTGTAAGCTGCTGAATGTTAGAAGAGTTTCCAGAAGTAAGCTGCACAGAACCAAAATTTAATCCAGGAGTCGACTGCTGCAAAAACATCTTTAAGAAAATCACAAATTAGTTTTAAAAACCCCCCCAACTAATGATAGTTGAAAGTGTCACAAATATTCTTAATACAATATGTCTGGAATACAATTAAAGACAGAAATATTGTTTAATGGTGGATGCCAGAGACTTTACCAGTCATTATAAACAATGGATAATGCACCATTATAATCTAATCTCTTTCTTATACCAGTTTCAATCCAGATTAACTCCATTCAATATTTAATAGATACAACAGTGTAAATCTAGTGTGAAGAGAATTAGATCCCTAAATATTTAGTTAAAGGGACTGCATTTAAAGAAAATTACAAAGACAACTTGTACAAAATTTTGAAAAAGCCAAAACTGACTGGAAACTAACTGTCTCGTTCCAGTATCCCCAACTGAGCGAAATGAAGACAACGATGGGAAAATAATCTTATAACTGATAGATCCAAATACTGTACACACAGAAGGTATAATTTCTTCTCTGGAAATTGACAGTTTGTAGCAACAATCTATAAAGAAGGGATTTTCCAATATTACCCATTTTGAATAGATTGGTAGATTTCAGCACATAGAAAGTCTTTAAATCCTTAGCTAAAAAGTAGGGTTTAATCCAGTTGTAACTCACCTGAAGACCTTGACCATGGACCATTTGAAGCTGTTCTTGAATCTTACGCAACTCTTCTTGCTGCCGATGAATATTTGCCTCTATCATTCGTGTTCTTTGCTCCAACTGGTCCTTTAAGTGCTGCATGGCTCCCAGCTGGGCTGAAAACTGGAACATGGGCTGCAGTGCCATGTATAGTTAAAAGAGTTTGAATCAGAAACAGACAAACTTGACCTAGAAAAAGTATATGATCCCCTTCACAGTGGCAATGGGAATCAAGCCCTTTCTAGTAACATGCTACAGTGTGTTGTCTATCACAATCTCTAAGCACAATTAATTAATTATGACAAGTTCTGAAATTAAACATTAAATTTATGTGTCAGAGAACTCAAAAAACCTCCTCAGCAAACAAACAAAAGACATATAAACTGCTCTGCACCCAAGTCAACTTCTGTGAAAAGCCTGAGTAATTTAGATGGGCTTATAACATAGCCCGAAGAAAAACAAACTCAGCTCTATATCTCCAGGGACTGTTAGCATGAGCTGACTTCAACTGTCAGGACAGGGCATGGCGGTTACAGTTTCTTGGATATCCAGGACGAGAGTCATATAGGCTATTACAGATAATCTCCTCCTTCCCGCCAGAGTATGCATTCAATATCAATCAAACAGATTTTAACTTTTAACAGTGACAACTTCTACAACAATTATTTGCACCCACAGAATTGGCTAAAAAAATCAATGAGGAAATTGTTAAACTCATTTTGGGAGAAGTTTAAATTAGGCACAAGAGAATGTAAGTAAAGATGACTTGCATAAAATAAACTTCCATCACACAGTTCAGTTAATGGGAAAGACCTTAATCTCCTATTCATAAATGGGGTTATTTGCTGAACGAGCCAGTCAATAAATATACAAATTTAACCCATACCTGGGACATGCCTGGCTGGATCTGTAAAGTTGCAGCTTGAGACATCATTGGCTGTGCTAATGGTTGTCCAACAGATTGGGTGTTCAGGGACTAAGATTTAAAGTATACCGTAATTATCCAACAGACTTTGTCTCACTCTAGATAAAACTAAATTATTGAAGGGAAACTGTCAATGCCAAAATGGCACACGCAATATATTTTGTTAAAACACACTTTTCTAAAAGAAAAGGACAACAGAAATGTTTCTACTTCATTTTTATTTCAAGGAGAAAATAGTTTTTAAGCAAGTAAATGTCCCCTACAACGTTTAAAATCCAAATATAGCAGCACTATGAACATGCAGGTGCAAGTGATTGCATGTATTATCTTTGTTCTAGTCATGAGGTATGTCAGAAATAAAGGAGGAATATGAACAGTGAAAAGGAAATGGGAACTGTCAAACAATAATAATTGAAAGGTAGTGTTAGTGATGTAAGTAAAGATACTTATTTCTTATCAAACATGTTTAAGTTGACAGCATCCTTTTATCGCTCTACTAATCATCATAAACCCACATCAAACAGTCAATGAATAGCTCATGCTGATGGCATGTATGGAATTGTTTTTATTAGCCTTAGAGTTCCAAGAACTAGATGAAATTATTCTGTAACTTTGTTACTGGATTGGTAATACCTAGTATATGAAAACTTATATGAGAAAGAAAGCAGAGATTTACACCTCAAACCTGATTACAGATATGCATGTTGTAACAGGGCGGCTTAGCCTTTTAAGGGTGAGAGATTTCAGGGTACTCAACCCTAGTTAATAAGGAGGTACACCTGAGCAAGAATCACCTGATCAGCAGGAAGCTGCAGAGACAGAATGGTCAGGGAGACCAGAATGGAATACAGAGGTGCTGCAAAGAAGTTGGTTCCATCAGAGAAACCTGGGACTTGGGGAGTGAGACTACAGGTAGAAAAGGTTTGGGTTTGTCCTGATAAGGGAGTACACCGGTGAATCTGAGTAAGGAATTATGAAATTAATTTGAATGTTTGTTAATTTAATAAACCAGACTCCGAGGAAGGGTATGATTGGACAAAAGTGTTTGAAAATTACTCAAGAAGTCCTTTGAAAGGGGAAACTGAGGCAGGGGAAATGTCAATTTCCGTTTCACCTGGAGGCCCGATGGGGCACATGGCAGGCGATCACCCAATGGCACACATGCTTCACTTATATGCATGTGAGTAATCCCATTTAGTTCAACATGTAAAATTAAACACATGCATAAAGCGTTTGCATAGGTAACTCTGATCCTGCAATCTTGGTAAGCAAATACCCAGCTTGAACACTTTTTCACTTCCAGTTCAAACTCTAGGCTTTAAGATAAAAATGGTAAGTTTACTTTAGATTTCAACGTTTTCATTTACAAGTGAAATAAATGGATTTTACAAAGAGACTTTCCTGTGAAGAGTTACCTGACTACTAAGCGATGACCTCCTCGGAGCAGTCTTTTCATGACCAGATAAGTTTTGTCTTGGAGAAGTGCTAGTGTCCATTGTCATCTTTGTTGGTGTTGCTGCTGCTGATCAATGTAAAAGTGAAAACACCTTTTGTTAACCATATTAATGACAAGTCTGATCCTGTAACTCCATACTCCAAGAAGTCAAAAAGAGTTTTGCCTGAATGAAAGCTTCAGGCTAAATTTTCAGTACTATCTTTCTATGAATTGTGTAGGCCTGATTGTATGAAATAGGATTTTATTTTAATATCTGATGTTTCATGTAGGTCTCTACTGGGCAACATTTAAATGCAGAACTCTCTGGATAAACCTTTCAATATAGGTAGCCTCAGGCTGGCTGCTCTACTGTTAGTTAAGCCACAGAGAGGAAAATTTTAGATTAACAACATATTTTAAAACTTTTTAAATATTGCAATAAAAACACAGCAAAAAGGGATAGATACAGACTCCCCAATAAGGCAATTATGTTTTCAATGTTTAGCACTTACATGAAGGATCTGAGACTGCAGTGTGAGATGATTTCCTTGAACTCCTGGAGGAAGCAGATGGTGTACCACTATGATCAAATCTTTCCAACGCTTCCTTGAGACTGACTGTGTTTATATGATTATCCGATCCTGAGTCCTGACTCTGAATGGGTACAAAGAAAAATGACTTCATTTGGTGGTTCAGCACATAGCCACCAAATATTTCCGTTAGCAAACACAGCTGAGCAAATTAAACAAACATCTGGGCCAATCAACCTTCTGACAGACAAATCTGCAGAGAAGGACGTGTCCTTTTGACATTCAACACGTTTAAGTTTTGGAGTTTCTATTTATGGCATTTGTACCCATGTCAAGAAAGATGAGACAAAGCCATGAAAACCCAGAGTCCAAAGATATACAGGCAAATCCTGTAACTGTGCGCACTGTGTCAGTCCTTCTGTGTTCTTACACAGACCTCCTTCCCCCTCCAGCAACATGACTCACTCCCTACTGCTGTGTACTCTATTTTTCTTTTGGAGGCTCTAGAAGTGATGCGGGGAGAGATAGTTCTGCCATAAGCAGCAGATTTCCACTGGGAAATTTGCCAGACTGCCAAGGGAGCACATCATGAATGCCTGCCCCGACTCACCTCTCTGAAGCCCAACACCCTGAACACCTTCAGAGTCTCAAAGACTTCTGCATCCTCCTAAAAAGTGGAGGGAGGCCATGTGATGGAGCTACTGCAATCTCCCACTGCTGTTTCCGCCCCTCACCCTCTCCATCTATTTCCTGGTTTGTTTTCAGAAAGTAAGTGCTCCAGGGAAGGGACTGCATCATTCTGTGTTTCTATTTAACAGTGGGGCCCCAATCCTAAATAGAGCCTCTGTATGCTACGGTAATAAACAAAAATAATAAAGAAGAATTCAAAGATGGAATGTTATGAAGCAGACTCCTTTCCTATATCCTTTTAGGCATGAGAATATTTCATAGTTAAAAAGAAACACTAACTATAGCAGCAGAGGACAAAAAATGTCCTTCCTTTCCAATTAAAACACTATCAGAAGTATAGCTATAAGAAGGGATACCATATAATAAAAGTTGAGGAGCTCACTTTATTTGCTGCTATCTCTGGAAGAGACTCTTCAATACCAAGTTCTCGTCGTCTTTCTGCTCGAACTTCTGCATAACTGTAAAGAAAAAATCGCATTTATTATATCTTATCTAAGTGCTTTTACAATAATGTCAAAGTGTGACCTCCTCAGACATGCCATTCTGCTCATGGCATAAAAGAGATAGCCCCCCAGGAATGTTTCACAATGTCTTCGCAAACTACTATTAGTTAAATCTTTCCAATACTTTAAAAATATCATACAGTTGCCAATTAAGAGAACTTCTCTAAAATTAATTAAAAAAACAACTGTTACCTTACTACAGTGTGTGTACAGACAATAAACTCTGGCCTGGAATTCCACTGGTGATAAGTGATATAGTAATGAGTCTGTAGCCAAATCCATTGTTGTCCCTTTGTCAGGAACCTGTAATAACATGACTTCCCTTTCCCATATTGCATTACTAGAAGATAAAAAAAAGAGTAAGACTTCTTTGCTTTCACATATTATGTGAATTCTGTGACATAGTTATTCAATCGTTTATATTGTTTGCTAAATTTAAACAGAGAGATCTTCACTTGAATCTGACTAACAGTAGGACAGTGACTTAAAACAAAATAGGAATAGTAGCTTCTCTTTTTCTAAGTACTACACACCGTGGGAGAAAAGGGTTTTCAGTACATTATATTACAAATTGTTTCAGCTACAGCAGCAATAAATATATAATTTCTTTATATCTGATGGCTGTGGTATAAGACTTCATACCAGAATTCTGTACATAAATGAACCATAAACATTTTGCAGGAGAAAACTGAGGTCTTGCCACAAAGTGCCACTTGAGTGACAGGATTTCAGAAAACATCCTGCCCTCTCCACACAATTCAGTATAATTAAACAAGATTTTCACATAACTTATATACGTTTGATTATAGATTTTGTAGAAGAGAGCTTTGATATTTACTTACAGTGTTCATGACATTTTGCCAGATTTTCTAGGTCATCTACATGATAGTAATCGTAGCCCGATGTTCCCAGAACTTCAAATGGTAAATAGCCTATTATTGGGGGTGCCCTATTTAATAAAGACGTTAATGTTATTTTATTTTTACATATAAAAAATAAAATCAGTCTCAATTTATTTCATGTTTACAATACATTCTCAAAATAAAAAGATTAACTCTCAACTCGGATTATGAATAGTCAGTGCTGGTTAGTGTATTCTAAAGACTACAGCAAGAATGCTACCATGTACTACTTTATTATAAGGAATGGCACCTGTGATCCAAGAATAGGAACTTCCATTCTAAGCTATGTCTAGATGTGAACTCTTCATTGGGTTCTTCAACAGTGCACATTTCCTAAAACAAATAAAAAAAGTCTCTCACATCTGCTCATTCTAATTTAGAAGCTCTTTTGAAACTCAGACTTTCTCATAGTACGTAAATAAAACCACAAGAACATATTTTTAGAAGTTATTTTTTAGGCAGTTTCACTGTCTTTATGTATTTAAATACTACTGAGCCAGAATTTGACTTCAATTATACTAGCTCAAAACTGGCAGAACTCAGTTGACTGCAATGAATAACATTGGTGCAAGGTCAAAATCAAACCCAATATTTATGGCACTGAATTCAGTCGCTTCTGGGGTTATGTTTCAAAGTGTAATGAACTGCAAAAATCTTCTCTGACATTATTCTCAATGTGGAGTACCCTCAGATAGGTGAAAATAGCATAGACTAGATGCCTACATTGTTTTGGATCCAGAGTTTGTTTCTATATTATGGTAGGGTCCTATTATTGGTCATTGCAGAATTACATTTTGCTCCGATTTGTGTATAGTGCCTCAGCTGATCTTATGTTTCTTACAATAAATTGCAGGAACGTTGCATGTAGGACAAGTTAAGCATTTGTTTTCCAAGTTTCATTGTAATTCTTTACTAAAGTTGCAGCCACAGATCTTGAACCATAGATTACCTAAAATGAGTGTTTATTTGGGCTGGCCTTGGTAGGGCACAGGACCATACCTGGCAAAGTCCCTATAATTTATAAATATCTACTCTGCACTTAAAAGCAAGCATTAATAGCTATGCAAAGTGTTCCATGTTTACACAATAAAGTTTTTTTGTGGTCAATCAGCATTAAAGCAAAATGCAAACTGATTTACCACTCAAGCATAACTGTCAGTTGGCTAACATCGAAGAGTGGGAGTTTTAACAGAAGGCCTATAGGCCATGTTGCAGAAAAGCCATAAGCTGCACCATTTCTGTTTGCAGAACCATAAGCAGACATGCAAAAACCACCACTTTTTATTAGAAACTTTTAATTTTCAAATACTCAGCTGTGCAAAGGGAATCAAAAAACATGGTTACTCACCTGCAGTAACTGATGTTTTTTGAGATGTATCCCCCTGTGGGTGCTCCACTTTAGGGGTTGTAACATCCCACATCCTTGCTTAGAGCTCTTTCCAGCAGTACTCATTGGGGTCACACACGTGACTTTTGGCACCAACGGCATTCTGAGACAATGGCTGCGTGCACATGTGGTGCCAAGCCTGCAGTCTGTACCGAGGTGGACCAATTCGGTGCAAGTGGTACCAGAGTTGATATCAGTACTAGCACAATCTGTGTTGCCATGGTTGATACCAAAATGTCTGCCATATGAGTCACAGTTGGTATCCAACGGTGCCACTGTCTGTGCTGTGATGGTTTGTTTAGGCATTTTGGCAGTCTTATCTTCTGGGGGAGGGATGTACCATGCATGAGGAGGACTTTTCAGACTTGTCTCTCAACTCCTCACCCTGGCGGTTCGAGCCTTCAGGTGGTACAGACTGCACTGCACCGGAGGAACCTGAAGCCTCTTTGGCACATTTTAGGGGACAGTGTTTGACAGGTGATCTGCCTCTCGCAGTTACAGTGGATGTTGCAGGCAACAGAGTCCTTTTTCTTAGATATGGAGGGTTTGCCTGTTCCCAGATCTGAAGATGGTCTCAGAGACTTTTCCATTAGGATAAATTTTAGTCTTCAGGTTTCTGTCTCTCCTCATCCTCACTTTGAGGTTTTTACAGTGCGTGCACTTCTGAGGCAGATGAGTCTTGATGAGACAGCAGCCACATTGAGCGTGCCCACTTGGAACAGGCATGGCTTCCCTACATGAGGTACACCTCTTAAAACCTGGGGAGCCCAGCATCTTATTAACCGAAGTCCTATCCTAAAAGTAATTTATGAAGAATGAAGAGGAAAAAGGAATTTTTTTTTTGGTTTTTTTTTTTAAAACCAAACCAAACCAAACCAACGGGTAAGTAGTAACTATAGTAGATAAAGTAACTATGACTAAAAAACTAATAATTTCTAATTTATTGTAGATTTGACAAGTCAAGAAACATGCTGCTGAAGGACTCCGTCTCACATCTGGATGGTTGGGAAGGAATTGAAGGGGGTTGGGTCGCATGTGCATGGCCGTTGGCATTAACAGCACTGCGAGAGAATGGCTGTGCATGTACGACAGGTACTTCTGGAAAGACCTCTAAGCAAGGATGCGGAACATTGCAACATCTAGAGTGAAACATCCACAGGAGAATGTGATCTTTCACACTGTTTTGCTGAGTAAAATGGCTGCACTCCTCTTTTTAAATACTTTTCTTACATGCCGATTACTTTATATTTATAAGTCAAATAAAAAAGAAATAGTAGAACAGCTATGCTTAGGGAAAGGAAAGTCCTGACAGACATACTGTACCAATCAAAAGTTTAATAATTTTAGTTGTTAACTAGTATTCAGTAAGTGATACTTAATGTTCAAGGAAACTTCAGATAAAGTTGCTCAGTGCTTCACCTCATATATTACATAAAATGTGTAAGGCAAATATATGATTTCACATAGAAAGACTCATAAAAGCTTTCAATACCAGTACTTAATGCAGTACTGTCTCTCATATCGAATGTTTCATGAGCCAGGCACATCTTGAATATGTACAAAAGGTTGTAAATACTTGCTTTCACTTGTACAAAGAAAAATCCCAAACATACCTTGATAAATTGAGGTGTAGCTAACCTAACCGTAGCTACAAAGC
This sequence comes from Pelusios castaneus, assembly GCA_007922175.1. Classification (NCBI taxonomy): domain Eukaryota; kingdom Metazoa; phylum Chordata; order Testudines; family Pelomedusidae; genus Pelusios; species Pelusios castaneus. Next base: position 21,358,904 of record ML685769.1, on the reverse strand, counting down.
AAACTCTGTCTTCATATGAAGGCCGATGAGACCGCTGGATAGTTCCTTCATAGCCGTTGTGCGCTGAGTTGGGGACTGAAGCAAGATGGGAAGGAGAAGATGGAGAGGGATGAGAGTTAGGCTGTGGCTACACCAGAGAGCTTACAGCAGCACCAATGTATCTGCATCATTGTAAATTCTTTAATGTAGTCACTGTAGGGCCAACAGGAGAGAGCTTGGCAGTTGACTGAATTAATCCACTTCCAACGAATGGTGGATTAATTAAAGACATTAATTAGAGAAGTTTTCCCGCTGACATAGCATTGTCCACATGGATGCTTAGGTGAATGTATAGTATGTTACTCCGGGAGTGGCTTATTCTAACCCCTGAATGACATAAATTAAACCATCATAAGTGGTAGTGTAGACAGTCTTAGTTATAAAATGTGCATGGAGGTACAGAGTTAGCAAAATCCCCAACACTGTTTTATTGTAAAATACTATGAATTATGAGAAAAGCTACATTTAAGAAAAACTTACATTTGTCATACAATGTAATAGTACTAGTCATATTCATGTTAGCAAAGCCAGAAAGGAACTTTTTATCACTTAAAATTAAGAGTCCAGCTACAGTCTCGGACAACAGATGGTTTTAGGAAACCAAAAAAGCTATAGCATTGCTTCTTAATACTTATTTTAATTGGTCAGATTATTTTAGATTATTTGTTAACAAATAGTTTTAAATTTCTGAATTTTTCATGAGATTTTGTCATTTTTAGTTCCAGTGAAGTCATGGAAGAAAAATATTATAGTTACCTTTTTCTCTGAGTTACAGATTTGTTTTCTAGATTTTGCTCAGCTCAAGATAAGATCACCCAGTTTATTAATGGAATAGAACAACTCAGAGGCCCACTTATCCTCCTACGTGATTTAGTATGGCCAGCCAGTAGACAACAAGGAACTCCCTTCTATTGAATGTCATTGCTTGAAATCTCTTTTAGCTACATAATATCTTTCTGATATAATCTGGTTGCACAACACATCCTAATGGAATATTTTATGTTAAATTTCATGTCAAATTTATAAATTTTACAGTATGTGGAACTTATCTCCTGCACTGTCTTCCAAATACAGAATATTTATAATATTCTATTTGTTTATGAAACGTGTAACAATTTAGGAAGCCTTATCACACATTTATCTTTTGAGTGCTCAGTTTATCTCATACTCAAAAGGAAAAATACTGCAGCTAAGGGGTAAATTCTCCCACCCTCATGATACCATATAAAAGAATACCAAATGCTGTGGCTGTTCTGAGTGTTACATGAAGAATAACTATTGATTAAAGTACAGGACTAAGATTAAGGAGGTGATGTGGGTTTTAATTCTGAACTCACTGAGCCAATGAGAGCTACAGGTATCCAGTACCTCTGAAAATCAAGTTAATTAGTAACAAACCTAAATGTCGATTTATACCGTTAATTTAGAATCCCAAGTTTAAAAAAAAATCACTGGCCTAAATTGCTCTTTACTTCGGGACACATTAAAAGTGTTTTACAAACAAACTCCCTTTAATGGCACTTCAAGGTACTATTTTTATTTTACTTTTGCCTGCTCAGACATTACTGTCTACAATTTACAATATAAGAAATATTAGTATTTCTTTTCAGTAATGCTAAGTGTATAAACAATACAACCCATTTCATGATTTAGTATCTTTCAAAATAAATAGCAACATATTGTAAGTATTGTCATAAGTTTTCACAAATGGTTCATAATATGTAAACTTACATAAAATTACTTTAATTTTAACCACATTACAGTGAAGTATTTCTTACCATTGTTCAAAGACTTGAAATTTCCTATAAACTTTACATATTCGTATGTAGGTGGCTCTTTTGGGTCTATTGTTCCTCGCAGCATATGGCAACAGAATTCTAGTTGATCTTTTGCTGAAACAATACAATGAAAAGGCAACTTACATGATGAGACATGCACCAGTAAAGATCAAGATAAAAGCAATAATAATTAGCCTACATGTTTCAAAAGAGAGACAAGATAGGTGAGGTAATATCTTTTATGGAACCAATTTCTGTTAATGTAAGGTACAAGCTTTTGAGATATATGAAACTCTTCTTCAGGTGTGGGGAAGGAAATCAGAGCATCTAAGCCCAGGGTGCCAAACTCATTTGCTATGGTGGGCCAGATTTGACTTAAATGCAGTGGCGGATCAGGGGCCGCAGGGCCCCCCTGCCAGCGTAGGGCCCAGGACCTGTGGAGGCAGGCCAGTGCTGGGGGGGAGCACTTGGGCCACACCAGAGGCCATACAGTATGGGCTAGTTGGCCCAGCCACCCCTGGGGGCTGACCAGCCAGGCCGCGGACTGCCCACCCCTGGGGGCAAAGCGGCCTGCCCAGGGGCGGAGCGCAGAGCCTGGCCTCTGGGCCAGCCCGCCCCGCTCCCCACAGGCACCAGCAGGGTGGAAGGCTCCCACATCATCATGGGCCCCTGAGCACGGGCCCTGTAGGTCCATGCAGTAATCCGCCTCTGCTTAAATGTACTTGAAGTGGGTTGTACATACTGTAAATCAAAATACTACGTCACTCTCATGGCATCACAGAGTGCTGTGTATGTGAAACTGTGCTCTGTGATACCACTCTCTCCTTCTGTTAGGTTGAGAGTGGGGTCCTGGGCCGGATGGAAGAGGTTCGCAAGCTGCATTTGGCCCGCAGGCTGCATGTTTGACCCCCCTGGTCTAAACTAAATACAAATTGGGATAGATTGGTAAGTATAGAGGGTAAGCATATTGAAGGAGGTCACTTGAAAAAGAATTGAGCAATTGACTGTTAGATTGTTAGAACCCACACAGAAAAGCGATAAAAGATAACACCATGTCACCTGTGGACAGTCATTTTTCACAAAGCAATCACTGATCTTTCAATACGCCCCAGAAGAAACCTGCATAATGCATTCAAAAGCAAGTCTGGGAAATTACATTCATAAATCTGCTAAATGCCAAAAACCAGGGAAACAACAGGCGCACTGGTTTTATGACTCATTACAACGATTCGTAACACACCTCACTGCCTGCTCTCTCTAGCCATCTTCTTCAAACTCTCTCTGTATACTAATTTAATCCTCAAATGCAAACTTCCTCCAATATGCTTTCCCCTTTTCCCCTCATGCTTAGCAATCTGGCCCAACTTGCATGTAGCTCAGTAACTCTCATTTCCTTTGCTAGATCTAAAGAGCTTGTTGTTGCCCAAAAGCTTGAACTTTCCACTGACAAGAAGTTAGTCCAATAAAAGGTATTATTTTAACTATCTTGTGTTCCTCAAATCCTGGGACAAACATGGCTACAACGCTACTGTACACAACATATTTCATAAAGATCTTACTATCAGTGCTGCAAAAAAGAAAAATGGCTACAACCCGTTACTCTTTCCATCATGGAATTAACCAATAGAGTAGAGAGGAAACTACAGGATTTGTATTTGGGAGGGCTCAGCAGCACTCACTGTCCGTATTTCAGCTTTACAAAGAATCCACAGAAAAGTGAAACTCTTATCAGGGAGTTTCAAAGGGGCAGCCATGTTAGTCTAGTTCAACAAAACAAACAAGGAGTCCTGTGGCACTTTTAAAGACTAACAAATTGATTTATCGCATGAGCTTTCGTGGGAGAAAATTCCACTTCATTAGACACTTGAAGATGAGGAACTTACAGAATGGGAGGAAAGTAAATGGAGGGCAGTGTAAATCATAGGATCGGGTCAGACTATTACAGCAAATCAAAGCAGTTGTTTAGATTCAAATAGTGGAGAGCAACATATAGAGAGGGTGATGAGGTCAAATCACATGTTGTAACAGGAGTTTTAAGTTTTAAGAATTTTCGATAGAGATCCTGAAGGTGTCTGTCTTTGTCTGAGGGATCGGAGCAAATGTGGTTACAGTACCTACCCGGGAAAGTGAAGAAACAGAATGACAAGCCAGATGGGTACCCAGATGTCATCTACCACATGAGAAGCCCAAGAAAGAAAACAACAGAATGCCACTGGTCATCACATACAACCCCCTAAGTCAAACCTCTACAGCACATCATCAAGAATCTACCACCTATTTTACAAGACAATCCCTCATTCTCTCAAGCCTTGGGAGGCAGACCTCTTCTCACTTACAGACAGCCCCCCAATCTTAAGCAGATACTCACCAGCAACTATAGACTAAACAACAGAAACATTAAAACAGGTATATATCCCTGCAACAAACCCCACTGCCAACTTTGCTCACATATCTGCACAAAAGACACCATGACAGAACCTAATCAAATCAGCTACTCTATCAGGGGCTCATTCACCTGCTCATCCACCAATGTGATTTATGTCATCATGTGCCGGCAATGCCCTTCTCCCTTATACATTGGACAAACAGGACAGTTTCTGCGCAAAAGAATAAATGAACATAAAACTGACATCAGAAATGACAACATTCAAAAACCAATATGGGAACACTTCAATCTCCCTGCTCACTCCATTGATGATTTGTCAATAGCCATATTTAAACAAATGGATTACAAATCTAAGCTTCAAAGAGAAACTGCAGAATTGGAATTCATATGCAGATTTGACACCATTGCCTTAGGGTTAAATAAGGATCTCAGGGTTTGGTTTTTTTTCTTATTACAACAGGTGATATGACCTCACCTCCCTTTATATGCTGTTCTCCACTGTTTGAATCTAAACAACTGCTTTGATTTGCTGTAACAGTCTTACCTGATCCTATGACTTACACTTTCCTGCATTTATTTTCTTTCCATTCTGTAAGTTCCCCATCTTGAAGTGTCTGACAAAGTGGGATTTTTTCCCATGAAAGCTCATGCGATAAATATATTTGTCAGTCTTTAAAAGTGCCACAGGATTCCTTGTCTGTCTTATTAGAGAAGTTTTCATGGACCACTGCCTAAGGGGATGTGCCTGAAAGCACAATTTCAATGGTGTAAGACCTAATAGGTCTTTATCCTCTCCAGCTGTTATGATTATGTGACAATAAATTATTAACAGAAATATTTCCCTTTGTTTTGGAAATCCAGTGTTAGTCTGTTCACTAGAAATTTTTAAAATAAAATACTGATTTACTTCAGAGAATAAACTGAACATACTTTTGCCTTTAAGACATACAAGCTTCACCCTGAAATCCCATATGCATTTACTTCCAATGAAACTGAGCTGCCCATATAAAGACTCTATGATAAGATTCCCACATCTAGCGGATTTTGTAGCAATACAACTTACATTTTAAATATTCCTGGGTCAATGAATCACTTTCCAGCAGATGAGCAGACAGTATTTTATAAACCTCTGAATGTTCCCCTTCTGGGATAAAATTAAATATACTCTGATCCACAAGATCAGACTGAAAAAGAAAAAGAAGATTTCAGAAACATTTTAACGGTGCTAAAAATGACATCTTTTCAAAATCCATTGTTTCAATGCAAAGCAATTAAAGAGGTCAGGGATGAGAAAACCGAACCCACAAAAACATTGCAGATTCAATGAAATCATCTTCTGAAGGCCAAAAATTATATTTTGCAAGAAGCGATCAGCTCTTGATTGCATTAATTTTTGACACTACTGGAGAGGTTACTCACCTTGAGCAGAAACAGGACTTTTTCGAAATATGTCCCCCTGTGGGTACGCTATTTCAGATGTACCTGCGTCCTAAATCTTTGATCAGAGGGTTGGAGGTTTTTTTGTTTGTTAGTTTTTTGCATTGCCTATTCAGCCCATGCATGTGCTCCATACATCTTTGTGGTCCACACCAAGGCTATATGGAGCTATGCAAATTAACCACTCTGTTCCTTCTCCACTGCAAAGTCCCACAAGTGAAACTCCAAAGCAGAGGGAAAGTAGGACAAGTAGTGGAGCACCCAAAGAGAGAGACCTCAAAGAACTCATTACTGAACCAAGTGAATAACCTCTCACTCGAGTTGTGTCCCTACGGGGGCTCCACTTCTGGTGACTCCCAAGCAATAAGAAGACAGGAGGTTTGGAAGAGAGTTCAATAAGGAAGAGAAATGGATTGCCTACAGCTGTATCTGATCTAGCTACAGACACCAAGGTATAATGATTAGAAAACATGAACAGAGAACCAAATCGCCACTCTGCAGATATCTGCAACAGAAGTAGACAGTGCTCTTGTGGAATGTGCGATCAGTCTCAAAGAGGTTGAATGTTGGTTAGTTCATATCAGATTTTAATACATCCAGAGATCCATTTTGATAACCTGTGTTTTGAAATTACCACACTCTTATTTCTGTCTGCAGTGGAAACAAACAGTCTAGATATTCTAAATAGTTTAGTCCTCTCTAGATAAAAGGGTAATGCTCTCCTGTCATCTAGAGTATAGAATGTAGCTTTTTGACTAGTCCACAGTGGTTTGGGGACAAAAATGGGACATGAAAGTTTCAATTAATATGCAATTATAAGGACACCTTAGGTACAAGTGACACTTTCTCTCTGGTGAATACCGTAAATGGGAACCTGCCATTAAAGACTCCAATACTTCACAATGATATCAGAACTGATCCTTGCAGGACCCCATTTGATATACCTGTCCAGCTTGACTGTGAATAACTGATTATTACTCTCTGGGAATGGTTTTCCAATCAGTTATACAAACACCTTATAGTAGCTCCCTAATTTGTTTATGAGAAGGTCATGGAAGACAATATCAAAAGCCTTACTAAAGTCAAGATATACCACATCTACCACTTCCCCTACAGCCACAAAGCTTGTTACCCTGTCAAAGAAAGCTATTAGGTTGGTTTGACATGATTTGTTCTTAATAATCCCATGATGACAGTCACTTATCACATTATTCTCTCCTAGGTGCTTGCAAATTGATTGCTTAATTATTTGCTCCATTATCTTTCCAGGTACTGAAGTAAAGCTGGCTACTCTGTAATTTCCCAGGTTGCCCTTTTCATTTTTTATAGATTGGTACTATATTTGCCCTTTCCCAGGTTTCTGGAACTCACCCATCTTCCATAACTTTTTGAAGATCATCACTAATGATGCAGATATTTTTTCTATTAGCTCTTTGAATATTCTAGATGTATTTCATCAAGAACTAATAATGAAGACCTCTAACTTGTGTAAGTAATTTTTAACTTGTTCTTTACCTAGTTTAGCTTCTGATCTTATCTCATTGTCACTGGAATTCATTAAGTTAGATGTCCAATTGATACCTAAACGTTTTTGTGAAATCAAACAAAAAAGTCATTTACTAGTTCTGCCATTTCCACATTTTCTGTTGTTCTTCCCACTCTCACTAAATAACGGACTTACCCTTGTGTCTGATTTTCCTCTTGCTTCCAATGTATTTCTATAATGTTTTCTTATTACCCTTTATGTCTCTAGCTAGTTTAATCTAGTTTTGTGCCTTGACCTTTCTAATTTTATCCCTATGTTCTTGTTGAGAATCTCTAAGATTAACGGTGTTGGTGGATATGCATAAAGAAGTATCTCCTAGGGATTGTGCATTGTGCTCTGTGGAGCAGAAAGTGTAGACAAGCATTTCTGACTGCTCTCAATTCCAAAAAGACTGATGTGAAGAATCTGCTCTTGTAGCAATAATTTCTGCTGCACCTTGTGAGGTCCCAGATGTGCCCCTCAACCCCAAAGTGAAGCATCTGATATTAACACAATAATAGGGGGATTCTGAAAGAATGGAACACCTGCTTGCTTGGTTTGTAAACTCTTTGAAGCCACTCCTGGAGATCCCAGAGATATAATCAGGCATGTTGCCCTACAAAGATGCAATATAACATATGTCCCAGTTGCTGAAGACGATGTCTTTCTGTTAATTGAGGACTGCCCTGAATCCCTGGCATGAGAGTCATTAGTGCAAGAAATTTGCTAGAAAGGAGGCAGGCTCTGCAAGACATTGCACCCAGGGAAGCCCCTTTGAAGTTTAGAAACTATACTGGAGTAAAAATGAGCTTTTCAAGGCTGATTTGAAGTCTCACACTGTGAGAAAGAACACAGAGACTTCCTAAAGTGATCTGCCCCCGATCAACCAATCATTCAGATATAGGAAAACAATTATACCCAGACGACGTAGATGGGCAGCAACTATCGCCAGAATGTTTAAAAATACTTTTAGTGCAGAAAATAGGCCGAAAGGAGCACTGCTGAATTAAGAGTGCTCACTGTTGATTAGAAAATTAAGAAATTTCTTGGGTGAAGGGTGAATATTATGAAAATATGTACCATATAAGTCAAGAGACACAAGCCAATTCCCTAAATCTAACAAGGGAATTATTACTGCAAGAGTCAGCATCCTGAATATCTGCTGTTTTACATATCAGTTGAAAGGCATGGGATCTAATATCGGCCTCAATGTTTCATTCTTTTTTAGGGATCAGGAACTAAATTGAATAGAATCCTATTCCCCTGTGTGGTAATGGAACTGGTTCTATCGCTCCTAAACATAGAAAGGGACAACCTCTTGCGCCAGCAACTTACTGAGAGAGGGGTCCCTGAAGAAAGATGGAGAGCAGGATCGAGTACAAGGGATTGATTTGTAATGGACAGTGTATCCAGATGTTATGGCTTCCAAAACCCATTTGTTTGATGTTATATTCTCCCATGCAGCAAAAAAAAAAAAAAAAAAGGGAGATATTATATCGGAAAGGAAGGCAGGGATAGGATGTTGCAGGTGTGAACAAATCCTTGTTGGTTGAATGGTTGAGACTCTCAACCACACCATCAAAATTGTCAGTCGGATGATGTACATGGCTGAGAAGATGTAGCCATAGCTGAAGGAGGTTTCTTTTTAAAATATTTTGGTCTCTTGGCTGGGAGCTTAGATGGCCAACGATAAGTTGAACACAGGACTGGGCATGCTCTTGGTGCCATATGAGACCAATTAAATCTCCTCCTATTACAGAAATATAAATCCCTACGGATAGCAGTGTGACTCAAACCCTTTAAAAAGTAATGTATCCATTGAGTGCATAAAGAGCTTGCCACCCTCAAAGGGAAGGTTGTCAATGATACTTTGGACCTCTCTCCAGGAACCCAACAGCTCACAGATGTCAAAATGTACAGCATATCCAGGAGTTAATAGTAGGACTCCTGAACTGCTTCTAAGGGAATCTGAAAGTGTGTCCGCAATTTGCTTCATCACTTCTTGAAAATACCTGAAGTCATATGCACAGAAAGTGGAAGAGGCATCACAGCTTTATCAAGGGATGAAGAGGAAATATTAGTAAGGAAAATCACCTCCTATCCATCCTTGCTTCCTGTTCCTCAAAGATCTCCTCCTCTGACATAGAGGTAGGTTGAGAATGGGCCCTTTTCCGCTTCCTCCTATGGTATAATTACTTCACTGTAAATTGTTGATGGAAGAACACCCATGGGTACCAGCAAGGCCATTGAGGAGTGGCCAAATGGCATCCTTCTGTGTTCCTGCCATGTAGGTCTTAACCGAGGTCCATCTTCCTTCATTACATCAGTGTAGTAAGAAGAATGACATGTCCTGGACTACACAGGAAAACTCTGCACTGATACTTGAGAGTCTGAAGAGTCCTCTTCTATACACTCCAATGGAGGGAATAGTTGCTCGGCTTGCAACATAGATGGGCGCAAGTATAGAACTCTCGATGTTAGAGGGGTCAGTGACAGAGTCTTGACACTGACAACCACTCTACCCCACTCATTAACAGAGGATACTCTGGCTCTGAAGTTATTAGCAGATCTTTAGGGTACCTAAATTTCAGTACTAACAGTAACAAAGAGAGGGTCAAGCAAGAATCTGTGGAGAATGACTTCAATGCCGATTCAGCTGGTGCTGAATATTTGGCATAGGTGTGAGTTAACAGATCATTGGTACCATTGATTTTTGTGCTACATGTACCGAGTGCTGCCCAGGTATGGGTTCAGAACTCTTGTCACTAATGCCTCTGCTGCTCTTGGTACTGGTGCCTGATCTCGGCACCAAGACACAAGGTGAGTGGGTATGGGTAATATCTTTTACTGGACTATCTTCGGCTGGAGAGAGACAAGTTTCTGAGCTTACACAGAGCTCTTCTTCCACTGTAGGAAACAAACTCAAAGTGTTGCTGCTAAACACAAGATTTGAACAGATTGTTTAGCATAAGTAGTTTACATATATTTTAAGGGATCAATCAAGTTGAAATAGCTTGTTGACACCCCACCAGACAAATGCAGGAAAGGGGGGGGGGAGGTTGTTACAATTTGTTTTGTAATTTTACAATTCTGTTGTTACAAAATTACAGACTGTTTCAATAAGCCATTTATCCATATCTCTATTCAATCCATGATTTTAAGTGTCTGGTTAAGTTATGAATGAGAGCTTAAATTCATAACTTTGCTAGACATTAAAAATCATGGACTGAATAAAAACACTGCATTAATGGCTTATTGAAACAATCTAATTCACTAACAACCTCCCTCCCCGCCACTTTCCTCTATATGATTGGTGGGGTGTTAATAAGCTACTTCACTTTGAATAGTCCCTTGAAATGTGTTAATTATTTATTCTAAACAATCTGTTCAGATCTTGTATTTAGCAGACATGCTTTGAGTTAGTTTCCCACACCTGTAGAACAGCTCTATAAGCTTGAAAGCTTGTCTCTCTCACCAACAGAAGTTGGTTCAATTACCTCACCCATCGTGTGTCTCTAATATCCTGGGACCAGCATGGTTACAACACTGCATTAGACAACTGACTTCTCTTTAGCTGAGATACTGCCTACATCTCTAGCGGTCCTCAGGGACCAAGATCTTGATGTGGACATAGCACTAGCAGTACAGGAAGGTCTATGTACAGGGTGATCATCCGCCCCTGGATCTGAAGATGTGCATAAAGTTTGCTTCATCATCAAGAGTTTAAACTTGATCTTGCACTTACTGGAGATATATGTAACTCTCAAACAATGGAAGCACTGGGAATGTCAGTCACTGAATGAGAATCACTTTGCACATGGCAACTTTTGAACCCAGGGGAACCTAGCAGTCCTGCATAACATAACTAAACATGATTCCTAGAAGATATGAACTACTATCTAGTATAACATGTTTTTAAAATTATTTAGTGAGTTAAAGGAAAGAAAAATAAAAGGAAAAGCTGCTCAAACAACTATGCGCACAATAAAGTAACTAACTATATGCTAACTAATTAATTATAGAATCATAGAGTGAACAGGCATGCAGTAGACTCTGTCTCTGGCCAAAAATGGGTGAGAAGGAACTGAGAGCAGTTTGTGTACACAGCCTTTTATAGCTTTGGCAGGGAACAAGAAGATGACTCATGTACAAGTCTAACACAGAGTAGTATAAAAGTTCCAGAGCGGTGTTAGTCTGTATACAACAAAAGCAATGAGAGTCCTGTGGCACCTGAAAGACTAACAAATTTTTTGGGGCATAGGCTTTCATGGGCTGCAACCCACTTCATCAGATGTGCCTGACGAAGTGGCTTGCAGCCCACAAAAGCTTATGCCCAAAGAAATTTGTTAGTCTTTAAGGTGCCACAGGAGTCTCATTGCTTTTACTGGTATAAAAATATCTCTGTTCAAGAGTGCAGGCACACATGACATGAAGCATCAACAACGACACTACTTGAAAAGAAATAAATGTTACTATAAACACAACAGAAATACATATATGTAAAAGCATTCTGTCTGGAACCTACTGTCTTTCCTGGGCTCTGATAATTCAGAAAGTGAAACACCTAAGTCAAATTGTATACTGTTGATTTAAAATATCAGTGCATACTTTTGCCTCTTGGTGGCACCCAAGTTTTAAAATCTTCATCTTAAAAATCAAAAATATAGGTGAGAAAGTAGGTGAAGTATTAGTATTCTCTTTTATTGGACCAACTTCTCCCGGTGAAAGGTACAAGCTTTCAAGCTCCACAGAGCTCTTCTTCTTAGATAATAATGAAGTATTATTTATATTGTTAATATGCACAAACCCATGAACAAACTCTTCAAAAAACCCCATGGAAGATATATTTAAAGAGTAAAAACTGAACTTAAAAGTTGTCCCTCTGGAACCAACTTTTTAGAGTTGAAAAAGTTTAATTCTGTTTATCTGGAATAATGAATCATTTACATTTTTCTCATTTTAAGAGAAGTTCTCATTCTAATATTATTCACACCTTGAGTTTTTTTGCCTTGCAGAACCATTGTTAAGAAACTTCTAGTCAATATAGGTAAGTTTTATAGACATTTATGAATCAGATCACTCTGACAACTATTTTTTCTCCTCAGGTTTATAATTGATAAAGAATTTTATGTAAGCACTGTTCTCACTTTAAAATACTATTTGCTTTGGTTTTAGAAGAGTAACTCTCCCAAGTGACACCTACTCTAGAACAGACTAGAGAATTTCATATATCAATAAAACAAATAGTGCAAATAAAGGTGAATGAGATGCAGTACAAATGTGATACCAAAGAGTCAGCCCAGTCAAGCACCTGGTGAGTCCCAAGTCTGGGAAGTGACCAAGGTGACGAGAGATCAGTGGACAGTAGTTTCAAGAGTACCAGAAATGTTTCTCTTTAGCAGTCTCAACTGATGTATAATGGAATAAGACGAAACAATGGCCTCTGAGGAAAGCGTGTATTTCATTTTTCCAACTGAGGAGATTAAGACTAGGAACAGATCGGTAAGCAGGGAGGGAGGTGTTTTAGAGGAAAAACAGGTTTCAGGACAGAACATACGTTGTCTGTGCTCTAAGTGCTTTGAGAAGTGGAAGGTTAATGGTGTTTGCAGCAAAACCTAGTCCATAGACTAACTCTGATATCTTATTGGAAGCAGTTCATACTTACTGGCAAATGTTCAAGTAAGGGAGTTACACTTTCAGACACATATATTATACTTCCATCTGTCATGATTGCTAAAAAAAAACCATCAAGAGCCTGAAATTAAACATAATGGGCAGTTAAATGAAAAGGAACACAGTACAATGCACATGACAAATCAAAAAATCTATATTTAACATAAGAATGAAGGCTAGATTGATTTCATTTTACTTACTCTGAAAACAATGAGAGCAGCTTTCATCACTAATACCTTTGAATATCAATTGTACTATATCAGCATTACCATTATAATTTTTCGTACTGTTCTACTCCCAGAAAGCCATGTATAATTTACAAAGACTTCTGTTAGATCCAACTATTGGCAGGTTTGTTTCCCTCTTCTTGCACCCCATGCCTATGAGAATTCTAATCTTTAAAAAGAAATGGAATGACAAGGGACCAAGGAAGAGCTAAAAGGGAAAATGAAGAGTGAGGAAGGTAGAAAATAATAATAGGCAGAGTAAATTGGAGTGAGGGAAGAGGAAAAGAGATGAGCGGTCAGAAGAGATGGAGGAAATAAAAGATTTCAATGATTGAACCCTGAAGTTCCAATTCTTTCCTAGAGAAACTCATAGTAGAAAATATATATTCACCTCAGTTTAAAATTAAGAAACGGGAAGGCTTTGGGATTTAATAAAACTTACCTGTGGCTGCTTTAACTAATGTTTTAAAATTTGTATAAGCTCTAACATTCCTAAATATGAGGATAATTCTGCCATCCTCGCTATTTCGGATAGTACTTGACTACTACTCAAAACAGTAGTAGTAGTTCCATTGATTTAAGTGGAAATCCTTATCCTTAAATGGTAAGGAACCATGAAAAAACAGAAATGGAGGGGGGATTAGGAAGCAGGATTAGCACCCCCTCCTCCAGCTAACATACGAGAGAGAGGCTGCTTCCTCTTCCCTGGATCAAGAGGGAGCTTCTGGGACCATGATTTACCCAAGCCTTATTGGACTTGTTACTGAGCAGGGAGGAAGGAAGGTGGACACAGTGGCCAAGGGCAATAAGACAGGAATTTGAGCTAATGGGGTCAGAACAACAGAGAGAGGAGTGGTATCTCTCTCAGATGGGTCCTCTTTTTGGTTTCCTCACATCACCACAACCCCCTGCCCTGTCCAATGGGTGTCAGGAGCAGGGTCTACCCACTCAGCTGGGCACAACTACGAAACAACCCTTTGAACCTGAACAGGATTGCTGGATCTTGCAGGAGGAGAAGGGCAAACATGATGGGCAGGGTCACAGACAGGTAGCAAGTGGGACTACTGCCCTCCTGGGATTCAGGGGCTCCTGATGCCTCTCTTCGCTGAGCCAAGGGACAGTCTCTTCAGATGCACCCCACAGCACAGCAAACGAAGCACTGAGTCAACCTCAGAAAGTGATGTATGCAGTAAAGGGAGTCTTGACAGGATACCACAAAGGATCCTTCCAATCTCCTCCCACAGTTGCCAGCAGCAACTGAATAGTAACTTCAATACCTGCAAAATAAGGGCATATGACCGAGGGAGGGATACTTGCAGCCCAAAGGAAGAAGCCTGTTGGGGAAGGTCAGTTTCTCCACGGATGAGAAGACAAGCAGGAAGAACAACATTGGGAAGGAAGAGTAAAATAGAAGTGAGCATCACTGTATGCACAGGTCTTTCAACAGACTGAGAGAAACAGAGACCCCTACTGAAATGCCCTTCTGCACTGCCTCTTGAGCAGCAGCTTCTGCTGCCAGGAAAAAGACTACCATTTTGTACATCTTAGAAGCCACCACAATGTCTAAGGGCCCCACCACCTGAGCCAACACCTGCACATAGGTTTTGATGTGGAATGAGGTGGCCAACACACTGCCTCCTGTTCAGGATGGGGAAAGAGACTCGGCTTCCAGAGATGGAGAATGAGGAGACAGCAGCAGCAGTGGTGGCAATGATGGATGGAGGGGACACTGCAGATGGCAATGGGGCAGTAGGTGGGACTATGGTGAGCTGGGTAGATACCTATGGATCTGAAGGGCAGGCACCCCCTGATCGAGCAGAAGGGATACCATAGGAAGGGGGAACTGTTGCTAATGGCAGAGCCATGGCGGTAGCAGCCGCTACGTTGGAAGAAGCCTACTGAGCAGGTCTCTTGCCCTTTTTTCTTGCTTTGGCTCTTCTTGCTGAGTGGCCCTGTTTGGGTTTACAGCTAAGTCCTTACCTGTGCCTTTTGTCAACACCCAAGGGGGTAATGATGGCATCAGCAGAAAGCTGAGGTGAGATGACCATGCAATAAAAGGGAAGCAGCAGATATCTAGGGCAGATACTTGTTATGGAGGGAACACAGTTTTCCAATAATAGAGACTGGGAAAGGATTGGAAAGAAAACATCAATGGGAACAGAGGGGTTCAAGTCTTCTATGTGTGGTGTAGCGGGCAGCCAGCCCTCCTCCTTTTTCAGCCCCTTAAGTATTCACACAAAGGGAAGGTGCTGTGGGCCAAGGGGCAGGCTGGAGAAAGGGACAGCTGACATCACCATCCCAAAGGGGTGGGAACAATTAAGGAAATGATGATTAATTATATTGTACAATTTATTGCAGGTAGACCCAGATATTTTAAGCAAATAAATTTGTAATCTAATTAAAACACATTTGCTACCTCCTGTCTTTCTTCCAGTGTAGCTGAACAAAGGATGGACTCATTGTTAAGGTAGTCAAATGATGCTTTGGAGAACTGGATTCTATCTTGCCTCTTCCACAAAGTTCCTAAGTGATGCTGGGCAATTTGCTTAAACCAGATTTTCCAGATTGTGATAGTTTCTGGGCACTCAAGTTGAGACCCTGGGATCTGATCCGCAAAAGTGTTGAGCATGCACAATCTCAACAGAAGTCAATGGAAGTTGTGCTTTGAATGTTTAAAGTAGCACGTAATGGTAAGCATGCTGAAAACCCAAGTACTATGTGTACCAAATGTACACCCAAAATTAGTTTATACTTTTGTTGCCAGTATTAGCCCTCTTGCCCGAGTGGTTAGCCCATATTCAGGGCCTTACATGTTTGTTTCCCCTAGGAGGAGAATGGATGACATGAATCAGAAATTTCTTTGTATAAACACAAAATCACAGGGAAGTCCTGTTTTCCGTGAATATAATTGAAACAAACAGCAGGCAATTTCCTTGTTTAAATTTCCAAATCTACCTCTCCAGCCAGTTCTGTGCCCCAAGGAGCTCTGTCTTTCTGCTCCCTCTCAGAGCCATGCTCACGACTGCTTCTCTTGCTGTCTGCTGGCTTTCTCTCAGCTCTTTGAATTTCTGTATAAGATAATTTTTTAGCTCCTTAAGTGCTTGCTGTAGCTCATCTGTTAGCAAGTTCCAAGTTGAACAAAACTTTCCTGAAGGAGAGGAAGTGTTGCCTAATGGACAGAGCACTGGACTGGGACTCAGGAGAACTGTTTTCTATTCCCAGCTTGGCCACTGGCCTGCTCGGTTACCATGAGCCAGTCACTTCCTCATTTTGTGTTTCATTTTCCTCATCTGTAAAAATGAGGGTAATTACACTTACCTCCTTTGTATGGGCTTTGAGATTTACTGAATAAAAGCACTATATAAAAGCTAGGTTTTATTTTCACCATCATCTCCCACTGTGCCTCAGTTCCCCAGGTGTAAAAGCGGGATAATACCATTCCCCCACTTTACAGGCGTGTTGCGAAAATTGATGTTTATGAAGCACTCTGATAGAATAGTGATAAGCACCATAGCAAAACCCAGGAGGAAATTGATAATTCTATCTTCAGAGCTGGGTTTGAATAGTGTGCAGTAAATAAAATCCAGGCCTACATGTCAAACAATGAGGAAAAAGCTAAATACTGAGTAACTTCTCATTAAGTGAGCAGCACCCATTCCATGCAATAATTACTGACTGCATCATAATACATATGCACAAGGGTTTGCATTGAAGTTGCATAGTAACCTTACTGCATTTCCTAAGTTTTCAGCATTTGACTTTGCAACCTTAATAAGCTGCTTTTTAACAGAGGAGTTTTTGTGTGTGAGATATGCAAAATCTACACTTGAAATTACATTTCTAATTATATTTAATTGCAGATTTCTAGGTAGATAGTGTTACAATTAAGATATGGATTTGAAAAGGAATATCATTAAGCTAAAAGATTCTATCATCACATCGTGGTTTGTTAAGGAGAATTCTCCCTTTAAAAAAAAAAAATTAGAAATAACAACGTACCTCCAACATTAACTGTGTGAACTCTTCATTACTAAGGAATGTAGGTTTCCAGTCCTGTCGAATTTCACTGGCATCTGACTGTGCAGTGATCTCTGTAATGAGAAACATATACACACACACACATGAGTATTCATTTATTATGATTCACACTCCTGGAAGCAATTACTTTACTTTGCTATCATATGAAGAAGGAAAAAAAATACTGACAGATTTTTCCAATCCTTTCTGCAGTCCACTCATCACACCAGAGTAATAGTTCCTGGAAAGGTGAATGGAAAAGTTATTCCACAACATGACAACATTCTGTCTTAGAGAGTAGGAAAACAATGGAAGCAAAAGCTTGTGTTCACATGGCTGCAATCAAATCACCTTGTGCTGTGATTTTATCAGATCTCAAGTTAATATAGTGTTAAACTTAGTGATAATTTGAACAGAATCTATTCAAGAAAAAATCTATGCACTTCAGAGGTTGATTTGATCATATCACACATAGCACCGTTCTCTCCAATACCTTATTGAACTAATGCTCCACCATATTGGGGGCACTATGCTGTTGGAAGTACCATCTTTTTTCAAGAGACATGTAAACCAAAGGTTCTGATCAATTTTGATCATTCAGGATCCCACAGCACTTTTCATAACAAAACTATATTTAATCTTGTATCCTGGTCAACTCTGTTAATTCTATTCTGCATGCTAAAATTCCCTGAGGTTCACAGCTGTATATAGTAACCTTCACTTTCTGTCTTAAACTTGATCATTATTGGTTGTGTACTCTAGAAAATAGCTGTTGTGCTTCAACTGTGGTGGTTAATTAAATTATTTTTGTGTGTGTAATTACAAAGCACTCTAAGGTATTCGTATGTTAGGTTACTTTGTGTATTTGCTCTTCATGCATTTTAGGATCTTTAGGATGTGTGTAGAAGGGTAAATTTTTATTATAGAATAATGAAGTCAATTTGTTTTCTATAGTAAAATAGATTTACGACCAAGATAAAGGGAATGCATATACTGCAGTTTAAATCCTTGCATCACAACCATAGATCCCTATGGATGCATATTAACACAACTATGAATTGGACCCCGATTTTCCAATCACCTGAAGTGTACTCAGTGTGGAAAACAAAGTGATAGTAATCTGCAAACAGTGTAAACTTCATTAACATTAAACTGTGTGTTTCACTTGGATAGTTTCAGAGCAACGTCTAAACAAATATGTCTGAATGCAGTGCTCTTAAAAATGAATGACTTTTAGGTAATGCTAAAGTCACAAATAGCACAGAGTAGCACTGTGCAGGCTTTCCTATGGAGCTGAGCCAACCCTCAGATCTGATTTACAACATCCTAATAGTCTAGTCCTGGGCCTCTTTGGAATAGAAACTCCCAGTTGTATTAAGATCTGTGTATGTGGCTCTGGAATATGCACAAATGTGAACTTTGTCCAAATAATCCATAACAAGCAACACCCTCCAACAATTCACCATACCCACAATGCTCTTGTTTTCAGATCCCTCGGAATGGAGGGAATGATGTGCAGCACACCCAAAAGATAATTAATTTTAGACAGGATGGAGAGAAGGAAGACCATGGTAAACACCAAAGCTAGAGGAACACTAAAGAGATCATTCTATAAAAAATCCCTACTCATTCAGACCGGCAGAGCTTGAGATCTACTAATCACAACTGTAGTAATATGACATGAAAATAGATGTGGTCTTTCAGGTAGGAAAATGAGACAAAATTTAAAATTCATCTTCTCAGGAAGCCAGTGCAGGTCAACAAGCACTGCTTGAATATCCTTGAGGCAAGACACTCCCTTTAATAAGGCAGCTGAGGCATTCTGCACTGTTTTCAATTTCTGGTTGATTTTAAGGCCACACAGAGTAACTTGCAGTCATCTAATCTTAAAGTGGCATGGGTACAAATGTCTGCCATAGCAGGCAATGGTCACAGCCTCCTGGTGGTGCTTAAATGATAAAAAGCTGTCCTTTCTATTGCTGTACCCGACGATCTAGTTGAAGCTTGGAGTCTAACCAGATGGTGAACCTGAGCAAATAGTGAGCTCCTACCCTCAATTAGCAGGGCTGGTATTATTCTCACTATATTTGTTAATGATCACATTTTTAAAATTGCATATTAACACAAACATATTTCCAATGTGTTTCTTCATTTGTGAAATGGTTGATTTTTAAAATAATTCTGAGAAAGGAAGCAGTTTATTATTTACAGCCTGGTACTAACTGATTCAGGTACACCAATCTAGCATCAATTGTACTAATCCATTGCTCTGGAAGCTTTCTAATTTATTTCAGTTTGAACAATGCAGGAAAGAACACCTACTCTAGACTTGAAATACCTGTGAAATATATCTTATGGTTTTCTACTGCCACCCATTACTACAGTATCTGAGAACCTTTCATGTAAAATCATTAAGAATAGCTAAACCTCTAGTAGATTTCAGTGAAACTCTTCCACTACTTTTTTCGGGCAAAATCCCTGCTTCATGCATTTTTTATTATTTTATTTTATTTTATTTTTTTGGTTGGTTGGTGTATTTATTTGTTACAGAGTTGGCTTTCATTTTATTTTTATGTTTTGGGATGCTAGTATTGCAAACGATAATTAAAAATACAAGCAATAAAACCATTATGAAACAAAACATTAGCATATTTCATCTACTTGTAATGATTAGTCAATAAGAAGATATTACTAAAACTCCAGAGTGTCCGACATGGACTATCTCTCCTTGAGAAAGGGGGGTTGATACTACATTGATTTGATTCTGTGTTTTCTGAAGCAACAATATTAAACATATGTCTTACTGATAAACCACAGCGTGGTTAAACATTTAGTGTTATTAAATCTATTAATACATGCATGCATGTTTCCTCTTTTTTGTTCATTTCAATTGTTGTATTTACTGTTTTAATGGTGTTCTAATAAGCTATTAGGACAGTAATCATAATACTCAAAGAGAGGACATATGGGCATGCAAACATGGGCATGCAAACATAATCATGTGGTGGAAGTTGTACTCACAATCACCATATGGACAGATATATGTATGTATATATGTATCATCATCCCACCTTTGCATGTTACATTACCCATCTGTTTTATATGACCCTTATTTGCTTAATATTTCTCTACCTCATCCTGGGATAAACAGTATATTCTGCTTGAAAAGTTGTCTAGGGCAACGTCTCTCCATTATATGCCCTGGTTGTTACCTAGTAAACACTGTTTTGTTTCATTGACTGTTTTTGGTTAGCCATGCAAAAGCTCTCAGTTATTGAGTCTGGAAGGCTAACTTTACACACTATATTAGTATAATGAGCGTACATAATTAGGAGTATATTTTGGCATCTCTTTTGTG
This sequence comes from Pelusios castaneus, assembly GCA_007922175.1. NCBI lineage: Eukaryota > Metazoa > Chordata > Testudines > Pelomedusidae > Pelusios > Pelusios castaneus. The sequence goes on along the minus strand of ML685769.1, from coordinate 21,338,464 downwards.
GGCAAATAAGCAGGGAGAAGGGGAAAAGTGCCAGAACCAGGCAGAATGCTAAACTAGTACTCCCTGAGTAAAAGGAGGCTATAGTCAGCATACTCAACAGTGAGTTTTTGCCCCAAAATGGCCTCCTTGGAGAGCCTTCTGATATCTAGTAGCAAATGCTGGGGGACAACAACTACAACAAACTCCATGCTCTTTTCTTAGCAGTCCTGATGAATACTTCCTGACACAAAACTCTACAAGACTTGCAGCAAGTACTCCAGAAAAGGGTTCTGGACAAAATCTGGCCATTACTCTATAGCACGAAAAATGCACGTGCTCCACAAAGTTCAACAAAGCAATTACAACTATATGAAAAGCTCATACGTAGGCTTGAAAGGATTAGATTTTGATTGCTTATGTAAGTAAGTGTTGATTTCACCATGCACACAGAAATCAATGAAAAGTATTTCTTCTCATCAATAATCATCAATATTTACAGATGGGCAAAGTAAGAAAAATGCTTCGTGAGAACATAATAGAGTTTGATTTAAGGATATTTACTTTATATATTTTGATGTGATGTTAACAATTTGTGTTTTAGGGATTATCAAACTTTATTTTTTTAATTTCAATGTCTATTGCAAGGTGCTATTGTCTTTAATTATTGTCTTTTCCCCACCCTCAATCTCCTGCAATAATGAATTTAATTAAAACAATCTATATAACTAAACCACAGTTGTATATATGCACGGCGGGACGTGGATGCAGCTCCTGCGCACGCATATAACTGACATAGCTATGCGTGCGCAGCAGCTGAATCCACATCCATGCCGTGCATAAGCCTGTGGATTAGATAGCTCGCGTGCATGGCTGCCCTCCCGCCCACCCAGCGGCTCTCTTACACGACTTCCCGCCCAGCGGGTCTCTTCAATTTGCGATTCTTTAGAGAATCAGGGGTTTACTGGTTAAAATAGAAAAAGATTAAAAATAATATAATCCATCAAAATGATAAAGGAAAAAAGTCAAATTCTGTCAAGCCTACTTATATAGGACAATCCGGTTTTCATTTAAAAAATGAGAAGAGTAAAATGGAATCAACAAAACTTAGCATCTCATCACCTGGTGTCTCTAAATGGTGCTTTTATATGATCTTCTCCACCACCTACAGCTAGAGCCCTGAAAATCCGTGGATATCTGCATTATATCCGCAACTGTAGATACAATGCAGATGTCCACAGACCATTTCTTGCAGATGCAGACTGGATACGGATCCACATATTTTTATCTGTGCAGGGCTAGAGCCCTGCAAATACGCAGATATCCACATTATATCCGCATCTGCGGATACAATGTAGATATCCACAGACCATTTCTTGCAGATGTAGATCGGATACGGATCTACATATTTGTAACCGCGCAGGGCTCTACCTACAGCAAAGCCTGAAGTGGCAGTATAAACAAAACCCAGAAATATTGACACAACAATTAGGTTAACAATGAAGGACTTTTTTCATGTAGTAAATTAAAAAAAATATCTTTATCTCACATCTGGCACCATGATCTGTACGATGTACATTAAGTATTAAGAACAAGAGAAAAAAGTATATGTGGAGGAAGCTATGGCTATCTTAAAAATAGAGAAAATAATCAAACTCAACTACTAGCGGAGAAGAAGAAACATCCATCCTGTAAATACATTAAGAAACTTCCTCAGTTTAGACACAGAACAAATCAAGGCAATTTTCCAAAACAGAAAATTCTCATCATATTGAAATTTCTTTGAAACTGTGGATTTCAATGGAATTTGTAAAATACACAGAAAACAGTTTAGTGAACTGACAAGAAAAAGCAAATCCTTCGTTTATTCCTAGACCTCAGACAATAACAGCACTATAAAGCAGCTACTAAAATAATCATTCTGAAAAGTGACATGAAAATAAAACAAAAAATCTTAGTTCCTTCAGAATTCTACCCAAGAAGTAGCTTTAGAATTATTACACGACTAGAGCCCTGCGTGGATACAAATATGTGGATCTGTATCTGATCTGCGGATATAATACGGATATCCATGTATTTGCAGGGCTCTAGCCCTGCACAGATAAAAATATGTGGATCCGTGCATCTGCAAGAAATGGTCTGCGGATATCCACATTGTATCTGCGGATATAATGTGGATATCTGTAGATTTTCAGGGCTCTGCATATGAAAGCCAAACAAACAAGGAGTCCTGTGGCACATTTAAAGACTAACAAATTTAAAAGTGTCACAGGACTCCTTGTTTGGCTGACCAAAACTAACACGGCTACCCCTTTGGAACTTGTCTACATATAAAAGGGATCAAAAACATACTATACTTGTGAATAAACTGACAAGACACAAAGAGACACAGGGTAAATCTCCATGGCGAAACAAAACCACTCCAAGGCAGCAAGTTTCACAGGCTATGTCTACACTTGTGAATTTAAGTCGACTTTAAATCGACTTTAAGTCGACTTAGCATGTCTACACTTAAATTTTAAGTCGACTTTGGGGGGACCCTACAAAGTCGACCTAGAGCGTCCACACTGGACGCCTAGGTCAACTTGTAGGGGTTAGGTTGACCTGGGACAGGTCCACGGTAGCAGGGGGGGCACCCCTTGCCAAGTGCCAGAGGGCTCAGCCTTTGCCCCATTGTACCTGGGTACAATGGGGCAAAGGGGGACAGGGACCCTGGCAGGACATAGGGGCAGGATGGGCTGGGCTCTGCCCTGCCCTGTGGGGGGGCATGCCAGGCTCTCCCTGTGCCACCCCCCCTGGCAGGGAGGGAGTCCTGGAAAGCCCCAAGTCAACTTAGGGCTACTCCAGGTCTACATTGGCTTAAGTCGACTTTAGAAAGTTGACTTAAGCCAAAAGTCGACTTAAAAGCCGGTTTAGTAAAATCGACTTAAGGGAAGTGTAGTGTAGACGCAGAATAAATTAAATCGAATTAAGCAAGCTTAAGTCGACTTAATTTACAAGTGTAGATGCACCCACAGTGTGGGTCAATTGATTGAGGCTTATGGTGTGGAGCTAAAAATAGCAGTGTAGATATTCAGGCCCAGACTCTTGAGACTCACTGACATGAGTTCTTTTGTTTGTTTGTTTTTTGGTTTGGGTTTTTTATTTGGGGTTTTTTGTTTTTTAATTCCCTGTGCTGATGTCCCCAGAATTAAGTGGAGACTTTTCAAAGGTTTTTAGTTTTTGGAAAATTAACAATACAGAAACAAACTATAATTGGGATATTGGTACACTTTGTACAATGCTAATGTCTTCATTCTACATTTTCCTGGCTTGGTTTCTTATGGAGCATAACTAAACAACATGTACCATTTATGATGTCTGTATGCGGAAATCCTTCATCTGTAAAGCTATCCCTTGTATAACTTTAGTTTGGGGAGATGTTTTGTATGTAACTGGGAAGAATTAAATGCCTGATCCAAAAACCACTGCAAAAATCCATCAAAAGATTCCAATTTTCCCGATGTCTTGATACACCACAGAATTACCTTTGTGCTTCCGTAAAAAGTCAATGCTTTTCTGCAGTACAGTTGATTTATCCATCTTTCGAGTATTACCCGGAAGCATGGAACCGAGTTCTTTGATGAGAACATTAAACTGATCTCTACGTTTCTTTTCAGACTTGTTTCTAGACACTCTGAAAAAGACAAAATGGAAACCATGTTATAAAAACAGAAGTTAACTGTGTCAGCCATATTTCACGGACAACAGGTTTCAATCAAATTTTCAAGTTTGAATGAGAGTTAGATGAATCAACTCTCACAAAGGTGTATACCATCACTGATAGCGTAAATTCTGTGAATGTAACAATGAACATTTACTGACAGATTAAAACTAAAATGAGACAAAATTTGAAATGTTAGCAATATAACCATCAATTCAATGTTCATCTAACAGCCAAATATTTAACCATTCATTTTGTGCCCATGACACAAGTCTACGGAAGACTTATGGATGTGGACAAAAGTTTCTCAGCCATTTATTTTAAAATTAGGCCACTATGCTGTCCTCTTAAATGTGAGTTAGCTAGTCTCTGTTGTGAACAATGATGTTAAACAGAGACTTCAGAAACTAAGTTACTTCAATCTAACCAATCTAATACAGGCCCTTGACTGATTTTGCTCTGGTCACTGAGAATTTCCTCATTGTCCCCAGCAGCAAAGACATGTTTGGGGGACAGGGGTTCACCCACATCCTTCTGGGGAGCATCTACAAGAGCAGAAATCCAGTGGGATGTGAGGCACATCAGCTTATTACTGATTATTTATCAGCTATAGTCAGAAAGGAGTGAAAATTAATCATGTTCCACCTGAAGTCAATTAGAGCCTTTAAACCTTTTTACCACCATAAAAGAAATCAGAGTCCAGACTTAATAAATGGCTTGAGCTAGTAACCTGCCAAGAGGTTCTATTCTATGCCATACTGCTATTAAGAGAACACGCGGTGTGGGTGAGAGCTCACTCTCAAGCCTTGTGGGAAAGGGCAGGTCTGTGGACTCAAAATGTGAGGCTCACTCCCAGATCTGGTATAGACATAGCATTGGTGTCATGACTGTGAAGGCTGTGTCTGGGAGGGATCCTCCATGCAAGACCTCCATTATCACAAATGAGGAACACACTGTCCTTTACTGGAGATAAGTGCCTCCATGTACAGGGAGGTCATATTTGACTGTTAGGCACAGAGACATCTTTGACCACACCTCAAAGGTACAAGTAAATAATCCATATGTAGAAAAATATGACAAACCTGACGTATAAAATACTACAGGGAAGTCCAGTTGTATTGTATGATCACAAACAGAGTCATATTTTTATTCTGTTAGTGCATTTGCATTTACTAAAACACAATCAAATAAAGAACATTTTAGCATTAGCTAACTTAAAAAGACTACCTTTTTGCTTTATCCTTGTCATCTTCTTCCACCAGCCCATCAAAAATGCTACCACCATCTCTATAAGAGAAAACACAGACCAATATTAGAGCAAAATAGTCTCTCACGGACTGCTAGCACTACAAGAAGAAATGAGCAAAATGGCAAGAGAAGGAAGCTCGTCATTCAACAGTTCATCTAATCCAAAATATAGGAGCATTGTTCTATTGTGATCTGTTTTACAAAGCTGAACACCTTCCATGAATCCAAGTTTTTGTAAGTTGTTGCCTGTAGATAGTTTACTAAAAAACTATAGTTTGAAAAGACTGACATTTCTGAGATGTATCTCTAGTTTTCAGAATGTTTAAGTTTCTAATGAGATACCTCACAAATAATCCCATCTGCATTCTTAGCTTACCATCACACTGTGTTAGTTTTCAATTTTTCTGAACAGTTCCTTTGCTACTGTCCTTCCAAACAAAGGAGAGGATAAAGTCACTTAGTGATGAAATCTCCATTGTTTGCCTGCACATCCTTATTTTCATTATAGGGTTTTTTATAAGAAAAAAAAAAATACATCCTTCTTATATAGCAATCAATTTTTAAGATTGGAAGGAAGAGGAATGTGCTATATTTCATCCCATTACATAATTTTACAACTATCCAATTTAAGATTAGCTATAAATAATATTTCTAATATTACTCAAAAGCATTACACGTCTTATTTCAACAACTGCAATGTGTTTTTATGGTGTTCCTAAAGCAGTCTCTAAACATCATAAATCAGCATATACTCTCACTTAAATAGGACCATATTGCACTTTAAAAATAAATACAAAAAGAAGTGATCTGGGGAATAAAGTGCAAAACAACCCACTCCCAGTTTTCAAAACCACTACCTATTAGATTTTCTCCATCTTACCTCTCTAGCCTATTCTATTAATTTCCATATCTATTTAAGTCTAATCCTTCAATTTTGGCTTCCCCCTAACTTTTCAGAGTTGGGAAAGTTAATCTGGGACTCTTTCCTCCCTCCTTTGAGCTATCAAATCACTTTCCCGCTAAATCTTACCTTGCACTCTTCTCTCTTATTTGTAACTCACACACTGTAAAGTGATTTGTGATACTATGAATGGTAGATGCTAGTAAATGAATGGTTATTCACGTTCCCATAACTGTTGGACTTCAAAATATACCTTACAGAGTATTGCACATCTGCAATACGAGTATATCCTTTGCACTGGTACTGGAGAATTTTCCTAGCAGTACCTGCAAGGGGCAGCCGTGCCCACGCCTCAGCTCCTTGTGCTGAGCAGAGTGTATAAAAAGCAGAGCTACCCTGCCCTTCTTCCATTCTTTCACAATGGAGCCCAATGGTAGACTAAGATCCATTGGGAGAGGAGGGCGGGTTGTATAATAGACATATGCAACACACCGCAAAGAACAGTTATGAGGTGAGCAGTTTTTTTTCTTTGAGTGCTTGCATTGATCTACACCTGATATAAATTATGTAATTTTAAATAAAAACATATTACATGTGATGGCTACATAGCTACATAATCATAAATAAAGTGTAGTTAACAGCTCTTAACTGTGTCAAAAATCAAAAACTTAAACATCTGACTTGGAGTCCTACTTCTAAATAAGAATACATATTGATAATGTTTACCTACAAATCTCACAAAATATAATCATCTAATAACATACCTGTCTGTAATGGAGCTCATTTTATGGGTCCTTATGGTAAAGAACATAACATGTCACTCTTTAGTCTTGTGGTAGACATTTGTAAGTCTGCCTGGGTGAAAATGGAAACAGACAGAAATATAACTTCTGTAGAACATGTTTTTTGCCCCCTTGTAGAAAGTGTGAAGCTCCCTCTTTTCCCCAAAATGAGTTAATACTTCGAACCTTTATTTTTCCCTCTTTTCAGCAATTACGTACAATTAAATCTAACCATCTTATCTCATCTGATTCTGAGTTTAAGAGACTATGGCTTCTCTATATGCCATGAAGCAATGTGGGTTAAGCCAGTTTAAACTTTCATTTACATCTGTATTCGGCAACAGCTTTTTTATATTTTATATAGCCTAGTATTTCAAAGAATGGGCATAATTTTGAGGGCATGTCAAAAAGTGAACTGTCATAAGGAGAGAAGAAAAAAATAACACTACGCAGCCGACTCCAGTTCACCAATCCTCTCAGAAACTGCTGGGAGTTGTAGTGGTCTGGGGGCCATATGAGCCAAATTCTGTTAATTCCAGAAAGAGGAGGCAGCGAGACAACATCCAGGAGGACAAGGATGCTAATGGACTGCCAAGGGGAAAAGAATTGCAGAAAGGGGAAGAAGAGAAACTGAAACTGCTTTAGTGGCACCGATGGATGATATCCTATCAAAAGTCAGACATTCATGCCAGTGCTGGATTTAGGCACAAGCTAAGTAAACTACAGTTTAGGGCCTCAGATTATGAGGGGCCTTCCAACACCCCACCTCCCCCAGTTGTCAGCTGCTAGTAACATAGTGTTATACCAATTTACTCATTGGTTGGAACTTGAAAATGACTGAACTGAACTCACTAAGGAGTGAGAGGGTTCAGATGCCGTGCCAGATTGATTCTCAGTTGAGAGAGAGGAGAAGGTGCGGGTGGGGAGGGGACGAATGCCTGAGTTACAAGCACCATGTGGGGGGGGGCACACTCTGGCTGTGCCAGCCACCCTGGCAGGGAGGGCAGTGTGGAAGCCCTGAAGCCCTTTAAGTCAACTTAAAGTCGACTTAGGGCTACTCTGCGTCTACACTGGCTAAGTCAACTTAATAAAGTCAACTTAGCCAGCAAAGTCAACTTAAAATGAGGTTTTATAAAGTCGACTTCATTTTTCCTTATTAAGTAAACTTAATTTGTAAGTGTAGACGCACCCTCTCTGATTAGTAATCAGTGCTATCTTTTAACAAGGATTGGGCTGGTCAAATAGTGCTTGTACCTCGTGGGCTATGTCTACACTTGTAATTTTAAGTCGACTTTAAGTTGACTTAACTAAGTCAACTTAGTGAGTCTACACTTAAAATTAAAGTTGACTTTGGGGGGAACTTACAAAGTCAACCTAGAGCATCCACACTGGACAGCTAGGTCGACTTTGTGGGGCTAGGGGGACCTAGGGTAGGTCCACAGGGGCACCCCTTACCCGGTGCCAGGGGGCTCATCCTTTGCCCCATTGTACATAGATACAATGGGGCAATTAAGTCGAATTGTACATAGGTACAATGGGGCAAAGGGGATCAGGGACCATGGCAGGGCATAGGGGCAGGGTGGGCAGGGCTCTGCCCTGCCCTGTGGGGGGGCATGCCAGGCTCCCCCTGTGCCTCCCCCAGGCAGGGAGGGCATTGGTGTAGTTCTGGGGCAGCCCTAAGTTGACTTAGGGCTACCCCACGTCTACACTGGCTTAAGTCGACTCTAGGGAGTCAACTTAAGCCTTAAGTCGAATTTAAAGGAGGTTTAATAAAGTCGACTTTATTTTCCTTAAGTCGACTTTATTTTTCTTTTCCTTAAGTTGACTTTATTTTTCTTAAGTCGACTTAAGCAAGCTGTAGTGTAGACGCAGGGTAAATTAAGTTGATTTAAGCAAGCTTAAATCGACTTAATTTACAAGTGTAGACGCAGCCGTGGTTAGACTCCATTCAAGGACTTTTGTTATTTTAAGTTCCAAAGGGGTAGCCGTGTTAGTCTATTGCACAAAAACGAACAGAGTCTTGTGGCACTTTTAAAGACTGACAGATTTATTTATCGCATGAGCTTTCTTGGAAGAAAATCCCACTTCGTCAGATGCTTTGAAGATGGGAAATTTACAGAATGGAAGAAATTAAATGCAGGGAAGTATATGACATAGGATCAGGTCAGGCTGTAACAGCAAATCAAAATAGGTGTTAGGATTCAAAGTGACTATTATAGCTGAAATCACTGATAAGTGCTAGTGCTTACACCTGCTATGGGACAGTCACAGTGTTTCTGTGGAGAGACTGCCGCCTGCATCATCATAAGTTCCCTCACTGAGACCTAAAATCACAAAAGTCAGGTTGCAGTGTGGAGGTAGCAGCAGACGGTGCCTTCTTTCCCCCTTTTCCCTGGAAGGTGAACTTATGCAAAATCACCTCTGAACTGTGGGTCTCCAGTACTGACCATGGAAGACAACACAGTGAATGGGGTGCAGTGGCAGGAGAAGGGAGAGGCACATTAAAGGGACATTTGTTTGTTGAACTGTGTTTTAGTGACTTTGCTCCAGAATGTGACTGGGAAACTTATATAAATGTTTCCTAGTAGGCCAAGATTTTTTAAATGCTTTTTTGCCAAGGTCATTATCTTACATTATCACTATCTTGAGAGGTCATTATCTTGGATAGTTTCTGTACTAAACATTTTTTAAGTTTTAATTAATTTTTACATAAGAACATGAGAATGGCCATATTGGATCAGACCAATGTTTCTCTAGCCCAGTAACCTGTCTTCTGACAGTGGCCAGTGCCTGATGCTTCAGGGAATGAACAGGACAGGCAGTCATGGACCTATCCATCATCCCTTGTCACCTGGTCCCACCTTCTGGCAAAACGAGACTAGGAACATTTCAGAGCATAGTATTGCATACAATCTATCCTGCCTATCCCAGTTAATACCATTGATGGACCTATTCTCCATAAACTTATCTAATTCTTTTTTGAACACTTGGCCTTGGTCTTGGCCTTCACAACATCCTCTGGCAAAGAGTTAAATAGGTTAACTGTGTGTTATGGGAAGAAATGCTTCCTTTTGATTGCTTTAAACACACTGCCTATTCATTTCACTGGGGGATACCTAATTCTTGTCTTATCTGAAGTATTAAATATATGCTAATTAAGAAATTATGAGGTATTTAATAATGTAAATAACGTTTTTTGCAAGTTGCAAGTTTTATTTAGCTTATTAGTTGTATGTTGCATCTTTACCTATGTATATATGCAAATATAAAGATTTATCATTTATTTTTTTCATTGCCCTTTCTGTAGAATGTAATACTCTTTTTTCCTGTTTTATTTATTTATTTTTTGTTATGGTATGGGGCCTCTAAATCTTGACACAGCTTAGGGCCTCAGCATGTCTTAATCGGCCCTGATTCACTCTCATCCTCGTGGACCTTCCTGCAGTGTTTGACATTATTGCCCATGAAATACTGCAGTCTCATCTGAAAAGTGTAGCAGGAGTCCAGGATAATATGTTAAAATGGTCTGAGTTATTCCTGAAAGGATGCACTCAAAGTGTAATCATGGGAAACCACTTCCACCATTAGACCTTTCACTTACAGGGTTCTACAAGAATCAATTCTCTCTCCAATCCTTTTCAATATTTATATGCAACCACTCGGTGAACTAATCAGACAACATGGATTCAAATCCTGTCAGTACACATATGACACCTTCACCATATACAACCAGATCAAGATGACCCAGTTCTTGAATAAGACCAGCTCATGCATGAAAAACAGCTGGCTGAGCAAAACAAAAGTGATGCTGGTTGGAAGAGCAGAGTACTTTGAAGAGTCTGCAGCCATAGTGCTGTCTCCTTTGACTGAAGGTTCATAACTACAATTGACCAATTCAGTTCATGTTCTAGGAGCACTCGGATTCCTAGCTGACACTGAGCTCTCACATCGCAACAGATGTGTGTAATACTTTCTGCCATCTCTGGTTTGCTAGGAGATTCTGTCCCATTCTGATTGATGAAGACCTGGCCTCAGTTATTCATTTCTTCATCACCTCTCAGCTGCACTACAACAATCCAATATACTGGGGCATGAAATCTTCAACATTTAGGATACTCATAAAGTTGCAACACTTCTTAGTAACACAGGCTACATAAGCATGTCGCACCTGTCCTTCACTCCCTACACTGGCTTCCTAATATCAGATCAAGTTCAAGATCTCAACCCTTAACTTCAAAGCACTCCATTGTTTGGGCCCAGGATACCTAAAAGAGAGTCTCTAAAGACCATGGTTGACTACTTTACCACTCTGGCACAAGGAAGCTGTCCACAAATAAGAGAAATCCTCATCTGTGCATGAGAAAGAACCTTCTCTGAAGAGTTGCAAAGGGTTAGCCATGTTAGTCTGTATACAGCAAAAACAAAGAGAGTCCTGTGGCACCTTAAAGACTAACAAATTTCTTTGGGCATAAGCTTTCATGGGCTCCAACCCACTTCATCAGATGAAGGGTGTCATGAATTTAAATAAAATTCACAATATACCACAAGCACTGTAACCTCCAAGCTAAAATCATAGCATTAATGATTCACAGATTCTAAGGCCAGAAGGGCTCACTATGATTATTTAGTTTGACCTCCTGTATAACACAAGTCATAGAACTGCCTCAAAATAATTCCTGGAGCGAATCTATTAGAAAAACATCCAATTTTGATTTAAAAATTGTCAGTGATGGACCCTAGGTTAGTTACCCAAAGGGTAATTTCTCTTTTATGTTAAAAAGTATGCTTTATTTCCAATCTGAATTTATCTAGCTTTGACTTCCAGCCATTGGACAGATCTGACAGATTAAAGAGCCTGTTATTAGATATTTGTTCCTCGTGTAGGTACTTCTAGACTTTAATCAAGTCACCCCTTAACATTCTCTGTTAAGTTATATAGGTGTACTTCTTGACCCTATCACTTGAAGGTATAACCCCTATAATCATTCCTTTGGCTCTTCTCTCAACCCTCTTCAATTTATCAACATTCTTCAGTTGTGGGCACCAGAACTGGACACAGTATTTCAGAAAAGTTGCATCAGTGCCAAATATGGCGGTAAAATAATCTCTCTACTCTTACTCGAGATTGTGTTGTTTATGCATCATCCCAGGATGACATTAGCTCTTTTGGCCACAGCATCACATTGGGAGTTCATATGCAACTTGCCCCTTCATTCCAAGAATCATCTACTCCAACAAAGCCACCAACTTAAACTTCATGCACAGGAAATCCCTTCTGTCTTCAGGGAGAACATAGCACATCCATTGCCAGTCGCCATCACTATTCCATGGCTAGCCATCTGGATATTACTCATAATGCTGAACATGGAAGGATAGCCTCTCACACTCCCTTTCCAAACTCCACTGAAATTCTCCCATGTCTTTGTACACTGCTCTCATGTTCAGCTGAAATGTGACTTTTTATACGATGTCTTTCCAGTTTAGCTCATCTCTGCACCTCACCACCAGGGAACAATTAACCACTCAGAGACTTGAACAGCCAGGCTGACCAAAGAGCCAAGAGCTGAAACTCTGCAGCCTTTAGCAAGGCACTGATCAAAGATTCAAAGGCTTACTCAGGGGCTGGCCCATGGTCCAGTTACACAGCCCATTCACAGAAAATGAACTGTTAGCTAAACTACCTGCACATGGACCAGCCAGAGCACTACCAAGCTGTGCTCACCAGGACCATCTCCTGGGGGGAGCAGGGCCCAGGGCCAATCAGGGATCAGGCAGCAGGAGCCAGGGGTGGGGCGAGCTGGCCCAGAGGCTGGGCTCCACTCTCCCGCTCCACCCCTGGGCTGGCTGCTCCCTTTGGCTTGATCTCTTTGCTTGCTACTTATAATCACTTAAAGATCTATCTTTCTGCAGCTAATAAATCTGTTTTCTATTTGACCTAAAATAGTGTGTTTTTGTTGACATTCTTGAAAAATCTCAGCTCAGTTTACAAAGACTAGTGTGAGTCCACTCCACACTGAGGGAGTGGCAAACTGGAAGGTGAATTTACACTGGCCAGCCTTCTGACCAGTGCAAAACAGTACAGTTCTGGGGTGCAAACTGGGGAAATGGCTGATGCTTCCCCATTGAGGGTTCATGAGTGGCTAAGTTAGGTGCGTCTCTGTTTGTGGATGACTAAGTGCAGCGCCTGTCAGTGCCTTGTAACTTGACATCAGCATCCCAGTATGAGGCCAGCCCAGGTTGGTGGAACAGAGGCTTCAGCAATCCCACAGTCCATTGCACCTTGGGGACCCCATCACCCCATTAAAATATTATTTTAATATTATGGGAAATTTAATAGCTATAGTTATATTAATCACTTTTTAAATGGTCATTTCTTGATTATAAAGTATTTTTTTAAAAACAAATAGTTATATGCATGCATAATGTGGATTAAAGACTATAATAAAAATATTGACAGCATGTGAAGGATTCCACAGTTCAGTCATAACTATTTTGCTCCATGATGGCCAAAATAACTAGAATTTTTTCAGGCACTAAATCTTTTTTGCAGATATAGATAAAAGTACCAAAACCTCTAAACACAAATGGTAGTTTGCTCCTTTTACTTTAAAAAAAACTAAACTCATTTAAATACTAATCATTTCTTCCCACAGAGAAGATAAAGTGTATATTTACTGATTTTAAAAAGGGCCAAAATGTTAAGGTTCCAAGCCTACAACATGACCCCACATAGGCAGACCAGTATGACACTGAAGAGTCCCATAGATTCCACTGCAACTCTGTGCTAACACATAGATGTCCCATCCTCGTAAATCCCATTGCAGGAATGAGGGTTTAATTTACTCATTCAATGAGACTAAATTGCCTGACTAAATGTTGCCGAATCAGGTACTTTCAGGAATATGGCAATTAAGAAAATCTGTCTGTACAATTTATGAATTCTGGTTGACATTATGAAATTGTTACTATGAAAACGGCTGTATCATTGAACACTTCGGTACATGGAATCCACCATTTCTGACAAAGACTGTCACATCCCTCCCAACTAAGTACAAAGGGGGGGGGAGGGGGAGGTCATTACAATTCATTAATCACCTATTCAGGTGGCAGCATATTTGGACAAGGGGTTAGCTCAAGACCGGAGAATCAGTTTTCTTCTGTCCCTTTGCAAGAGGCTGGTGTATGGTGAGTGAAACTTTCCTAAACAGGACAAAGAATCTGAAGTGTTGATGCTTGCCTTTAAAAACCACAGAGGCTCAGTGGGTCAGAGAAAGGCTCTTGGAACCACACAAGAAGCTTTGTGCAAGAAAAGACGACTAAGGCATGTTTTCATAACCTGAAGGGTGGGGTAGGGGTGGGGATTTAGCTGCAGCACCAATAAAGATCAGAGAAAGCAACCTGATCTATAGGGGGAGAGAGGCTCCACAATTCAGAAGTCAAGCTGTAGCAGAAGGTTTCTGGACTCCAGAGGACCCAGACCCCCAACCCAAGGGATACTCCAAAATGGTGAGAAAACAGGGAAATGTCTGTAAGGTTTATTTTTATCTAAATCTGTTCATTTTTCATGGTCTAAAAGAGCAATGATGTTTTAGAATTCAATGTAAAGTTTGCCTGTGTCTCCTATGTTTTACACTTACCACATGCCCCTGAAGAAGGAAACTGTGGACTAGAATGCCCACAGCTGGAATCCTGAGAGACAGTGTTTTTAAATGAGAGGAAATGGTGGGTCAGTAGTGGTCCTGCGCAACTGACAGTTGGACCGTGAGGTCTCAGGTGTCAGAAGAGAGCACTAGATAGTAGGGCTGCACATTGAGAATGTGCCTAGAGTATCCAAGATATAGCCAGCGCCCGGGTTGACTCTGTTCTGACTCAAAAGATTTAGGACAGTGGCTCTCAACCTTTCCAGACTACTTTAGCCCCTTTAGGAGTCTGATTTGTCTTGTGTACCCCCTAAGTTTCACCTCACTTAAAAACTACTTGCTCACAAAATCAGAGGTAAGAATACAAAAGTGTAAGTGTAATCAGATGTAAAAATACACTATTACTAAAAACTACTTACTTTCTCATTTTTATCATTCCATGATAAAATAAATCAATTGGAATATAAATATTGTACTTACATTTCAGTGTTTAGTGTATAGAGCATTATATACAAGTCATTGTCTGTATGAAATTATAGGGTTTTTTGTATCAACTTCACTAGTGTATTTTATGTTTCCTGTTGTAAAAGTAGGCAAATATCTAGATGAGTTGATGTACCCCCTGGAAGACTGCTGCTTACCCCCCAGGGGGACATGTACCCCTAATTGAGAACCACTGGCTTAGGGAATAGAGGATTCAGCAGTTGATAACCTCAAAGAAGTCTGGTGAATGGCCAGCATGAGGCACCTGACTAATCCATGAAAAGGAAAAATAGAACAGAGTGAGGGGGGAATAGTTTGTTTTAAAAAGTAATTTTAATCACTCGGAACTGAACTAGCAGAAAGCATTGTCACAGACTACTTGTTCCCTGTGAGTAGAGCCAGTCCCAGTGCCCAATCCAGCCAGTTAGAGGGGGTTGGGCTACAGCTGGCATTATAAAGGGCAGGAAATGGGAAGTGAAAAAGAGGGTGAGTGAGGTAGGCTGTGCCTGGGGAAGAGAAACCACAGTAGACTGGAGCTAATGCCCATGGTGGATCCCTGGAGCAAAGATCCAGGTGCTCAGGGAAGCAGCCCTGGGGGCTGTTGGTCCAGGAGGGGAGCAGAGCTGACTAAAATTGGGAAGCTGCCAGAAGCAGGAGGACAAGAGACCCCTGGGAGGTCCTGAAGTCTGAGACCAAGGAGAGCATTAAAAGACTTTTCTGTCTGTTCACTTGCCCGTTTTAAGAAAACAAATGGCCTTAAAGGAGACGGGGCATCGCAGTGTGTACTTGGAAAGCTGGGGAGGAGCCTCACACTGTGACAATGTTCTTCAAACTGTCACTGCACTTCCCCCTTAAAGAAAATCGTTATATTAAGAACCTATTACCATGTAACAATTGTCAATTTCTTTTGTCAAGGACATAATAAAACTAACACTGTAGTAGAAGTAACGGAAAAAACTGACAATTTGCCCTGATCCAGGGTAACAGGCAACGGAGTAATTGCTTTAAGGAGTAGTGCTTCCAGGAGTCTAAAAGAAGCACATATAACTTTAGAAGTCCAACTGCTAACACAGCAGACTTAACACATACAGGTATTACAATGGTGCTGAACAAAAGATGGCAATTTTTTCAGTTGCTGAAACTGACAGTGTGCTCACACAGCTGAAAACTCCCCGTTGATGTTACTGAACAATCACTAGCATTGAGGTAGGTACCTACACCTACTGCGTACCAAGGACATTATGAAATTCAGAGATTCTCCAAAGCATTTTCAGTGTATGAGACCTGAAACTGGTAAGTCCTTACTCAACTGTACAGAAATGCATTACAAAGACATGAATGTGTAGAGAACGTGGGACATTGGAATTTGTAATGATTATGTGTATCTCAATTTATCTTGCTGACATTACTCTATCTCACTGCATGTCGCTCACTGCTGAAAGCAACCTACTTCCATTGCTTAATGACATGAGATAAACACAGTGTTCAAAGAGACAAACTATATTCTTAGGCTTTCACTGGTCAATAGCTGGAAGACTGTAAATAAATATATTTTCCTTTAGCTTGCCAACTGCATACGCTAGTTACATAATCAGTCTTCAAAACAAATCTGGCATTCACCACTTATTACATGGATCAAAGAGTCTATGAATTTTTCAAATACCAACTCATATAACATTCCATTCATTTTCAAAAGAAACACGTGCGTGAATAGCAAAGCACAAAAAGACTTCACCTGTGACAAGACTGACCTTTCCAATATGCAGAATCAGAATCACTATTTGCATAACAAAGTACATTTAATATTGCTAGAATATTAATTGTAAATATTAATTAATAATTAATTTCACCTTACTTAGTGTACACAGATTTTATGTCAAATTTAGCACCATAAGTATGGTACCTAAGAAACTAATTTCCAAGTACCCAAAAGCCATAGAAAACAAAAACCAAAGACATTTGCTTCTCTCTTTAAAACTTGCTCCTACTCCCTTTGTGACCAATTTTGCAAGGCGCTGAGCACCCTCCACTCTCATTCAATTGTACAGGACTGAAAAAAAGCCCACTGAAACCAATAAAGAGAATCCCAATGCCTTTAATGGGTTTTAGGATCAAGCTTTATGGGGACTGAGGGCTCTATACCCTTTTGGAATGAAGTCCATTAACTTCCATGGCAACAGGAACAGATTCCTAATGTAGTTAGTAAGAAATCACAGGAGTTAAATTACAACACTGTAGCTCATAATTACAGCAACACTTTCTTTACCTCTTATACTTTTTGAGACGTTAAACTGTGGGTTTTAGGATAAATGCTGATTCTTCAGATGAATGTGGGCTTAAATCTATCTTCTACGGAAAAGCTTTAAACACTCCACTGTAAAGAATCAAAAGAGAAAAGTTAGAATAACTGGAAAAGACTGGAATTTTGTATTTCACTAAAATTCAAATGCAATATGTATAGTCACCATTTATTCTGAGTACTAGTGAAGTACTTTCTAATCTATCATTTATAAATGTAACATTCTGCTTGATGAATTACCAAAAATATCTCAATATATTTAACTCACTTGACGTATCAAAAACAGAAGTGCTTCTCTTCGACAGGAGTACTCTGAAACTTCATCTGTCTTGCTCCACTAAGACCTCCTATTTATCTCTGTCTGTAATCATGGTGTCATCCTTGACTCAAGCTCTCCGTCTCCCACATCACCTAGGTCTCTAAATCGGCCTATTGTTAACCCTGAAACAGCATTTGTTTAAACCACTCCCTTAACTCCTTCTCTGCTATTTTTTAAATTCATGTCTACAGCTCTTTTCCCACTGACTACCTCAGTTCCTCTCTGATTCCATCAAATCATTGCTCTCTGGACTCCAGAATGTGCAGAACACTGCTGCCCATTCACTCCCTGCCAGAGATAACCAGCTACATCACTTCTATCTCAAACACGGTCACTGGTCCTCCTTTTCTTTTCAAAAGAGAGTCCAACATCACTTTCTTTTAAGTACTTATTCCAAACCTGACTTCAAGATCTAGTGTCGACTCCCTTTCCTGCTCCACTGCACTAATACACCAGACAACATCTTTCAGTCTCTTCATATACTCGTTTTCGGTTTTAATGAATTCTCCTCTACAGTTTCTGATGTCTACAAGGGCCCTCCTTGCTACTTTCCATCTCTTTTCAACATTATTTAAACACACAGCTTTCCTCCCCTGTCCTATGTCATTTTTGTCTGCTGCAACTATTGGTCACATTGACAGAATGTTTTGATTTCCTCACTACACTGTACAATCTATTTATATATCACTCCAGTGCCTTGTATTTAATGCTATAATACATTTTGAGTTATGAGAAAAAAAGTTTGTTTTCTCAAAAGTGAAAAATTACTGTATATGTACATGAACTTGTATTTTTGCTACAGGTTTAAGAAAGATTATTTTAGGAGAGTACAAGTAGTATATTTTAGTTTAAATAAAAAGATAATGATTGTTCCTTTCCCTGTTGCTACTGGAAGATTTTAACTGGTTAAAAAACCCACAAAATTAAAGCAGTGCAGAGCGTTCTGCCAAAAAAAGAAAAACAACTACACAGCATGACTCAGTGAACCCGCTCCTTCTTCTCTGGCCTAATAACCTGCTGGCCCATTGACCTACTTTTTCTTTTGGTAAGGTGGTTAAATCCTCCTCTCACATGCAGACTTTTGTTCGGTTTGACAAATGTAAACATTAACAGTCACAAAGAGACCTGCTGAAATCTAGATTACAGAGACCGTAATATGAAGCCTATGTTTTTAAATTGTTCAGAGCATGAGGGCTTTGCCAATCTTCCAAAAGCTCTGACAGAGCTCTAATGAGGAAAATTTTACAGGTCTACAAGCTGCAGATGCAGGATATCACCTACTGCAGAGAACATTCTGAGATTAAGCAGAATAGGAACACATCTGACAATGTTTAAAAAGAGTATAGTAAAAAGGAAGTGAAGGGAACATTTGAGGAAGGAATTTGGAGAAAGGAGGGAAAAAACGGACTATTTCATAACTAGTAACTAAACCTATGCAAGTTTAAACAAACATAAAATGAAAGCTAAACACAGTAGAAAAAAACATTTTGAAAACGAAGTAAAACCACATAGGAGTTCTAGTAAGTAGAAAGAGCATGCATGTCAAAGCTTGCAGAAAGGTCTGGATGCCTACACATTAGTATTGCCAGCCCCAAATGTTCAAAGGTCACAAGTGTCCCAAAAATCATGAGATTAGCTTAAATATGAGATTTTAAAAATATATTAGGTTTAAATATAATTATACAGACTAATAATATAAATTTATAAATATAAAAAAAAATTAAAATAGATTAGATTTTATTTGCCTTCTACAGTTTAAGCATTTAGAGTGTACTCAAGCAACATTTTCAAAGTTTTCACTGCAATCATAAGGACTGGAGACTTTTTTTTTTTTAATTAAAGCTGAGATTTTCATGGAATCTCCTGATTCCAGCATCTGGGAATCTAAAACAACATTGTGAGACTCGCAGCAAAATCATGAGTACAGGCAACACTAGTTGACATTTCCACCTACAGAGCAGAGGTAGAGAGTGACTGATTACAAGTCCATCTAGATGGCTGTTGGAAGCGTGCCTCTCAGTCTGCATGGACAGACACATGCCAACTCTGCTTTGAGCTAATACGCTAAAAATAGCCGTGGCACAGGCTAGCCACTAGAATACAGATTCGGAGTGGTGGATGGATTTGTAGTTGGGCACCTACCCTGAGCTGCCAACAGTATCACAATGTCCACCCTGCCATTTTTAGTGAGCTAGCATGTCTGTTTACCTGACCCAAGAGGCATGCGTCCACGTGCAGCACAGACATACCTGGGTGGCCATGGGAAATGAAATATTGAGTCTCTAAAGCATTTATAGGGTCACCAGCTGGAATGCTGCCCAAGATAATAGTGCAAGTTTATATAACAGGAGGGCAGTTTCAGATATCTGTGTGGCAAGAGTTAGTAATCCCAATTGAGTTCTGTCCCCATAAGCGGTACTAAAATTGGTATCACTAATTCTCAGAAGTGAGTTCAAAGATGGAACAAAGCCTGGACATTAAGCAATTTTCTCACTCCTAGCTGCAATCACACAGCATTGAGAAACTCCTGCAGCAGTATAGGCAAGCATGCATTGCCTCAACCTACTCTATGTATCTGCTGTATGGATAAAGAACTTAAATCTACAGGGCAGTCAATCCAGTGTTTCCCCCATACTACTAAATTTTTTAAAGAGGCAGTGAATTTTTAACCTTATTTTGTAAACAATATTAGAAAGAGAGAGAGCTTGATTTTACAAACAGGATCTTCAGAAAATCCATAGATTTTAAGGCCAAAAGGAAAGACAATTATCCCCATCTAATCCTATACAACATTAAGCCAAAGAATTTCACCCAGGAAAGATCATAAAAAACAGAATTCAGTTTCCTGAGAGAATCTACACCTCCAGTTTTCCAGCTTGTTAGATTCAGTATTTCTGAACACAGATGCAGTTTATTAACATTTAATGTTTACCAGTCACTGCGCCACAATCCCCATTTGATAAGAGAATGGACTAATGATATAAAAACTTTTCTACTGCTAGCCCTCTGTGATTTTTAAAGAATCGAAACTGTTCTCAAGAACAATACTCAGCAGTTATACAATGCCTCTGGGACTAACAATTCCACCACAAACACTTTTTGCAGCAGGAACTCTGGGGATGGTTAAATATTTTGGGGTATTACTGGTGAGCAAAGAAAGCTGCTTTGTTAATTTGTACTAGCTTGTTTTGCTGGAGCACCCAACTGCAATAGAAGTGTGGGTGGGCATCACGTCATGTTATGCTGCAAAATAATTCCAGTTTTCCCTCAATTTCTCCTCTGTTCTTACCATTTTTTTCCATCTTGCTTTTTTTTTTTTTTTTTTAAATTCCCCTTTGCTTTTTGGCTCTCCTTTCCAGAATATGTGCTGGTTGGAGTGAGTCCTGGCCATATACTTTCTCATCACCAAGATGAGCCAACTAGTGTGCGAGCTGAAAGCTGCAGCAAATACCCAAGCCTGTAGACATGAACATATGGCCTGTTTCTGTAACCATATGTAGTAGGAGGCACCATAAATAGCAGGTAGTTATCAGGGAGAGGCCTGCCACTCTGCCTGCAGTTGTGGGAGGCAAATCAGGATCATGCTATTTTCATTAAACCTTCTGCTCCTCTCCCTCAGCATAGCCATAGACTGTCTGATAAGATTTCTAGACTTTAACAATGACATGTCAGCCCCTTTTTTCAATTTAAAGGACATAAGCTAATGTTGGAGTTTTTCAGTGTGCCAGACAGAGTTCGAAGCGTGGAAGGCAGGGAGGACGAGTTCTGACAGGGCAAATTGTTTAGGACATGCAGGGGAAGTAAGTGAAAGAATGAGATATTAAACTAACTGGAGGAGGCCTAGACAGATCAAGGTGCTTTCAAGAGTGGTGGAACAAGCTCATTTCTAGAAGGAACAAAAAAGAGAACATGCATAAGGAAAATAAAAGGAGCAGTTGTACAGACAAGAATTAGACAGGACCATGTAAGAGAGGGTGATGAAGAGATCCACGGCTGTGGGCAAGAAAGTTGACAAACTATAAGGATATCTAAGAGAGTCATGAAATTCAAGGGGAACATCAACTTGCACAATGAAGTCCCCAGTGAAGATGAAGTTGGAAGACAGACCAGAGAGAAAGTCAGACCTGCCAGAGGAAGAAGTGTGTGGTTTGCGAGGTGGAAAATGGTAAACCACACAGGTTTTGAGATTAGAGGGAGAGAAATTCAAATGAAGAAAAGGGGATGAAGGAAAAAGCAAGATTTAATTAAAAGACAAGCTATACAAAAGGTCAATGAAACCCATAAAATAAGTCAAAATTATGTTAGTACCACCTTTGTTAATATGCCTCTCATTCACAGTATTTAGTCACAACAAAAAACTTCTTCCAGTGGCAGCAGCCAGTAAAAGCCAAAAACCACCATTTGTGGGAGAGAAGAGCATGATGGAATGGGAATTATACAATTTCTATCCCAATTCATATTCCACCTAATTTCCTGCATGACAGATTAAAAATACAACTAGTATTCTACACAGGTTTAAATTTTTTTATATGTTTTTCAAATATTTCACTGGTCTCATCTATACTAACTTCTTGCTTGTACATACAGTTCGTTTGCATAACCTTTTCAGTGCATATGTGACATTTTATAGGTAAAATTTATGTGATTTACAGGAGTCTTGCTTTTATATCTAGTTATGTATTTTTAAAGGAAACACTTTTTCATTATTTTGAATAGATTAAAAAAATACTTTTAAGAGGTCAGGTCAATACCAACACCAAGCTCAGCCACAGAGGTCAGAAATGAAAAATAAGAGGGACAAAGTAATAGCAGTTCTTCAGTAGATCAAGCTTTGTAAATCCTCAGGATAGGGTTTCACACAGGACTGACCTGCTTAACTGAAAGCAGAATATTCACACAGAAGTCAGGAAATTAGGGAAGAAAGAGACCTAATAAGTTATCTCCTCTATCTTCCTGCACATGCGGAATCATTCCCATCACTGGGAGAGGATTTCACTTGAGTTTTTCTTAGTTCAATTTAAGCCTGTTATTTCTTGCTATACCTTAAAACTTTTCCTTTCCTCCTTTGGCACTTAACACATTTAGAACATCTGAAGACATGTTAATTGCTTTGGGGCTAAGATAAACACAAATTTCTTGTAAGTCCTTTATCCCAAGTCAGCCTCTGCAACCCATTTATTACTATGTTCAACCATCTCTGTATTGCCTCCAGTTTGTCAGTCACTCTTTAGTTTTGAGGTGCCCAGAAATAAATCCAATATAGGCACTCTCATCTCTTTCTCTCTCTTACCTGTAACATGATTTCTTGGTGTCTGCCTCAAATTTGCATTAGCTTTTTTCTGTCATATCATATCATATCACAAGTACACATCAAGTCTGTTAAACACTCAGGCATAGGATTCTTTTGGCATTATTTTTTTTTAGGTTTTTCCTTCTCAACTAATAGCTATATTTTTGAATTATTCATTAGATGCATGATTTTATATGCTTCACACTCTTTTGGGGCAATTTATTTTTGTTATTCCCTGTTCATCAAATTTTCTATGGAACTTACCACTATAACATCTGAGTACCTCACAAAGACTGAGTTTATCTTCACAACACACCTGTGAGGGACGCTGGTTGGCTGATATTATTTTTCCTATTTGAGTTGAAGTACAAAAAGAGTTTAATTTCCTAGAATTAAGCTTCACACACAGGCAAAGGGGTCTGCTATAGATGATATATGCTCAAGGTCAGAGAAGAATTTGGTAGCAGAACTAGATATAAAATCCAAATATCCTAAGTTTCAGTCCAGTGCTTTAACCATAAGGCCATCTTTTCTTCCCTTCTTTGGCTCCTGTGTATTATCTCTGCCCTCGCTTTGGTTTTTAACGCCACTCAACTAATTGTATTTGCAGAGCATATTTAATGTGCCTATAGATCATGAAGACATTAAATGAAACTGGCTTTAAACCAGGGCTTTTTTTGAGCTGGTACGCACCGGTATGGCGTACCAGCACCTATTTTTCCCTTGGCCGGCCCCGCTGCTCAGCTCAGTTAACAGGCACTGCTGTCTATTTGACACCAGAAGTGTTGTACATCCCTTTATAAAATCCGAATTAGTTTATCTTGAAAACTTCTCAGGCTATGTACACACGAGAACACTTGTCCCGCAATAAGTTATTGCGGGACAAGGAAAGCACTATAAATATAGCGCTTTCTTGTGTACACACGTGCTGTTTCTTTCGCAAAGGAGCATTCAATGCTCCTTTGCGAAAGAAGAGCAGTGCATGGTGGGCACCTGTCCCACCATGCACTGCCCACAGCCAGCCCCCTAGCCCAGCTGCAGGGCTTCCGGTGGCAGTGGGGGCTGCGTTGCCAGCCCCCGCTGTCATCCAAAGCCCTGAGGCTGAGCTGGGGGCTGGCCCGAACCAGCGAGGGTTCGAGCCAGCCCCCCAGCTCAGCTCCCGGGCTTCAGGAGTCAGCAGGCGCTGCGGCGCTTGGTTCGGGTGTCAGCAGGAGCTGCAGCGCTTAAGCGCCGGAGTGCCTGCCGGCACCCGAAGCCCGGGAGCTGAGCTGGGGGGCTGGCTCGAACCGGCGTGGGCAGCTGGTTCGGGCCAGCCCCCTAGCTCAGTCCAGGGGAGCTGCCAAACCGGGCACTCCCAAAAATACTCAATTTCACTGCTCTGCTAGAGCAGTGAAATT
>ML685769.1:21291543-21314026 GCA_007922175.1 Pelusios castaneus | reverse complement strand
CTCTTGTATCGCAACAGTGAACGCTCCTTTGCGATTCAAGTAGCAGGTGTGTACACACCAAAGTGCTATCAATATAGCGCTTTTCTTGTCCCGCAATAGTTTTTATTGCGGGACAAGTTTGTAGTGTGTACATAGCCTGAATCAATATTGCTTCTGTCTTTGCAATTTGTCACACCTTGCAGGAGCAATCCAAAAGGGCTTACCAATTTTACACCAATCTTTTATTTTTGTAGACTTTCCAAAGGTCTACAAGAAAACCAAACCAAACAAAACAAAAAAATCCACGAAACCTTACTTCTTGGACAAGTGACGTAACAACAGGCTTGGCAGGTCTAGGTTCTTTTATAATTAATTCAACATTTATACTATCAGTCACATTCAAATTCAACATAACTGTAGTAGGGCACATTTCCACCCCAGTCAGGAAGGTGTTAAAAAGCTCCTCTGAGCACAATCAGCTCCACCTCATTGGACATGTGACATGTATCTAGTCCAGAGAAATGGAGTCCTAAAAAGGGTGGGGTGAATTCCTGCTCAGTTTGGGGCAGCACTCAGACCTACAAGGCAGGTAGACACCCACAGCTAGCCCAAGCCAGCTGATTCAAGCTCACATGGTCAGCAGCTGAGCTGTTTAATTGGGTAAAGAGATTTTGGGTGCCTTCCACCTTGCAGGGTCCTAGAGCCTGGGTTCCAGCCTGAGCCCCAATATTTACATTACAGTTAAACCGCCTCACAGCCTGAGCCCCATGAGCCAAAATCAGCTGGTATGGGTCAGCAGTCATGGGTTTTTAACTGCAGTGTAGACCTACCCTAAAGTAATAGGGCTGCAACTCCGAGCTCCTTAGCCCTCAGGGGTTTCTGTCTGGAGAAATACTTGAGACCCCTGGCCGCCCTAGGCCCACACAGAAAGGAAAGGAGACAGTTCTTTTCTCTTTGGCTTCCTGAAGGCGCTGAACTCTGTCTTTTGTGGGCTGAAAACGCCTTTTCATTTGCACATCTCTACCTCCGTCTCTCAGGCAGCAAATGATCTGCAAAACACAGCATTCTGAACTCCAAGACAAGAGTGTTCCCACACTCTCCCTGCAGGGGGTGCTACAGAGCTATAACCTATTACAAGTTCCAAAGGGGTGCCATGTTAGTCTAGTTCAGCAAAACAAACAAGGAGTCTGATGGCGCTTTTAAAGACTAACAGATTTATTTATTGCTTGAGCTTCCATGGGAGAAATCCCACTTCGTCAGAAGCTTTGAGGATTTTCTCCCATGAAAGCTCATGCAACAAATAAATTTGTTAGTCTTTAAAAGGGCCACAGGACTCCTTGTTTATTTTTTTAACGAGCTCTAGTGTCTCCAGATAAGTCTACACTTACTAAAATTAGTTCGAATTAGTTAGTTCGAACTAACTAATTCAAACTAATTTTAGTTAGTTCAAATTAGCTTAATTCAAACTAGAAAAAATTAGTTCAAACTAAGCAAGTGCCATTCATGGCACTTGCTTAGTTCGAATTAACATGGCCACATTGGTTAATTTGAACTAACCAGTTCGAATTAACCCTTACTTCTAATACCATATTCGAAGTTATTAGTTCGAATTAAGGAAGCCCTTAATTTGAACTAATTAAAGCCTAATTAAAGCCTCGTGTAGCCAGCTTCCTTAATTCGAACTAACTTGCCAGTGTGGACATAGCCCAAGTTTTAGAGCATGGACTTCAAATTTGGCAAGGGGAAGGTTGCTCAGCTATCAAGCACACCTCATGGAAAATACCACCCACATTTGGCCAACTTACAAGCCTTCGAAAAAATCTCAATTAACACATGCTCAGTAGAAACTTGTTCAAGTTTAGCAGTTAAATTTTCCAAAGATTATATCAGCACCAGCCATGCACCAGACTCTCACTCAGGACCCAAGCATAATTTTTTTGGGACCAGTACAAACCTGTAACAAGTGCCTCCTCCCACATGTACATAATAGGGGTTGCTGCCTAGGCCAGGCCCCACTGGCCCTTTGGGCCCCGGTAAAGTGTATCCTTTCTCCCCCCTCCCTTGCCCGTTCCCCATGTGGGGGGCCCAGCTCTGTCCTGACCAGACTGTGTATGTCACCCCTCTTTCTGGAATCCAAAGAGTGAGAAGAAGGAAACAGTCTGATTTATGGTATGTCTACACTGAAGCTTGGCGCGTCTGTCCCAGTGCAGTACACAGACAATCACTAGCTCTGTTTGAGCTAGTACGCTAAAAATAGCAGCGTAGCCAAGGGTAGCACAGGAAATGGCTCAGGCTAGCCACCCAAGTATGCACCAGGGTATCTGGGCAGGTTTATACTCAGATGGCTAGCATAAACTAATGTCTGTGCTATCACCAGCTACACTATTTTTATCATGCTAGTTGGAGCAGAGATAATACGTATCTGGTTACCAGCACATTCCCAGCTGCAGTGTAGACATACACCCTTGAGCCAGAGAGTCGGGACAGTGAAGGCAGCCAGTGTCAGCAGTGTTACTGAGCATGGTCAGTCTGTATGAGCATGCTCAGTACAAACCAAGCAGTAAACTGGGGAGAGAACACGCATGCCCCCTCAAAACATGTTGCTTCTGCTTGGACTGTGCAGCAAGACAATGTTGCAGGAACCAGAAGTTGGGAAGAAGCAGAGCAAGAGATGAGGTCATGGACAAGAGCAAAATGAGGGGAGGAAGAGAGGTTTGGGAGGGGTGACAGGGGCAGAGGGAAAAGGAGCTGGGGACATGTGGCAAGAAGACAGCAATGGGAAAAAAAGGAAGAGGGCACTGAACACCTCTCTCCAACACCTGGGACCAAACCCCAAAATCTGGACATTCCTCTGCTAGGCATGCCAGCAAGCAGCTGTGAAACCCACTGGCGAAGTGAGCGCATTATCCCCATCTAGTATCACACTGAGGATAGTATCCCATTGTTGCTAACAGTTACTATTAGCAATCTGTGCTGTGGTTCTAAAAGTCCAAACCCTGCTAATGACCCAAGGAGGGCGTCAATACAGTTCCATATGACAGAGTTAGAGGGTTTCTTTTCCCACAAGGAAGTTACCTAATAATCCCTGTTAAAAGAATGTTAAGGTTCCAAAGTCAAGCACACATCTTTTTTAACCAACTATCCCTGCTATGTCACTCAGAGTTCCTATGTGATGCTGAGCAATTCATTTTTTTTTAAACCAACACATTAACTCATTTAATATCACAACACACATAGTGCTAGTAGCCACATATTACCACCTTCACTTTCCATAAACACAGTATCAGAGTGCCTTCCAAATATCATAAATTAGAAATCTGTATCTCCCACTTTCTCCCTGCTTTCCTGCCTGTAGAGAATTAGCTTGTGGGTTGTATGTCTGTGTGAGAGAAGAACTTACTGAGAGAAAACTAAACTAATTAAAATGAGTTTTGTATTTAGTTTAGAAAATAATCAATTTCACATTCATTCTTCCCTGTTTAATAATTTTATCATTTTACTGGAACACATAAATCAGGGATCTCATATTAGTTGAGGGTGAGACCAATCAGATAGCTCGGGCCACCGTCAGGAAGCTTTGAACATCAGAACACAAATCTGGAACTCAACTCTATGTTTAATGGGGAGCCTATGCAAAAAGCAGAGCATTAATGCAACATGTATATATTGAGGTGTGCTGCTATCTCTCTTTTTAGCAACACACGTCAGCCTGAGTTTTGCATATTTTAATACAAAATACATTGGATACAAAAATGTGGATCTGGAACCGGACCGGACCCGCCCAATGTCAGTCTTTATCTGATCCACGATCCACATGCCATGTTCTATGTGGATCTGGAACTGCATCCGCAACCAAGCTTGGGTTCACAGTCAGCATTTTAGCATTTGATTGGCTCATTCGCCACATAGGTCCCACCCATTTTTTTCCTTTTCTTGTTTGTGATTTGCATGCTGTGCTGTCAATCAGATTTCCTTGGCCACTGATGAAATTTCTGATTGACAGCATGGCAAATGAACTGAAAACAAAGAAGTGGGCGGGGAAGGCATGGGAAATGAGTCAATCAAAGGCTAGCATGCTAATTGATGGACGGTGAGTGGTGTCTCTCCAAGCCCCAGCCTGCTGTGACTGATACTCTGATAGGCTGGCAGACCACCAATCAGAGCTCAGCTGGGATTAGCTGGAGCGCTTCCTTGTTCCCCATCGTAGCAGCAGCTGCAGGGATTGATCATACAAACAGAATCCACAGCCGCAGCCAATCCGCAACAATGAGGCTGCGGATATCTGCAGCTGCACACATGAATGCGGTTGCCTGCAGATCTGAAGCGGATACCCGTGGATCTCAGGGCTCTAGTCACATTCTAAGGTTAGTCTGACTTTGGCAATGTAATTAAGGTTCCTAAAATATAGCTAATGGATTCTACAAGAACAGAATGGTAGAGCAGATGCACTCTGCATCATTCAAGTACAGAATTAAACTGTGTTACTGAAGGAACCTAAGACTTAATCTGAAACTTGATTATTCCATTTGTGGAAATACAAACATATGTAAATAAGGGCCTTTTAATGGGATTCTTTTAAAGTGGCTGGCGGCTGAGGTTTTTAACTCAAAATACAATCTCTAGGATTGTACACTGTTAAAACTGCTTGTGATGCTTAACCCTCCGCATTCAGGTAAATCATGGACAACTAAATGGCAACTTCAGGGGTTGTGGCAAATGGACAGTTTACACTGTCTCCTCAGTTCTTCTGTCAGTGACCACCTGAAAGAGTTTGGGAAAGGAAGTGAATTAAGTCTCCACTTCTCTACCACCATGCTCCTCCAAATCATCATGGTGGAACCTCATTTTTTTAAGAATCAGCTCTCCACTAATCATGTGGCTGGAAGCAGTGGAGAAGAAAGGATGTCTTACAGCACTTCAGCCCTTTTCCTTACTCAGTGCCTTTCTCCTGCAGATGGTATACTGCATAATTCCATATCTCAAACACTTTTTCTCACTACAGAACCAGAAGCAATACATTTGGCCTGGCCTGGATGGGAGCTGCATATTGGCAGTGTCCAAGAGATAGAAGCCTCACACCACCCTGGACAGCGGAAGAACAGGAGGAAAACAGTGATTAAACTCTGGGAGACCTACACTTACAGTCTATTCAAGAGAAAACACACTGTAGCTCCAGTTATGACTTGCTATTATTTCTTATAAAACCAACAAATATGACAAAATGAGAAACTTACTTTTCTAAAACTCTGGTGGTTATGAATGGATTCTTCCACTTCCTTCCACTATAACTACCTGTTGGAGGAACAGGAAATTAAAATCTATTATTTAAATTTCAAAATGTTTTAATTTTAAATCATTTTTGTTCACCCTATTTTATATATTCATATATTCAAAGGCTAGAAAGGAACACTGATAATCTAGTCTTATTTCCTGCATAACAAAGGGCCAGAGAACATCCCTGAAATAACTACTGAAAGTGATGGAGAATCCTCCACAATAACCAGAAAGTTGTTCCAATGATTTACTCCTACTGTTAATTTATACCTTACAGTATTCTTCCACCTCCTTGATATCAGGCCGGCAAAAGCACAGAATTGTGGGGAACATGCATCCTGTGGGTGAAAGATGTAAGTGCTGAGTGTTAAGGCAGGTTAAAAAAAATCTTCAAATAAGAAAAGATTTCTAAAAGGCAAACAAAGAACTCATAGCAACAATGATGAATCTAGCAATGGTGAAATATGCAAATAGCTTCTGAATTTTCACCACAACATCTTCATCCATTCATGACAGAACCTTTGAAAAGGAAACTAATTTCAGTATATCTTTCCAAAGGAGATCAATTAAAGCAGGTGCCTCATCATATTAGAAATATTATGAGGGTACTTTAGTATGTGGTAATCAAGCTGCTATCACAAAATAGGTATTCCCCCTCTCCTGCTAGGCTGCTTCAGAACTCAGTGACGGGAAAAAATAAAATAAAACCAAGGCAAGACTATTAGGATTCCCACTTCTACTATTGCTGCTGTTCCTTTATCTCGTCCCACAACCACGTCTTCCTCAGTTTTTTCACATTTTTCTACCTCTTTCCCCTCAATAAATCTTATGGCCTTTCTTACTTTCCCTTAACTCATTTTCCTTACTTCTTCCTTTGCCTTCCCCATTGCTCGCTAATTTCTTTCCCCTTCTTACAGCTCTACTAATCATGTCAGCAGCAAAGTAGAACTGTCAAGATTTCATATCCCTTCAGCTAAGGCATCAGAGATCTTGTCAATTTTACTTTATAATTCATAGACTGGCACAGCAAAGAACAAAAAAAAAAAAAAGATTGGTATCCTTGTCAGCCCACAGTGAGCCAAATACGTTTATCTTTAGTCCTTGTAAATTCAGTCCCTTAAACTGGTCTTAAAACCAAGTACTAAACATGTTGAAAGTAAATAAAACAATGAGATCAAAGATGCAGAGCTTCAGTTTAGCATCAGAGTGAGGATAACCCAAAATTTACTAGGCTCCTAGAGCACTTCCCAGTGGGACTCTTGGGAAAGGCAGCATTCGAGTGAACTGATATGGTAATTTTATTCTGTGCGCCTGTTAAACTATGGAGGAAGGACCCTATTCAAACCGAGTACAGAAGGGATTGAATTAAATCCCTATAGTACATACACAATTACTTCAGCCAAAAGTAAAGCCAGGAATACATTTACAGCAATACTTACAATAAACTAACATCTAAGAAAAAATTATTTTTTTACAAAACCTATCAATCAATTAGATTTTTGGGCTACATGGTAGAATTTTTGTCTCAATGCTGTAAGTTACATGACTAAGTCCAAATGCATGAGTAATACTTTATACTTCTTACATGGTCAGTATATCCAAAATGTCCACACAGACTCACCTAATTTAGCTGAGATTCTGATTTATAGCATTGTAGTCATTTTCCAAATGCAAAATGAAGGTACTGGCTCCACTACTCTTTTCAGTTTCAGCAACTGCAAAAGAGAAACCCAGAGTTTTATGAAATAGTTCCTGAACCAAAAACTACACATACACTTAACATGGAAGACAAACACATTTGCATTCTTATTCTTTCAGAACATTTCTTTGATAAGAAAGGATGGATTAAATGAAAAAAATCACCCCACAGATTGGTAGCATTTCCTCCTAATGCTGGAAAAAACTTCAGATATATCTGCCCTTTTTACTTGCTTTAAATAAAGCATGTTCTCTTTAGATTTCATGACACTGAAATAATTAGTCACGAAGTTTTAGTGTGAATTCCTTACTCATTTTTAATCGGTACACCACATATAGGGATCTTGGTCAACCAAAAGAACACAAGTCTCTGGTTACATTCTTTTCATGCGTCTTAGGCCACATCCACACTATGGTGCTACAGTGGCATAACACTGTAGATCAGTGGTTCCCAAACTGGGGGGTGTGAAGAAAATCCAAGGAGAGCGCAAGGCTGTGAAATTTTCATAGCAAAAAATTTTTGCATCAAGAAAACATATTTGTGGTTATTTTTAATTGTACAATTAGAAATTGAATTTTTGTTAAAAGAGTGTTGGATAATGGTAAAGGAGAGGTGGGGAAGCGTGAGGGTTTCTCAAAAATCAGGAAGGAAGCGTGATGCCAAAAAGTGTAGGAGCCTCTGCTGTAGATGCTTCCTACAGTGACGGAAGAGGTTCTTCCATCACTGTAAGTAATGCTCTCCCAAAGTGGAGATTGGGAGGTCAACAGAAGAATTCTTCATTCTACCTAGCTGGGTCTTCCCCAGGGTTTAGGTCGGCAGAGTTATGGTGCTCAAGGGGAGCGACACAGTAATGCCATTAAAAATTTTAAATGTAGGCAACCACCGAGGGGGCAGACTTTTGCCTCCGTGCTGCCTATCATGGTTTCTGGTCAGCAAATTTCCAACAGAAGAATGTCAAAGAGCACTACAGAACTTTGTGTGGGACTACACAGACAGTTAGCACACAGCAGGCTAGTATACTGTACGTTCACAACCCAGCTTGCTGTGCACTAAATCTCTGTGTAGACAAGCCTTCTGTTTCTCCCTCTCATAAAAGTAGTTTGCATGTTTTTTTCTCACCTCCTTTAGCAACACATTAGGACAAGTATCAAACCTGGGATGGATTACTTGGTACCAGTTTCTTCTTTTGTTTCTTAAATCCTGATTAAGAACTGGCAACTAGTCTGTCAGATCAGAAACTCTCTATACGTTACTACACAAATTTTGAAATAATGGGTTGTAGTTCCTCCTCACTATGACAGGAACAGCTGCCCAGTAATTATGACAAAGGCATTTAACTGCAGGGAGATAGTACATTTCCCCAGACAGTTTGGGAAGATAATGATTGTACTGCAGCCCATCCTGTTCATTGTGTTTCCACAGAGAAGCAACAAAATGCATCTCAAGACCTCAGTTTCACTTTGCTGCTCCAAATGGTTTTGTGTTTGAACAGCAGCACAGTGGACTCTGAGAGCAGTCAAAACTCTGAAGGGGCAAGACCATCTGAAACAGCTTTATTTTGCTTCCACCTCTTCAAATTTCTTCTGAAAACATCTCTCCCTTGTTTATTTATGCTGCTTAATTAATTTCCCTTCTGTCTTTTAACTTTTAGCTTTGTAATTACTTCCCCATAAAACAATTTTGAATAGCATCTTTCATAAAATCTATTATAAAATAAAACTACTGTGACATAGTAGGGCACAATCCAGACAAGTGGACGGCTGTCACCCCTGCCCTGCAACTCTGAGTGCCTTACAATGCCTTGCTAAAGCAGGTCCCACTTGGATTGTTCACAAAAAGCCTTCCAGCACACACACCATACCCTGTACATCTCTGCGTTAATGCAACCTGCCAGCTATATCTTGGCTCTCACCAGCCCTGGGTATACTGTAGAGTGACCTAACATCTTCCCCCAGAAATGTATGTTCTATACTGCCCAGTCCCCTCCTGGAGAGTACCAGTATATTAAGTATATTATTCATTTAAGACAGGGGTCGGCAACCCGCGGCTCCAGAGCCGCATGCGGCTCTTCAGCCTCCCTGTTGTGGCTCCCTTCGGCCTTGTTCCCTCTAAGCGCAGACTCCTGCTGTGGCCAGGCTGGGGAGATTCAAATCTTCCGCCCTGAGCATGTCAGACAGAGCGTGCTCAGGGTGGGAGCGGCCTGGCCCAGAAGCAGCTCTGCCGGCCGTCCCTGCAGCTCCGAGCCTCCGGCCAGGTAAGGGGGCTGGGAAGGGGCTGGGGGGAGGCCTGGAGAGGGGTGGAGGGGACAAGGAGACTGGCTGGGTTAGAGGCCTGGAGAGGGGTGGAGGGTCTCAGGTGCCGGGGTCTGCTCTGCCCTGCCGGGGCGGCCAGAGGCCTCGGCTTCTTTATTTCTTTCCTTTCTCTTCCCTGCCTTCCTTTCTCTTCCCTGCCTTCCTTTCCCTCCTTTCTCTTCCCTGCCTTCCTTTCCCTCCTTTCTCTTCCCTGCCTTCCTTTCCCTCCTTTCCCTTCTTTGCCTTCCTTTCCCTTCTTTGCCTTCCTTTCTCTTCCCTCCTTTTTCTTCCCTGCCTTCCTTTCTCTTCCCTCCTTTCTCTTCCCTGCCTTCCTTTCCCTCCTTTCTCTTCCCTGCCTTCGCCTTCCTTTCTCTTCCCTCCTTTCTCTTCCCTGCCTTCCTTTCTCTTCCCTCCTTTCTCTTCCCTGCCTTCCTTTCTCTTCCCTGCCTTCCTTTCTCTTCCCTCCTTTCTCTTCCCTGCCTTCCTTTCTCTTCTTTGTCTTCCTCTTCCTTTCCTTCCTTTCTTTTTTTCTTTTTCTCTTCGTCTTCCTTCCTTCCTGCTCTTTCTTTGCTTCCTTCCTTTCTTTCTCTTACTTTTTTCTTTTTCTCCTCCTTCCTTCTTTTTTCTTTCTCTCCCTTCTTTTTTAAAAAGCTTTTTAAAAATTAATTTTAAATAAAAACCTTTCTAAAAATTAAATTTCAATTCAAAATTCATTCCAATTCAATTAATTAAACAAATAATAGTTTATAAGCTGTTATGTTTTGCGGCTCCAGACTACTTTTCTTTAGTGGAAGAGGGGGCAAAATGGCTCTTTTCATAGTAAAGGTTGCTGACCCCTGATTTAAGAGAATCATATGCTTGCTTATGCTTACCTTAAATATTTGCTCAGGCACTTCAATTTAAACACACTGGATTAGATAAAATAGTAACACGAGTTTATTAACTACAAAGAAAGAGATTTTAAGTGAGTTTAAGTAATGAGGCACAAAAGTCAGAAATGGTTACGAGAAAAATCAAAGATAAAACACTTACTAATTATCTACATAAGAAACTGTCTTGGTTGTGAAGCAAACTTTCTGTCACATGCACTAGCAGATTACTAACCAAACTTTTCAGGTCAGCAACAAGGCACACATGTCACTCTCCTGAGAAGCATTTCTAGCTGAGACCAGCTATGTGGAAAGATATTCCCTGCTTGGTTTTTGTCACCTGTTTGAATTTTTCGTTTTCCTCCCATGCCTGAAGACTCTGTTTACTGTTTAAATGCAAATTAAAGCAAGCATCTTCCATTGTTTAGGGCAGACCTGACTTCTGCTTGGGCATGACTGTGGAATTTGGAGCATGTTATTAACATCATACAGGGGAATCTTAGAACGTCACATAAAATGTTGCCACACATTTTACCAGAAGAATACTGACTAGCAAATTATGTGCATGATATGAATACAGGAATGTATTCTGCCACATCTCTTGTATAGCTTATATGATCAAGAGTACCTTCAGATTCAGGATTTACAGCCCAAGTAAAATACTTTATCTTGGGAAGGAGACGGAATAAAAGAATTAATGCAGTGCTACAAAGAAATAGCATTTAGACTTAGAGAGGTTAGAGACATACGCAGGACATAAAGTGAGATCCAATCTGGATACTGTAAATTAATACTCCAAAATTGGCATTCAGTGTAAAAGATACTTGGAAAAAAATAGTGCCAAATAGATTTACTCTACATATAAGCTTACAGTGCGGTAACAGAAAAAGCATTTATAATTTTAGACTGCATGAAGTATGCATATGGCAATGAAGAAAACATGCCTATTTTACTGCGACCTGGTCCAAACACAACATAAATTAACATGTTGTAAGGATTTCAGAGGCTAGCAACAAATCCTCAACAGACTAGAGCAGGCGTGTCAAACATGCAGCCCCCGGGCCGAACCTCTTCCATCCGGCCCTTGACTGCACTCAGCAGCACCACACTCTCTCCTTGAGAGAGAGAGAGAGACAGACAGTGTGGTCTCACATACCCAGCACTCCAGTGTCACGAGAGCGTCAGGTCTCAACATCAGGAGCGCTGGGTATGCAAGACTGCATTCCGTGAAACCACACTCTCTCCCTAACGGGAAGGTGCCTCATGGAGCTCAGTTTTCCATGCATGGCATTCCATGATGCCATGAGAGTGCCATAGTATTTTGATTTCGAGTATGTACGGCCCTCTTGAAGTACATTTAAGTCAAATCTGGCCAGTCCATAGCAAATGAGTTTGACACCCCTGGACCATGGGTTTGACTTTGGAGGAAAGCTTAGGAAAAAAACTTTGCCCAGTATGACCCAAAAACCCCACCACACTAGGGAACACATTGCTTTAAAGTGTTTGAAGAATGGAGCCTGCAAAAGATGGAGAGGAATGGATTATAGGGAGGGATTCAAAGGTGTAAACCTAGGGCCAACGAGACAGAATGGAGCAAGGAAAATTTAAACTGAATATCCTTTAAACTATTTTTCATTAGCTCCAAAATGAGCAACTGGAGAAAGCCATGGAATTCCAATTACCACGATTTTTAACAGTTATTGGTTTTGCATATTTATATTCTCCTGAAATCCTCCAAAATCCTGTTGTATTGGTTTGGAAGTGCTCTGCTCACCTACAGAAAGTGAGCTTTGTAAACTGCTTTTTCTTTTATAATCCTAGTCATTTTGAGGGAGTTGGTCTCTAAATATTCTGGATAGGACTTTTGAGAAGAGTTGCAGGAGGATCTTAATATTCAGAAAGCAAAAACTTTTAGCTTTTAGCGACTGAAACAGTTTGTGTTTAATACTGCTATTATGTGTAATGCGACTGGAAATGTGTTTGTGAAAGGGGATACATACACATTATTTTAGGACTAGACAACTCAGACCAAGATAGTGAAGGACATTGGGCGTTTACTTATTTAGTAAGACAAACTAATTTTCCATCATCACTTCCTATGATTCACTGACTATCCTGAAGGAAAATGCTTAGCGTTTATACGTGACCTTTATCCAAGGATTTCTAAACACTATACAAGCTAGCCTCAACAGCATTGTATGTAAATTATTATAGCCAGTTTACACAGAGACACTGAGGTAAAAAAAAAAAAGTTATCTGACCTATCTACATCCATGAATGCACACTAGAGTCAATGAGGAGATACAGAAACAAATGAACAGAATTTGGCCCACAATAAGCTTTTAAGCAACCTCAAACTAAAATTTAGCACCCTAAATAATGTCTGAAATGCAGAATAATCATCAAACATGTAGGACTTCGGCAAGTCTGTATAACAGTAAACACACAAATTTAATACAATATTGATTGATCTAATTGCCAACTTTAATAAACCATCTAGACTTGTAAAACATTTTAAGGAAGCATCAACATAAGGGAACTAATTTAAAGAACAACTTAATATATTGAATCAGCATACGATAAAATGTAGCGCCACCAAACCTATTCTCTGGCTAAGAATAAAAATCTCAAGTTTACCGTAGCAAGGAAATGTAATGACCAATATATACAGGACACAATTTTACTATGGTAGTTTGTCATCTATTTTTCACAAAGTACTAGAGAATTTGTTTTGTTTCTTCTTAATTGTTTAGTAACTAAAATCATATTGACAATAATCCACAAGAATATAAAGAACTTTGCTGTACTTGGTCACAAATAGTTATTTGTTTTGATTATTCTTTAAGTCAGCTCACAAGCAGACAAAACAGAAGCAATCAACAGGCGATGCAAATAGAAACCAGTAGAGATACTCATGAGCTGAAGAAAAAATAAAAACAAAAAAAGTATCTGCAGCAAAAAGTATAGGAAACCTCTTTAACCATTAGAAGGATTAAGAAAAATCAGCTGCTTAATAGTGGTCTTCAAATAAAATTGGAGAAGAAATGTACATATTTGGGATGGACTCCATAACCCACTTGTGGTTGGTTTCCTCTTATTCATAATGAGGTAATTTTGAATTAATGCAGCTAAAACTTTAATAATGTTCCATATCAGTTATTCTCTCTCTCTACCACATGTACACACACACTACATATAACATGGCCAAATCCTCTGTCCAAGGAAGTGAGGGGGAGTGCTAAGGAACTCCCCACAGGGAAGAAACTGTGGAGGTTAGCAGCCACCACCATACCTCACCAGACTGGGATATTTAGAGTACCACCTATTCCACCAAGGCCATTGAGTGATAGCAGGATTGGGGAGAAGGGCAGCAAGATCCTCTGCTTCAATATATACAATATGGCTGAGCCATGGTTGCTGTGGGAATTGTAACTTTGATTTTCCTGGCTTGTGTGTAAAGTTTCAGCTATGTTTTTTTAATCACGAAAAGGTGAGTGTTCATACTGCAAAAGAAATGCTCTTCATTTTTATTTTGAGATGTACCTTTTAATACAAAAGGCTTCCTGTACAGGCTACATAAGCGCTGTGCCTCAGTTTCCCCATATGTAAAATGGAAATAAAAAATCCTTTCCTGCCTCCCATGGCTCTTGTGAGGATACATTTTTTTTGTATACTGTTTCCCAAAATGTGGAGTGTATCTTCCCTGAAGGGCTAGCCAGAAAAGTATGGACATGTTTCCTGACTACTCTCCAGAGCCTCAGCTTTCACTTAAAAGCAGGGCCAGATCAACGAAGGGGCTATAGTGGCTGTAGCTCTGGGCCACAATCTAAAGGGGGGCCCCAGGCTGCAGCCCCCTAAGGCCCCTGCATGATCCAGTCCCCATTGCCCTGCTCAACCCAGCACAGTGCCAGCAGGGCCTGAGGGGTGCTGGGATTGACCCTGTTAGAGGATGGGGAGGGGAGGTAGGACCCTGGGGCCAGAAGCCGGGCTCTGCGGTGCTCCTGCCCCATCTGCAGGCCAGCTGGTCTGCCCTGGGGCCAGGGCGGCCAGCATGTGTTCACTGTGCTCCAGGGGTGGGGCCAGATGGCACATGGTGCGGCCTGCAGCGTGGTCTTCTAGGGCCCGGGGCCCTGGAGGGCTGTACTGCACGCCAGCTGGCCCTGCTGCTGGGAGCAAACCAGCTGGACCAGGGCCGGGGGGAGAGCCGTGGAGAACAGCCTCTGGCCTCAGACCCCCCCACCCCCAGGGCAAGCCCGCCCACAGGTTGCCATGATAGGGGGCTGGGGCCCCAGTGGGTGGGGGCACAGTGGTGGGGGGCTAGGGCCCCAGCTGGGGGAGGGGCACGGTGGTGGGCAGCCCAGGGCTCCTTAATCTGGCTTGCTTAAAAGGAAGTCTCTAACTGTATGGCTGTGAAGAAAACCTTCAAAATGTGAAGTGTAACCAGTGCAGAGACATCTGCCCGAGTTTACAGATGGCCTGAAAATAAATGTTCTGAGGTATGAACTGGCCCAGTATTTTCAATGGATGCTATTGTTTCAGGCTCTCTACAACCCACTGAAGCATCATTTATAGTTAGTTTGTGTTCTCTAACTTTTCAAACAACCAGGAGGGCTAGATGTTTTTTTTAAATTAAAGCTGAAGCTCTAGCACACAATTATGCAACAAAAGATTAACTGCATGGCTGTGCAATCACAGAATATATAGGGCACTGACTATAGAAGAGAATCAGAGAAAATCTGATAAAGTTTTTAAAAGTGTCCCAAGGGGCCAGTAGATAAATGGAAAGGAGGAGGAGGATTTGAGAAAGAATCAATACACAGTGAATAGAGGAAAAAAGTGTTACGTTATTCTGACATGCGTTCTTAAAATGATAATCTGATATGTGTTTATTGCATACTGGTTTTTGCATCTCTGTATGAATAAAAAGACTAAAGGGATAACATTTAAAATGAACAAAACATTAAACACTAACAAAATTAAAATGTTAAAACTATATGAAATATTATGCCAATAACATTTAAGTGTTATAGGGATGTTTTATGAGAAAAACTTCATTACAAGTTTGTAGATAAATAGTAAAAACCTAACTCTCTGCAGGCATAAAACTGTATTTGCAGAAAACCTGCAAAATTGATAACATGCATCTGCCTCCGAACAACTCACACCTGTCTTTAACATGATAATGAAAATCAGCTAATATTTTTCTTTCTTATGATGCAATATTGTTACCCACATGTTCTTTTCCAATGTGTTGTTGCAGCTATCACAATAAACTCTTGCTCTTGAGTAGGGCTGGTGAAATTTTTTTTTTTTTTTAATTGGAATGATTTTTGAGAAATGACAATTTTTCAAAACTGAAGTTTTCTGCAAGGAAAACATTTCTTTTTAAGATGAAAGCTTTTGTAAAAATGGAAAGACAGCTGTTGGGCAGCCCAGGGACAAGGCTCTTGTCAACTTCACTTTCCACCAATGAAACTGACAAAACCTTTCCTGGAGGACTAGCTCAAAGGGGCGGGAAAGGCAGCTGGGGAGATAGTAGCGAAAGAGGACAGAAAGGGAAACAAAATGCCTCTCCAGCCGCCAGGTTGGAAAGACACCCAGGAAATCCTCTCCGCCCCTTCCTCCCCCTCCACCCCCCCAAAAAAAAACGGTGGGTTTTATCTGGGACAGTAAATTTCCATGCACATGATGGAGAATATGAGACACCTGAGACATTTCCATTTTGCCTCATTCCTGTTCCAATTCTCTGGACTATGGATTTACAAAGTAAAGGAGCATTTTAAACAAAGGACAGAGGACCTTCCAATCTCTTGGAAGTCACCAGAGACTTTTGCAAAGCAGCAAAGTATTAATTACGGCTATAAACTTGATGCAAGGATGTTGCAAATGTTTGTATGTGCATGGCCTTTTATAACTCTTCTTTTCTTGTATTAATAAATTTTTAGTTAATTTATAAGGATTGGCTGTCTGCGTGATATTGGGGGAAGATCTGAGATACATGTCGAACTGGGAGCAAGCATCTGATCCTCTGGTATTGGAAGAACCTCAGATATGGTGAACTGGGTTTTCAATAACCTCTCTTTATGTTAGTCCAGTTTCTCTGGATGTGAATCAAAGGGACTGTGGAGCCGTCTTCACTGACACTGGCAAATTCACCAATGTCAGACCAAACTTCCCAATCAACTGATTGGGTCTGTGAAGACCCACTCAGCCGATCAGGAAGTCAATCACTGAAGACCAAACCGGTTAGTAGAGTAGCGCTCAGTCAAAGGAAGGGCATTTCTCTTCAGCTCAGCACACTGAAGACACTCCAGTAAGTAGGTGGTAGGCTGCCAGAGGATGGTATGCAAGGTATTTTTAGTACTTTGCATATCTCCCTTCCACTGCCACTGAAATCCCACTGCCATGTAGACCTGCCCTGTGTTTGTCTACTTGTTAACAAGTGTGGGGCTACAGAAGCTCTTTTGTTACTGGTTTGGAGAATCTAATCATAGAATAAGTAACCAGGCTTTAGACTGTGTCTACATTTTTTCCTGCAGTCTGCCCTGAAGTGCCATTCTCAGTGGTGATTTACTCAAGGCTCCAGTCACAGCAGTAATTCAGTATCTTATTTTCTCCCCATTATTCAGTGTATAGCCCTAAACTTTACCTACTGCACACTATTCAAACTGTGCTCTGAAGACAGGACATGCAGGACACGGAATTATGGTTAAAAAGTTTTACTTTTTTATTAGGAAAGCAAAAATTTCTTAAACTAACAACTTTTTCCAAATACAACCAATATATCAAAATACCAGATTTATTACAATATACAAAGTAAATAGAGAGGGTTAGGATAAAGGCAGGGAGGGGAAACAACACAGCTATCCTCAGGGTATACCCAAATCAACCCAAATTGCTTTGAATGTTTGGGCATTCCCTTTTCATGGAACGCCATCATTCATTAGCTGTGATGTCAGCCATACCGTTAAGTCAGGCATCAACAGTTGGTGGGGATCAACATTTCCAGGTTTGTAGGATTAATTTTTTAGTAACCAAAGCTGCAGGTTGGACCACGTTACCTTGTTGTAAGGCAATCTCCAGATATCAGAATATAGCCAAGAATGAATCCTAAACTCCAATATAGCACCCAATATCAAACTGGTCCTTTGACCCACCTTATACCAGAAATTCTTGATACAGGGGCACCCCCAAACATATGAGCTAATATAGCGCCAATGTAACATAGTTACATTTCCAACAGTAGTCAGCATTTGTGAGGCCTGTTACTATTAGCCTTTGTGTGGATCCGTATATTTGAAAACATATTTTTGGTGTATTCCACTGGGTTGAAGATAGAAATTTGAATACACAGCTATTACAGACAACTCTCAAATTATCAATCTTTGGCAGAATTTT
The DNA here is from genome assembly GCA_007922175.1 of Pelusios castaneus. NCBI lineage: Eukaryota > Metazoa > Chordata > Testudines > Pelomedusidae > Pelusios > Pelusios castaneus. The sequence continues at coordinate 21,296,516 of ML685769.1, read as the reverse complement.
TTGGGTCAGAAAAATCATAACACGATACTGATAGTGAAGTAAAACCAGGAAATTTCCTCCAAAATAATATATGATCTGGAGGTTCTGGAGCACTCAATGCATCCGGTCTAAATAAAGTAGCAAGTAAATGCTTTAAATGCTTCCATGCTCCAGAGAAGAGTAAACCAAATTGTTAGTGAAGATCTACACAAATGGTTTAGATTTATCATTGTCAGTTATCTGCAATTCAGTCCTAATTCCGCTGTCCATCCAGTCCCTTCACCTGAAGGTCTTGGCATTGATTTTAAAGGTAAGATTGTTCCACTGGAGCTTTTCTACAAGGAAGAATGAGGGAAACCGAACTTTCTAGCTAAGTTTGACCAATTACATCACAGCCATAATTGCAAGAGCTCCGGAACTATCAAATCTATAATAATCCTAAATCTGAAAAGAGGAGAAGCCATACCAATTCTCATTGAATCTGAATCCAGGGTAGGGTTATACCTAACAGCCAAAAAGATGCTTCGCTTTCCAATTTGGAAAGTTATGAGGGAAGCTGTAATTTGTTCAGAGCCAGTCTAGGTTTCTTACCTGCACTCCAAAGGAATGATGAGAAAATATTATTGAATTTCTTATTAAAATTTGAGGAATAAAAATAAGGGGACCATTTGGGACAATGAATGTTCTTCTCAGAATTTTCTATTTCATTGTATAAATTTCACCCCACAAACTGACTGTTCAACTCCCCAAATCGTTAGTCATCTTGGCAATATCTGGTTCTATATTGATCTTAGGAACGCCCTGAATATTTTTGGAAATTAATATTCCTAAATATTTCAGATAAGAGGATTGCCACTGAAAGTTCCAATCTGAGAACAGGCCTTTGTGCGCATATTTGTTAGTGCCTAAGATTTCTGATTCATGCTCAATTAATTTTATATCTTGAGAGCTGTCCAAACTTATTACCAGTGGCTAGAAGTTTAGGAATGGTAACTTTGGTATACAAACATAAGATCATCATCCACAGGGAGCACAATTTTGTGCTGTTTTCACCCTGATACCATGAAAATGTTTATTTGCTTGGATGGCAATAGCTAAAGATTCCAGACCTAAATCAAACAGAAGAAGAGAACGTGGGCAGCCCTGTCTCATACCACTCTGTAATGGAAATAGTACTAGTGGTTACTACCCTGGAAGTCAGATTAAAGTATAAAAGCTTAATCCAAGCAATACATAGTTTACCAAATTCAAATTTTGCTAACAAATAAGAAAGACTGATCACAAAGCCTGGGACTATGGCCTGAACAGCATCTAAAGAAATAACAGCTAAGAGTTTTTAGTCTTTCAAAGTGGGAATAATATCAGTTGACACATGCGATAAATAAATTTGTTAGTTTTGAAAACCACCACAGAACTCCTTGTTTGTATTGCTGAATTAGACTGACATGGCTACCCGTCTATATCTATTATGAAGGAAGCCTACCCAATTTGCGTGTTGAATGTGTGAGAACTTTGTACCATCCCAAAGCAAGTGCTTTAGCTAAACTCCTAGCAACACAATTGCCTAAAGAAACTGGCCTGTATTACTGTTCAGATCAAGGTTATTAAAACTTTTTGTATTGCAGAAGATGTATTTAATTATTAGAACAATCTTTGTTAAAATATACCAGATAAAATATAAAGTCACTTTGTGAATAAATGAGAAACTGCAAATTTTCCCGAGCAACATATAATTCTTTCACATTCTAAAGGAGTGGGAAGGAAATTGGGAGGATAATAGGACAGGGCAAACAAGGGAATTAAATATGTGAAATCACAGAATGGAAAAGATTGTGGACAAAAATATACATTAGTACCATACAATCAGAAAGAAAATCTTTTTAAATAGTCCAAAAATAAATATCTGACACCCAGAAGGGGCGGTCGAACAAAGAACCAGAGATCCTCACAGCCTCTGGGGCAACAGTCAAGGATGGGGCTCCTCATGCTGCATGGGAGGCCCTGCCCTTGACTTTTGCCCTGCACCAGTTCCCCTTGCCGCTGGCCCCCCGCCCTCCTCAGGGACTTGCCGCAGGTCCCCCTCCCCGCCATCCCCATACCGTCCCCGCCATGCCTCCCCCCGCCCGCCCTGCCATGGGTCCACCTGGCCCACCCAGGGCCTCACCGGCCTTGCCGTAGGCCCGTGTCAGCGTGGCAGTTCTGCCGCCAACCTCCCCAGCAGGCCTCACCACGGGCTCCAGCCACGGAGCGGGGCCCCTGCCTCACCATGGGACACTGGGCAAGTGCCCTACCTGCCCACCCACCAAGACCACCTATGCTTGTGAGTGAAGAGTTTTCAGATTTTTAAGGTATTTTTCTGTCTCCTGAGGGGAACTCAGTGATACTGTTTTCTCACCGTTCTTAATATGAAGTACTGCCATACATTTAATAAAATACTGCAACATCCTACTTCTTGCCAAATTGTTTCGTTTGGCTAACAACTGTCCTCATTGCAACCACACCATGGATATAAGCCTGAAAGAGCAGTATTTAATTGCTTGTGATCCCCATAGAAGCTCTTTTCTTTCTCTGGATTGCTGCTGTAAATAAAAAGATTTTAGTGCTAAACCTAAGCAACTTCACAATCAATAAGCTAGGCCAATGGTTCTCAGCCAGGGGTACATGTCCTGGAAGTACACGAAGGTTTTCCAAGGGGTACATTAACTCACTTAGTTATTTGCTTAGTTTTACAACAGGCTACATGAAAAGCACAAGCAAAGTCAGTACAAACTAAAATTTCATACAGACAGTGACATGTTTATACTGCTCTAAAAAATTAAATGCAAGTACAGTATTAATAATCCAATTGATTCATTTGATAATTATATGGAAAAAATGAGAAAGTAAGGAATTTTCAGTAATAGTATGCTGTGACACTGTCTTTTTATGTTTGATTTTGTAATCAAGCAGTTCAGTGAGTGAGAATTGGAGTATGGAAGACAGATCAGACTCCAGAAAGGGGTACAGTAGTCTGGAAAGATTGAGAGCCACTGATATAGGTTGACTTCCAAGTCTTGGAGCTGGCATGGGCCCATTCTATATTAAACAAAGGCATATTGGCAGATCCAACATCTCATTTAGAAGTTTATGGACAAATTCAAGGAGTTTACCTTTCTCTATTTCCTTAGGGTCACCCACAATCCTGATGCTTCATTTTTGGGAACAGTCTTCTAGATTAGCTAGGTCTTATTACAGTTTTTTATAAACTCTTTTCTTTGAAATCATCTTCTATTTCTGAAATTCTGTGTTCTACTTTACCTATGCATCTGGATAGTGTTTGTATAGCTCTCTGAATCTTAGTTTCTAGGGTGGAAATTACAGATTTAATATCACCATCTCTGAGACCAGCGTTTGCAGCACAGACTCCAAGGGCATTCCATCAGGCTCAGGAACCATTTTGTTTGTAAAAGTCAGGGAAACAGACTTCCTCTGATTTTTTCCAGTTTGCTTTCAGATTCAGAGGGATAGATGCAGAACTAGAGGGCATCTTGAGAGTTTCAATACCCAGCAGCAAAATTTCTTGGGATTACAAACTAGGGTTTAAGGATGATGCTTGGGGATTCCCTGTGGGCTGATTCAGAGCTCAAAGCAACCTGTTCCATTTTGGCCGCTGTGCCATCTGGTGTTTCTCAGGAAAGGAAGAACTTAAAAAAATGCAAACACAACCCAAGGCATTGACCCTGAGACTAGAGCTAATTGGAAATTTTCTGATGAAACCTTTGTCAGGGGGGGAAAAAAAGTTCATCAGAACCAGAACTGTTTGTAGCCAAGCATCACTTTCAATACATTCAAATATTTTTGGAAGAGTTTTGAAATGTCCCATTTTGACATCATCTAAACAAAAAGTTGCATCTTCCTTTTATTTAACATGACAGTTTCAGGATTCTAATTTATACCACAAAATATTAAAATGAAAGGCAAAATCTAAACAAAACATTTTAATTAATTCAACTGAATTTTTTTGGATTACTGGTTTGCAAAAATTTTCACAATAGACATGTTGCCCAGTTTCAGAACAGGAAGAAAAAAAACCCAAATCTCTGAAACTCATAGGACAGGAAAACTGTTTCTCATCCATTTCTACCTGTAACTTATCATTCACAGGTGGATGGTTGTATGGAGTGCCCCTGACCACAGTGAGGTGCTACACAGGGGAAAGATCAGCTTTCAACTATATAAGCAAATTTTCAAATAAGCATCCTTTAGCAGTCGTAAATTATTGTGATATGTAGATATTAAATTAGCCACCAGAGGGAGTTTAAGTAGTCCTAAAAATGTAAACAAAATGTAGTTGACAAAAAGTAATTTTCAAAGGTGCATAAAATTACTTTACATGAACATGTAAAGTTGAAAGCTACCAATAAGTGAGAAGCAGCATTACATTTTGGCCTGGCTGTTAAACATGGGCCTGAAAATTAAAATTTTGTTCATGCTATTCTGCAATAAGGCAAAGCAATCATTTTCAGGAAAATAATGTACTACTCTGGCACATGATTGTTTCTCTTTCAACAAGTTTCTCAAACAGTTTAAGATCAAGTCCAAGATGCACAACGGTCACATTTTAACAAACACGCCTGGTATTTTAAAATTTAAGACATAGGTGTTATTTTTTTCTTGGAATTTCCATAATGCTAAGGGGTAAAGATCCATAAATTGATCTTAAAAGTACATTAGGAGTACAGTGCCTTTAAATACAACTTAGCATGAGTGATCCTTCCTGTTGTGATCATCATAACTTCTGTCCCCAGTTTAAAATGGCTCAAAACCTGCAACACTTGTGCACAAAAATAACTTCATTCTTATATTCCAAAGGGGTAGCCGTGTTAGTCTATTGTAGAAAGACAACAGAGTCCTGTGGCACTTTTAAAGACTAACAGATTTATTTATCGCATGAGCTTTCGTGGGAGAAAATCCCACTTCGTCAGACGCTTTGAAGATAGGAAAGTTACAGAGAC
>ML685769.1:21279965-21291143 GCA_007922175.1 Pelusios castaneus | reverse complement strand
GTCTCTGTAACTTTCCTATCTTCAAAGCGTCTGACGAAGTGGGATTTTCTCCCACGAAAGCTCATGCGATAAATAAATCTGTTAGTCTTTAAAAGTGCCACAGGACTCTGTTGTCTTCATTCTTATAAGAAGTTCCACTAACTGCAAGAGGCCTCTGATATGAATAAAGATACTCATTCATTCAAGTACTTCCAGGATTGGAACCCAAACCATATACCCCTGCCACTTGTGTCTCCATGCCACTTCATCACTGAAAATACAGCTGATTTTGGCAGCCCACAGATTTGAAAGGGATAACTTATATTTGATTCAGCATTTAAATAGTGTAAAAGCAAGCTTTTATGAGACCTCAGGAAAACAAAATGTTTCAACTGTTTAACAAAAACCTCCAATCAAAATTATTTAAAAGCTTACTCCTTGCTGTATTTAAAACTCCAATAAGAAAGCACAGAGAACCTGAAAACGAAACTAATAAACTTCACTGAGTTTCAATCTACAAGTTGAGAAAAATGCAGGAAAAGAACACCAAGTAATTTAGACTGCCAATCCTACAAAGCACATGCTTAATTTTATGTATTCATACCACTCTGCTAAAATCAGCGAGACTACTTACACGCTTGAAGTTAAGCATGTACATAGAGTGCCTGCAGAATTGGGGACTACAACTGTAAAATGCTCACTTCTAACAATTGAAAGTGTTATTAATAAACACTGGTTAAATACCACGCTGAAAAAGTGTTGGAGAAAAACAAAGTAAAATGCCTCCTTTTAACAAGATTTTTAGTTTTTTCACTGTACTCAACTTCAGTCTCTGCGATAACAGGCTTTAAACCACTATTTCTGTACTGAAATCGCAGTACAGGCATTAACAACTGAATCCTATTGGGATTTAGAGCCAGATCCTGAAAGCTGACCAAGGCAGGTGGACGCTTTGGGGCCGCACAGGCAACACGTCTAAGTTTATAACCCTCCCCCCCAGGCTCTTTATTCTGGGTTTCCAGGGCTGGATTCCCGCGTCACGGCCCTCAGTTGTCAAGTAACGTTTCAGGCCACCGAATTTCATTCCCAGGTCGCCGAGGACAGCCCCAGCCCGCCGCCGGCTTGTATTGGCCACCGTTTCCCGCAGCCCGGGCTGCTCCCGGCGCCACCGCCGATGCCCGCGCTGTGCCAGCCCGGCTGTAAACAACCCTGTGGGCGGGCGGCCGGGGAGCGCCGCCGCCCGCTGCACCGACAAGACCAGACGCCACCTGCGGCTCCGGCCGCGGGGAAGGAAACAAACAGCGACCCCGCCAGGGACCTGCGGGCAGGTGGGGCGCGGGGCTCGGCCGGAGGGTCCCGCCCCCGCCCTGGGGGCGGCGAAAGGAGGCGGCAGCAGGCGGGGCCCGGCCGGGCAAGGCTCCAAACGTGCTGGGAGTTGTGACAGGAGCAAAGTGGGTCACAAGGCCTAGCGGGTCCCTTATGAAACAGCCCCTGCCCTGCCCCGGCGGGGAGCCGCAGCTCCAGCCCGCGTCCGGCCCCAAAGGGCAGCCGCTGCCCTGCCCTGGAGACCGAGCCTGCCAGGGCTGTCAAACTTTAACGGCCCCAAGCCCCGGCCAGGATCCGGGGGACCCCGCCCGGCCACAGCCGCCCCCGCCCTGCAGCGCGCACCTTACCCGGCTCCTCTTGCCGCCGCCTCGGACTCCTCCCAGCGCGCGATGCGGAGCAGCTTCCTGCGCTTACTCCCAAACCCACCGACAGCCCAGATCCTCCCCCAGCAGCAGCCAGGCCTGCGAGTCCCTCGCCGTCAACACTGCGCATGCGCCGCCAGAGCCTACCGGTAACAGCGGCTCCCAGGCCGGCTACACTCAGCGCCGGAGCCAGGCACGGCGGAGTTGGCCGGGCCCGCGAGTCACGCTTTGCACCACTACTGGGCATGCGCGGCCTCCCACGGCAGCTCCCGAGTCTGTCCGTTCCAGCTTAGCGCCGCCTTGGGGCGGTGCAGGGCAGCTACGCGCTCGCGGCCTGCGCAGTGTGGGAGTCGCGGGCTCCCTGACCTCAGATTACCCTGGTTCCCTCCCCCCGCCGCACCGCCCATCGGTCATAGCTCTACGGAGAGAAAATGGCGCCTTGCCCGCCGGGCTGAGGGGGCGGCACAGCTGGGGCAGTAGCCGGTCACCGGAGGACTCTCCCCTGCGCCTTCGCGGTGGAGACTCCCCGAGGAGGTCCCGGGGCAGCTCCCCCTGGCCCCGCACCCGTAACTCCTATCGGGAAGGGGCCTGCGGCTCTTGCGGCAGCGAGTGCGAGTGCGGCTAGGCCTGGGAAGAGCCTCCCTCCTGCTAGCGTTGTTCTGACTTTATTCACCGCGCCGTAGGGACTGTCCCGCCTCTGGCCGATAATAGCCCGGCTGCCTGCACTGCCATGCCCCTGCCGACCGCCTCAGGAGCTGCCGGCTGTGATGCGAAGGAAGCGCCGTGCACAGCTTGGGCTGGGTGGGAGGCGAAAAGGAGGTGTACGGTACACAGGTGGAGGAGGCCGCTACCTTCCCAGGGCTGAGCCGGCTGGCAGAGAAATGCGGGGCCCAGCGCGCGCCCTTTAAAAATGAGTCCTCCTGTCTCGTGCTGTCTGCATGGGGGTAGCTGAGGGTGTAGTACTAATGCAGCTGCTCTCACATCGCTCCAGGAGACGATTCTAAGGTTATACAGAAGTGAAGTTCAGTATGTAGAGAGATGCGTGTAGAAGGTTGTGATTTTAGAGACACACCCTAGCATGGGTCAGTGTGAATTGGGAGATGTGCCCTACAGGTGATACACCGTGGCTACTCCTAGCTACACATCTGGGCATCACTTCTGTCTGTGTTATTGAAGTTCTAGTCCTCATTCATTCAATGGCATGATCTCTAATGAACCCTCAAGATCATTACATGGTGGCAGAAGATGGTGAATGAGTTTGGAAACTGAAAAGACTTGGAGGAAAACTGTTTGCAACTGAAAACAGACAAACACTGGGGATCTCTGAAAACAAAGGAAGCCTTCAGCAAGTAAGTGCAAGCTTTTAAAATTGAGGTGTTACAGGCTCCTTCCCCTCTCCAAATGTCTGGTAATGTTGCAGAAAACTGGATGAAGTTTAAGCAGCGATTTCTGTTGTATTTGTCTGCCATTGGAGCACAGAATAAAGATGAAAACAAAAAAATCTATATTTTTACATGTTGCAGAGGAAGAACTGGATGTTTATAACAACTTTGAATTTCAAGATGGTGAACGCATGAATTTAAATATAATACTGACTAAATCTGATGAATATTATATGCCAAAAACAAATGTGACTTTTGAGAGGCATAGGTTTTTTACATGCATGCAAAAACCGGATAACCCCATAGAGCAATATGTCACTGAATTAAGGAAACTCAGTAAAAGCTGTAGCTTTGGTGGCTTGGCAGAGTCTCTGATTTAAGACAGGCTCATTTGTGGCATTACAGACAATGTGTTAAGAGAGAGAGACTGCTCAGAGCAGGGGCGGTCTCTGAATGAAGCTCTCCAAATATGTAGAGCCACTGAAATGGTAAAAACACAAGTAAAAGCTGAATTCACCAGAGGGGATAGTCCATGCACTCAGACAAACAGCATATAGCAAGAGAGTGGCTCAAATTACAATGTGCAGCCAACCCCTGCTAGCAGGAAGACTAAGTCCAGACAGTCATGTGGCAAGTGTGGATCAAGACATGGTCCCAAACATCAGCACATCATCAAGGTTCTACAGCCTATCCTATAAGATGATCCCTCACTCTCTCAAGCTTTGGGAGACAGACCTCTCGTCACTTATAGACAGGCCCCCCCCCCAACTTAAGCAGATACTCACCAGCAACTACACACCATACAACTGAAACACTAAGGCTGTCACATATCCCTGTAAGAAAGCCCATTGCCATCTCTGCCCACTTACCTGCTCAAATGACACCATCATAGGACCTAATCAAACCAGCTATTCCATCAAAGGCTCTTTCACCTGCTCATCCACCAATGCTATATATACCATTGTGCCAACAATGCCCCTGTGCCTTATACATTGGACAAACTGGACTGTCTCTGAGCAAAAGAATAAATGGATACAAATCAGATCTCGGAAACGTTAACATTTAAAAACCAATAAGGGAAAACATCAACCTCCCTGCACATTCTGTGAAAGACATGTCAGTTACAGTGCTTCAACAGAAAAACTTCAAAGAAAATTGTAGAGTTAGAATTCATATGCAAATTTGACACCATTAGCTTGGGACTGAATGAGATTTGAATTGGCTCAGTCATTACAAAAGGTGATTTTTCCCTCTTTCAACTTTCCCACCTTTTTATCTGATATTCCACACTGTTTGAATGCAAACGACTTGGTTTGCTGAAAAAATTCTGAACTGACCTTCTGACTTACCTTTCTCTGCAGTTATACTTCACCTTTCATATTGTAACCTCCATTTCTTGTATCTGATTAAGTGAAATTCTACCCATGAAAGCTCTTGTAATAAATAAATGTTGGTCTTTAAAAGTGCCACAGTACTCCTTGTTTGTTTTAATAAAGAGACTTAAACATGGATTTGCTTTCTCCGCTTTTCATACTGATTTCTTCCTGAATACACGCTATTCCAAAGATTCAACATAACATAGGGTTTCAAACTGAATTGTATGAATAGGACCCAGAAAATGTAGCATAGCAAAAGGCAAACAGTTTACTGGGATGAGCCCAAAGGTATTTTCAGGAGAGAGAGGCGAGTCTCTGGAGAAAAGCAAGAAAATTCATCTGATATCTTTTGTATTTCAGAAGTGGAGATCTAGGAAAGATAATCTGAGAGAATTTTCTTTATTTTTTTAGATAACAAGTCCTGTAGATCCAATATGTAATCCAGATGCAGGGCAATGTAGTGTAGTTTAGCTGATACAGTGACTGTTGTAATAGATGGAATTGGTGACAAAAAAACTGTTGTGTGCTGGAACTATCTTCAATTCCACTGTAGTCTTTCAATTCATTAGATGAGATTTATACAAGGATTTACATTTTCAGTTTTAGTTTAGAATGTGAAGCTGATGTATCGAGATCTGATTAATTTTTTGAGAATGATTTGGTTCTGTTTACAGGAGCCTTTTTTGTCTTTTACCATGCTCTTCAACACAGTAGTTGACAGATCTGATAGCTTTTCTTACAGCTTGGTTCTTCACTTAGAGGCTAGTGCGAAGAAAGTTTGGGGCATTTTCATTGTCAGCTCTGATGGCTTCTGAATCAACTGTGCACCAATCATAGACATGAACCTCAGAACTGAAAACAGAGGTCTTGTCAAGATATTCTTTGAGTTAAGTGTACTCTGAGCTAACAATTGTCTTTTTATCTTATGGTCTGATTGGGAGATAAACCTTCAGCCAGAGCCTGTGATGACTCATCTCCCAGCCAGAGCCAGACATGGTTTCTTGGAGCAAGAGAACTTTGCCATATGTTGTAGTCTATTCTGTTGTTTTGTAAGGCTCTTGGAATGAACATCCTGCAGATAAAACATCTTGAAATACAGTGGCCAAACATCCAACATGAGCATCCAAGGTTGAGAACAACCTGACGCAGTATACACCTCTGAAAACTGTCTTTTCAGATCTGCCATGAAGCTGATCAATAGAACCAAATCTAAGTTATGTAATTAAATAACAAGACCTGACTTAATAATTATATCTATTCTAATTAATCTAATAGTAAAATATTATCTAAGGCACTAAGGGTACGTCTACTCTGGAGCCTTACGTCGACATAAGGAGGGTTAAGTCGACCTAAAGAACCCTGCGTCCACATTGGGCATTTATTAAGTCGACTTAAGCGCTTCTGTTAAGTCAACTTAATAACAACACCAGTGAGGGTCGACTTAAGGCTGAAGTTCACCTTATTAAGTCGACGTAAGCAGTGTAGATGGGGAATAGCCCTTAAGTCAAACGAACTGGCCTCCAATATTAGGTTGCTAATTAATGAATTTAATTAATTGATAAACTATGGGTGGGGCTGGAGAGAAGAAAGAGAGCTGCGGCCACTGGGCTGGGTAGAGGCCCGGCTAAGGTGATTGGGCTGGGGAGAAGGGGAGAGCCATGGCTGGGGAGAGCTGCAGCTGGGGAGATCGGTCTGGGGAGAACAATGGCTGTGGAGGAGAGAGCCACTGCTTTCCCCTTCTCCCCAGCCTGATTTCCCCAGCCGCAGCTCTCCCCAGCCGCGGCTCTCCCCTTCTCCCCAGCCCAATCTACCCAGCTGCAGCTTTCTCCTCACCAGCCTGATTAGCGCGACCGCGGCTCTCCCCGATGGTTGCAGCTCTTTTTCTTCTCTCCAGCCTGACCCATAGTAAATTAATAAAACTACAATATTTCAGTTTAACATTTTTATAAAGTTCAAACAAAAAGACAACATTTATACATTTCTTTAGACTTAAGTTACGTAGGCTTGCTGATGCTTCCAGCACCAAAAAACTGTTGCCCATGAGGCACCATGCCTCACAAATTGCTGCTCAACAAGTACGATATCTTGCTCAGCTTCATCATCAGCTTAGAAGGAACATTGGCCCCCTTTCAGAGTTCCTGGGCACTCCTCCGTCGTCCTAGCACCTGCAAGTGTGGACGCAGGCAGTCGACTGGAGTTTTCCATGTGGAGCTCTAAGTCAACTTAACAAGATCGACTTTAAATCAACTTAAAGTCAACCTTATTAAGTTGACTTAACAGAGCCTCCAGTGTAGACATACCCTAAAATTCTTGAGAAGGTTTTGGATTTCAGGGATCCAGACAGATTTACATGCATCTGCTGCTGCAGTTGGAAGGAACTGAGGCAGCTGAGGGTGAGTTTTACAGCCTTGCCCTCAGAACATTTGGGAATACTGAGGCACAGGGTAGAAATGTTGCATGAACATTACAAAATGTTCCCAGAAGAGTCTACGGTCTGAGCTGTCCAGCCGGCAATCCACAAATGTGAATATGTCAAGGACACTTAAAGAGCAGCCATCCTTATTTACCATCAACCAATTTATACAGCTTTCTGCATACATTAACAAATGTAGAAAAAAAATGCAAAAAGCAACTCTGTCATTCCGATAGACTGATGTATTCTGTGCTAACAGTGTACTAGTTTGAAGGGCTTTTGGTTGATATTTTGGTTATACTGTGGAATGAAGAACAGATACTTTGCAAAAAAAACTGAATTGTTCCAGTACAAAAGGGTAGCACTTTAAAGATAGGATCCTAGTAAATAAAGGACTGGTTCTGAGGCTAAAATTGAGAGATGGCACTCTTTATTTTGTTGAATACTGGGATAATTTTGAAAGTTAACTAAGATCCAAGATGGGCCTTTCTCTCTTATTTATATAGCTTTTACTTTTTTCTTTGAAGTTGTTAAACATCTTCCTGTTGAGTTTAGCTGCTGATTGTTTTGTTTCACAAATAGCAGAGCTGAATATCAGGAATAAAGTATTTGTTGACTAAAAGAAATTTCCAGCAGCTGTGAAATATACGTGACAGATATTATTCACATTGCTTAATGCATTACTGAAAAGTACTCAGATACTACAGTTATTAGTCTAGTATAAAAATCTATGTAGAAAGCAATTTGTTCTTCAGAAAAACATTGTTTTTAAAGTATGTTTGTTTATGCAGACATTTAAGTGCTCTCTTTTTGTTCATTGGGATTGTCACAACAGCAATACCTACTGAACCACCAGTGATGTTTCTTGCAGTACTCGCTATTCTTGAAGGACTCCACATCTTGTTCCAACTTGGGGTTTGACATCAAGATCAAATACACAATGGGGGTTGCTATTACGCAAGTCCCTAAAATTGAGTATTTCAGATGCTGGATTTCCAAACTGTGCAGGAGCCCTCAACAGACCAAACATCCTTATACTTTACTCACTGAAAAAGGCCAGAGAATATGTAAACCTAAAAGGTTACTAGTTGCTGGTTCTCCAAGAGTAAATGGACCACAGGAGTTGGTTCATGAACATGAATATTGGACGCACAGGAAATGTCCTGTTACCAAATATATTCTGAGGGCTGGTTCAGACTAACACCTCACTTAGACCCATGGCCAATGGGCCTTTTCATACCCAGGGTAAGATCAGTAAAACAGCTTACATTTATTTTAGGCTGACCCAAAGTGTTCATTCCAAAGACTGCAACATCTATCATTTGTTCGCCTAGTTAGGACAATCACAATACTGGGTTGATAAAAGATAGGTTTATTTTTAAAATGAGAATTAGAACCGACCTTAACTCTCAGACATAAAGCCTAGGCCCAATACATAACCCAGGAACTAACAATTAAACATTTATCACTCACAACAGGAACACGCAGGGATGGACCAGAAATGGAGCTCAGTAACACAGGATCAGGAACACAGGAACTGGACACCCCAGTTGACTCTAGGACTCAGGCAAATTCTTTCCTTTGTTTCTTCTCTTCTTCAGCAGGTGGGTACGCGTGCTACTGACTGCCAGTTTGCTCCTCCTACTGCAGCCCAGGAGTTCTTTTTCCTCACACACACCAGCCCCGCTAGCTTCAACTGTTACCAACTGCCACTATAACTGACATAAGCTTCAGGGTTGCAGAGCCTTCTTTTTTCCTTAGGCTGGTTTTCTCACCGTTTTGCACACGGCCCCCAGCCCTGGGTGCACACAGTACTCTTTTCTGCACTTGGTACCTTAGATTTCTGCACTAGACATACGAATTCTTTACATTCATCCCTTATTAGTCCCAGAGTTCATATGGGGTCGCATACAACTCTGACAACTAATAAGCAGGTTTCTTACGGGGTAACAGTCCATGACTCCAGAATGCTCAGGAGGTCAAGGTTGTATCGCAGGGGGAAGAAAGGATTTTAGTTCCTCAAAATGATTTAATTATGTATGGTGTTTTTGTGCTGACATTTATTTTGGAGAACCCCACACACTTGCTCCTGCCATGGCTTATGAAGCTATACCCCAATACCACCAACCCAAGAAAAGGAATTCAACTTAAGGCTGAATAGCAGCAGAATGGTGGTGGAGTGTATCTTTGGGCTTTTGAAAGCCCATAAAGTATGTGAGGTTAAATAGGTATACTTAGAGAGTGGGTGTGCATAGGACTGATCTGTTTTTCAAGGCCTGTACTGACAGTCAGATTTCATCCATGTGCATTCAGTTCCTCCTGATTCCTGGAACGTCAGGGAAATTTGTGATGCTACACGCTCATACCTTATGAACAGCAGGAAGCCAGAAGGTGACTTGAGAATGTTTGTCAGACACTAAAACTCAATAGAATGTTGCCACATACTTGCGTTGTGAGACACCTTGATGGGTTTCAATCCTCTATAGCCAACGTTCAATCCTCTATAGCCAGCCGAAAGCAGACAACTGGGGAAAGAGTCTTTAAGGTTAATGTCTTTGATCATGGTTTTGTGCTTGGGAAAGTTTTAATGCACTTTAAGGGCATCATTGAGAAATATTTTTGTTAAATATTAACTGCTTTATTTGCAGTTGCTTTATGGGGAACACTTAAGCATTAACATTCTTTAATAAATTCTGTAAGGTTTTGGGAGGGAATTCACACATTCCTTCCTCACACTGCTTTCTGATACTACTGCATACAGCACTTTCAGGTGCAATGTGTAACTCTCATGTCACAAGTAGCCCCAAGGTTTCCCAGGGTAACTGTTTGGTGGGAGCAGAGGTAGTAAATGCATTGTTTTGTGTGATATCTTCACTGTTAATTGACTTTTGTTTCCTTTGTCTGTATGATCAGTGAAGTCAAAGATATTTAATTTTTTCTCCCCCATTCTAGTGCTTTGGATAGCAACAGTTATTTCACAGCTTAGTTCATTGTAATGAACACCCCCTTTTTAACATTAGGAAATCCATGGCAGGTGGGGGACAGGGAATGGATGGGCAAAATTTATTGCAGTTCTTTGTCACCACGTAATACAGAAATCACAATCATATGCTGTGAATCATGCTGACCCATCTCTAATGTGTGGAAAATGTCATGTTGAATATACCCAGAAAGTAAGGTGCACAAACAAGGAAGTGAACAGTAACTTTTATTTATGTACATACATTGCATATAGACCTGGAAAGGGCAGTTATTTACCTTTTATAACTGTTATTCTTCAAGATGGGTTGCTCATATCCATTTTTAAATGAGATGTATGTGCATCACATGAACCACCACTGCCAGAATTTTTTCACCTAGTGGCATTCATATAGCTGACTTTGGTGGCCCCTGCAGTGGCATGTACATATGCCAGTATATAAGCACCGTTGACCCCCCTCCCTTTAAGTTTCTTCTTGCCAGAACTCTGATATGAGGGGAAGGAGGGTGGGTTGTGGAATGTACATGAGCAACACATCTGGAAGAAAAACAGTTATGAAGGTAAGTGCTTCAAGTGCTTGCTCATTTCCATTCTTAAATCAGGTGACTTACCAGCAGTATTTCTGAAGGCAGGCAGGAGTTCACAGATGTGCTGACTATAGAACAGATCTACCAAAGCCAGCGTTTGTCCCTAGTCTGCTGCATAATAGCACAGTGGGCCATGAAGGGGTGCCCTGAAGACCAGGTATCCACCCTACATATGTCCTGGATAGCGACGTGGGCCAGGAAGGTCTCTAAAGAGTGACCTTATTGAGTGAGCTGTGAGTGGAGCCGGAGGAGCAACCCCTGCTTGCTCGTAGCAGACACATGTAATCTGTGATCCAATACAGTATTTGTTGTGATGATACTGGCTGCCCTTTCATCCGTTCATCAATACTAACAAACAACTAAGTAGACCCGTGGAAGTGTTTAGTCCTATCATTGCAGAATACTAACATTCTCCTGCCATCAAGAGTGTGGAGAAGCTTCTCCTCAGAAGAGCTGTGGGGTTTGGACAGAATACCAGAAGGAATGTTGCCTGGTTGATGTGGAAATATGAGATCTTCAGCAGGACAGTCAGATGAGGATATAGCCAGACCATCAGGTGCTGGGAAGCCTGGTCTAGGGGAAGCAGTTGACCCTGGTCCTGATAAAGTCCAGTCATGACAATGTAGGTACCCAGGGATAGGCCACTTACAGCTCAAGTGGAATTCTTAACCAGTCTGTCAAGAGATTATATGCCTATGGAACTTCTGGATAGCCCATGACATTCTCCTCGAGGCCGCACACCTCCCAGGCATCAAGAAAACCTTAGCGCATGG
>ML685769.1:21264613-21279565 GCA_007922175.1 Pelusios castaneus | reverse complement strand
CCATGCGCTAAGGTTTTCTTGATGCCTGGGAGGTGTGCGGCCTCGAGGAGAATGTCATGGGCTATCCAGAAGTTCCATAGGCATATAATCTCTTGACAGACTGGTCTATATGGACAAGACAGGGACTCATCTTTTCTTCCTGAATGCTTTGGAATGTTCCTGTACTTGGGTATCTGTAAAGGATTTTGTCTCTTCCATTCCAACTATGAACAATATCAAGCTCCTAAAGCACTGACCACAAGCGGAGGGCCTAGTTGGAGGCCAAACAACCAACCTATGGTGAGAATCATTTAAGACTATAAGGTTGTTGAATGTATTAAGCTTAGTTTAGAATACAATTTGCCTTTTATTTACTTTTGATCAAATCTGACCTGCTTTCCTCTGACACTTAAAATCCTTCTGTACTTAATAAATTTGTTTGTTTTACCTAAAGCAGTGGTTTAATGTGTTTTAGAGACTTCATTTAACATGACAGAGCTGGTGTATAGCAATTTTCTTTTGCTAAATTGATAAATTGTGCAGCACAGAACATTGCAAGAGGGAAATTTCTCAGGTTCAATCTGGACAGGAGGGGTGTGCTGGGGTCATTCTATTGCATAATCCCATGAATGGCTGGCCAGAAGGACTCACTCACTAACTAAGGTAAGGGCCGCTTGCTTGTAAGAGGCTGTGGCTGGGCTGACCCAGAGTGGAGGTTCACGCAACACAGCAAGCGCAAGATGGGTTGCAGGAGAGAGGGATTGGGGTGACAAAGCTGGGGTGACCAGTCCAGATTGCTAGAGCCCTGTGCGGATGCAAAAATGTGGATCCAGATCTGATCTGCATCCACTCAATATCAGTCTCTATCCGACTGGCAATCCTCATGCCATGTTTTATGTGTAGCCATAACTGCATCTGTAACTGAACTTGGGCTCACAGTGAGCATTTTAGCCTCTGATTGGCTCATTCCCCACATGGGCCCCACCCACTTTTTCCTTTTCTTCTTTGTGGTTCATGCGCTGTGCTGTCAATCAGGTTTTCTTGGCCACCAATGAAACTTCTGATTGACAGCATGGCACGTGTACCGCAAACAAGAAAAGGAAGAAGTGGACGAGGTAGGCATGGGGAATGAGCTAATCAAAGGCCAGCATGGTGACTGACTGACAGTGAGAGGTGGCTCTCCAAGCCCCAGCTTGCTGTGACTGAGACTCTGATTGGCTGGAAGACCACAATCAGAGCTGGGCTGGGATTGGCTGGGGCGCTTCTTTGTTCCCCTGTGTGCTGCTAACATAGATCATAGCAGCTGCTGCAGAGATCGATCGCACCGTGGGCAAATAAAAATAGAATCCGTATCCAATGCCCAATCTACAACAATGGCTCTGCGGATGCGGATACCCACAGATCTGCAGGGCTCTACAGATTGTAGAGGGGAATGTCACACCCCTCTGTTCTTGAGTAACTATCTCCATGGTTCCCACTCTTAAGAAGGCTCGCAACTCCTAGGTGAGAAGTTGCTCATGAGAGGGGTCCTTGAAGAGGGAAAAGGAGGGTGGGTGGGAAGGTGGGACTGAGGTGAACTGGAGGGTATACCCTTCGTATATGGAATGCCTTCACAAACCCAAGCATGGGTGGTAGCTCCACGGGTTTCAAAATTGCCATGGGCTGGCCCATTGGCCTTGCGTCCATGTGCCCAATGGGGGCACCATGGGGAAACTCCCAGCTGGTGGTGAACTGTCCCTTTGGCAGGATCACCTTCCCAATCTCAGAGTCCAAGCTGCTCTGCAATGACCACAGTGGAGTCGATGCAGATGATCCTTCCGTCCCATAAGGGGAGGATGTGTTCAGACCTGAGCCTGACTGACTGGATTCCAATGCTGGTTTAAATGCTGACTACATCAAGATAGCATTCTGCTGAATATCCCAGTCCTTTTTGGAATGGAATCAGAATCCCTTACAAAGAATCCTTACAAATCCTGCACTTTTCCTGCCCATAAGCTTCTCCTGAACACTTGAGATAGCTCTGCTGCAGGTCGCTGATTGGTATCTACTTTTCACACTAAGTCACTATTTTACATATCTTGGATCACTTCAACAGTCATTACCAATGAAGTGAAGCCTTCTCTAGTCAAATAGCATATGACAAGCTGAATATGATACTTACTAGCCTGTAAGAACACAATCTCAGACCCATCTAATGACAAAGGCTTAAATCAAACCCTTGCTCTTGTTGCAGCCCTCAAACCAGACATTTCTGACTTTTTAGATGCTTGAGAATAAGAGGTATTCAATTTGGAAACAATTAATGTCAAATAAAAGCAGTCTCTTGCTATGGGTACCTGGTTTGACCAGAGAAGAAGGAAAATGGGGTAGTTCAGAAGGAATACAGTCATCATCTTGGAGACCAATTCCAAACGAAACTGAAAAGAACTGAAGGAGAAGTTGATGAAAGACAGTTCAACTCAATCACCACCTAGATGACTATAGTAAAGAAACATGGCTTAAAGGAAAAAAATTATAACTAAGTGTTTGAGACTCATTTTGAATCCCAAGAGAAAGGTCTAAAACACCCTGAAGTGAGTGAGATAAGGCAGCAATATGCCAGGTAAACACCCTGAAGTGCGTGAGATAAGGCAGTAATATGCCAGGTACCAATGGACAGTTCTTAGTTGCTTGCATTGAAAGTACTATGAACTGGAGTGTGTGGAATGTATAAGCAGACCCAATATGAAATTATTAAGATTACTCTGAGCAAAAGTATTAGTGGATTCATTAAATCTTTAGTAGGAAGCTGCTAACCCTATTATGTTTTTGGTCAGTCATTTAGCTGTACAACCATACATGTGCTGAGTATGAACTGTGTGCTAGATTAACTACTTTTTGCATATTTATTCCATGAACCATTTTACATCTAGTCTACATTTCAGATCCTTGGGTGTGTCTTAAGCAGGTTTAAGTTGACTTAATCCACGTCTGCACTGGGCTCTCCTTAATTCAACTTAAGATGCTCCTTAAATCGAATTAAGGAAAAACTAGTTTGAATTAATAACACCTCGTTATAATTCAAACTAGTGTCTAAGTTGACTTTAATAAATTGATTTAGCCAGTGTAGATGCCCTAAGTTGACTTGGTCGACTTAGGGCAGGGGGGACAAGGGAAAAGGGAGCACCACATGGTTCCCTGGCAGAAGGGAGCCACTGGGGCTCCCTTGTCCCCTGGGGAGCCCCTACTCCCTTCTCCCCAGACCTGTGGCTTCCCTGCCAGGGGAGCTGCAGTCCTGGGGAGAAGGGATCCCCAGCTAGGGCTCCAGCGGGAGGGGATCCCCGCTGGAACCCTGGTTGGAAAGCCTGGGAGGTGGGCGGCTGGTCCTGGCAGAGCCAGCTGCACACCAGCTGACTCTGTTGGGACTGAGAAGCCGTCTCCTGGGACAGCCAGCCTTGCAGGGCTGACTCTCCCGGGACGAGCCACCCGGCTTCTTGTCCCAGTGAGAGCCAGCTGGGTCTCACTATGACAAGCCGCCAGTGGCTTCTCGGTCCCGGGACAGCAAGCCTTGCAGGGCTGGCACTCCCAGGACGAGCTGCCCGGCTTCTTGCCCTGGGGAGAGCCAGCTGGCTCTCGCTGGGGCAAGCTGCCAGCAGCTTCCTGGTCTGGGGAGAGCCAGCCCTGCAATGCTGGCTCTCCCTCCACCTATCAAGTCAACTTAGAGAGTCTAGTGTAAACTCTCTATGTCAACTCAATAGGAGCACCTTTAAGTTGACTTAAGGGTCCTGTGTGGACTCTCTAAATAGACTTAACAAGGTCGATTTGAAGTCGACTTAGTAAAGTCGACTTAAATTCCTAAGTGTAGACATAGCCTATGTTTGTCCACATCCCTGAGTGATGTACTGACCTAACCCCCTAGTGTAGACAACACTATGTCAGCAGTAGAGCTTCTTCTACAGATAGCTACCACCTTTCGGGGAGGTATATTAACTAAGCCAACAGGAGAGCACTCCCTCATCAGCATAGAGCATCTTCATTAAAATGCTATATTGGTGCAGCTGTGCCAATACAGTATTTTAAGTATAGATATGCCTTAAGTAGACTATTTAGATAAGTCTTCATTTGTGCACTAAGCCTTTTTTCAGTCGAAAATACATTGTAATATTATTATTTGAATAAATAGCCATGTTTAATTAAGATCTGTGTCCCTTCATTTATGTCCATAACTCTAGGCTTTGTTCATCTTTTAAGCAGGCCAAGACTTCTCTTCAAGTAAACTTGGACGAATTGTCAGTATTAGAAACAATTGGAAAATTATCCTCAACATGGGAGTAGATTACTATATGCAATTCTCAGATACTAAAAGCTGTATTATTCAACAGATTAAGGACTAAATCCTGCTCCTGGATGGGTCTGCATATAATACCCGATGGATCAGATTTTTGATGGGAGAAATGGAGAAAGGGTTTGGTGGAATGGAGTTTAGCTACACTCAATCCTCAGTGATGTTAGTTAGGATTGCCCTTGTGCATCCCACTCTGGACAGTCCTGAGTCAGAAAGCAGCAGTTAGCTCCCTCTGACCCCATCTCTCCATTCCAGTTGAGTGGCACTTAGATGAAGTGGAGACTCAAGACCCTTCCACTTCAATAAGAGTCCTGTGTGTATAGCCAATGGCAGAATTTGTTCTTTAGACAGCATATTAATTATTTTCTAGACATTTAAGATGTAAGTATAAATATAAAACGAATCTCTTTGCATTGCTTCAGATTTATGAAACAGTAATAAACTTTCAGTAGTTAGACTAAACATAAGAACATTGCTGAATACTAGCATTAAAAATTCCTAGTTAAGTAACATTTGGTCTCATCGCTGTCCCTACTCACACTCTTGGTGCCATGAATAGAAGCACTTCTAATTGAAGATATCATCATATCTGTAATATTTTGTTTGGGGTTTTCTTCTAAGTCAGTTTTTATTGCTCCAACTTGTGCTAATTTCCATTCAAGCTCTGTAACAACAAATAATAACTTAAAACACAGAATTGCAAGATACATAAGTAAAGATCATAAAATGCATTTATACACTCAATTAAAAAACTATACCCTGAAAAGGGTGGACTACAGCACTTGGCTGAAGGGCTAAGATCCCAGAAGTGGACTCAGGAGCAGAGTCTGATGTGGGAAAAGGCAGAGCACTAACCACCTGGAGGGGGCCACTTGAGCTATATTCCCCCAGGAGGTGCTCTGTAGGTGGGTCACATGGTGACAGACTGATTCAACAGTTATTTTTTTGTAACAGGATTTGTGGGCATGATTCTTGTCTTTCAACAAATTTACATTAATATAGTTCCACTGATTTATTCCTTGTTTAGATTGGTTAGTATATGTCTACACCCAACTAGTAAAAGCCGTGTTAAGTTATGATAGAAACTTGTTGTGGGGTAACAGTCTATATATTAGTACAGTAGTTTAGAAAACAGCCCTTATCCAATTTAAATTACTCCAGGAAATCATTTAACCCTTCCATTCACTGAAAGATTGATCAAGAATTGTCCAAGAAATTAAATATTTTCCTATTTTGTCATTTCTTACAAACCATCAATTCTACAGAGTGCAAATCTGGCTTTTGAAATATACTCAGGCACAGCATCACAGAACATTGAGTATTAAAAATGTTATCAGTGCAGCAAACAAATCTCATAGAAGATGTTAGTACTGGGAGTCCAATAAAGCTTCTCAATACCTCCAAATAAATCTAGATTTGGGTAAATTGTGAATAAACTGTTGGAGCTTTTTAGAAAAACTGAATTTCTCACCAACAGTTTTTGCACAAGAATGGGGCAAAATCCTGAAAGCTACAGAGAACTCTCAACACAGCAGAACCACAGTGGGGCTTGCTTACATAGAAGACACAGCATAACTTCACAGGCTGACACAAAGCGAAGCTCTACAATAGCTCATTTTCTGGAAGTGAGGGGTGTTAGCAGGATAGTAGTGAAACTGACAGTGTCCTTCTAAAGAGCTATAACAAACATCGTTGCTTGTCACATATAAACTAAGTTATCTTCTCATAAGCATCCTTGATGGAAACATGGACTTCCATTATTTAAAACAAGAAACCTAAACCATCCTTGAACACAAGGTAGTGACAGAAGCTACTTTTGCTAGCTGGCCCATAAATCTTTTGATATTAGTCTTCTCAAACCCAAGATTGGACACAAACTGCTTTTTCTTTTTGGAATATGAAAATAGTAGTACAACTACTGGCTTTGAAAATATCAAAGTGCCACTACTGTGGTTCCTAGCCACCTCTCTCTTCTGAAAGCATCCTGTCATGAACAAGAAACATGATCTAAAGTGACAAATTATTCTGATTGCCTCACTTTTTTTAAGTGCCTAACATGGCACTTTAAATAGGCTTTGTTTTCAGAGATGGGTGGCTCAGCACTTTTGGAAAATCACATAAAACATCCTAAGTTGTATAACCAAAAATCAAGGAACACACAAATCATCTGTCACTTTAGAATATCTTGGCCCCAGCTTCCCCTCTCTAAAATAGAGCTAATAGAATGTCTTTATCCTCACAACACCCATTTTAAGGTAAATACATTAAAAAGATTTTGATTTGCTCAGATACTATAATAATGTGGACCAAAGAAGTATCTACCCTATATAGACAGAGAGAATAGGGTTTCAATAGATGTAGAATATATATATTGATGAAACTCGAACTTGGCTAGTTTAGGAAGAGACAAATATATGTCGAGTGACATCTTACTCCTGAGACCATCAGGTAGTCTATAATATTTTCCCCTAGTAGGGTCACATGGCCCAGTGTGAAATGCAGATATACGGGAAAGAATCCTGTATAGCCTAGTCTCATGGACCTGGGTTGCAGACTCACACTTAAGAGGGAAAATATATCCTTTTTAATCCTCCCCCGTAGCAAAGATCATATAGTCACACAGTTGCTATCCCCGCCATATCTACCTTATCTATAGCATTGTAAGCTACCAACACATACAAATATTTGCGCTACAGTAGAAATGCAGAAGTTTCTGTTAACTATTATTAATTTTATCTTTTTAATATACAAAAGCATTATAAAATTATTCCACTCTGAGAAGTGATCTTAAAAAGTGGTGATTGACAACTACATTAGATTACTATAAAATCAATTATTCTCCAAGATATTTGTTACCTTCTAATTTAAGATTTGTCCCTCCACATTCAATAACTCCAATGAAGCTGCCTTTTATCTGACCATTTTTGTACACAAAAACTGTAGGTAAACATCTGTCATGGTAGTTTTGAATACAGCTGTTCACAATGGCTTTGACAAACTTGATTTCTGGAAACTTTCTGGCTAGCAGGCTAAGATGCTGGTTAACTAGTAAGCACATTGGGATGCTAAAAGAGAATAGATAGGTTTGATGAAAGTTCTGACACAATTGTTTGTAATATGCAAGAAGATACTAGAATCTATAAAAATAAACTTTTAAGGATAGAATTTTTAGTATGCATCTACTTTGCTACATAACAGGACTTCCACTACAGATTTCTTCTCTGGCTTCTCCTACAAGGAGCCTTATGGGACGAAGGCTGTTAAAATAAAAATATTGACATATTTTCTACTATATAAGCTCCATGTGTTGTGTCTGAGTTTTGATTTTCCTCCACCTCTGAAACCTTGGAGCTGTCTGTTAATTTAATGCTGGTTTTGTATTTGAGATTTCAATATACATATGTTTATTGTTCTTTAGCTATTTAGTTTTCATAGTTTTACGTTTGATATTTTAAGGGTTTTTTCAAAGAACTCTAACTGGACTTCAATTTTAAAAGAAAATACCAGTATGGTGGTGTCACTACGTCCTATAGCTCCATGGTCTTCATGCCTGGTTACAAAGCAACTATGATTTATCCTATAGCAAACTTGCTTGCAGTATCTTAACCCCCAGGACCTGCCTGGGATGGATGATTGTGAGCTCAGAACTACCAGTGTGAAACTTTGATCATCCTTCCTATCTTCAAAACGAAGATTATTTTGGCATGAGAAGGTTGGACAGAAGCCTTATGCTGTTTCCAAAAGCCTATGTTCCCCAAAATAGTTGTTGAAATTTTGACAGAGAAAAAGAGGAGCTTCAATGAATCTTCCAGATTTCACAATAAGACATACATCTGAACTTTAGGAACAGCAAATCTTAATTATATCTCCATGAGAATGGAGGCAACTGTAATAAAATTAATGGATTTTGCTCATGATTTCACCAAATTCAAATAGCATGCATACTATACTTTACATGTGGGTTTTTTTCTTCCTCCAGCAGATGGTACTGAATTCTGACACTCAAATATATTTTCATGTCTTTTCTCAGATTTGTCTACATATCATCATGTATCTGGCACTACTATCATTGGCTATGTCTACACTGGCAAGTTAGTTCGAATTAAGGAAGCTTAATTCGAACTAACTAAAGCCATGGCTACACTAGGCTTTCATTAGTTTGAATTAAGGGCTTCCTTAATTTGAACTAATAAATTCGAATATGCTATTCGAACTAAGAGTTAATTCGAACTAGTTAGTTCGAGTTAACCAATGTGGCCATGTTAGTGTGAACTAATTGCTTAGTTTGAACTAACCAGCCCATTGAACTCAATGCAATTCGAACTAAGCAAGTACCATGAATGGCACTTGCTTAGTTCGAACTAAATTTTGCTAGTTCGAATTAAGTTAATTCGAACGAACTAAAATTAGTTTGAATTAGTTAGTTCGAATTAACTAATTCAAACTAACTTTAGTAAGTGTAGACATAGCCATTGGTATTGTTGAAGCCAACAACTTGAGATATCTCAAATGGGCTTGACTTTTAGAAAGTGCTGAGCATCCATCCTCCAGAAAAAGAAACAGGCTCCTTTAATTTGTCTCAATTTGGTCACCTAAAATCACCAGCCACTGAAAAATCATAGCCTATCCTGTTTAGTCCTCAAAAGCTAAATGGTCAAGAGATTCTCAGAGTAGACTCATTCCATTTGGATTAAGTTGCCACAAGGGAGGGAATTTGTATCCAGGGCCCGAAGCTATATTCAAGACAAAGCCAGGAGCAACCTGGCTAAGAAAGTGGTAATATCCCAGGTTGCTTTATAAAGAAAATTAAGTTCTATGTTGTTGGGACTTCATTTTACTTAGAATCTTTCTCCAGATCATTACAAGGTCTGTCTCTCTGTGGAATGAACAAATGATGAAAATGGTTTTGCAAGCTGAGATTTCAGAAGCCAGAGATGTTCATAAGATAATGGAGAAAGATTCAAAGCCACTCTTCGGGGAACTGTCAATCTTCTGGTCTTTAGGAGCACCTATTCCAGCTACACAGTTGGAATTTTTCCTTTACAGTGACTAACTTCATCTTGGAGGAAGGAACAGAGAAGTTGATCTTGTAAATCTGAGGGCATGTCTACATGACTAAAGCAACAGGAATTGATGCAGCAGCATCACTTGAGCAGATCAGTGTAGACCCGCTCAATCGAATGGAAAGTGCTCTTCAGTCAACTGAATTAGTTCATCTCCCTGAAAGGCAGAAGGCAGCATCAATGGGAGATGCTGGGTTATGTCAATGTAAGTACATTGACAAGAGATATGTAAGCTATATAGTGTAGCTTGCATATCTTCAGTCAAATTTTGCTGCCAGTGTAGATCAGCCCAAAGAGAACTTAATGACCTTTTGTTGAACTTAGCACTACTTTTGGAAGGCCATGCTGATGACTCTCCTCTTTTCTAGATTGAATCATTTGGAGTCTTTTGTAGTCATTTTTGTAAGAGGAAGACTGCTTTTCTCATTTTCCTTAGTTTCTTCTTGAGAAATTTTTATGGTATCCAAAGCTGGATCTGGTCTTTTTAGAGAGAATAAATAAGATGGATATTAGGAAAAACTTTCTCACTAGGAGGGTGGTGAAGCATTGGAATAGGCTACCTAGGGAGGTGGTAGAATCTCCATCTTTGGAGATTTTTAAGGCCCAGTTAGACAAAACCCTGGCTGGGGTGATTTAGTGGGAGTGGTCCGGCTTTTTAGCTGGGGGTTGGACTAGATGACCTTGTGAGGTCCCTTCCATCTCTATTATTCTATGATTCTATGTATAGTTTACTTTATAATTCAGAAAAATATGTCCTAGACCAGAGGTGGCCAAACTCTGGCTCATGAGCTGCATATAGCTCTCTCACTATTAAATGCAGCTTGCAGAGTCCATCTTGCACTCCCCCTGCCATTCTCTGCCTACCAGACTGGAGGCGGGGGCTTAGAGATTCTGTCCTGTGGCTGAGTAGTGTGGCTAGAGGGTTTTCCTCAATTCTTCAGGAAAGACCTTCACCCTATCAGAGTGCTGATCTGTTGGAGGAAGAGAATGAAATAAAGAAAATAAAGGGGGGAGGAGGAGCAAAATCCTGAAAGAGGAGGGTTACAGAGAGGGTCTTTTATCCTCAAGCACAATTTACATATGCCAACAATAGAGAGAAGGAGAGATCTTTTCTAGTCAAATGTGAAGAAAGCCTAGGTACTGCACTGATGGAGCAAGGAGGACCAAGAGTGGAGAAAACTTATTTTCTAAAATTCCTGTCCCCCAAGTGGGGACATAGCAAATAATGACATCATAATCTATAGCAAATAATGACATCATAATCTATTTTGCTTATATCATTTTTCTTAGTATTGAGTCTTTTTTTGTCATAAGTGTTTTAGAATCTTGAATCATTTTGAAAAAATAATTCTAGAATTACCTTGCTCTATAAAGATGAATTACAACCCACAGATCCTTTTGAGCATCTGTGACTTCTTTCACATACTGCTCACCAGAAATTTCTTTCAGCTCTCCATATTTTTGTCTTTTCTGAAGACTTTTCCATTCTTGTATGCGTTGTTGCCTAATTCAGAAATAAAAATTACTTGGTACAATTTTTTAAAATTTATTTTACAGTAATATAATGTTGTATCTCTTAGTTCCTTTAAATAAACCCATCATTTATGGCTGAAGTATCACATCCACAATTTTCAACTTTCAGTACTTCATCCCACTTTAGATATTGTACATTTTGGAAAAGTGGCAACTTTTTGAAAGAAGTTGCCAATTTTTAAAAAATAGTCTATCTGCATATCTTTAAGTTTCAGTGAATAATTTTGTGCTAGAAAAGCTTCAGTGCTAGCAGTTAGTCAACAAGGCAGTACTTGAAGATAGGAAAGATATTTGTACACAGTGCTTTTTTACTGAAAAAAAAAAGGTGCCGGTACACTGGCGGGGAGGCAGTGTCAGGACCCTCTACCACCACTGGGCCCTGGCCCCTTCCCCAATCCTCTTGGCCCTGCCCCCAGCCAATTCCCTGACCCTCCTGCCTCCCCCCCCCCTTTACCTGGCCAGAGCTGCAGGGCTGGCCAGAGTCACTCCCTGGCCAGGCTGCTCCTGCTCTGAGCCACACATGTGAGCACGCTCAGGGTGGAAGATTTGAAAAAGCTCCAGCCTGGCCGCAACTCCCGGATTCTGGCCTGCAGCCGCACACTGCTCTTGGCCCCTGCCGGCCCCGCTGTCCAGCTAGGGGCCAGGGTCAGCAGATGAAAGGAAACCTGTTCTTTTCCCTGCCCTGCTGACCCCGGCCCCCAGCTGGGCAGCAGGGTCGGCCAGTGAAAAATAGGTGCCAGTATGCAGTATCGGTGCATACCGGCAGAAAAAAAGCCCTGTCTGTACATATATCAATCTAAGAGACATAAAAATATTAAGGAAAAGAATGTTAAAGTAACAAATATACTACATGACTATTGATACTGCAGTGAAGACAAGACAAGCAACAAAAATTCAAAAAAGCAAGATTTTTTTTATGATGTTGAAAATGAAATTACTGTATTGAATAAGTATTCAAAAGTATTGAATAAAGAAATCCAACACTTAGCACCTTATTGTTGAACAATTTTACACAGACAATTTCAATGCAAAAGCACTAGGTGGCAGTCTTCATCTTTAAAAATAATGACAACAGAGTCTTGTGGCACTTTTAAAGACCAACAGATTTATTAATAGCAAATCTGTTAGTCTTTAAAAGTGCCACAAGACTCTATTGTCTTTCTACAATAGACTAACATGGCTACCCCTTTGGAATTTAAAAATAATGACAATGTAGATAGTAAGAAATTCAGTCAAGGGCCAATTTTTATTAAAATTTATTGAAAGAAATCAAGCCATTGTTTTAAGTCATCGTCTTAAGCTGACTTTCTTTTTAAAAATGTCAAACAAAATATATATAATATATTGTGCACCTAAATCATCACACATCATGGGAACAACTCTGATTTAATGAGTATATTCTTTTAAAACTTTCTATCATAAAATAGCAGTTGATAACTGGAATCAACATCAGCCTACTATTTCTAAACTGCTACTTCTTTTGCAGTTCTAACAGTACAAAAGTATACTGTTATGAGCATAGTTCAAATCCAATTGTTGTGCTTTTCAGTTCAAGTGAATAGCTTTGTCACACCGGTACATTTATTTTGTATATGACTGCTGTAGTATCTCTTGCTGAACTAGTGTCATGTTACAGACAATCCTTGCCTCAATTTCTCTTCTCTCAGGACCCTTTAAGAATTCCACTCAGTTAAAATGGATGCAAGACAAAATTACCCTGCTTTGGTTCTACTTTGTTAAATCCAAAACAAATGTCAATTAAGTCTCTTCATTTGGACTCAGGGGTTACACAACCCTCCACCTTGGGGGTGGTAGTCTCTGGGAATTCTTTTCTCTTGGTCTTCAGAGAGCTTCTCTCTCTGTAAGCATCTCCCTCTAACTGAGCTGAGACAGCCTTTTATCAGAATCACGTACTCATTATCCCATCAACTGCCTAAATAGACTCCTTAAATTAGGGCTTGTCTACACTGAAATTGCTGCATTGATCTCCATGGATTGATGAAATGGGATCAATTGAGCAGCCAGTGAAGACCTGCTCAATCAATCCCGGAAGTGGTCTCCATTTGACACAGTAACTCCACCCTCCAAAAAAGAATAACGCTACATCAAATGGAGACCAGTTCCAGTCAACACAGCTGAATGAAGATGCCATGGTAAGGGAGGGTAAGGATATATGCATTCTACAGTACATAGATCGCATATCTCCCGTCAACCCAGCATGGCAGTATAGACTAGGCCTTGTTTGTTGCAGCTAATTTGAGCCCCGACTCCCCTTAAAGAGGCATGCAACCTCATGACAATGTCATACACTCTATTTTTATGAGTGATTGTACAGTAGTACTCCAAAGACTTTGGTGCAAGTTCTTTGTAGATTACTGCTATTGCAACAAAATGTTTTTTATACACATAGCGTAAATACAACTAAATTGATCATACACTAAAAATCTTAGGTGTAAGCATCCATGATTTTCTGATGCAGAAGCCAGAGTGCTTAGACATATTGGCTATGTCTACACTGGCAAGATAGTTCGAATTAAGGAAGCTTAATTCGAACTAACTAAAGCCATGGCTACACTAGACTTTCATTAGTTCAAATTAAGGGCTTCCTTAATTCAAACTAATAAATTCAAATATGCTATTTGAACTAAGGGTTAATTCAAACTAGTTAGTTAGTTTGAATTAACCTATGTGGCCATGTTAGTTCGAACTAATTGCTTAGTTCAAACTAACCAGCCCATTGAACTCAATGCAATTCGCTAATTTGAACTAAGCAAGTGCCATGAATGGCACTTGCTTAGTTCGAATTTAATTTTGCTAGTTTGAATTAAGTTAATTCAAACTAACTAAAATTAGTTTGAATTAGTTAGTTCGAATTAACTAATTCGAACTAACTTTAGTAAGTGTAGACATAGCCAGTGACACTGCATCATATTGTATATAAGAAAGCACTAACAATAATATTAATAGTTTATCAAGGTTTGATGTGATATACAATCATTCATAATAAATAGTGTGTATACTCAGTGCTTTTTTTCTAAAAAAAAAGGTACCGGAACTCCTATTGATGTCCGTCGTGTCATAAAGAAATAACACTGAAAATAGTGCAGTAAACAGTAAATTTTTGAATATATCAAAGAAATAAAAATACAAGGTAAAAACTGTTAAGTTTTATTAACTATGCAGGCCGCTAATATACTGAAAGACAACCTGTGAGGTCTTACAGCAGGGGTCCTCACACTTTTTAAATAGGGGGCCATTTCACGGTCCCTCAGACTGTTGGGGGGCCGTATTATAATTAGAAAAAAACGTGAATGCGTAGCTATCACGTCTGCTGCTGGCCTGTGTTTCTGGGTACTGGGTGGCAGGCAGTAATGCATCCACACACTTTTTGTTGGTGCTGTGGGCTCCGGCCAGGCCTAGAGTGTGGGACTGACTGACCGATGTTCGCCTGCTGGCCTGCTGTTGTGTACGCAACTAGTAGCCAATGTTCCCTCTAGGTTTGGTGGCTTGTGTGCAAAATTTTCAAGCCGTGTGAAAAACTTTTTCAGAATAAATTTTTGGGGAAAACTCACAAGACAGAAATTATAGGCATTAATTGAAGATAAAGTGACTGTAAATAGAATTAATTAATTAATTGTGTTTAATTTAATTGGAATGAATTTGGAATTGAAATCTAATTTTAAGAAAGGTTTTTATTTAAAATTAATTTTTAAAAAGTTTTAAAAAAGAAGGGAGAGAAAGAAAAAAGAAGGAAGGAGGAGACAAAGAAAAAAAGAAAGAAAGGAAGGAAGCAAAGACAGAAAGAGCAGGAAGGAAGGAAGACAAAGAAGAGAAAAAGAAAAAAAGGAAAGGAAGAAAGAAGAGAAAGGAAGGCAGGGAAGAGGAAGACAAAGAAGAGGGGGGAAAAAGGAAAGGAAGGAAAGGAAGAGGAAGAGAAAGAAGAGAAAGGAAGCAGCCCCGGGGGTCTGGAGGGGGCGGTGGGGGCTGCCGGCCTGCGCGGGGGTCCCTCCTTGTCCCCACCCCCACCCCTCTAACCCGGCCCGTCTCCTTGTC
>ML685769.1:21246744-21264603 GCA_007922175.1 Pelusios castaneus | reverse complement strand
CTTGTCCCCACCCCCACCCCTCTAACCCGGCCCGTCTCCTTGTCCCCCGCACCCCACAACCCGGCCCGTCTCCTTGTCCCCCGCACCCCACAACCCGGCCACTCTCCTTGTCCCCATCCCCACCCCTCTCCAGGCCTCCCTCCAGCCCCCTTACCTGGCCGGAGGCTGGGAACCACAGAGACG
This sequence comes from Pelusios castaneus, assembly GCA_007922175.1. NCBI lineage: Eukaryota > Metazoa > Chordata > Testudines > Pelomedusidae > Pelusios > Pelusios castaneus. The sequence goes on along the minus strand of ML685769.1, from coordinate 21,264,420 downwards.
GCCGGCAGAGCTGCTGCCGGCCAATCCGCTCCCGCCCTGAGCACGCTGTAACTGCGCATGCTCAGGGCGGGAGATTTAAATCTCCCCAGCCCGGCCCAGCCTGCACAGCTGGGAGGGAGCACCGGCGGGGAAAAAAAGGTGCCGGAACGCCGTTCCGGTGCGTTCCGGCAGAAAAAAAGCACTGTGTATACTATAAAATATTAATTTGATAAAGCCACCCTTCCGAATTAAGATATACAAAAAACTAATAGTATGGGTATTAGATAAGTCTCAAAAAAAGAAGGCTCTACATACGGGACTAACAATGAATGTAATACAAATCTTTTAAAAATACTCAGTATGTACTATCTAGATGTAATAAGCATTCTAAAGTAAAAAATACATGGATGAAATACTAGACCACTGAATCTGTAATTATAGATATACTGTACTATACATTTTTTCTTTATTATAGGATACATCTTTAAAATGTTTATCTGCAAACCAAGACCATTCTGAAGGCACAATCATATTTTTTAACTAATATCATTAAATTTAGTTGCATATTTATTCAAAAATATAACAATGTAGACATGTTTTCATCCTTTCAGCTATGGATGAAATTTTCCTTTATCTCATGTGTGTGAGAGATCCTAAATAATACATACTGTGAATATGGCAGGAAACATCTTACTATACCTATACATTTCAAGAGCTTTCAGATCATCCTCATCAAAGTCATCTTCAGCTTCATTTAGTTCTTTAAGAGTCATTCTTTCATATGGTTTAACTAAAAAGAATAAGCAAAATAATTAGTCATATTCTGTCCAATAGAACTATACATATTTCAATATTTTTTTGTGCAGAATCTTTAGATGCAAACATCAGGAATATCAGTGTGAAAATCATCTTGGTTCTCACTTAAGAATTTGGTCAGCACTGGAGTTGTTAGCCTGGATTTGAGGGATATGTTACCCCAAAACTGGATCGAGTTAACAGTCATGTTATGTACATTCAGACACCTTGATTTAATAAAATGGAACACCACGTAGTTAAAGATTAATTGGAATAAGGAGGGCTTCTGAAGGCAAGGTCAATGCAGGCTTATAGTTTCTGCAAATCACAACGGGAGGAAGGGATAGAGTCAAAATTTGAAACAAAGATAATGAGTGGATGGGGCCCTTGAATAGGGTGCCTTTGCTACAAATCTTATTATAACTAAGATTGATAGTCAAATTCCAAAGGGGTAGCCGTGTTAGTCTATTGTAGAAAGACAACAGAGTCCTGTGGCACTTTTAAAGACTAACAGATTTATTTATCACATGAGTAGTTTATTGAAAGTAGGAGAGGTGATGAACCAGGAGGGGTCACTATGATTTATACGTTTTGTGAAAGTTAGTATGAAAGAACTAGATAGTAGAATGTACTTTGGGGCAGTTCTCTGAAGCCATCTTGAAAGACCTTTTCCTGACACATTTATTTTCTGACAGAGAAGTGCCTGGCCAGTGCTGACCTGCTTCAAATTACTCAATACAATCTCAAATTTGAGGTAATTATTTGAGGTATTCTAAACCTATTGCTTATGCCTGTGTGTGTTTAAATATAATAAATAATAGTTTTAGATAAGCACACACTTGGGTGTATTAATCTTCATCAGTCAGAAGTACTGCATTCCATTGATTTATTCCTAATACCACCTAGAGTGAAACAGTTACAACTGCTTTGGGTTCTGAAAACCCTGAGTAACAGAAAAAGAAAACAACTGAAATGTTTTGTATGCTTTGTCATTCTTATGTTGTGTTCCTCTCATACAGCATGACAACATAACATGGTAATTCTTGGATTTAACCATGTCTGTACTGGGGTCAAATTTTCAAAGGCACCTCAGATTTCCCATTTCGATCCTGCCATTTTGCATCTTTCAGGTAATATAGTGTCTTTGGATTTTGGCCAGAAGTGGCCAGCAAAGAATTCTTTTTACAGTAAGGGAACTCCCAAAGTCATAAAAGCCACTTGAGCTAGATCTTATACTAATTGCATTCCTACCTCTTGTGTAAAGGGCATGTTGGGAATCAGAAGTTAGAGTGGGAATGAGGCAGAGGCATGGCATAGTTCTTCTCCCCTCCATAAATCCTCTACTGGGATCAGATTCTTAGACTGCTCTAGCTCATGATAGGAATGGCTGGCACAGAATACGGACCTGTAAATGGCCTCCTGACAGCCTCCCAAATTGTACATCAAACCGGGCTAAGAAAAAGGGCAGAACTATGCCTGTAGTCTCTACAGCTATGTCTACACTTGCAAGTTAGTTCGAATTAAGGGCATGGGTGGGTGGGGAGGGGTCAGGGATGGGTGGGGGTCGGGCATGGGCGGGTTGGGGAGGTGAGGGTGCCTGGTGTCATGGGGCCACCCCTCATGGCTCCTCCATGACGAAGTGGTGCTTGAGAACGTCCCGGCTGAGGACCACTTGCTGCTGGGCTCGCTACACCTGGAGCACAGGTTGGGCTGCTCAAAGTGGCCAGCAGAGTGTTGGGCTTCGGCCGCCCGGACGTGCTGCTGGTGTCTGCCTCTGCGAAGTTGGGGTCCATGAAGACAGCAATCCAAGCACAGAGAACGCTGGGCACTGCGTAGCAAGTGTCCATCACCATCCTGATGAGCTGCGTGAACAGAGTGCGGTCCATGACCTCCTCGTGCTGCATGCAGCCAGGCACAATGGAGGCTGCTGACGTCACTTCTCCTTTTATTGGGATTGGCTGGGAAAATGGGCCTTCTTGGCTGCCATGTTGCCACACTTCCCATGGGGCACTCCTCCTAATTCGAACTTGCAAATGCCCTGCATGGCCATGCTAGTTCAAATTAAGTTAATTCGAACAAACTAAAGTTAGTTCGAATTAGTTAGTTCGAATTAACTAATTAAAACTAGCATTTGTAAGTGTAGACATAGCCTACATAACCATGTGCACAACGTCCAGTGTCTGTTTTAATGAACTCTAAACATTTGCTTTGGGTACACATGTTGTATAGATAACTACCTAGACCCCAATTCTGCAAATACTAAAATATAGTTAACTCTACATAAGGAGTAGTCTCACTGAACCTCCTATGTACAGAGTTAAACACATGCACACACATTTGCATGATAGGGACCCTTATTTGCATGCCCACATCTGAGGTAATAAAAATATTTGATATGAGAACCTGTGGACATAAATTCTGAGGTCTCTTGAAAATTTTGCTCTTATTATTTGGGTCACATACTCCATGTTAAAATTTATTTTACACTTATGGAAACACAAAACATGGAAAGTTTGGAGTACTGGTAAGCAGTTACAAGAAAATAGTTTTCTAAAACATATTTCCCTTCTGAAGCCCAATTTTCTGATTAGCCCCTCCCCACCCCCCCCACACACCCCGCCCTTTGTTGTTACCAGGCTGTGGAGGAAGATAACTGATTGGTAATTTTTTTTTTTGAATGTCAGCCTCACTTATGTCAAGTGCTCTGCATGGTAAAATCCTAAAGTAGGTTTTCATTTTCCTATGGTGAATTGTTGATTTTTTTTTTTCATTTTATATACCACATACAGTATTATTTGTTATTAACCCATCTATATATTTTGCTATTATTCTGTTATTTAAAATTATATTGCACTGAATAATCATCCCAAACACAAATAACTAAACATTAAAAATAAAAAACACTACCAAATAAAATAACCAAAATATTCTATTTTTGGAAGTTGAAATTACATTAGAACTTCTATGTTATGAGAAATGTTTCTGAAGAACCTTCAGATCTTCATATTTTACACTAGTAAGAGCATAAATTTTACTTGCCCTCTGCTTCTTTTTGTAAATGTAAAACCATTTCTTCAGTTTCATCTTGTGGCTCAGCTTTTGGAGGTAGAATTCCAAAATCTCTGAGTATGTCATTCCATTCCGTATCTTCATTTGGATCCTATTTTGAAATTATGAAGCAAAACAAAATTTAACAGGTCTATCTATCTATCTATCTATCTATCTATCTATCTATCTATCTATCTATCTAAAACAAGACCCTTTTTTACTTTGGCATAATCAAAATTACAATAAGAACAAAGTTTTCAAGAGACCTCTGGATTTATGTCCACAGGTTGTCATATAAAATATTTTCATTACCTCAGATGTGGCCATGCAAACTAGGGTTCCTATCATGCAAATGCCTATAAGACTAGATAGCAGTACATTCATAGACTAGTCTGGAAAAAAAATTACCGGTATATTGCAACTGTATTGATTGCTAAGGAGCAAATATTGAATTTATTAATATGAAATGTAAAACAAAATTAGAAACTTGAAAACAAAAAAACTTCCTTTTAATTAGTGTTAACATTAAGGAGTCATCATAAATATTATCACAAACGGTTCCTTTTTATAATATACAACATGTGAATGAGAAATTTAAAAAACATATGGCAACATCAGAGGGACACTCAACAGAAGGGAACTGCTTACAGTTTGACTAAACTATGTTTTTATTTCATTCAGATTATCTATACTAGTTGTCCTCAACCTGTACTCACATGCCACATGGCAACCTGGTGCCCAGGATTTGTTGAGCACTGTTTATCCCCCTCCCCTCATTTTATATGTATAATTGGAATTAAATTTTCCAGTGTGCATTACTTTGTATTTATCAACATTGGATTTTATCTGCCATATTGTTGTCCAGTCAGTTTTGTAAGATTCCTTTGTAACTCTTCACAGTCTGCTTTGGACTTAACTCTCTTGAATAGTTTTGTACTATCTGCAAATAATGCCACCTCACTATTTACCCCTTTTCCCAGATCATTTATGAATATCTTGAACAGTACTGGTCCCAATAGAGTTCTCTGGAGGACATCACTACTTACTTCTCTCCATTTATTCCCACCCTTTATTTCCTATCTTTTAACTGGTTACTGATGCAGAAGAGGACCTTCCCTCTTATCCCATGACCGCTTAGTTTGCTTAAGAGTCTTTGGTGAGGGACCCTGTCAGAGGCTTTCCGAAAATCTAAGTACACTACATCAACAGCTGGCAAGTTGTAACTACCAACATGTTGAAAGTTTGATTACAATCCTAAAGCAAAGCAAAGCAAATACATTTTCCAGAATAACTTTGGGACTGATAAGACCTTAAAAGTTTGATAGGTGAAATGTGACAGTTATATTACATGGGTTTATCACTGATACTTTTGTAAGGAAGTCACAGAAACGTTTGACCTTGCATAAAGGGTCACCCACCTGAAAAGGTTGACAAGTACTGACCTAAAGAGTACAAGATGCTGTTATTGTGATGTCACCTAACTAGCACATGTTAACATCTAACTCTCTTTGAAGAAAAAAGAACCTCTCTATAGCAGGACAGGCGCAAAACAGAATACAAATAATATACAAATAATATGGCTCCTATGTTTACCTGCAACTCGCTGATAAGATTTCTGCTCAGCACAGCTCACTTGTCTCTCTCTTCTCAGAGGATAACACTGTTTTTTAAAGGTATTGAGCGTAAAAGAGACTCAAGTTGCCCCTAATTAGCTCAGCACTAGTAATGCCACTCTAAACTATTTCTTTGAAGCATCTGGGAACTAATCCTCAAAAATGCAGACCATTCTTAAACCCAATAGTGTCTTTTCAAGGGAAAAACAAAAATACTCATATCACAGCAGTTGGATAGATTTCTTATCCATCAAAGTAAATAATTCATTTCTTGTTTACAAAAAAGTTTGGAGCCTCAAATGAAAGAAAATCTATGTATATTTTGATATAGAAAATGTGGACCTTTATTTCTACATAGCATTTGAATAGGAAAGAGTTTGAAAAAAAGCTGTCCTGAACTACTATAAATAGAAAGCCAAAGGTCAATGCACACCACTGACATTTCCTCATGCTCACAGAAAACAATTTTTTTTTTAATGCCTCAGGTAATGTTCAGATATACATGCAGATTTCGCTACATGCTGCAGCTTCAGAAGCTGCTGGAAGTAGAAAACAGTAACTACAATGAAGACAACTGACATGTCGTACAGAGGAGGCAAACTTTGACCAATCCTTATTTTGGCAAATTTCCGCTGAGTTCACTAGGAATTTTGCCTGAGACGAGATTGCAGGATCAAGCCTCATATTTGTGTTGTCCATCACTCATTGACCAACAGTACAAACAGCCCCTGACTGGCACTGTCATTTTCCCCCTTCGGCCTTGTATATGCACAAACTTGCACTCTTTGAACTTGGTTGATTTAAAAACCACCCAGTTACAGCCCCCCTCAAGCAAGCTACACCATCCAGTCACTGTTTCTAACACTGGGCTTTAGATGCACACTCCCACGTGCAGACCTCCTGTCTAGCCCTCATACCTTGGGATGGAGGCCTCCACAGTTCAACTGCCTTAGATCCTGATACCAGTGCTGTGACTCCCTGGCCATTCATGAAAGCATCCCTTAGTTCAACTCATTTCCTATAATGTACAGATGTGGCCACTTAAAAAGCAACCCAATTGCAATCAATGATCAATAATATGTTTGCTTACAACTAAACTTTGAAAATCCTCTATGACAATGGCAATGCCAAATAAAAAAAAACTATCTAGTATTGGTGACAAGTCCAAATCAGTTATTTCTAATAGTTTAATATCTTGGGGCTCCTGCTTCAGAGACTACATCAAAACCAAGTAAGGAGCTCTAGCTGTGCTTTGGTCATGGATGATTTTACACCAGATTCACCCTTTTAAAAATGTGCTAAAAGTGTAAGTCTTGGCAACTTTGTATAAGGCCTCAGCTTCCAAAGTCAGATAATTAAATGAGACTCAGTTTTCACTTAAACATGGACCCTAATGACCCAAGATTTATTTAGTGATTTGTTTTTAAGATCTTGACTCATGATTTTTGAGTGGTTGACATTGATAATCTGGTTTTTATGCCAAAACAAGGCAAAAATTGGTAAAGTATTGAATATGTGTTTTCCTTCACTGGAATGTAACAACAGCACCTAAAATTCTGAGAAATTTCACTGTACTACAAAACATTTTTATTTTAACAAAACTAACTATGACAAAATTCCTTATACTAGTAGTGCCCATCTTATTACACAGGAGGATCACATAAACCTGAACATAACTTTTTTGTGGGGGAGTCAACAGATTCCACATATTTTAATAAGATTTTATGTCACCTGTATTAATTTATATTTTAAATTCAGCTTCTTTTGTATGTATTTAGCTAGGTTGTTTCTATATACAGCATTTTCTAATTACACACTTGGGTAAACTAAAATGAGGTAAACATGATGACAAAATGCTAATGAATCAGGTATTAGTATACTATATTGATTCAGGTCACAGACCTTATGAACTGCTCTGTGGGCTGTAGGCTAGGCACTCTGCCTTATACAGCAAGTATATCACTTTGGATGTATAGTTATTCAGAACTCTTTAAAATTCTGTAGATTAAACAGCTAGATGAATTTCAGAATATGTCCTCTAACTCCCTGAGGTGTCTGATAATTAAATCAGAGATAATAATCAGTTTTCCGTCTCTTCAAATAAGGATTTATGTACTTTCTGTTGAAAGCTGAAATTAGATAATACCAATATAAAATAGATGCTTCTTTTAAATCAGACAAAAAAGCATGTTTTGAAAATCAGCACAAATGGAAGCATTCAGAGGATTTGCCAACTGACAGAAGAAACGTTAGTTAAAAAGGCACTGAATCACACAACAGTGCAGTGCCCATACAAAGACTCGATTATTAAAATTAATGAGTAAATAATTTAAAGATAACTTCATTAAATGAACTAGATCATTTCAAATCTAAAAAAAGTAAAGCCAACTGACACTTCAAGAGCAGTTTAAATACTACTTTACAAGATTCCATTCTTACATAGTTTAAGCAACTTTTGAATATCAATCAGTCTTATGACTGTAAATTCTTTGGGCCAGGGAATAAGTAACATTGCATGGCACTGTGAACATTTATTCATGTCTAGGGTATAATATGCAAGTATAATAGATCAATTTAAATAAAATATTAAATACTAAATGGAGAATCTTGAGTAAAACAGTGATATTTTTACAGTATGACAGTCTAATTTTCAGTAATAATTTGAAAGGTGGCAAATCACAAAAACAACTCTCTAGTAACAAAAGCATAGCCTGTGATTGTTCTGTGTGCATAAAACTACCAAACTAACCCTTAGAAATTCACATTTCCATTCTTGATGATATATTTCTAAAGGGAAACCCAGAAAATCGCCCCTCTAAACAATTTATGATCTAATCTAATCTAATCTAATCTAATCTAATCTATCTATCCACACCATACAGCTTTCCATCCTACCTGAGCACCTTGATTAATTCTCTATCTTCAAAAATCTCATATTATCATGTATTTTATATAGTTTGCACTAAAATTTCCAAACCTACTGAGTCAGAGTCTCAGTCTTCCTAAGGCTTCTTTGTACCTCTAGTGAGATAAGAAGACACATGTCTAGTTTTCACTGACAGTGGCAAAATCACTGCCGTAAGATCAAACATCCTGATTCACTGAGAGGATCTGTGAAGACCTGCTCAGTTGATCAGGAAGCTGATCACTGAACACTACCCTGGCAACTGGAGTAGAACTAAATTGAAGAGAGGCCCCTCCTTTGACTCAGTGCAGGGGATGTGACAGGCATAGGGCAGTTGAATGGATATACGCAAGTTATTTTAAGTAACTTGTATATCTCTGTTCGACTGGCACCAAAAAAGTCAGGCAGTGTAGACTGGCCCACAGTCTGTTTAAATGGCCTTCTGCAGAATAAGAAGGGCATGGTCAGGTATATAGCCCTATTAACTCCTGGTATTGTATGTAACAGCCTTTTAGCCAGGACACAACTTAGAGCACTCCCAAGAGTACTTTAAGTTGTGTTGGTCATAATATCAGAGGAACACAAAAGCAGCATAATATCATCTTTGTCCACATCTTGTTCTGGACAGCAGGCAGCTTGGTTTGAGCAAAGGATCTTGCCCATTATGATAACACAAGTTAGTTGCTTCTCTCCTTGAAGTCAGTGCCAGAATTACCATTGATTTCAACAAGTAGAAGACTTGGTCAATACCGAACTTGGTTCACAGCTTCCAAAACTTCAATAAGCTCTTGTGCCACAGCCTTAGAATCTGCACAGAGCTCCCTCCACTGCACCCACTTGACAATTCTAGGTCCAAGCTCCTCACACCCTTTTTGTATACATCATTCAGTCCCCAGTTGTAAAAGCTTGATGTAGCTTCCTGCCCACAGTTCTCAGCTCTAGATCTTCATGCAATGTCTTTCCTTCCCTAACACCATTGAAACCTTCAGGCAGTGTTTCATTTGCAAAGAGTGAAGCTGAATGCACCTTAAATTGAACACAGGAATATTATTAAACTCTGTGCATTGCTCTGCCCTTGTGACTGAGTTGCTTTCTACCTATCCCTCCAGTGTCTCATCCATAACTGTCCCTCCGGGGAACATGGGCCCTCTGAGTGACCTGGGCCTCCTAGGATAATCACCTGAATATGCAAAGATCCGGGCAAGCTGCAAAAATGAAAGCCAGAACCTCTAAACCCTGATGGGTAGCACTTAAGCCAGACCCCTGGTCAGCAATGAACCATGCTTCTGATTCCCCACACCAGTTATCAGGATGCATAAGAAAATATAAACAGACCCCTTTATTGCATTTTCAGCCCCTGGTTCCAAAATAGCCACTGGGTTTAGTAAAGAGATAAGTTGCTCACAACTCCAAGCTCTTCATTCAAAAAGGTTTCTCCTGATCCCAAAGGCCAGCCATATTATGCAGAACAATATAGGTTTGAATCTTACCCAAAATACTACACTGATAGCCAATCATTTAACAATTAAAGCTTTAATATAAAAGGCAACAAACTATGAGAGTTGTTAAATGGTTAAAGTGAATCACATACATACAAATGATTTAGAGTCCATGTAAAGCAAGTCCATGGAAGAATTTGGAGTTTGCAGGCTTGTTCAGTTCCTCTGTAGATACCCAACACTTGATGAACAGATCCAGAGGTAGGTGTTGGCTGAAGACTGGAAACCAAAGACAAAATGGAATTCGGTGTATCTGCTTTTATCACCTCTGGCCTTCCCCATGCTGGGTGGAGTTGAGTCACAAAATGGAGTTGAATAACATGGTCAACTCAGGTGACTCACTGAGCAGGTTTCTCCCTAAGCCCATTGTACCTGTGGTTCTTTTAATGGGCCATTAAGGAGACAATAACTGTAAACATCCAGTCTGAGGAGTTCCCCAGAATCACATAAGTTGAAATACAAATATATCAAACATATTCATAACTTTTAATACAGATATGATACCTTTACATAAACTTTATAACCATTCCCAGAAAATCCTAACCTTTCTATTGGTACCAAACATGCCATAGCTCACATGGTTTATTGCAGTTATGGAAATATTGATATGAAATACTGTCATAAATGATTCCCGGGGCAGGGGGAGGGGGGAGGGAGAATTCCAGGAAGGTTCCCGAGTCCCCATAATCCAGCTCTGCATTCAAGTGAGATGGAGTTGTTACCCCATCCCTGATCAGCCAATGATGTAATGCAAGTTTCTTTTGCCTGACCTCCTACAAGATCTGTCAATGGAAAACTATCAAAAGACAATGGCAAACAATCAAAAGCACTTGGAGGTAAAAAGGAATGTTATAATATACAGGGGATTGCCCTGTCTGTGAATGAAGACAAAAGACTGATTCAATATATACAGGACAGAGAAAGACACTCCAGCCATTCATTAAGGCATCATCTTATTAAGTGCAGTGGTGTTTCATGAAAGACTGGATCCTGATTATTCCAATACCACTCTACAGACAGTAATTTGGGAGGAAACGTACTTTATTAGATAGGAAAGGCAACTATAAATGTAAGTCCTTGTTCTTGTTCTATTATTTTGTTTCATAGTGTGAGCACTTGTTTCCATCACACTTAGGTTTCCAGTGGAATGTCTATTCTTTCTTAAATAAACCTTCTTTGATTTTATTGTAAGCGCTCAGAAGTGCAGAGTGTTACACAGGAATGAGGACTCAACTACACTTGTGAACAGGAATACAATGTTCCTTTGATGACAAGTTCCGAAAGGGTAGCCATGTTAGTCATCAGCAAAACAAACAAAGAGTCTGGTAGCACTTTTAAAAACTAACCAATTTATTTATTGGATGAGCTTTCATGGGAGACAATCCCACTTCGTCAAAGGTTTGAAGAGGGGAATTTACAGAATCTGTAAGAATCTGTAAATTCCCTATCTTCAAGCGTCTGACGAAGTTGGATTGTCTCCCATGGAAGCTCACGCAATAAATAAATAAATGTGTTAGTCTTTAAAAGTGTCACCAGATTCCTTGTTTGTTTTAATATTTCTTTGGAAGCTGAGGATCTGGTGTGTCTGTGAGTAATGCATGCCAGAAATTAGATATCACAGAGGAAAGCTTCAAACAGACTCAAGGACTGAGGTGCACTTCTTGTTATCCTTCAAGGCAAAAAGGGTTGCCATGGCCAGGGCTGGATTAAGGCAGGGGCTTTAGGGGCTCCAGACCCTAGCCCCGGCCTAAAGAGGGCCCTTGCAGCCCCCCCAAATTCTGGGCTGGCTGGCCTGAGAGACAAACTGCTGCCTCTTGCCTTCAGCCTGCCTGCCCAGCCCCAAGGCTATCTAGTCTGCTCACCAGCCAGTCCGGGGGCAGGGCAGGAGTACTCCCCAGCCTCTAGCAGCAGCGCTGGCTTGTGCCAGCCTGCAATTCCCCCGTGCAATCCCTCCTGTAGCAGCACAGCCCCCTTCGCAGCAGCACTGGCCATGCCCCCCCCACCAACCTCCTCTGCAGTGCCAGCCGGGGCCCCGGAGCCCCTGATCCTGGCCCCTAGCAAGAGTGGGCCCTCCCAGCCCCCTCCCAAGGCCTTGATCCAGCCCTGGCCATAGCCTGCAGAAAAGTGATTGAGTGGTTTTAAAGCTGGTGGTGTCAGGGCCCTAACCCCCAGCCACCATAGGCAAGAAGCCCTATTGGCAGGGGGTAACAAGGTGATTCATAGTCCTGGGTACCTTAGTAACCATCACACCCAACTCCTCCATCCAGTCACTGCTTCAGCATCTTCATGCAGCTCCTCCCCACTATGTCCACATCTTTGTGGCACTCCCTCTCCAGTGCCAACTTCTCTCACCTCTGGCTGCAGCTGCCCCACCTTCGTACATCTTCTCCCCCAAACCGCATCCACACTGTTGATATGGCTGTACGGCTTCACCCCTTGGCTCAGCAGCTCCCAGTTTCATTCTTTCCATCCAGCTTTCCCCACAGCAGCTCTACGTCTCCACGAGGCAGATTTAGGGGACTCTGGGTCCTGGGCCCCAGCCCCCTGGTGTCCCCCATCATCCCACCAGTGGCCCTCCTCAAGGGGCCACAGCTCCCCACTCCTACCAGTCTGCTCCCAGGGGCAATGGGCCCAACTGGCACACAGTGTGGCTTCTGGGACAGCCCTCCAGGGCCCAGGAAAGCCACACTGGAAACCGTACAGCATGCCAGCCGGTCCCGGCCTACCCTGCCCCTGGGGGTGGACCAGCCAGCCCAGGGGCGGGGCGGGACTGCAGAGCCCAGAGCAGCCCCCCCTGCCATCTCCAGCTCCCTCACCTGCATGGCCCACACCTGGGTCCCTCGCTCTCCGCACCGATGCAGCTGGCTCTGCTAGGAGGGGAGCGTCAGGGCGGTTGACCTGAGTTTGGGGATCGCGTAGTCCCTTGGATGGCACTGGAGCCCCTGCGGATGATACCGTCGCAAGCCTGAACAGGTGTGGCGGTTTAGAATGGTTGCCGTGTAGACACAAAGGAGTGGGCGTGGCCAAGGAAATGGTTATTTGTGCATTCAGAACAGTATCTCCTTGGTGACCGTTAGAACCGTGGCCAGTCTTCAGCCAGAGGCGAATTAAGGGAACTCAGGGCACTATGCCCCGGCCACCCCCAGTAAATCCCCCCCACCTGGGTTCCTGGCCCCCAGTGACCGCCCCACACACACTTGGGGCCCCAGCCCTCCACAGGTGACCTCCCCTTCTACTCCCAGGGGTGGCAGGGCCAACTGGCATGAGGTGCAGCTTCCAGTGCGGCCCTCCAGGGCCAAAAGGTCCTGGAAGGCTGCAGCACACCAGCCAGTCCTGGCCTACCCTGCCTCTGGGGGGTTGGGGGGGGGGAAGCAGCCAGCCCAGGGGCAGGAGCACAGAGCCTGGCCTCCATCCCAGGTGCCCCCCCCCCAGTGCCACCAGGGAGCCCCTAGGCACAGCCCCTATAGGCCCATGTGGTAATCCTCCCCTAGCTTCGATGCAAGTGAGCAAGCGCCCACCCCAAGGTTCAACGGCTGCTGCACCAGCTCTAGCCGCTCTTTTCGCCCTGGGGTTCCCAGGGACAGAGCCTGCCTCTCCCTCTTCTCATGGGCAAACCTATCTGCCTTGAAACCTGCATGCGCTGAGCATATGTAGGGAAACAGGGACTGGCCTGCCTCCTTCCGCTGCAGCACGGAGCAGGCTAGTTGATGACCATGTGTCCCTCCAGAAGTGCATGTGTTTGCAGCCAATTTGGAAAAACATAGCAAGAGTTGGCATGTAAATAACGTGACCCCCTTACACCAGATGCACTGAAAACTGGCACCTGCTGGGAGCCACCTTTGCAATCCCTGCTCAGTGGGTTATGTGAGAAGGAGGTGATGGCAGTTGATGGGCCAAGTTGTCTGGTTCCCTAGTAGTCGCACAAAGGGGTGCGGTAGCTGGTGGGGAAGGAAGGGCACTAGAGCAGTGTGACAGTGGCTCTATGTGGTAGATTGTCTGATCATTAAAGTGTATTCTGGCAGCATTTCATAGCCACTAGCATGCAATCACTTTCACTATTTTTCAAAACAAGAATTGTCTGCAGGTGGTTGGTCACCAGCCCTTGCAGGAGGGAGAGAGAGCATGTGCTAGGTACGTCACAAATGTATTCTCTTTAACCACCAATGACAGGACAAGAAGCAATGGGCTTAAGTTATGGCAAGGGGATTTGGTTGGACATTAGGAAAAATTCCTAACTGTCAGGGTGATTAACCACTGGAATAAGTTGCCTAGGCATTACATTACTGCCTCATTTAGCTGATGATGAGATGTTTCTAAGAGGTGTAATCTTGTCAACTTTTGCCTCTTGCTCCTCAAAAGGTCTTCTCAGGCTCCGAATTGGGATTGGAAATGGATTGTACCGGGGAATGAGATCTTCAGCATTCCCTGTTGAGATTCCTCAAACTTGTTGGCTGTATATTACCCATGGAACCTAATAAGGCCAATGAAAGAGATCATAAAGCAAGGTGGAAAGGGAGCTATCATTGGTCCTCCCAAGTGTTGGAAGGATGTGTCGGGTGTTCAGCCTTAATATATCTCCAAGAATAAATTGTAGATCCTTGAACTGAAACTCAGAGTGTGAATCAGAATGCTCCTCCACACACTGTACATAATGAAAGGGGGGAAACAATCTCTCTTCTGGTTAGTTGAAGAAGAAGAAGAGGTAGGTCTCCCAGAAACATAAATAATTGATAAACAAGCAGACCTTGGTATTGAGAGGAGTCCAGAGTTTGCCAGGATCAGAGACTCAGGTTTATTTGGTACCAGTGCCAATGGCATCACAGAAGATGTGTGAAGGCACTGATGTTGGTACTACATGGTTTTTAGTTACTAGATTTCCTAAATTTACTACCAGTGCTGATGATGTACAAAGGCCGTGTGAGGCCTTGACATTGGTATTGAAGGTGTCAAGGGCTGCACTGAACCATCCAATAACAGTAGTGGTCTTCAGTACTGAACTCTTTACTGCTGAAGCCTGGGACTCAGATGAAGTCTAAACATGCTTCACGGTACCCTACGTACCTCACTAGCACTCCTCTAAGGGCCTGAGGTCTATGGGACCAGATCTTCTCTGAAGAGCAACTCTGACGTTTTCTTCTCCAGTCCCCTTCCTTATATTTGGAGTGGGAAGCTCTTGGTTACCAGAGGCAGAGTTATTGGTACTTCAGTCAAGAAGAGCACTAGAAACTGAGGTTTCAATGTCATCTTCCTCTTGGACGCCCTTGATGGTCACGGTCTCCATGACAAGCTACTGACAGATGTGGAAGGTCCCTGTATGAGGGGGACGGTGTCTCTAAACCTGGGTCCAAAGTTCATTTTAAGGCATGCATCATCATTGAAAGTCTATCCTTAATTTCCTTGTTTTTATGGAATCTTCCCATAAAGATTAGCAGATTTTACACCTGCTAGGAATCTGAGTCTCCCAAATACTGAATGCATCAGAAGTGGCTGTCACTAATGAGGATTTCTTCTCAACATGAGAGGCACCAATAAGGCTGGCATACTCAATAGAAAAAAAAAAAGTTACTCAAACCCCTCAAGAGAAAAAAAGAAAAAACAAATGTTTTAAGAAAAGAGGAAAAGAAAGTAAATGTTTCAACTGTAAAGTAATAAACCTACTTTACTAACTATCTTTTGCAGCTAAACACTAATAAAAGTGGCAAACAAGATCTCACGAAACCGGCATATGCTGTACTTGTCTCCGGCCAAAGGTGGTTGAGAAGGAACTGAGAGCGGCTTGTCTCCACAGCCCCATAGCATCTCAGAACAGGGTATGAGGAAGTGTAGGATGCATGAGTGGGTCAAAAGGGCACTGCTACCACAGATCAAAGCTACAGGGCTACATGCCAACCTAAACCTGGAGCACCCACAGAGACTAGTTGAAGAAGCATGTCTCTTTACTGTATATCTTTTAGCTCGTAGCACAGACATTGATCCCTAACGAGTCTCTAATTATAATTACTAATTATAGTAATCATAGGTGATATTGCCTATTAAGGTTACCTGAATCTTCCCATTGTAAGCAATTGAAAGTCTTGTATCTTTGTCAAACCTTAACTGTTCTTGCTGAAATGTCCTAGCCCAAAGGCTGATTAATAAGTTTCAGTTAAATTGATTCAGCTATTTCTGAAAATGAGATATGGAGAAATGCATTCTTTTACCTATATTAAAAAATTCTTCAGTTGTTTAAATGGAGAAGCTCTAGTGTTTCTATGCTTTGGTGCAAGGAGTCAAAAATTGACTGAGAGGTCAACATGGTGTCAGAGATGCTCCCTTCACCATCTCTGTGAAATTTTGCCCAAATCATAGCCCTCCAAAACATTTCAGTTTGCTTGTACTCAATAGACACTTGTAAGAGTTTGGCAGCTACATTTGCCAAAGATTCCACTTTCAATAAGCATGTTCTAGCTCAGGATTGCAGAAGTTGAGCAGAATTTCCACCTGCTCTCTCTCCTGAGCTTCTAATGTTTTGTAATAATGTTTTCTAATAATGCAGTTTTTATACACAACAGCATTGCCACAAACATCATACTGAAGAATGAGACTTCATGCACTATTTTAGAAAACCAACATATATGGAACATTTGGCTTGCATGTGTGTGTGCATGCATGCGTGGGCACATGCGCATGTGCAGGGACTGATTTTCCTCTTTCACATGTTTTGCAAGGATGTACGTCCCTTGATTTAAATGAGGTTACTCTTTGTTTACACAGGTACGAGAGCAGAATCAGGGCTCTAGTTTACAAAAATAAGCCTATTTGACTGTGACTCTCCATAGGAACACATTAATTACAGCATATTTATATATGTAAAAACTTACACTATAATTTCAAACATTGAAAATGCCTGCACTCAAAATGCATTATGTGAAAATAGAAAATTTCTCATCAAATCACTCACTTAAAACAACTCTGAGTGTCTTTATTTATAATAAAAATAAATGTGTATAGCAATACTGGTAGGGGAAATAGTTTTTCTGCATGCAAGGATCTTTACTCTAATTCAGTTTATATTGTTATTACACACAATGGTATACAACATAACACTAGGAATCAACTGAATAATTTTAAGATGCTTTTAATATATTCAAGAAACTAAAGAAACATTTGCAATTTTAACAAAATCTAATTTAGGAACATTTACATTCTAGTGATTTTTTAAAGAATTGTACAAGTGGTAAGGAATATTTTTTTTAGCAAAACACCTTGTCCACGTATTCTGCATTCCCACAGATTTAGTTCTAGGTAAGGAATACAAATCCTGAAAAAAATAAAACAGTAGTTGTTAATATGGTTTGTATGATGTGATTCTACATATCTAAAATACAACAAAGGGAATAAAAAGATACTCGAACACTGTAAAGGAAATCTGTCATGTACATCTCCAAAATTTTTCAGATAGTTAACTTGTTTGGGTCTATTTTAAAGAAAGATCTCTGGATCTGGGCAAAGGTTTGTTCTCTTCTCAGTATGCACAAGCAACTCTCCTTGGCTATATCTACACTTGCACTTTTAAGTCGACTTAGTGTGTCTACACTTAAAATTAAAGTCGACTTAAAGGGGAACGTACAAAGTCGACCTAGAACATCCACACTGGATGCTCTAGGTTGGCTTTGTGGGGCTAGGGGGACCTTGGGCAGGTCCACAGTGGCGGGGGAGGGCACCCCCTGTGTACAATGGGGCAAAGGGGTACAGGGACCCTGGCAAGGCAGAGCCCTGTGTGTGATGCTGTCTGGATCTAGGGAAGCATTTATGATATTATTTTCTATGGATATCTCATAAATGCTATAATCCATAG
>ML685769.1:21206862-21246344 GCA_007922175.1 Pelusios castaneus | reverse complement strand
TGCTTAAGTCGACTTAAGCAAAGTGTAGTGTAGACGCAGGGCACATTAAGTCGACTTAAGCCAAGCTTAAGTCGACTTAATTTACCAGTGTAGACACAGCTCTTGATGCTAATGGGATTTGTAGTGAAGTTCTACGCAGAAAAATTATAAGAATGTTGCTGAGGGATTTCCTGCTCATTCTTTAATAATTTCTGCATGAAATTTTCACAGATTACAATTTTAAAAGTTTTTTTTTAAAACCAACACTTATACCAACTCTATAAACTTGATTTTTAAGTTCCAAGTTAAATTGGTTTCTTTCTGGTTCATATGTTATCACTGGTAAGTAGAAACTTACAAATGGCCCACCAAATTTGGATGCCTCATTTTTTAGCTTAGATGCCTGTTGCCTGTTTCTTAGGCTTCCATATACATGGATCTGAGGATTCAACTTCCAGCTCAATTAGACATACTAAGCACTAGCTCTCATCACTCTAGCGTACTAGAAACAGCAGTGTAGCTATGGCAGCACAGGAGAGTCACTGGAAAGTACGTACCGTCGGGTCCAGGTGGGTTTACACTCAGAGCAGTCAGCCTTTGCTAGTCACTGCTCATCCTACCATAGCTACGGTATTTTTAATGCATTAACCTGATGACAGCTAGCACTAAGTATGTCTACTTGAGCTAGGAATCACACCTGGAGCTCCACGTATAGACGTAGTCTTAGAGGTATTGAGCACCTGAAGATCCCATTGACTTCGATTTGAAATGTGGGTGCTCAGCACCTCTGAGAAGCAGGCCATAGGGATCTCAGGTTGGCTATCCTAAAGTGGTGGCACACCAAATTAGATTTTGGATTACATATTTTTGAAGATGTGGATCTTGATCTATTTGTATAAAGGGAGCAGGATTTGGATGCGGATCTTGATTAAAAATAGGAAATAAATACCTTTTCAGCGGAAACCTGCTGATCTCCTTCCATTGCGTGGCTGTAAAACAACAAATATTTGATAAGTAGTGAATACTGTAAAACTGTCCAGTGTTTAAAGAAGCTCTCATAGTAATTCTGTATCTACTGCATTTTGAAAATCCTTTGAGTTATACCATAATTTTACAGGATAATGTCTCAGTTAAAGATGATCATCATTAAAGACAGACCAACAGAATTCACTTTAGTTTTCAAACGTGGAAAAGCATAGATGAGTTATATAGCAAATTTACAATGGTTAAAGATGGAGGGCCAGACTGTGCAAGTGTGCAAGAGAAAAGGTCAGAAGACCAGAAGCCATTGCTCCCCTTTTCATTCTTTCACATGGACTGAACATATCTTTCACCATATTCCAGATCATTGTTATCTCCTGGCTGGATTATTGCAATGCACTGCAAATGGGATTAAACTTTTGCAATTCATCTAGTGCTGCCAATGCAGAATAAAGAGACGCACACAATGTATTTTATACCTGTTTTCTCTGATTAGTGACTGATCTCTGGGTTAACTGCAAGGTGTTATTTTTGACATTTAAAAGCTTAAATGATTTGGGTTTTACTTATTGGCAAGCCACCCAGATCTTTCTCCTCACAAGTTACAGGCACAGTTCTGGTCCTGTGAAGCACTTGAGTTTGAAGTCCTCTATAGATGGAAACGGGCATGAATTTGATTTGTTCTTTCAGTTAATCATAGCTCTCTACTGCCACATTTCATACTGGAGAAATGTAATACACAAAATATGTATATGGTTTGCCAGCCAGCTTCATATTTAAACAGAAAAAAACGTTAGGACTTAACCTAATGAAAGTCAAGAAAATCAACACTAAATGTGACTTGTCATCCTTAACTTAATCCATTTATGCTAAGGAATAGCAAACAAGGTTTAACAGATTAAATTAAATATGGACTTTGTGTATTCTGATGGAGTTAATTTTTACACCCATTTTGCTGAAGAGTAAACAACAAGACAAAATACAAGCAAAGTGGAAAATCAGGCCCAATGTGTATCTTGTTGCAACGTATTAACTACTGGTATATTCATCATTGCACTAAAAGTATTATATGTAACATGTAGTGATCCTATTTTGAACAAAGCTTTTATTTACCAATGAAAGGCTAAAGATGAATTTATATCAGAATTGCTTCCAACAATAATTTCTATCTGGAATAATGCCTATTATTCATTGATAAAAATGCAATGTTCATTCATTCCCTTGTTCTTTAACATCATAATCCAGGTCTGATGTAACTCCATATTGTAACTAAACCTCCATTTTGAATTGTTTACTTCATTTTGTATTGCCCAGCCTAAGTTTTGCTGAAACTTCATTCAGATGTGTGAACTTTGTTTGGATCTCTGAATGTAAGATGTGTGTGTGATGGGATCAGTCTCCAATGCTAGTCTGTCCTGATGACAAACTGCCGGCACCATTTTAATGGTTGAGGAACACTGCAGACAAACCCTGCAAAAGCAATAAGAATCCACCTTCAAAAAGAGAGGAACAAAAAGCCCCATCAAGAACAAGATCAAAGTCACATCTGCCATTAACTGATGACTCATGGTCATACAGTACCCTGAGGCAGTGTGACACAGCAAGATCCATGGACTAAAAGATATAAAAGAGAGGTGAGACAGCATAGATAAGGGATAATGTTCTGCACAGCATCCAGGAGCGTCAGTGGTCGGCGCACAGCCGTGTGCCCAACAGAGACCCAGTTTTCCCTCATGCCCGGCTTCCCGGGTAACCACCATGGGCTGCAAACTCCAGCCATGAACTCAAGCTATGATTACAGGCAACAACCAGGACTGGTAACTATATATGCCCAACAGCATATTATCTGGTGTGTATGTACTAGATATTAGCTATTAACATAATTGTGTTTTTCTCATAATAAACATGGCATAGTGCCTTGTCCCCTGAATAAGATCCTGCTAGTTTTTTCTTTCTAACTATAACACCAAGTAGATGAGGATGACTTATGTCTGTCTATATGTGCTCTAAATCCTTATTAGTTCAAAGTATTATATACATGATAATTGATGGTTTATTAAGAAACAACATGGGGACATGTCCGAGTACACAGTATGGTGATATGTGAAAACATCTTACAGTATTTTTGGTGGGAAAATTTTTAAAAATTGTAGTTTTAGACAGTCTCAAAATATTCATTTAGTAAATTAAAAACATTTTTCAATTGGTGTGTGGAACATGTTCCCACGTGGAGCCACTGATACACACTTCTGTCAATGGTAAATATTTACAGTCTAATTATTATATGATCCTGAAAAGTGCTCAGCACTGATAACACCTATTAATTTTTATTGAATATTTATATTGCAGTAGAACCCAAAGGCTCCAGTCAGGCCCTGTTGTGCTAGTCCCTCTACAAACACATATTCCTTGCCCTGTAGAATTTACCTCTAGAATTCATAGGACATGGTGGACTAGATCTGGAGGTCCAATGCTGGAAGCCTCACAGCCCTGCCTCAATCCACTCCAGAAAAGAGCAGAGAAGTCTTCTAGGCCAGTGGTTCTCAACTTTTTGCAGGTCACAACACACTTGGTGGCATATCATGACACACTTTTAGCCCACTCCCCCCAGATCAAATACAGCCATCTCCCTGGCTCTCTGTGACACACTTACCACCGTGTAATGTAACATAGTAATGTGTCCCAATACAATGGTTGACAACCACTGCTCTAGACAGCCTAAAAAGGCTGCAAGAAAGTATCCAATCAGAGGGGCTGCTGGAGTGACCACTAAGGGACCAGAGGGGCCATATAAAAACAGGAAAGGCAGATCTCAGCTGCTGTCTGGAGCTCAAAGAGAAAGGACTGGGTGCCTGGCAACCAGATAGACAGGCAAGTAGTGCAGTAAGATTGTGGACAGCAGACAGCTCACTGGATGGAGAACTGAGCCAAGGGAAAAGTTGCCAAAACTTGGGTACCTGGCTGGCTAAATGAGCCGCAGGACCATGGAGATCAATGCAAACAGGCTGAGTCAAAAGGGATTGAGACACAAACCTAGCCAGACCAGGAAAGGGTATGTGGCCCCTGCTGGTCTGGTTGAAGACTGAGCCCAAGGAGGAGTACTGAAAGAACACCAACAGAGAGTATTGATAAAGGTCCCTGTTGGGTTGTTGAAAAAGGCAGTGCCTCCAAGAAGGACGTATTAGGGTTATGGCTCCATACCAGACCTGTGAAAAGAACTAGGAACTGCATACCCAGTGTGTGGGGCTTCGCTGGAGGGCTCAGCCACTGAAGATGTGCCAACAGAACCATCAGCTGGGGGAGGGGCATCTGAAAGAGGGGGTGCCGCCCCATTGTAAGACCAAAGAAAGAAGCAGGCTCACCCCTGTCCAGAAAGGAGGCACCTGTGAGAGCAGGTGCCAACATTATTACTGTTCAAAAAGTTGCAAATACTAAGCATTTTTAGAGGTGCTAGGTGTTTGTAATAGAAATGTGGATAGGTCCTTAACTATAATGAGTGCTGCAATGCCACAAGATCCCTTGGCTCTCATTGATGTTGAGTACTGTAATTTCTGCAGTCTAACATTCAGTTTGAAAAAAAAGAAAACCGACCATACCCTGAACAAAAAGTAGCCCCTGCTTTGAATCCCTCCAGGTGCTTGAAGTTCCTCCTGAAACAACAATGCATTTCAAAAAACACACACACACACAAACTTGAATACCCAATTGATAAAGAAAATTGCCCAAATACCCAAAAATCATCACAGAAAAAAAAACTGTACACTTTACATTAATACCATTTCAACAATGAGATGGAGGGAGAGGGTTTCTGGCCATTTCCCTTTAATACAAATACAAGGATGTCTGTTTACATAATAGAAGCATTATATGGTACCACTATATCATCTGGTCCCCTAAAAGGTATATTTTTTTCCCCTTAAACAATACAAGAGAAATCATCTTCAGAAATAATTTTGACAAGGAATATCCTGATAACAGTTGAGGGCCAAATTTTGTATCCAATTTTGACAGAGATGAATCAGTTGTTCTAGAAATACACCTACATAGCTGAGCAGAATTTGGCTTTGACTTTTCAAATCACATCACTGATATTTGTGAGCATGCTTGGGGACAGCTTGAGAACTCTCAAAAGTAATGGGCTTTGGAATACCCCTCTGTCCCCCTTCTAGCTGCAAAGCAAAGGAGGATTGTTGTGACCTCTGAACCTGTTCATGATCCACAAGTTGAGAACCTATGTTCTAATCAACTATATATACAAATCCAGGTCCACAGGATATATGTGAATAGCCCTGCTCCATCCCTCCACCTGGTAGCTACTGACATCTGCTTACGTTGGACTATGATGCTCAGTCCCAGTTTGAGGCTCTGCCCAAGGTCTTACTGGCAGAGACCCAGAATACCAGATTGGTCCATTGGCCCTTCTCAAGCCAGCAGCAGGAACAGGAAACTGTCCTAAAAACAGGGCGTTGGCTCCCTGGCTTAATTTTCTGGCATCCTGACATAGATCCAGTTGTTTCCTGCCTCTAAAACCTTGGCATCCTGACCGAGCCTGACTGACTCCCAACTCCTGGCTCTCATCTTCTGAGTTCCTGCCCTAGCTGACTCTTGACTCCTACCTTATAACTATGGATTCCTGCTCTGACCACTAGATCTGGCTGCTTATTGACCTGGCCCAATAGGACTGATCCCAATATTAGTAAAGTCCATGTTGAAAGCAGGCTTTTCGTGAAACATTAATCCAATCTGTTCAATGACAAAATGGTTCAAATCTCATGCTTCCCATTACACCCTTAGATCATGATAAACGGATGAATCCAGAAGTCTCTCAACCACTGGCATCTCCTCATTAACTGTCTCTTCAACAGCATATCACTGAGATTACAATCATAGCTGGAACTTTTCAATAGGAAACCATGTTTCGTTAGCTCCCAGTAGTCTGTAACAGCACTATGAAAACGCCTTATTTCAGGGTGATCCCAGGGATCTCAAACCATAGGACTCCCCAAGTTCTAGGAACCTCTCAAAGGAAGTAAATTATAAATAATTTTCAAATCTTGTAAAGCATGCTAGAACCCTATATTGATGTTCACATGGGACACCCATTACCATGGACAAGTTATGCTTTATAGGGATTGCCTATATGATTTTTTTTTCACATCATATGCATCTTTCTAGACTTATATATATTCTATCTATACTAACTATATTACTTTTTACTTGAAAAGACTAAAAGAAGTGGTGTCTATATATTATGTGAGGTGTGCTATATGGAAGCATGTGACACTGTATGTGGAGGAAAGAAGGAAATACTGAAAGATGGAAAGCTGTAAAATAATCAGATACATAGAAATACAATAGACACCCAGTATCAAGCTACCTCTATTTTCCTACTCCACCTTGTTTGAGAGGTGTATGCTTTAAAAGGAGGAACAGTGTATAAATTGCTAGCAAATGGGGAAAAAGATGCAATGGGATAAATACAGTGGAGAAAATCCTGGCCCTATTAAACTCAGTGGCAAAACTCCCATTTAATTAACACGGCTTGTATTTCAGCCAGTATTTTCCTTCCACAATGGTTATGATTGGACATTTTACACAAAAATTTCTAGTTCCTAGTGATAATTATTTGCATTGTTTCACAAAAATATGTGGGCCAATGACTGGAAGTGTCATCACAGAACTGAACAGCATAAATAAGCTTGAAGTATTTAGAGCAAAAGCACTAATTTCTCAGGAGGACGTGATAGTATTTTTATGCAGAGTAATAAAAAGTATCAAACGGCAATAATTATTAACCAGAACATTCAGACAACAGCTAAAACAATGATAAAGTAATTAAACAAAAATTAGTTGTTAAAATGACGTGTACATTACCACATAGTGTAGCCCACATGAGTACATCAGCTCTCAGCTTATATATACACACAGTAAGTGGTTCACTATAGGATTTTTCAAGGAATTCTGCTTGGCTGCTCCCATTTAAAAATCAATGTTAATTGAATCACAGATGCATGGACATTCAACAGCATGGCTGTTTTTCTTCAGCTGATTGTAGTTAATCAGATACATCCATTCAAAAGTAGGTATCCCGAGGCATTAGTGCACAACAGAGAAATGCAGCAAACAGACTCATCCTATATGGCATTCTCCAACAACTCTGACTCCCGATCATGAATACAATAATTCCAAGCAACACTTTACTGTCACTTAACACCTGGCTCCTGCTGTAGAACACATCTTTGTTATATGCTCCTTATTCACAACTTGTCTGGGTTGTCCACCATTCTTCAGGTGAATCTGCAGAAAATTCTTTTCAAATGTCTGTGTTTCCTGCCAGTCTAAGAGAGGATAATTTCTTAAATGATAGTATCCTCCATGGAAAATCTTTTGCTCTTGGATATTAATGAGTGTCCTGGAATAGAATAATTGTGCTATGGTGAATACTGAGGGACAAGGCAGAAATAGGAATCAGAAGTATGCCTCAGCATCACCAGGCTTCCCCAAGGTGGCATGCATAGTGTCATGATTTTCCTGAGCTTTTTCACAAAGCTGCCTATAGACAATGCTGTTGCTACATTATCTTCCCCAATAGCATGCCATTCTATTACTCCTTAGGGCTGTAATTTACATAATTATTTCATAGCCTGTCCATTACAGAAATCCAATTAACTGTATAATTCTTCAACATGGAATGGGTTATTGCTTGTGGAAGTTATTGTTTATCTGCATGTGCAGATTCACCACAGAGGCCTTATCTATAAGCAGATGTTGCACTAATTTACCTTCAATAAGTTTTAACCCAATTTCATATAATTGGTGCAAACCTTTGTGTGGACACACCCCTCCCTCCCATCCAGTTTGAGTGGCTTATTTTGGTGTAGCTTAAACCTGTTTCAAATTGACTTCAGTTAAAGTAAAATAATGCCCTCTTAAACCAAAACAAGAGTGCACAAACAGGGGTTTATATTACTTTAGCTAAATCAGTATTAAAAAAAAAGAAAAAAAAGAAAAAAACAAACCACACTTTAAGGGCTTGTTCATAACAAGCAGCAATACACACTGTGTGCTTGTGATTTCAGAAGTACACTTATGTGTTGTGAATTAGTTCAAGTAGCCTAGAAGTTTTTTTCATTAAAAACAGTACTATTGCAAAGGTCTCAAAAGATGGGTACAGTATAACTACACTATAATAATATAATTTAAAGTAATATGAAATGCTACAGTTCTGTCTTCCTTCAGCAGAAATGCTGTGCTGATATTTAAGATTACCCAAACCTTAAATGTCCTTTTCTGAAGCTATTTTGGTGGTGGCACTTTCTGGTTTTTCTTTCCTCTATGATGATATTCTTAGTCGTCTTTCCTAGAAAGATCTAGTGTCCATAGTCCTCTTTGATTCCTTCTTAGAAGTGGTAGCAACATAGATTATAATAAGTGATGATCTGGTCAGAAGCTCCCAGTGAACTGAGAGCTTATGTATGTTCCAGACAGCAAAATGAGTAAATTGGATAAATTCTCTAACACCTCCTTTCCCCTGTAAAGGATATGATGCTCTCCAGCCACCTAGCTCTTAAGGCAGTGCCTCTGCCAGTAGCAGCGTAGACGTGTGGTTGGCACCATACCACGCCACACTTATTTCTGCATTGCTGCTGGCAGTAATGTTGCCTTCAGAGCTGGCCACCTGGGCAGCAGCCATTGCTTTCCTGTCTGCCTTCTCATGTTCCCTCCACCCCAGACTACATTCCATGCCCAGCCCGTTTGAGAACCTCTGCCTTAAAATACAATATTTCCATTTAAGAAAATGTTCTGTACTGCAAATACAAGAGCTTGGCTACGCGAGGTTTCTAGTTCCACTCTTGTTCTGGATTCTGAACTGAAATTGGCAGGATTAGAATTGCTTCATGTTCCAAAATGCCCTTTGGAGGCAGAAATTTTCCCAATACGCACCAAGAAGCTAAAATTACTACAAAGGAGAGCATATATAAAGAAAGTCTTAGAGACTCATTTCAGAAGATGCCACCATGGTCATTTTGCCTGATTTCCTGCACAATCACAGGCCACAGAACCTTATCCACCCACTCCTGCAGTAGGCCCATAAACTGTGACCAAGTTACTGAAGTCCTCAACTCTTGATTTAAAGACTTCATGTTACAGAGAATCCACCATTTGCTCTGCTTCAAACAAGCAAGAGATACATGCCCTACATCTCAGAGGAAGGCAAAAACCATGCAGATTCTCTGCCAGGCTGTCAAAATTCCTTCCTGATCTCCAAACATGGTGAACAGTTAGACCCTGAACATGTGGGTGAGACTCACTAGCCAGACACCAGAGAAAGGATTATTTGTAGTAACAAAGCCCTTACTATTTAGTGTCCCAGCTCTGACCATTGGAAATATTTGATAATAGCAGTTGTAAATGGGCCATATACCATTGCAGGCAACTTTATCATACCATCCGCTCCATAAATTATCAAGTTCAGTCTTGAAACAAGATAGGTTCCCGCCCCCACTACTCCTCTTGGAAGGCTGTTCCAGAACTTTACTCCTCTGACGGTTGGTCAATAATAGCTCCTGGGATAAAGGGTTACTCGGAGCTAAGATACTGGAGTGTCAAGTCTTTGAGTGTTGTTATGAAACACTTGCTATTGAGACAGGTGCACATTTTAATAATAGGAAGCATATTACCTGTGATAGGGTATATAAACCTCACACTAGGGAGATAAGGAGCAGTTCTGGGCCTGATTGACTCTGTCCCACTGAACACCCCCCCAGGAGGAAGAAGCTTAAAAGTGAGCCAAACAATTCAGATAGGGGAACAGGACAGATCTACCCTGACATCTCCTAACCAATGCTGCCGCAGAAGTCTCTGACTGGGAGGAAAGAACTACCAGCCGCGCCCAGCCAGGCTGAAGGTTCAGTTACCCTATTTTTTCCTTTGCTATATTAAGCTGGACCTAGAGAGACAGGGGATGGCTGGAAATGGCTCAGTAAGGTATCTTAATGTATGGCTTGGTGTCTGACACTGTTTACCTTTCATCAGGTTCTTGATCAAAGCCAAAAGGGACTAGGAGGGCCCAGGCCACTTAGACATATAAATCTTATTTCCATCTCTTCCAGGAGTAAAGAGAAGATAAAGATGCTGAAAGCTTGGTGGCAAGGATAAGCCACCTATAGAAGTCAAGAGATAGATGAAGGGTCCTTGCCTGTCATAAGGATGCAAGGCACTCTACAGTTCTTTAGATAGAGCTACCCCAAAAGAAAGGTTGAGCTACACTGGTGACCCAGATAGAAGGCCAGGTCATCACGTACCAAAAGGCAAGCTGTCTAAGTACCAGAGCAACTACCAACAGGAGGCATTAGAGATTGAGAGGGTAAAACTGAAGGCCCAAAGGCCCAACTGCTAGGCAATGCCACTCATAAGCCTGGCCCTATCACATTATCAATAAATTAAAAGGAATGAAATGTGGTTTCATTTTTTGCTTTGTGTCTGTTCCAGAAAAAATGCATGGCAAATGATAAGAAACAGTAACACAATGGAGACCAAATTAGAAAATGACATCTGTATTCATTATGAAAAGAAACAATGACCTGTTAATGATAACACTTAAAACCAATGTTAAGTAGTCTAAGAGGAGAATCAAGCCTCAAGACTGACACACAATCCTTTCCCAAGGATGCACTATTCAAAAAAGCTCCTTCTCTCAGTGTCTGAACATGGTATTTAGACAATAAATATAGACAGAGCTTTAAAATGTTAAAATTGTCTGCTTTAGAGTAAATGCAATCTGAGATTTAAAGAGCTGTAGCTATTATTCCCAGGAAAGAGTTACTATGGAAGATCAAGTACAGCACTGTTGAAAGATATATACACAACATAGTTCACTTCTTTAAAATATCCAAATAATATAGTCCTGCCATGAAAAGAAATGCAATAATCTTTTCAAGAAGTTAGAGAATTTTACATAATGTTGAAATTTTCTGTACTTATTTCTTCTTACATTTTTTAAAAAGATAACTTTATTGCCCAATATTAATTTTTTTGTTTTTAGTTGTTATACCACGTTCCATTATGTCATTTGAGACATAATACATGTCTTTACTCCATTTTTCTGCTCCTCTCATCTGCCAATGATGATTTTACAGCATTTTTCCCCCTCTCTTTTTTTTAAATGCATGTGTCAGAACTTTTCCTTTTTACTTAATCTCCAAACAACTGATGTAGGCATTTAAAATTAATCAGAATGGTTTGAGATTAGGTGATTTATTACATACCGATAGCTGTCTCTTCCCTGCTTCTTAAAAATTGTTCACCCAACTGAAAGCCTTCCATTTATTTTAAAGATCACTGCATTAGAATATCATATAAATTACTTTTATTTTTTTCTTGTTAGATGGCAACTCATTAGTAAAGTAGTTTTTTTGTACATATTTAGTGTATCCTCTCTAGAGCTCTTGGAAGAAAAGCAAATGGAGCTGATATTCTCAGATCCAAAATATCAAAGGGGCAAGGATATTAATACAATATTAAGAAAGCAGCTATTTCAGAATGGTTAGCATATGCTTCCCTGTTGTCTGAATTCCTTGTCATGACATATTTGAGAAGAAAAGCTATGCGAAAGGTGAAATGAATAATCCACAAACTGGCAGCTTTATAAAGAGAAACAAACATTCATAGATAATTCTGTATAAAGAATGAATGGATATAAATGAATAACATTTCCCCCAAAATGTAAGGCACACATGCTTAATACTACTATGTGTTTTGACTGCAGTAAGATACTTTGAGAGGTTTCTTTGAAAATGGAAAAAAAAAGTGATTTTAAGTTCACTGTCCCATAGTGCAGTTCTGGTCCCCAATATTTAAAAAGGATGAATTCAAATTGGAACAGGTGCAGAGAAGGGCTACAAGGATGGTCTGTGGAGTGGAAAACCTGCCCTATGAGTGGAGACTCAAGAAGCTTGGCTTGTTTAGCTTAACCAAAAGAAGGCTGAGGGGGGATATGATTGCTCTCTATAAATACATCAGAGGGATTAACATCAGGGAGGGAGAGGAATTATTTGAGTACATCACCAATGTGGACACCAGAACAAATGGTTATAAACTGTCCATCAAGAAATTTAGGCTTGAAATTAGATGCAGGTTTCTAACCATTAGAGGTGTAAAGTTCTGGAATAACCTTCCAAGGGGAGTTGTGGGGGCAAAAACCATAACCGCTTTCAAATCTGAGCTTGATAAATTTATGGAGGGGATGGTATGATTAGCCTATTTTGGAAATAGACTGATATTTGGCTACGTGTGGTGGATTTACAAGTGGCCTAAGAGGGGAGAGTACATGGGGTGGGTTCTCAGTTATTACTGAGAAATGTTTCTTGGGTAACTGGCTGTTGAGACTTGCCCATGTGCTCAGGGTTTAACTGATCGCCATATTTGGGGTTGGGAAGGAATTTTCCCCCAGGGCTGATTGGCCTGGGCTCTGGGGGTTTTTCGCCTTCCTCTGTAGCATAGGGCATGGTTCACCTACCGGTGAATTCTCTGTATCTTAAAGTCCTTAACTCATGATTTAAGGAGGTAAATAACTCAATCATAGGTTGGTGGCCTATTGCAGGAATGGGTGGATGAGGTCTTGAGGCCTGCATTTTGCAGGAGGTCAGACTAGATGATCGTACTGGTCCCTTCTGACCTTAAAGTCTATGAGTCACTTCCTCCTCATTTTCAAATCTCTCATGCAGAATCTATATCAGATGCTCAGAAGAGTTGTCTCATTAGTATGTCACAAGCTAGCCAGGAAAAAATTAATCACAAAGATGTTTTTTAAGTCCCTCCTGGATGAAATACATTGTTTCTACAAAGACCTAGAAACTCTAATGAGGAACATGCCCTCCAGGATGCAACTGATTTTTCCCAAAAGAGTCTGTCCAATTTTGATAAGGCCTCCAATTTTTCAATCTGTATTAAACTTCAAAAGAAAGTGACAACTATGCCTGTGTTGCCAATTTTATTGAGCCTTATGATATTTGATATTCTTAAAGCCCCTATTAGACCACCAGGTTTTATTTATTTATTTAAATTGTAACCCTCAGTTGTGGAGAAAAACTTGAAAATCTGGACTCTAAAGATTCAATAGCAGAAGGAAAATAAAAAGAATCCTAAGCTTGCTAATATTTAAATCTCATTTTTATGCCACTCATGAATTTTGAATACTTTGGGTTGGCAATCCTGTTTACTCCAGCCTTTGCATTACTATGCTATCTTAGCTACTGGGGCTGGAGCTGATCCTACTTACGGTGTTGCTATGTATTGATGATGAAGAGGAAGAACTTGTATTAATACAAGTTCTCCCTCCCATGAGCAACTTCAGGACTCTCCTGGATAGAGTTTCTTTCTTTATGGTCCTCTGAAGCAAGCTGAACTTTTCCCAGGATGAATTTCTGATGTACAAACAGCATTTGTGGCTTTCACAGAGCTTCTGAGAATGAGCAGGCTATAACTTAAGGGATGTCTACACTTGGGGATGGAAGTATGCGTCCCATGGGAGGAGCAAGCCACTCGAGTACTTATTCATCCAAGGCATGTACTTGGTGTATCCAGTCTCTCTTGCTGCTTACACAGTTGTGACTACACTCTATTTTTAGCACACTCAACACAACCAGATCGCACCCCCCGCAGCTTGAAGTGTAGACAGATACACCTTCCAAAACACCTTCATTGTTAATGTGCTCAGAGAAGAAATAAAATCTCAAATCTTTGCTGGTATATTTCCTTTTCTGCAGACTAATTGGAGCACTGTATTGCAACTGTAAACCCCTTACACAGCTCCAATAGAGGAGCAGGGACAGTTTCTCCTAGAGATGGGCCTGTATTATCAACCCGGTAACCAGGAGACTACAATTCCCATCAACCTCCTCCCCACAGTACTTCTAGACCCTAATTCAGGAAATTACCACTCTTGGGGAAGTAGCAGCTGCCTGAAAGCCAAGAGCAGCAGAGATGGTGGATGCAGAGGAAAAAAATACTTTTGGAATTGGATACACAGTAAGATGTCCAGAAACTGTGCACTCACACCTTTTTGCTGGACTTTACAGCTGGGCACAGATCTGTGCAGGGTGTGGAGAGGCAGCAGACCCTGGCCAGAGAGCCAGTGCAAAGGGGTTCTAATGAGAAGCACAACATTAACTGATCCTGGCCTGAAACTGATCTGTTTTAAGCTCTTATTTGCTTTGAGTAGGAGACTGGACTGTGGAGATCAACTCAAGGCACGAGGTGTGACGATACCTAATCCCAGACTGTACTGCCCTCCAACACCACCACCAGCAGGGGCTTGAATGAGAATGGCTATTGTCTCACTAAATTGTAACTGCTTATACCACTGTACCTAATGTATCTGCAACCTCTTTTTCTTGCCAGCCCTAGAGAAAATACTCCTTTACTTTAGCCATGTGTTTGACTGGTTACTAAGACCCACCAGCACTAAGATCTTGAGTTATGGTACACCAGGCATGCTACTATTATTTTAGAGCAGTGGTTCTCAATCTGTGACCCACTTGCGGCCCAAAACAACACACGGTTGTGGCCCATGTGACATCCTCAGGGCCATCAGATAGTATATATATATATATATATATATATATATATATATTGTGTGGATGTGGCCCCATAACACAGAGAGAGGCATGTGCAGGCCACAGTGGTAAATAGGTCGAGATCCACTGCTTTCGAGGTTCAGTGTACTACTGCACTGAGCAGCTATTGTAATCACACCATGAACCTGTCCTTCATGTACCTGATTCATCTTTCACATCAATGTAAATAAGAAATTGCTCAACTGAAGATAAAGTAAAACAGGTATCAGATGAAAGTTAGGCCTCATCTCTCTAAACTGGGAGAAATCAAAACCTCAGGTCCCCAAACCCTGGAATGCAGGGGTTTGAAAACAAGATCTCAGTTTTAACCCTCAAGATGGATTGTGTTGGGGGGGGGGGGGGGAAGAAATCAGTATTTAGCCCATTTATAGAGTTTTTAGCCCATTATAGATAAGCTTCAGGTATGAACTCCCATATAAACGCACTAGATTCAGAGCTGAACTCTAAAGTATTGTTTTGAACTATCTGTAATATGTATTTACTAGAAAAACATCCAGTTTGATATTTTAAGACCTAGGAGAAGGGGTGCTACTCCGCTACGGGCAGATATTTCTTTCTTTGAACTAAACAAACAAGGGGTATGTCTACATCAGAAAAATTTAGGTCGACTTTGTTAAGTCAACTTAATAAAGTGGACTAAGTCGACTTAATAAAGTCTTACATTGATTTAATAAAGTCGACTTAAGGGTTACTCCTCGTCCATACCGTCCTTCAGTCGACTTAAGGCTGAATCCCACAAGCCCAAGGGCTGGGCTTAGAGACTATTAACTTTAAGTTTTCTGATTTGGCTGTTTCTATTAACTCTAGAAAGGGAATGGATTAACAGGTGACCTGGCTGAAGGATTGGGTTTTAGAAGCAACAGAAAACTGTGGAACGAGGATGGATAAGAGGCATTAGATTGAATGAAAGAACCCCTTCAATACAGTGCCTAGAGTTGGGGCAAGGGGAAACATATGTATGCATGCTCTAACAGAGCATGACAAATATCAGAGGAATATTTTAAAATGAACTCTAATTTCTATTTCATTCCTTTAACTTTTTAGTCTGTAAAACATATAATTGTGCTTCATGTCCAAAACTAAAACATTGAATTAAGAGTTCCATTTTGGGAATATGCCCATAGCTTGAATCTCCTTAACATTCCCTGTTTTACTTCTAGCGTAATTCCAAAGGGGTAGCCGTGTTAGTCTATTGTAGAAAGACAACAGAGTCTTGGGGCACTTTTAAAGACTAACAGATTTATTAATCGTATGAGCTTTCGTGGGAGAAAATCCCACTTCGTCAGACGCTTTGAAGATAGGAAAGTTACAGAGTGGGAGGAAATTAAATGCAGGGGAGTGTATGACATAGCATCAAGTCAGGCTGTAACAGCAAATCAAAGTAGGTGTTAGGATTCAAAACACTAGGGAACAGCACAGAGGAGGGGGGAGGTCAATTCACTTGTTGTAATGCGAGAAAAATCCATAGTCCCTGTTCAACCCCAAGGCAACTGAGTCAAATTTGCATATAAGTTCGAGCTCTGCAGACTCTCTCTGAAGCTCCCTTAATGACTTGTTAATAGCTGTGTTGACACAGATGAATAACAAATCACAGCTTCAGAGTGCCACAAGACTGTTGTCTTACTTCTAGCGTGTCACCATTGAGTTCAAAGGCATTACTCACTGTTTACATTACTGTAAGGAAGAGGAGAATCAGACTCCTTTAGCTCTTGTATATTTGTCTTGAATCAGTTAATATACTAGTTAATTTTTAAACAAGTGTATTAAAAATATAAGCATAAAGCAAGGGAAGAATCTAGATTCTCAAAGACTGTTTCTACTGCTTGGAAAAATAAAACATTAGGCTCTGGGCATTTTTTTTTTTTTTTTTTTTTTTTTTTAAAACTGTTGGAACAAATTAAGTCATACCTGCAGTATGATAGCACAACATCTGGCTGAGATTTTAAAAAAACTGTATCAACCATGTATTAGATTCACTATATGGGATCTGGCTTCTGCCATTGATCCTTTATGGGGCACTACTTCTTAAATAAATGTTACTTTAGTTCACTTTTAAAAATGTTAAACACCAAAAGTACATGAGTATTTCGAGTAAATAGGGCAGATAAAACCACACATAAAGACTATACAGATGTGATGCTGCACCTTAAAAATGCAGTAAACAGAACACTTAAATAGATATTTACAGAAAACTACACAGGGAGTAGGAGTGCACACATGCATGGTTTGAAGTTACAAAGCAGATGTATGTATCTCTTCAGTCTTCTCTCATGAACTTGTGGAACAAGTTGCAGCAAAGGATGCAGGACATCAAAGACAGACACATGAGCAACAATGAAATTCTGGTCCTATGATGCAAGAGACATTCTTTGCCATACTACAGTTCATGGACAGAATGTGCAAAACAAAGGACTGAAGATGTTAAGAGTTAACTTTTTGGATATTCTGAATTTACACCTGAAAGATACAATATGTTTATTTCATCCATGAACACACCTCCTAGAGTGGTGAAATGAAGGGCTATGGATCTTTAAAGGTTATTGTTTCTATATTTTGTCAGGAGCAAGTTCCAATTCTGACTTCCAGTCTCTGTGAGTGCTAGCTCTGTGCTTTGAATGCACTGAGATGTGCAGAACACACTTTTTGGAAGCTTTCATTCTCAGTTTCTAATTACTATTGTAATAGACAGTCACCATAATAAAACATCACTTTTACCGCTATGATTCAAGCTATTTTAAAGTAAAATTAACTTTTGAGCCTCAGGAAATTTGAAGCTATCAGTCCTTCCAGATTACTGAATATTTCAGGAGTCTGATTTACTTTGCGTACCCAAAGTTTCACCTTCCTTAAACTACTTGCTTATAAAATCAGACATAAAAATACAAAAAGTATCACAGGAGTATTGATATTGTATTTACATTTCAGTATATAGAGCAGCATAAACCATTCACCGTCTGTATGAGATGTTAGTTTGTACTGACTTTGCTAAGTGCTTTTTATGTAGCCTGTTGTAAAACTAGGCATATATCTAGACGAGTTGATGCATCCCCTAGAAGGCCTCCGTACAGCTACTCCTGATTGAGGACCACTGCTCTATCCTGGCAGAAACACTACTGGAAACTGCTTTCTAATAGATATGCATTTGAAGTAAAATCAGTAACTATAATGTGGGTCACCTTCTTAGTTTCATGAAAGGCAAGCTAAGGCCTAGACTCTACAATTCACACGCTCAGGATAACTGACACGCATGTACAGTGCTCTATGAAACTCAGCAGGGCTCCATGCAGGTGCACCAGTGAGCCCATATGCAGCAAATCAGAGGATCAGGGCCTTGGAAACCTCAGTGTGGATTACTTATTGCATATGGAATAAATTGTTCCTAGAAATAAAACTATAATTACTTCTGTTCATTTAATTCATGTTGAAACACAAATTGCTTCCTTCTTTAAACAGAAAACATGGTTCATAATATGAAAAATAGTACATATTTGATTAATCACTTTTACACAAAATGCAACAAAAGTCATTGATTAAATTACTATTTAACAAAAGTTACAACATCTTTAATAAGCAAAATGACACTCATTTTCCTACATTTGTGACCAAAAAATACGTATGGCAATCTTACCCTTTTGGTGGTGTCTTTTTCATTTAAACTCTGTGGGAACAATGGGTATACATATTTTAATTTCTAAAACAAGCCAAGGTCAGTATTAACCATCTTAGTACTTTTTAAAGAACATTTTACTCTTTTGATAACCACATTATATTTCTGTGGTTGTCAACTTAACTGCTATTTTGAAAAACTGTGGGGTGTCATGATTGCTTTCAACCAAAAAGTTTGACTAAAAAAGTCCTTTTCAGTCATTCAATACATTTCTTTACAATCATTAACTTGCTACTAAAGGGCCACTTTCATCTTTCCACTATTCAGAATAGGAGAACTCTATTGTTTTGATACTAAATTTAAAGAAGTTCATGTTTTAATGATTCAGAAAGGTGCTAGGCCTCAACCCAATAAAAATAAACTACCAAAGTGGGGAGACAATAGACACCCCTCACCACTAACTGAAGGAAAGTTTCATTTAGACAGTGGAGACCATGTGGCTACTCTAATTGTAATACTCCATAGACATTGTATTTTCCAAATACAGGTCTTGGTCCAAAGCTCAAAGACAGTATTTCAGATGGGATCAGAGAGCTTTGGATCATGTCCATAAGGCATTGCAGAGTGAGGGAGATATAGATTTAGACTATTCCTCCATGATCAGAGCAGCACCATAAGTAAATAACATGGATCTGGAGGCTGTGGCAAGTTAATATCCAAGAACTGCTGGGGCATTTACTTTTTGCATGGATCCTCAATTTATTCTAAAGGCTCAGCAAGTTAGTATACTGAAAACTGCTCTTCAGAGATATAGAGCAAGTTCAAAATGATTTCACCTGAGGTTTCTGTAGAAGTTTCATGACCATAAAGCAAAGTTCTTCCAGTGCACTGGATGCCTATTGAAAAGGAAACATGATCTCAGATACCAGAGTGCTCATTTAATGATACTTTAATAATAATAATAATAAAAAAAAAGCTAAATAATTAAAATAACCTCTCTAACTCACCTGAAGGTGAGGATCTATGGACAAGTAAGCAGAACATGCATCATCTATCTGTAAAAATTGACATATTGCATCTTAGAAAGTCAGACTGAACAGTGAAGAGACAAAATATATATGTACAATTTTTTTCAAACAGCAGTTTAGCAAAAGGTACACCAGGATTATCAAACTAGGTGGTTGGTATATGCTTTGCCTGCACTCTCAGGCACAAAATGGGGTTATTTTCTCTTATGTTCCCTCCATGTAAATATGTTTTTATTCAACTAAAAATCTTGACTGAACAACTAAGATTTGCACATGCAGAGTCATATTTCTTTGCCCCTCATCCTTCCTCACTTCCTACTGTTCATCGCCTTCACTGACAGATCCTGAATGTAAATTGTAAACTTTTTGGACAGAGGTTGTAATATCTCCTGAAGCAGCTGGAACATTTTGAGATTGAAGCTATTAATGAAATAATAACACCATGCAGGATGCAGGTCATGACACCCTGAAGCATGGTTCAAACTGCATTCCAGCTTTCCTGGAGCTTTCCAGTATGTATATATTCCCCTGGAGCTAGGTATGTGTGCCGCACCGTCTGAGAGACACTAAGCACCCTCAACTCCCTCTATGACTCGAATGGTTTCAACTGTCACTGAATGGACTCAATGCCTCACAAAGATGATTTAAAGGAGAAGCTACATAAATCACGGTGCTGAAGAGAGAGAGAGATTCCAAGGAAGCTGAACTCAGACCCAAATGGCACCAATCACTGGAGGTGTGACTGATTGTAGACTTAGGACCAAATGCACAGCATACAACACAAGAGGCAGGAATAGACACATTGATCAATTCTCAGGTAATCCAGAAGAAAGTGAGGAAAGGGAAAACAGGAGACTCATAAAGTTACCTGAATTCCAGTAATTAATATTTTCCATGAAGGAAGTTCAAGAGTACAGTACACTCCTATTTAGCCTAATGGCCTGGGCACATCCAAAACTTTTAGCTAACCAGATGCTTGGATAAATTATGGAAGTGTGGTTTTGAGCTGCAGTTTTACTGAGGGCCAGTCTACACTTAAAACTTAGTGGCACAGCTGTATTCGCACCACAGTGCTGCCGAAAGAGCACTTGAGTAGCTGCATTGTCTCTCCCGCCAACGTATTAATACCATCTAAACAAGTGGCAGCAGCTAGGTCAGTGGGCGAGTATTTCCTATTGATATAGAGCTGTCTACACAAAGGCTTATGCTGGCATAACCCTGAGTGACAAACATTTTGCCACCCAAGTGCTATTGTAGACAAGGCCTAATATAGACATATGGGGAATGAAGGGAGTAATGTTTGCGTCACATTTCTACTTTAGATCCAGCACAGACCGTTTCCTTTTTGATACTGTCCTGTCAATATGCTGTGGCTGCTGAAATAGGATTAGATCTCGGTGACTGCAGGTAACGGCTCAGAACCACTATACAAATATAAAGCTCTTAATTAACACTAAGTGAGACCTCATTAGCCGGCAATTAAATAATATAGGGCTTCATAGGGGACACACACTGTCTTCAGATAACTAGGATTCCCAAATAAAAGGAATTCAGATAATTGGAGTTATGCCATATTTTGTAATGAAAGAGGAGAGGATATCAAAGCACAGAATGGAAGAGAAGGATTTAACACAGTAGGGGAATTTTTTTTGAAAGGAGGTTCAATTTTTTATGACAGTTTAAAATTTGTGTTACTTCCAATGTACAATAGCAGAGCATATTTTTTCCATAAAAATATCCTGTATTTCATCCAGATACCAAATACCTTTTGTAATCACTTTCTCACTCATGCATGATGTTCCAAGGAAGTGGTTTTCAAAAAAAGACTGGCCAATACAATAGGTAGTATAATGCATATCAGAAATATAGCACTCGAAACACTACTCCTTGGCAAACACAAGTTACAAAAGAAGGGATACAAATAATGTTGGTTCAGGTGCTTTAAGAGAAGCTTCTCTGCATAGAAACTAATCACATGAAAAACCATTAGAAAAGATGGAGAGGCAGGGGCTAGGAGCCAAGTCCAAATAGCCTTTACTGTTAAATTTTCTCTCCCCTTCCTCCTTTTGCTGAATCTGTATATCTCTGGGAATACTAACAGATAATTAAACTTTGCTTCTGTGGACCAAGTACTGAATATGTATAGGGGTAAAGCAAAAGCGGATAAAATAGACATTTAATTAAAAAAAAAGTCATATTTTGGGATCTCAGAACAAATACTGTGATTTGGATTTGGAAAATACTACTACTAGGAGATGGCTATTTCTCTTTTTAGTTGCAGTTCTGCCATATATCATCAAATCCAACATTAATTTTCCTGCAATGCATCCAGTTTGTAATTGATTGTTATATTATTTTATACAAAAATTATATTAAAGACTGACTCTGCACCCACTCAGATCAGTGGGAAATTTGATTTTCTCTTCAATGAGAGTAAGAGCAAGTCTTTTGTTACATGATGTCGAACCCTAGGGATATATAAAAACAACAGTTTGGGACCCATCTTCCTGAGAGATCATCTTTCAACTCATCTGATAGATAGCAGAATGGGTTGTAATTAGTGCAGGTATTTGCACTAATATTCCGGAGTTTAAAAAGGGGTGAGGGGGGGCTGACTGCAAGGCATTCTCTCTGTGGGGTCTTTGACTCTAGAATTCGTGCCATCCCCTGCCGCTTGGGCCAACAAACCAGATATGTTAACTTTCCAAGACAAATCTTGCCTTATTTTTTAAGTTTTGACCTTACAAGAAAGTATATGGCTGTTGTTCTATTAATATAGTATGTGCATCATTTTAGAGGTAACATCTTACTATTAAAAGTTCAAGCTTACTGTATGTATATAATGCACACTCTTCCTATCAACTGTCTCCCGTTTTCTAACAACGTATAGCGCTTTAGAGATATGACAGATGTGAATACATGCATATCCTAAAAGGTAAAGCCCTTCTCAATGTTATACAGTCGGTCAATACTTTGTCTTTATCACAAGGGCAAAGAACGATCCTTTCGGGCTGTCTAACACACATAAAACATATTGTAATCAAGGTCCTTGTACATAAATGAGAAAGCCAAGAACTGAGAATATTATTTGCTATAACGTCAGTCACTATCCAAAACATTAAAATATATAATTGAAGCTATACATAATCCAATATCAAATGAGCCAAATGTATGGTATTCAATGTATGTTTTAACATTGTATAGATTAAATAGAGTAAAATCTTTAGCTGAAAAATCACTACATTGTATGTATTCTACTGTATAATGATACATATTTGCTCTGGAGCCAATAAATATGCCTGAGCATTGCCAGTTAAATAAAAGTTTGCCTCTCACTACCAAGTCTAGCCCTGCATGAGACAACACAATTTCCTCTTCACTCTAATGACTTCCCAACTCCCAGCCTAATGATCACTCTGGGATTTGGGTAAAGAGAAAATATTTAGTACTCAGCAATCTGAAAAGAGTGGTTGCATCCCATCACCACAATCAATATAGAAGGGAACAATCAACCTAGGAGATGTAAAAAGGGAAGAAGGAAGAGCTTCACCAGTATGTGTCAGAAATATTTACAATGCAAGATGGATACCTATGTGAACAGTAAGAATACTTTTCAGTGCACTCCAATCTGAATCTACTCCGCTTATGATAAGAGATGGCATGATTAGTTCTCGTCGTTGACGGTTTCCGTCTTTTGGAGGAAATCTGTGCAAAGGATGTGAAATGCCAAAAAAATAAGTCTATGATTCAGGAGGTCAGGAAACGATGGCAACTTTCTTAAACTCCTGCCACGTAGCAGGTATCATATAGAGTATATGGCCCTGTAAATCTGCAGATATCCACTTTATAACCACAGATATTCACATCTGCAGATGCAGATATCCACGGACCATTCCTTGCCAACTGCTGATTGGATGGTCACAAAGGTCGGGACCTCTGACTTCTGGGGCATGGCTGGAGAAGCTAGGGGTGCAGTGAACATGATCAATTGTTAGGCTGCTGGCAGAGTTCAACAGCTCAACAGTTGTTAGGCAGGCAGGGCTCATCAGCTATTTGGCATGGCAGGGGCTCAACAGCTGAGAGACGGCTGCTGGCTTGGAAACAGCTGATGTATGGATGAAGTTAAATCTGAGAAAGGGCGGACTATGCATCAGGTAAAAGTTTATGT
Source organism: Pelusios castaneus (assembly GCA_007922175.1). Lineage (NCBI taxonomy): Eukaryota > Metazoa > Chordata > Testudines > Pelomedusidae > Pelusios > Pelusios castaneus. Next base: position 21,222,944 of record ML685769.1, on the reverse strand, counting down.
CAGCCAGATGCAGATCCACATATTTGTAACTCTATGGTAATGCATCACTGGTGCTCTTTTATATCTGGTTATAATATAATAAATTAATAAGAAATCATCACCAACTGTCATAAACAGTAACAGAATATTACATGGTTGATCCAACACTTGAAGATATTTCTGCTTACTTCATTCCACAGCTGCAAGTCTTGTTCTGCCTGTAGTGCGTGAGATGGCATTGGTGCACCTGGAAAAAGAGAGACTGTTTATTGATATCATAGAAATAATTATAGCCTTTGCTATGATTATTCTCATATATAGTATGTCAAATAACTTGTATTACTAAGGATTTGATGCCAGAATACATGAACAGCATACGCAGAAATGAAAGATGCAGAGCTTCTGGAATACAGGAAGTTATAGTATATGGGAGTCTGTGGCCACAAACATTGCTTCAGTTGTTTCTGCCTGATGCAGTTATTTTCTCTTTTAGATTCCTTTTGCCAATCACAGTAATTTTAGAGTAGCTTCCTTGAATAAAATGGAGTTCTGCAAAAGTGGAAAATGGGACAATACATTTAAAATATTCTAGCCCAGCTTTTGCATCATTTATGCTGCTGATGTAAGTGACAGCAGATTTTGACCTTCCATATGCAAAAGTTGTGGAAGTTATTCTATTTCCATCAGTGTCCATTTGCCCTAGTATCTCCATTTTCTTCCATTTGCTAATCTTCCTTACACCCTCTTTTATACCCTTCCTTAGTCTTCTGCTTAACTTTACTTCCCTATGGCTTGTTCCTCACAAAATACATACATGCTTTAGTCTCTCCCATCTTAAAAAACCCCCACCATGGACTCCACTTGCCTCTTCAACTACCACCCCATTTCCCTTTCATGTCTAAGTTTATTGATGGCACTGCTGGTGTCTGGAATTTCTCTGCCCCAATTCCATCCTAGACCCTATTCAATCTGGCTTCTGCCCCTTGTACTCCAGTGAAACCACTCTAATGACCTCTAAACTTTTTCCCATTTTGCCCCTCATGCTTGGAAGGGGCTCAACATAAATACTGATAAGACTAACAGTATTCGCCTTCATATTCCTTCTTAAAAAAAAAACAAAAAAAAACCCCTCTCCTTTGCCATGATGCTTACAAAAATTTGACAACAGTTATGCCACTAATGTTTCAGGACAACTGCCAATCATGCTGAACAATATGGTCTTGTTTTTTGTATTCCCCTTTTGGTTTGTATGCATCTGTTATTTCTTGTTCTATACTTGGACTGTAAAACCTTTGGGGCAGGGACAGTCTTTTCATTCTGTGTTTGTACAGTGCCTAGAGCATAGGGTCCTCATCCATAATGGGGCTCCTGGGCACTCTGGTGATACAGACAAATAAAAATAAATAAATAATAATGTCCTTTAAGCCAATGGTTAAAGTTAACAATATTACCAGCTCATGATTTTATTGTGGGTCTCCTGATATTTGGTGTTTTTTCATAAAGTCACAGCTTCTAGAGGCATATTATAAGGAAGGACTTTTTTAAAATGAAAGCTGAAATTAAATTTCTAGCCCTTATACTTGCTAAGAAAAGCTTGAAAACATGCATACTGAAGACTTAAACCAGAAAACCCCTAACTCTATGGTTTTTCTAAAAATCAAATTATTTTAAAGCCAATCTACTGAGTCCTGATACATGATTTTTAAAAGCTTAGCATTTAACTCTGCATTAAACTGTTTTCCTAACCTGGGATCTTAGTTTACAAACATTAAACTGAACCCAGCAGTCTGCATATAGGTATGGTGGATATTGGGGAGGGCGGGAGGACACAGATTGTATGTATGTGTGTGTGCTGTGGCTCAGAGGACCCTATCTGAGGGAGCAGCTGCTAAGGTTGCCCAAAGTGTGCAGGAAGTGACCAGGAGAGAACTGGGTGGTGCGTAAATGGCAGAGTAGGAACATCTTCTGCAGCCATTAGGAACACATCATTCTGCATCCCAAGGTATAGGCAGTTGAGAAGACAAGCTCAGACAGTGAAAGAGTCAATTTAACTGGCTGTCCTGTGGGAAAGCTCTTATCCTGTGAGCAATGCTTTTTCTATTAGCCACATCTATGAACAGAGTAATGTCAAAAAATAGATAGCCAACAGATTTGGGGTTTAGATCACTGATTATTAAAATGAGTCTATTTGGGAGACCTAAAGAAGAGCAATGAATATGAAGTTTGAAAAATGAGTGTTGTAAGCATCTTATGGTTTATTCTTACACACACACACACACACACACACACACACACACACACACACACACACACAAATTTAAAAAAAAAAAAAAAAAGAGCTTTGTAAATTTCAGAATGACTAATTTAATATAATAATTGCATAGTAAACGTAATGAGACACTGCTGAGCAGATACTGTAAGCTTGGAGGGTGATTGATCTTTTCCATGAAAATTAAACACCTAAAGCAAGATTTAAATCTTGCTTTAACTAAAAACACAACACAGCCTGAGCCTTAGCAATGGAACCATCACTGATACTGCCATCATATCACAAGACAGATTTTATATCCATGAACATAAAATACTTAAAAACAGCCAGCTCAGAATAATTTTTCCCTGCTCTGTATATCGTGTATTTACTAGTCTCTTGGATGGTTAAATCGTTACAGAAGGTAATTTCCCTTAACTCACCCTTCTCAGCTCTTGCTTTCAGCTCCTGCCTCCCTATTCCACAGTTTCAATCCAAACATCTTATTTACCTTAGAGAGGTAAATTAGCAGTCTAACCCTTTAGAGCAGTTTAAATTAACATTCTGACCCACTCTTCTCTGTGTCTATATATTTACAGCTAACATGTTATATCTTCCATTTCATTCATCTGACAAAGTGGGATTGTGTCTATGATAGCTCATGCGATAGATAAATTTGATAGTCTTTAGAATTGCCACAGAACTCCTTGTTTATTTTACCGGTCTTCTGAAACTTTTGATTCTTGTCTACAACTCTCCCTGTCTTCAATCCAGTTAATCCTAGTTAGCCCAATCTTGAACACCTATACCACATATAAACAGTCCCGTAGTCTGTGCCCCATGAGCCCAAGTCAGCTGGCATGGGCTAGCTGCAGGTACCTAACCGCAGTATAGGCATACTGTGGGACTGTTTATGTGACCAAGGGCTTTAGGATTACAACAATGGCCCCTATGGTTACCAATCCTGGATTCAGGAATTAAATCTGGGGGATTTTTTTGTGTTTGTTTTAAAAGTAAAATTTTTTTTTTTTTTAAACTAAAATAAAGTCTAAACCTACAGTGCCTTTCTAGTGAAGAGTACTGAGTGTTCTCAACACCCAGCAAAACCAAACTCTCTTCTACGCCAATCTGAAATCCATGGGTTTTTAGAGTACTCTGCACTTCATAGGATGGGCTGGTAGTTTCCAAAAGAACAATAAATATATTTAAATCAAAATCCTCCTAGATTATTACCTAAAAGAATAACATTTCAGTGTGTTAAGTACATCAAGTTAACATAAATAAACTAACTTTGCAGAATAAACAAGATAAACTCTCTCTACTATTTCACTAATTTAGTAATATCAGATCAAGTCTACCAATATGACTAGAAGTTGGTGAACTTTATGATTTAAGATCACTAAAACTCCTGAATTAAAATGCTATAGAACCTTGTTAGAGAAAATGAAACGTTGCTTTCTTGAGCATCTAATGAAAAACCTATTTTAGATACAAAATTGTATTGTACTAAACAGTTAAAGGAATTAGAAAATGTATTATGTAGATTTGCAATACACAAAATATGTAATCAGTGGTATTCTGTAGTTTGACTCATGTTTGTTGAGAATGCTTTTGTACAACCATGAGTCTAACACTTCCTTCTTCCACTAACGTAATATGGATGTAAAGATGAAACACTAACAATATTGACATGGAAAGGTAGTTAAAGGCTTGCTTATTTTTATATTGATATATTTAAATGACTCCACATGCCTGATTATACAAAGACTATTTTAGAATTTAATTTCACTCATAAGATTCATGTGTCATTTACTTTTATGTCATGTTTTTTATTCAAAAATAAAATTAGTTTCAATAAATTAACTTTTCCAGGGTTTTCTAAATTTGGACTTCATGTTTTTGCCATCAATCAATATAAAATTGCACACTTACTACCTAGCAAGCATGTGTGGTATTGGTTTTTGTAAATTTTCAATACGATATAGTCATTTTTATTATACTATTCTTGCTTCACATGGATAAAAATGTATAAGCAGTAATAGTCATAAGAATTAGTACAAACATAAAAGGAAATTCAAATTCCAAAACATTGCATTAAGTTACACTGAAGATTAACTTGAACCTATTCAAAGAAATTCAGTTAAGATTGCCATAGCGATATCTAAACCTGTCCCGATGCAGGTGGCTACTGCAGACTGTGTGGAACATAAGATGGTTTGGAATATTGTTCTGAAAAGTAACGAAACAGTGGCTAAAAATATTGTGCCACAGCACATCACTTCTCTGTGATTTCCACATTTTCTAAAGCAAACGGTTTATGTATATCATTAGTGGATAGGCAGATAGACCTCATGTGACCACATCTGGGATGTCCTGTAGAATGCAGCATAATCTGTTCTCCTTTCTAGAAAAGTTTTAAACCATCCTATAGAATTTAAAAGTGAATTATATAGAATTCTGAAGCACGATTCAACCAATCTACAGAAAGGCCATCATTCTCTATTAAATGCTATCAGGGTTTAGAATTTTATAGGATTTTATTACTTTTATCTTTACCAAAATGTTTCCTAGGGACTTCCCTAGGTCTCCTGGGTACTCCGTATCCGCGCCAACAAGCGATTACCGTGGCAGCTGCCTAGATTCCCCATTTCGTCGCTCTTAAATTCAAGAGGTGGCTTTGTGTGTCCAGTATCTGGGGGGAGGCAGTATCACTGCACCATCCGAAGGGGCGGAAGGGGAGATTAACTTTGCTCCTCTCCTAGATTCAGTACCAGATCCTTCCCCAACTTCCCCTGCCACCGCTCTGGTGAGGTACAAGCAAACATGAAGCACAAGACCTTAACTACACCGCTTAAGGACTCCCTATCCATCCTGGAGGTCGAGACACCTTTGGACTCTTGCACCTTTTCACGCAGCTGCGTCCCTCACAGATGGTGGTGGGGAGTTATGGATCCACCCCCTGAGCGCTTCCACTAGCCTGCTGTATATGCTGGGCAGCTGCAGCTCTGGGTGCCCCCCCGGCTTGTCTGTCTAGCCCACCTGAAGCTGGTCCAATAAAAGATGTGACCTCACCCGCCTCCTCCCTCTCATCGCCTAAGCACCGGAGGAGGGAGGAAGAGAGAGGGTCTCGGGGAGCACGGGAGCAGAGTGGCGGGATGGGGCTGGGAGCCAGCCCCGCTGGACAGGGCTGGGTCGGGGCTGAGCCTCACCTTTGCAGGCGCCCGTCCAGGAGGCGAGGAAGAACAACAGCAAGAAGAGCGGCGCTGCTGGCACGTTGCTGTTGCCCCCCAGGCGGGGCTGACTGCTGCCGCGGCTCTGAGGGGAAGCGGTGGGCTGCTGCTGGCAGGCGCCTTTCCTGAGCATGGTGTCTCCCCGTCCCAATCTGCGCCGCGAAGCGCTCTGGAAGCTCCACGAGCAGCGGGCTGCAGACAAACCCAAGTGCTCCCGTCCCAAACTTTTAAATCTCCCGGACACGTGGCCTGCGTCCTCCTGACTCAGGGGCAGCGCGTCATCCGCGATTCCCTCCCCCGCCCTCATCCACGCGAGTCCCCGGTCCCGAGGAGTCCTACATCCCACAACTCCAGCGGGGCAGCTGGCATTGCAGCACGCGCTGGGACTCCAGCCGCGCGGCCCGCTGCTGATTGGTGGAAGGGGACAAGGAAAGCCACGCCCCCTGGGGTCCCCTAGGTTCCATGGGAGGGGGCCAGAGGCAAGGCGGGGATACAGACATAGTCCTGTTCCCCGAATTTGAATGCTCTCTTTGAAGAGACTTTCCCCATGAAAATCAACCCCAAGATGTGTGTCTGAAGGTTGGCACACAATGCCCAGTCCCTTTCTTGTGCGCCACTGAGACAGCGCTGCATGTTGTGTTGAGTTATTTGTGTTTGGTTACAATATTGCGTGTTGCACGTAGAAGGGTGTGTGTAGGCAAAAAATGACTCACGTTTTAAAGAAATAGGACACAGTCCGAATAAGTGGATTAGATTTGAACCCAAGTAACTAACGGTGTGAAAGAAAATCAAGGTAGTTATATAGGCTCCAAGTTCTGTGCAAACAAGCCCTAAAACAGTTGGGAGAGGCATGGAAAATAAGGCGAAAATCTGCTGTCAGGTGCAACCATTTATATTATATAGAGCGTGCACCACTGCAGATTCCAAGCCAGCTCTTGCCTTCCAGTCTCCCCTACAGAGAACCAGAAAGTAGTGTGGCGGAGTGAAGATCTTTAGCCCTTCATTTCATGAAGCTCCTTAAGCATGTGCCAAACTTTATGCACTTGATGAGTAGTCCCATTGTCTTCTGACCTGCTAAAACTTGTGGGAAAGGCACCTGCTCAAACATGTTGGGGTTTTTTTTTCACACATATGTGCACTTCCAAAAAGATTAAAGGGTTTTTCCTCAAAACTCACTTTTGACAAGAGAGCAGTCATGGTGAATTTTATCTCTAAAGTGTATTGCGTAGAGCTAAATTAGAGGGATGGAAGTTCTGGTTCATGAAGAAATTCAAAATTTTGAAATGTGGCTTCATTCCAAACTGTAGGGAAAACAAAATTTTGAAATTCTCTGTGAAAGAAAAATCCAGGATACAAAATATTTCAAGTTGATTAGAATGTTATATTTAAATTTTGACTTTTTTAAAATTACTTTGTATGTTTTAATACAATACAACTTTTTTCCCCCTCCAAATCAAAATTCTGGTGAAATGCATCTGATTTTGTGAAGCATTTTGATTTCAATGGAATATGGTTCAGTCACAGTTTTTCTGACCAGCTCTAGTTCTAAGCAATTTAAAACTAAATTGTCAAAAGGGAAACCATTTTAACACTTAAATGAAAGTGATCATTCCTAGTGTTGCAGGAAAAATTAATAAAATTAAAATGATAGGTTATTAAATATAACACATACTAATTGCAGTGTTTTTGTATTAAAATCATGTAGATTCTGGTCAACAAAGTTTTCCCTGAAATTTCACTTCTTATCCTGTATATCCTCTTATCTGTGACACTCATTTATTTTATAGATTTCCAGTAGACGGTAGGATGAGATTTTCAACAGCACTGTGTTAATCTGCTCCCATCAAAATTAATGGGAGTTTTACCCTGTGCACAGGGTCATACAAAGAGCTTTCCTTTTCCACAGATCTTGTATTCTGGGGAATGCCTGGATGGCTCACTTGTGCTTCTAGGGAGGGAACATGATGCTCGGAAGGGAAGAAGAGTTGGTGGGGCCATAGTGTATAGGAAGGCTAACACATCAAGGAGCCACAATCTGCTCTGTAGTAAAGGATGAAAAAATTATTCACCTCACCACCTGGGTGCAAGGAGCAGCTGTGGAAAAACTGTGCTCCAGTCAGTTGCAATCTCCTGGTGCTCTTCTTGGGATGGTCCCCTACCCAGAGTAGTGTCTTCAAATCCATGAGCTCATCCTAAGGTTTTGTAATTTCTCCAATAATATGTTATATGTGAAATCTTCTTTGTTTCTATTGCAATGTTGCATAATGCTTAAACAATCACAGAATTATTAACCATATACATGAGCCAGGTACCCTCAAAAAGAAAATACTGTTTATTTTATTGAGAAATTCTAACTGCTGATTATTTGACAGGTGAGGAACAGCACACGATGGAGTGAAGCTGCTTGATAAAAAAGCCTTAGGTTTTACTGTGAAACCAAGAGACAACTACACCTGCAACAACAATTTACATCCAGTATCCAATCTTCTCCCTTAGTTCAATCACTCAGCCCTGCCTGTAGCAGATCATGTATGCAATTAATTGTACTCTACCAACCTGAACAATCTCACAAGCCATAAAACCTTTGATTAGGCTACCAACCCATACTAAAACAATACAACATTTTCTGTCATAGCAGGCCCTTTCCTGTTCCCATTGGAGTCATTGGCAATTCCAATTTCACTTCATTGGAAGCAGAATTGGGCCACATGTCAATAGAAAACCAGTCATCAGAACATTAAATTAAATGAGTCTGTTTTACTATCGTATTACTGTATTTATCTCTGCTTAATGAAAAGAGTTTGTTTTGAACCAATATAGATCATGACTCTGTCTTTCTGTCCTGGTTTCTGTTAAGCAGTCAACCTTATCATTTAAAAGAGATTACCCCAAATTAATAGGCATCATTTCTGCAAAATATCTCCCTAATCTTTAATCTTGGTACAAATTAATGAATCAGTGTCCTGTGGTTTGGGCAAAGGAAGGATTTAATTTACTATGTATGTTGTTAATTAATGCACATGTTAAATATTGAATGCACCACACAGTAATATATTAAAAGATAAACAAATCTGATGTTGAAGTACTTATGACTCGCCCAGACCCTTTAAACAGTACTACAAAATGTTAAGAAACTTTTTTCTTGAGCTAACACTTGAATTAAACTCATTATTTGATAAATGAGTTTCATCTGATATCTATTTTAATATTATAGTCTGAAAAGCTTAAGACCCTAATTCACTCTATAGCACCTGGTAATATAAGAGCATATTAAATGAGATTTCTACAATGATGACAAAATTCGCTAGTAGGAAGATCCACCCATTTATCTTTCCATTTCTTATGGATCTGCAGCAGAACATGTATGAATCTTCCTATGCCTAACCCTTGATTTTGTGTGTTACCTCCCAGCTCTAAGTTTCGTTATCAGTTGAATTTATGCATGAGCAAGATCAATAATAATTAAACATGAAATCCAACTTGTACCCTGAAGTAATGCCCAAATGATTGTCCTTCCTCCCCCGTCTCCACTCCCACTTCTGAATCCTCATGAAGTGAATTTTTTTCAATATTTCTGGGGACAGAAAATATCAAAAGTTGATTACTGTCTCAGAAAAGCTCCAGCCACAAATTTTAGCCTATATTTTCTTATTAACTGTAAGGAGCATCAATGCATTTTTGTTTTTTCCTGGTGGTGGAGTAATGTGAACAGGTTTGGGGGAAAGGATAATCATTCTGGTCAGAGAGCAAATGCAGCTAATAATGAAAAGGCATGTTCCCATTAGGCCAAATCTGAAGTCTCTACTGAGACAAAATTCTTATGGAAGTCAAAGAAAGTTTTTACAGAGTGAGCATAGGCAGCCAAGCTGCATCCCATAGCAGAGTCCAAAAAAGATATTACTACATTTCAAGTTTGTGTGCAGTAGATTCATACCTTGGCTTGCAAAGCCATATAGAAAAAGCCCTAAACACTTAGAATTTGGCCCTCGGATTTCATGAAGCTTTCATAGCTTGTGATAATTAACTTTGTTCTGAAAAACTGTAACAGTAACTCATATAAATTGCAAGTAATACAACATCCTTAATAGGAAGAGAAAATATGGCATGCTGGGTCTGTTTTTGTTTGCGTTAATTACTTGATGAAATTCATGTTCCTCTGCTTGCAGGAATAAGGCACATCCTTATTAAAAGGATATTTCCAGTTTAGGATGTTTTGGAGTTAATTCCTTTCTGTGCTGTGATGACTGAAATTCGTTTCATTGGAATATTTGTATTCTTCCTATTGTTGCTTGACTAAACACTAATTATGGCTAATGGAAAGGAAATCAAATGGCCTAGGCACCATCTTTTCTGTCACCAGAAGAGTCAAGGTCAAGAGCAACATCTTTTCTGTCACCAGAAGAATGGTGGTCAAGAGGTGCATTTCTGAATCTATCCAGTTTTTGTACACATGGAGGGAGCCTGCAAGATTCAGTCCATGCTAGTGGCTCTGTCACTTCTTTTGTAAGTATAGAGTAGGGAATCATTCTAACCATATTGCAACATAAACACAAAGAAGCAGAATAACACTTGGGTTTACTTTACCAAAAAATTCCCCACCATTGCTACCAACAGCTGGGCAATATTAGAGACCAGCCTCAGTGACATTAGCTCCATGCCTAATTCTTCCAAGAGCAGATCAAACTGATCAGCAATACACACTGCTTAAAAAACTGACATCCTATGTACACTAGAATTCCTAGAAAATTTTGGGGAAATAGGCCTACGATAGGCAAGGCCATGATGGCCGGTCAATTCCTGCTCAGATGACAGTTGGGTCTGATATATTTTCTTAATATCTTACAGACAGCATACTCATAGAAAGGAAGAATAAGAAGAGGTCAGAGGCAGAACCAAGAAGCTCACCAAAGGTCCGGATATGAACAACTAGCACTTCTGATTGCGGTTTTGTGGCAGGCGTTCTGATTCAACCAAATTGACAACAGCTTGACAAAAGTCTTTAATTGTATCTCCTTACAAGCAGTAAACTCAAAAACAAAGAACAGATAATTCAGGGTGCATTGCTTCGTAAGTTTCTCTACAACATTCTCCCCTTGATCTGATCACCAGAACTCTCAACATTGCTTTCTGAGAGTAGCATCCTTTATTTAATATGTGGAGCTTGGACAAGCCTCTAAATAGCTCCTAACTGGGAGTGCCTCCTTGAGCTGACCTGGAATCCTGGCTGGAAATTAGCCCTGTGATGGCTGTTTTCTGACCCAGTGAGTCTAATTCTGGGAACACTGGAATTGGGTTCACCAGGGATGTTTCCAGGTACTTTCATTTAAAAAAAGATACAGTTAAAGCAACAGATAGGTGAAAGAAATCTGTGTAACAATATACACAATGAGCCAATTTATAAGCAGGTACAACCCTTCTGGAATCAATCACTTGAGAGCTGTATCTGACCCATTGTGCATGTCTGAGTCTGAAGTCCTTTATCTACAGAATATGTACAGCATCAGCACTGGCAGCGCTTATTTCTCTAAACTGTCCACCAGTGTCCCTCATCCCTATCTTGGAGGGAACTCTTTAAGGTGAAGGTGGTCACTGACCTCTTCACTGAGACTACAAAAATAGTGCCATTCTTAGTGGCTAATTTTATGAAGAAGATACCTGTCCAATAGAAACTAAATTGAAACCACCAATGTGACTTCACAGGGGCCACTAAGCAGCTTCAGTCACTATTACCTGAGATAGATTTAAATCAATCACTTAGAAGTGGAAGGCTTTGCATCCCATTAATAGTCCCTGGAACCATCCAGTCCATCAAAAGCAAACACCAGCTTTAAAGAAGGCATATTTTATGAGAAATATACTCAATAAAAATGCATAATTTTCATGAACTGGCATTCAGTTTAAATGTAGAATTGGTCACAGACCATAATCCTTTCTCACCCCATTTATATCATGCAATGGTTCACTTTTTCCCCAACATTCCTCATTAATTCCTCATACAAAAAGGACATGGAACAGAATGATTTATTTGCTTTATGAAGTTCTGATGATAAAACAAAAAGTTGTAAATATATTCAGTCAGAGAAAGATAATGAACATCTATAATTATTGTCATATATGAATCAGTTGTGGACCCAAAAGATGTCTGAAAAACTGCTAACTTTCCAAAAGTTGAAGTCTCTCACTGAGACAGTCTGAAGAGAAAAGAATCATGCTATGATCTAACACAACCCAAGACACATCAGCAGGAGTAAGTCTTTTTTTTTTTTTTTAAATAGTGACTAGCTTTACTCTGGCGAAACGAGTGGTTGAGCACACTGTCAGTGACTAATATATAATTAATAAAATAATACCAATCTCACACTGATCTGTAGTTTTCAGACTTTATAACTAAGATGTCGTCAAGCAGGAAAAGAAAAGAAATTCAGAAGTGTGACAATTCAGTCTATACAGAACTGTCCTCTCTTCCAAATGGTCATCAGTTGGGAACTTTAGAATGGAACTGTTTCTCTTTGGAAGAGAAATAAATGATATCAAGACTCTTTGTCTCCTGAACTCATAGTACATACACAAATCTTGTTCACCATGAACAAACCTGGCACACAAAAAGGTCTGCTTTCAGAACTCTAGAAAATTTTCATAGAAATGAAAAATCTGCCACTCTCATTGGCTTCATTGAAAGCTGCAACAGTGGCTGAGTTTGGTGCATTGTGTAAAAGAAGAGATCTAAGTGATATTGGAAGGTAATAAGATAAAATGAATTCCTGTCAAGATCTTCCCTTGGTTTTTAATCTCTAGTTCCAATAGAGCTCAATCCTGCAAGATGCTGGGCACTCTGGCTTCCATCTAGCTATGTCTACACAGGCAAAATTAAGTCGACTTTGTTAAATCGACTTAACAAGGTCGACTTTCAGTTGACTTAAAGTCGATCTAAAGTTGACCTTGTTAAGTCGACCTAGCAGAGTGGCAATACTTTAAGTTGACTTAAGTTGACTTTGTTAAGTCGACTTAATGGCTTTAAATTGACTTAATAAGGTCAATTTAGCACTAATCCCTGTCCACACTGGCTTTAAGTTGACTTAAGAAGTTGACTTAAGGCTTAAGTCAACCTCAGAGGAAGTGTTATTAAGTTGACTTAAGCTCTTATTAAGTCGACTTAATGAAAGCCCAGTGTGGACGTGGCTTTATTTAGGTCGACTTCAGCCTCCTTAAGTCGACCTAACTTGCCAGTGTAGATGTACCCATAGACACATACTTAACTTTAAATTTGTGAGCACTCCTATTGAATTCAGTGGATCACATGTTTAAATGCTTTGTTGGAATAGGGCTACAACACTAAGAACCTTGCAGGACTGAATTCATAGAGGGGCTCCACCCAGCAGGGGGTATGACATAGTGCCGTTTCTAACTCTGACTGGAGCTCATGACAAGGATAGGACAAACACAGAATGTTTGAAAGGAAACAACGAAGATGTGACTGGAGTGAAGAAGACTGATTTTTTGAGTCTGTGAGCTTTGTATCACTTAATGGTGTTAGGAAATTGCTACTAAAGATTTCTAAATAAACATTGACTGTTCTGGATTTGCTTTTTAATAATTACTTGTGTTCAAAAGTATTTGGATGAGGCCTGATCTATACTAGGAAATTAGGCTGGTATACCTACGTCACTCACGGGTGTGAAAAAGCCACAACTGTGAGCAATGCCATTAAACAGACCTAGTCCCTGGGTCAGGGCCACCCCTAGGGGGATGTGGGGCCCAGGGCCAATTGGCCGGTGGGAGCCCCTGCCCCCTGGGGCAGCCACCCCACAGGCTAACGTGGTGGTGGGGTGGCCCCAGTCCCCTGCCCCCAGTGCTAGAGGGGGCCCTGTTCAATGCTGCAGGCAGAGCGGGAGGCTGGGTCCAGAAGGGACACCTTCCCTGCGCTACTCCTCTGCAGCGTTCCATGCCTGCCCCGCCCCCGGCCAGCCTTCCAGTCAGTCCCAGGGGGCGGGGTGGGCCAGTATGTGTCTGAAGTTCGGGCCCCAGCCACATGCTATAGCTGGACAGAAAGTAAAAACAGAAACATAGATTTTTTAAAAATACCTTGCATATCTCCTGCCGACTTCTTAACTGCTCCCCACCCATTACACTAAGCCAACTGGAAATGGCGTCCTGTCAGCGTAGTGTTACTACAGTTACGGAGCTGGGGTCACAGCTCTGGTTCCATGTTTGATTGAGCGCGTCTACACAGATGGCTCAGTCGAACCCGGAAGATTGTGCTGACAGCAGCGATTTTGCCTCTGTCAGTATAGACTTACCCTAAGTGTAGACAAGCTCTTACTGTTTAGACTGCAGTTTGCAGTGTTATTGTAGCTGTGTTGGTCCCAAGATAATAGAGAGACAAGGCAGGTGAGGTAATATCTTTTTCTGGACTAACTTCTGCTAGCAAAAGAGGCTGTATCCTAGGGTTTGAGACCCAGCCCCCTCAGGAATTTCAGAGCCTGGGCTCCAGCCTGTACTCAAACATCTTGCCACTATTCCTACAGGTCTGATGAAATTATGTTTCTACTGCACAAACAATTATGCTTTGACATGAGAAGTGCAATGAAAGTCAAAGGTGTTGTTAAAGGAAAGCTGCTATTGTTAACTTCAGTGCCTGCTGAAATATACTGAAGCAAAAATCAATAGTTGCCAAATGAAAAAAGACAAAAATCAGTGGGAAAGAAATTTTATTTTCAGACTTCTAGGGAAGTTTTACAAAAACAATTGAATAAGGGAAAAATGAAAAATGTAAAAAAAAAATTACTTGACAACTTATTTTTTAAAAAATCCAGGGCAGGAAAAGTACTTTTATATGACTTTTAGTGCTATAATTCTTTTCCATACAGTAAATAGCATAAGTGTTGGTATTAGATAGTTTTAATGTATTTTTCTAAATATAGTGGAAAAGTTTTATAATTTCACTTTCTCTTCATGAAAGCAAGTGTAATTAATGACAGCAGTCCATAAATACCTTATAGAAACTGAGAACTGTCTAGCAGCATTATGAAAGAAACTGCAGAATTGAATTAATAGGCAAACTAAATACCTTCAGATTGGGTTTAAATAGGACTCCGGAATGGCTGGGTCATTACAAAAGGTGATTTCCTCCCAATTTATCCTCACAGCTCCTGTTTACAGCTCTGGCTATCCTCTAACAAATTGTTTGAATCAAAATAGTTTGTTCACTTTGCAGAGATTGGCCAGCAGTCTGTCCCTCTGGATCTGTTTGAACTAACATTGTGACCAACCTTTCTCTATATCTACATATTTACACCTACCATGCTTTCCCCCCTCCATTTCATGCATCTGATGAAGAGGGATTATGCCCACAAAAGCTCATGTGAGAAATAAATTTGTTAGTCTTTAAAAGTGCCACAGGAATTCTTGTTTGTTTTTCCTCTTAATAATACATCATTCAGAGGTTTTCTTTTTTTACCTGAAATTTATTACACATGAGTTGCAGTGAAATGATTTGCATTAGAATGCACATTCTCAGTCAGATGTACCAATTTGCCTGCCTATTGGCCTAATTTTCCAAGATGCTGACTGCCATTCATGGGACTCTACATTCCGTAGAATCAGACCTTGTTACCTCTCTGTTACTAGCTAGTGTTTGTTACCTCCCATTTAGACCAGATCCTGCACCATTTAAGTCAACAGATGACCTTTTTTATAAACATTAATGGGAGAAAGATCATGGTTTTACTGTGCTCCTTTCCACAAAAGATCATTGTATCATGACAGACAAGTTTGGAGTGCACTATTGGTTAGAATGTGGAAACTGAATATGAGGTGGGTAGAAGCAGTGTTCTACCAATGGACTTTCTGTGAAAGCCATGATTGAGTAAAGGTATCAGATTCAAGGCTAAAGTAGCAGTCCCAAAAGGCAATATGGACACATATCAGTAGCTAAAAACTGATCGTGGTATATTGGACTTTTATAAATCTTGTCTCTGTCACTAAAGTGAGATGGTACCAACAGATTATTTATCAAGACCCAATGAGCAGCCATTTTCTTGCTGAAGAACAGTAAAGGTGACATCACTGATTAAAGTTGCTAGAGTTTGTTTCACTTAGTGAGTAACAAAAACTAAGGAGGACTAAGAAAGAAACAAAGAAGGTATTCCTTCTAGTAAGCTGGATAAGCATCTACATAAATGAACTGTCCCAGTTAAATGCAGGATAGTATATATTCAGAAATACAGGCTAAATTCCTTTCTAAATGGGCTCTGTAGGAATCTCTCAAAGAAAATAACTAGATGACATTGTTTATAATACAACAATGATGTTTGTGCAAAACAAAGCAACAGTTAAAAAGTAAATAGAATGACTGGATCAATTGCATAAGGGAGAGAATATATTATACCATGCTTGGAATGTGTCCCGTGAAATCATCCACAAGGATTCTCTGATAGAGGGTACCCCAGCAGCATACTGTCAGAGGGAGTCAGATTTTACCTCCCCATGAGAAAGGCCACTTGGCCTGCCCTACACCTTGGCCTTGGTACCAAGACCAAGCTTATGTAACCCATATGCCTAAAACAGGCTATCCCTTTATGAGACCTATTCAGGGTGGGTTACTGTTGCTGGGTAGATTAGCTGCC
>ML685769.1:21108662-21196862 GCA_007922175.1 Pelusios castaneus | reverse complement strand
GCTGCTGAACAGCTGGAGCGCGGGCTGGGACCCGCGCTCCAGCTGATCAGCAGCAGGCAGCTGGAGCTGGGATCCCGGCAAGAAGGGACCTCAGGGCTCCCTTCTCGCCGGGACCACTCAGGTCCCGGCGAGAAGGAAGCCCCGCGGTCCCTTGTCCCCGGGACCCATGCTCCAGCTGCCTCAGCCTAAGCGCGGGTCTCGGGGAGAAGGGAGCCCCACGCTCCCTTGTGTTTGTGTGGGACAGGGGAGGGAGAAAAGATGGTGGCCCTCCAATCCTGGATGCAGCCCTGGAGAAAGGGAAAAGATTGATAGGGAGGAGGGATTTTATCTTACTAATCTAGGGTTCTGTTTCCTGTAAAGGCACGTCATATCAGATGAGGAGGGCAGTAGGCTTGAGAAGGGGGTCATGTGTTACCTCAGGTTTAGTACTGGGAATCCTGGAGAGCATCTGATCCAGCTCCTTGAAGAACAGCCATGTTGGAAGACCCATCTTGAAGCAATTCTGGAATCTTTTGCCCTCCCATACCAGAGCCTGAGGCGCTTTATCCATTCACAATATTGGGCTGGATTATGGTGAATGCCTGCCTGTACCAGCCTCTCTGAGACTCCTGTTACAGGTGTCAATTTCTGGTGCTGCAAGAAAAGTCTTGGGCGTTGGTGAACTCTGATTGTACATTTATCAGAACGTGGGTGTGCTGGGCTGCTAAATGGCACATCTCAGATCATGTTCCACATACTGGTGTGAGGAGTGCACTGGAAAACTAGTGGTCAGCACAGCTCACTATTACAAGTGGGAATGAAGAAACAGGTTCCCCTTTATAGATCTGAGTAAAGGTCAGCAGAAAAGGGTTCAGAGCATTGCAGGAATACGGCTAGAGGATTATTGAGCTTCTGACATGGCACATTTCCCTTACTGGTGTCCACATAACAAACTAGGATAAGTACAGGGCAGGGCCATAGCACAAGGCATGTTCATCCCCACACCCCTCAGGTGTGCACATGTAACTTTCGGGTGGGCTAAAATTCATTTAATTGCCCTTCTCCGGTGCCTCACAGAAATCAATCCCAATCCCTATGGAGAAAGCAGCTGGAGACCCAAAGATTGCTCAGTTATCCTCCCACATTAAAACACTACTAAAAACAAACATAACAATGAACTTTATTAACTACTAACTAAATAACCTTATCCTAAGAAAACAAAATACAATTAACCAAGAACAAACCCTCCAGAAAACCCCACAGGAAAGATACCCAAGAGTCCCAAAGTCCAGGTGGAGTTCACCCAACTCTCAGCTACAGTCTGTGTTCCAGTGTAGAGGCTTGAGTGGCAAGAAATAGCTGTCCTCTTCTTCTTTCATTGCAGGAATCTTCTGTAGCATTCCATGCAGGCTTTTCCTTCTCCTTTGCAACCAGCCCTCAGTCCTATATGTATGTCTGCAAGATCTGTTGCAGATGACTCCATTAGAGGGAAAAAACATCTTGTTCACTCCTGGCTCAACTTCTCTCCTGAAAACTGAGCACATGAGCTCTTCTCAAAGCAGCTCTAGCCTGCTGTCTGCACAGACTGCTGCTCTCATGTGATCTGACTGACCACACCACATCACACCAGCAGGACATCCTGTGGAGCATGCTCAAAAATGCTACCACTCCCTGCTTCCAGAAGTTTCTGGTTGTGGGTAGCTAATCTGCTCAACAACAGTAACCCACTCTTAGCAGGTCTCTCAAAGAGATAGCCCTTTCTAGGCATATGGGTTTCACACACATTCTTGCCCAATATACATCTTGAAACCTACGTTTTTAGGGTTTAAATGTGGCCAGCAGAGGGAGTCTGGCACAATCACAAGTATGAACCTGCGTCCAGGCGCCAGTGTAGATATAGTCTATGGCACTTGTATACACTGTTGCCTAGTCAGTGATAAAATACCACTCACATACATCAAATTGGCCACCAAGTGACATTCTTGTCATTTGTGGCAGACAAACAAAACTGGTTCTGTTTTCTGGGGACAAATCATTTTCATACCTTACTAAATAGAGCAGACTTGTATACTAAAGACAAGACAAGTAAATTCTACTTTAAAATTTGAAATCTTTTTACCACACCAGAATGGTACAAGTGCTAGGATCTGAGGAAGGACTGTTTGAGTTGTCTTTATTGAAAGTCATATTGTTTAGGTGTTTACAACACCTTGTTGGGTTTTGTTTACTGCCACTAATACATAAAAAAGCACAGGTCCTGAATTTTGTTCTACTAAATATTGAAACAAACAAGGAATCCTGTAGCACTTCCAAAGACTAACAAATTATACACACACACACACACACACACACACACACACACACACTGCAGTTTTCATTTCATGCATCTGAGTAAGTGGGTTATGCCCATGAAAGCTAATGCCTTAAATAAATTCTTTAGCCTTTAAAAGTGCCACAGAACTCCTTGTTTGTTTTGCTGAAATAGACGAACATGGCTCCCCCTCTGGAACTTATCACTAAATATTAAATCAAAGAATCTTAGGTCTGGAAGGGATCTCATGAGGTCATCTAGTCCAACCCTCTGCTAAAAGCAGGACCACTCCCACTAAATCATCCCAGCCAGGGTTTTGTCTAACCAGACCTTAAATATATCCAAAGACAGAGATTCCACCACCTCTCTAGGCAACCTATTCCAATGCTTCACCACCACCCTATATTAATATGCTTAAAAACACTTTGGTTTCTCTTTTAAACAAAACAAAAAATTAACCCCCTTTCTTTTTCCTCACTGCACTTATCTTTTGAGGAAAGACGGTGGGACACTTTCCCACCATCTTAATATAATTCAGTCATTTTGATTGTATTATTTACAATAAGAAAGGCAAAGAGGAAAAGAAATAAAAAATATCTAAACCTGTATACACTTCCCTTCCCACTCTGAGAAGAGCTTAAAGTCAACAATATGCTATTTGAGAAGGTGCCTTAAAACCTGGTGTGTTTACATTATAACTATCCTGGTGACAAATCTAGATTTATACGGCTAAGCACAGAAAATGGTATGCCATATGCCTATACACAAATATATACATCCATATTTATAGTCCCTTTTAATTATTAGGCTTTCAGTTGAATATTATTGATACTGACATTATTCAGTTGAGTTTGGTCTTTGTTCCCTATATCTTTCTTCCGTTGATCTTAAGATTTCTGCTGATGGTTTCTAGCAGAAGACAGCTGTCACTACTGCTTCTTTGCTGATGGACTCCAATAATTTGTCTGGATCTATGCACATTACATTGATATTCTCCCAGGTTATTTGAAAGATGGTTGTGTATACTGTGACATATTTTACATCCTGATTATTAAGGGCCTGGCTGGCATGGCTAATACTTGTCTTTTGCACTGCACTGGAGCAGAATAGTCCTGGAAAGACAAAATTTTGCATTTATCACATTATCTCTTTTTGATGGCTGCTGTTACTGGTAATTCTATTTGGTTGTTCCCATAGTTGTGGGGAAAATGTATATAATATCTTTTAAATAGCATAGCTATTTCCTAGCTAAATGGCTTTCGAGACCTTCATCTGTTTTCTTCTAATACAAAGCTGAGTTGAATGTAGTGTGTTTTCACTATATGGAGCATAAAATTCATTTCACACTCTACTGTATTTATTTACAGGTGCCTGATCAAATTTGCTTGGAAGAAAGATTGAATCAAAATCTAGGTTCAAGATATAAAAGGCTAGCAATAAATCCACAGAGCTCTCCTCTCTAATCTCTGGTAAGTATATGAGCTTTTGGCTGACTATTGGATATACATTCAGGCTTCAACAAAACCTTAACTAACATGTCTATTATAAGGGAACTTGATAGCTCTGGGGATTGTTGGCACTAAGACACCAAGGCTTTCACTTCTAGGTGATTGGTTCAAATTCAGTGAAAATTGGTAGTGACTGAAAGTTGTTATCATCTGACATAAGTTTAGCATCTTATGTGAGAAGAGTAAATGAGGTATTGGTTTCCAGCTAGTTGCTGGAAGACAGGTGTCCTCAAATCCTACACTAATCCTTGAGTCTAATCTAGAGCCCATCAAAGTCACCAGAAAAACTCATTAAATTCAATGGTGCAGAATCCAGCTTCTTTTTAGTATTCCACACAGAAAAATACAGTGATTTACTAAATATGAAGGCCAAACAAAACAAAAAGTTGATTGTCCTTCCAGCTCAGGACTGAAGCAGACTGGGGAAATTTTCACTGCTGCTATTCACACCGTTCCTGTTCATAGAACCGTAGGACTGGAAGGGACCAGTACTGTTCTGTGAACAGATGATTCAGTTTCCATTACTGCCCATCTAACAGTATTTTAATGTTGGAAAGTTAAACACCTATTGCATGCATTTTGATGAGGAATAATTCTTTATTTATTTACATAGTTGTTTCCCTTGTATTAATATGTCTGTACACTATTGTATACAAAGAAATCAGCTGGCCTTAATAATGGTTGTAAACAGGCTTCAAAGTTCAGATGCAAATACAGTGAATAGATTGGGGGAGAAGGGACCTTTGCTGCTGCTAATGAGGCCTGATCCTGCCAGAGGCAAGAGTTGAGGGAGAACAGCACTGCGTACAAAGCGTGCTTTAATCTGGCAGCAATATTGACTTACATCATGATATTGGTATCTCTCCCCCCAAAAAGGATAGTAATATAGATTCTCAGCATTCTTTTTGTAGAATACTGTGGAACTCAAAAAAAATTGTCAAGGAACACTAAACTCTTGGGATCCACTTCTTTCTTGTACCCAGGATATTTTTTTGTCCTTGGAGGCAAAGGCAGGTTTGGGGGTTGGTGGAGGTAGGCCGGCTTGCTGTTGTGTGTGGTGGTAGTTTTTGTTTGTTTTGTTTTAGGATTTTATTGTGTGTCTCCCTGAGGCAGTTACAACCAATCTCATATAAAATGTTTCAGCAGCACCTTCTAAGTACCAACCTGGGCATGTTTGGACATGAAGCATGCGGCGTGAAGTCACAAAGGGATGAGCTTCATTAGATGAGCTTAAAAGAATTTTCAGAAAATTATCAGCAGGCTAGGGCATAGTTGTAGTAAAATGCCAAGGAAAGAATATTTTTTGTTTCGCCCTTTGCCCAGCATCAGCAAAGAAGGTCTGTCAGTTACAGGGCTAGCTGCACCTTTGACCCCTCTCTAGTCTCTCTGGGCACACCCTTTTAGCCTCTTCAACTTGCCAACATTTTTCTGGGTTTATAATTATTCCAGTTAGATCCTAATGATTCAAAATGAGGATGAGCAAACTGAAGGGCTAATGAGGGAGAAATATGAGGTGTTCGTGCTCTTATCCTGAAATATGTATACAATTTACATCACTGGTTAGTCCTAGAGAGTTCAAGATAATAAAGCATTATTGTAATTCATGGAGTTTAAGGCCAGAAGGAACCCTCTGATCCTTTAATTATGGTCCCCTGAATATCACAGACCATTCAGCTTCTTCTAACCACCCTTATGTTAAGCCCCAAAACTAAATAGACTAAAACATTTCAGTCCTTAGGAAAATAAAGTGTGTGCCACTGGCAGACCAGGAGAAATCAAGGGGCCACCAATGCTTGAGGCCCCTGCAGTGGAAGAGAATTAGTTCGGGGAGATATGCACAGAAGATCCCAGTAGGCAAACCAGAATCCATGCTACTGAAGGTGAAACCTCCCCTGCTTCCCAAGATCATTGGCAAAACCCAGGTCAGTCTCTAGGCCTATGTCTACACTGGCAATTTAAGTTGACTTAAGGAGTGTGGCAAACAGTCCGCTCTGCCCCTGTGGGTCTTGTGCTTTATCCAGTTATGGGGCCCAGGGAAGCCTTGTCTGCCCCTGCTGCTGGGCAGTCGGTGCCCCTCCACCAGCGCAGAGGAGTAGGAAGGGGAAGGGGCTTGGGCCCTCCCTCTACTCCGAGCCCCAGACTAGGGGCCCTAGGAAAGGCAGCTGCACACTACTGGCACTGTAAACAGCAACACTTCCTTCCCCTAGGCTATTTCCCACTCTTGGTGCTCTTTTACCTCTCTCGTAGCTAGATTCTATCCCCTCCGCTTTCCTCCAACACTCCTCTGCTTCTCCAAGACTCCTTACTCTCCACCCCCCTCTTGCTGGGGCGAGGCTTTTTTATCAGCTGGCCCCTGATTGGTCTCAGGTACCTCTAACTAAGCTGAACCAAACCCTGCTCAGTCTGCAGGAAACAAAGCCTGGATCATTCTGGGGCTTATATATCTGCCTTCTACAACTCTCCTGCTTCCCTCTAGCCCTGGTGTCTCACAGGAGGCTTAAGCCGACTTAAATTAAGCCACTTCCACACTAGGCTTTCATTAAGTCAACTTAAGAAATTCCTTAAGTTGACTTTAATGAAAGCTTAAGTTGACTTTATAGCTACCACTCATTAGGTTGACTTAACCCTTAAGTCGACTCCTTAAGTTGACTTAAGGATGGTGTGGATGGGGAGGAGCCCTTAAGTTGACTTTATTAAATCGACTTAAGGATGGTTAGGTCGACTTAAAGTGGACTAAGTTGACTTAAAGCTAAGTCACCTTAGTCCACTTTGTTAAGTTGACTTTAATAAGGTCAACTCAACAAAGTCGACCTAACTTTTTCTAGTTTAGCCATAGCCTACGTGTGTGTTTAGACAGGCCCTAGCCCAATAGAAACCTGATATCAGTTGGGACTTATAAATACCAAAGTAACACAATCATTAACAATTAATATTAATAATATAAAATGACATCCAGATCCAAACTATTTTTCTGAATGGCTTTTTTAAAGAGATGAGCCCAAAGTAGAATAATTTATCCTAACTTCCTGAACTTTGGGATTTGTACAAAGTGGGACCCATCTTGTTTTTGACCATCCTTAGTTGAACAGAAATATCATACTGTAGCATCATTGACCTGATCATAGTTGCACACGTATATAACATGTCAATGTGATTTTTGCTCAGTGTCACAAAGAATTATGTAGACTTTCTCGCACACCATAATACCAGTAATACAGGTAATTGCCTAGGGGAGCAAAACATCATGACAAACTGAGAGCAGCATTCGTCCCGCTGATTCATAAGGTTTTAAACCCAATCAGCAATGGGAGGATGTGCTACTCCATTTGGTAATAACATATTGATACAATTATGCAAAGTTTCACATAATTAATGTGAAAGTAACACAGATATATCATATTTCTGTTGTGTAGGGGAGGCAAATTGTGCTCTGACTTTCTCTGTGCAACCCCATTGAATGAAGAAAATGGAAGTAATCCAGGGCAGAATTTGCCCCAATGTGTTTTTTAATTCTTTATCTATTTCTCTACTGTCTCTTAAGATTAATTTGGATCTTAAATTGTAAAAAGCAGTCAAATCTTTCCTTCTCCCGCTTGCCATTTATAGTCCTATTAATTCCTAATCAAGGCTAGTACAGAACCTTGGTCTGATCCATCTGATCCAGTCAACCTTGCTCATGTAAGTACTTCCACTGACTTTAGCAGGATCCTGTTAGTCTGAGAGAGGATAATTCACATCAGTAAGGACTGCATTAGACTCTACAGAGCAAAAACTAAGAGCTGTTCTCCTTCCCCCAAACAGGAGACAAATCATCTGTCCAGTAGCAGACTGACTTCACTGAGGGAACTTGCAAATTCAAGGATTACTTGCATGAATAAGGTTTGCAAGAATGGGCAGTTATTTAGAACAGTTGTTATGAAAGACATAGTAAATGGGTGAAAACGAGGGCTTGTTCTCACTGCTCCAATCATAGCCATGCAGGTCTGCATTGCTTTCTATTTCCCTTTACATTTCATGCAGGTATTTAACTGAACTCAGACTGTTTTTCACACTGTTCCTAAATCATACGGAATTTACCCAATTGCAGAGAGCTCAAACAAGAGCCTCATGAACACTTGGGCTCTTCTTCAGCTCTTAGAAAATATAGAAGGCCTTGAACAGTCTCTTATAAAACCACTATTATAGCTTTTCATATTTCTATAAAGTACATCTTGTTTCATTAACGTACAATTAGATACTACACTGTAAAGTAACTCTATTCAGTTGGATAGCAGATCCTGCCTGACGCACCGTAGCATGAACTACCAAGCTTTCAATGAGCCAGCTGGGATGCACGTATGCATCAAGTGAAGTTGACAGCAAAATTTCCATTGACCTCATGGGCAGCAGAACTGGATCCTACAATGAATTAGTGCAAGGCAGTGCTATTTGTTCTGTGTTTTTATTTTTCTTTACTATTGATATAAAATAATTACTTTCAAAAGAACAGAAAGGGGTTGTTTTCATTTTAAATGTTATCCTTAATCATGTATTTCTTAGATAGTGAAATCATATTAGTCCAAAGACTCCTACTGATATAATGCGTTCTCTCTCTTTCTCTCTCACTACATACACCCCATGCGGTTTTTGAATTCTTCCAGATCTACAGGCAAATGGGGATGCACAATAATAGAACTTTCACATATTATTATTATTATATTAATACTATAATACACATATTATATTATATACATATATTAAACATATATTAATAATAATATATTATGTATTAACTAATTAACCTATACTTGTTAAGAAGGTAGGCAAGTATAGATTATCAGTGTTTTACAAATTGGGAAATTGAGGCCAGAAGATTAAGTAATTTGCCAAAAGCCACTTAAGAAGCCAATGTCGGAGCTAGGGTTGGAACTCAGGAATTCCTGTCCGCTGAGAACCTGTCCTTCTCCCATTGTCAGATGTCACTAGTTATGTTCTCAGGGATGGTGTGTTAAACAAATGTAACAGTAGCTGTTAAACAAAATAAAAACCAAAACATAATTCTCTTGAAAGCGAGAAAATCACCAGGATTGTCAGTTTACAGCTGTAGTTAGCTGGCAAACAAAAGGGATGTAAAGAGATATAAGAAATCTCTTTTTTTTTAGGACAGGATATGGCAGCAAATAGGGTGGCAACATACTAGTAGGTAAAGCAGACTGCACACTCTATTTCTTCCAAATAGATTCCAGTGACCCACAGCAATTGTAGCAAACGTCTCAAAACATCAAGTGGATAATGCCTTCATCGTATTCACCCAGCTTATTTCATCATTGTAGATTGCAATTTCCCCTTTCAGAAGGCATAATTTCAGGACAGCAAATCTTACTCTTTAGGCTTGTATTAGGGTTGAAGTACTACTTTTTTAATGTTAATTTTTAAATGAAATCATGCCCTGAGTATCACTTCTGAAACTTCCACAACAAAACTGATGTACTCCAGACATTTTGAATTGATTTACATTATATTGGGCATACCCAGAGTCACAAACACTCCCAGACTGAAGTACTGTTAAAAATGCAAGTACTTCTTTAAATGGAACTTGCTCAAGAAAGTCCCATAATCCTGATTTTTTCCCAGTTGAAGGGCCCTTAGAAATTATAAATGATTGAATAAGTTTAATTATGTCTGTTATGCATGTCTAGACCTTGTATTCATTGCTATTTCTAATTATGTATCCTATTGGCAGTGCAAAATGACCATTACAAAACTACTGTATGTTTATTTAATCTTTAGATGTACGTCTACCTGTAGACTTGATACAGCACGCCCCACTTGGATTACAACTTTATAACCATGACTTTCTGAACACTGGCGTATTCTTTGCTTTGACTTCTTATTCTCAGTCTTCCTCTACTTTGGCAGCCACCATCTTAGCAGTTCAGTAACATCTCCAGCCTTCCATTTGGGGTACTTTGGGACTCCTGCAGACTTGTAGGATGAAATCCTGACCCTATTGAAGTCAGTGGGAGTTTTGCCAATGGGGCCGAGATTTCACTTCTTTGTGTACTTTGTATTCCCTGAAGGAACCTATTCTAATAATCTCTGTCGGGGAAAATGATTCTGGGCTGCTGCATATTTTTATGTCCATCTTATGTCTATGACAGATGCAATTAAGCTGTCCACATTTATTCTGTTTCATAGCTGTACTTCAGATTGTAATGTTTAATTAGTAATAATCTTTCTTTTAAAATCAACACAGTGACCTCCTTGCATAAATGAACTGTGCTTTCCTTCATAACAATGTATATTCAAGAGTCTACTCCACACTGAGAAACTGACTTGCTGAAAGCCATGTTCAGTAGTGGTTCTCCCTGAGTCAAAGCTGAAAGCAGTTTAAATACTAGTGAAAGCTATTTTCAGAAAGTATGCTTTCACTAAATTACTATGAAGTCTGGACAACTGAACATCGGAAAACTAAGGACTGTGGACTAGATCATTTTAATTCCCATCTGTAGGCATATTATTTTCTCAGTGTTATTTTGGTAATTACTGTTGTATTTTTTCTTCAATGTTATTTAGTTTCTTATTTGATAGAAAATTCTATTTTAGGACAAATTCTCCTCTAGACATAATCTGAGTGTAGGTGGTTTATGAACAGCTGTTCAAGAAACATTTACGGGTATCTGCATTCTGATACTAAACCAGGAAAAATAAACAATCTGTTTGGCTTAGTGATGCAGTTACTTTCCAGTGCATGGCATAATGAAAGCATCAAATAAGCAAGAGAAGTAGTTCCCTTCCCCATCTCCCTCCCACTTTTAACATTTATCTCCAGGTATATAAGCAAGACACATTCATGCTATTTCACTACTGCTGAGTTAGTTTGCCACCTTCCTTGGAGATGGTGCACAGGAGCAGCGAACTGTGGGCTGAAGAGAAAAACAAATAATTACATTATGTATAGGTATTTCTGTGTCTGCACAGATCGAGTTTGGTATTGTGAGCTTGATGTACCATGTGTATTGTTGCATTGCTCATCCACAGTAGTTTTCTAGATTGCATCAGCTCATGGAGAACTGTAGTGGAATCTCTCTCAGCATTTTCTGGAATTTTCCAAAGAAACAGTATTAAAGGTATAACTATCCTGGTGTGAAGGAAAGATAGGCAAACTAGTAAGAGGCCAATAGGACTCCACCAGGAGCTGTGAAAATCAATAAGGAATCTTACAAAAAGTGGAAACATGGACAAATTGCTAACGGTGGCTATGTCTACACTTGTAAATTTAGGTCAACTTTAGCTAAGTTGACTTAACTAAGTCGACTTAGCATGTCTACACCTAAATTTTAAGTCGACTTAGGGGGGAACTTACAAAGTTGACCCAGAGCATCCACACTGCAAGGATCCCTAGTTCGACTTCTAGGGGCTAGGGGGACCTAGGGCAGGTCCACAGTGGCAGGGGGCACCCCTTGCCCAGTGCCAGGGGGATCAGCCTTTGCCCCATTGTACCTTGGTACAATGAGGCAAAGGGGGACAGGGACCCTGGCAGGGCATAGGGGGAGGGTGGGCAGGGCTCTGCCCTGCCCATTGGGGGGGCATGCCAGGCTCCCCGTGTCCCCCCCCAGCAGGGAGGGCAGTGGGGGAGTCCTGGAGTAGCCCTAAGTCGACTTAGGGCTACTCCAGGTCTACACTGGCTTAAGTCGCCTTTAAAAAGTTGACTTAAGCCTAAAGTCGAACTAAAAGTAGGTTTAATAAAGTCAACTTAATTTTCATTAAGTCGACTTAAGCAACTTGCTTAAGTCAACTTAAGGAAACTGTAGTGTAGACGCAGAGTAAATTAAGTCGATTTAAGCAAGCTCAAGTTGACTTAATTTACAAGTGTAGATGCACCTAGTGAGTACAAAAACAATAATACAATAATGAAGTGACAAAATCAGAAAAGCTAAGACACAAAATTCCCCACCTAGCAAGAGACATTAAGGACAATAAAAAGATGTTCTTTAAATGCATTAGGTGCAAGAGAAACACAAAGGAAAATGTAGGTCTTCTATACGAAGGGGAAGGAGTGCTAATAACATCAAGAAGACTGAAGTATTTAATGCCTTTTTGCTTCAGTCTTCACTAAAAAGACTAATAGTGACCAGCTACTCAACACA
The DNA here is from genome assembly GCA_007922175.1 of Pelusios castaneus. Taxonomy (NCBI): domain Eukaryota; kingdom Metazoa; phylum Chordata; order Testudines; family Pelomedusidae; genus Pelusios; species Pelusios castaneus. Next base: position 21,184,935 of record ML685769.1, on the reverse strand, counting down.
ATTGCTATTTATCCTTCTGAGTGGTTGTTGGATTTCTGTACTAGTCATGGATTAACCGTAATGAACACCATGTTCAAACACAAGGTTGCTCAAAAATGTACCTGGTACCAGAGTACCTTGGGCCAAAGATCAGTGACTGACTTCATAGTTGTTTCATCAGACCTAAGACAATATGTTCTAGACAGTGGGTGAAGAGAGGAGTGGAACTGTCAGAGGAGGCCCAAATGATCAGTGCAGGTTGCCTGTGAACATTTGGTGAAGGACACCATCAGGAAAGACTTCTGTTCCTACTTCCAGAAGAACTACTGCTGCATTCCAGGGAAGGCTGTGGACATTGAGTCTTAGTGGCCCATATTCAGGGCCTCAATCATTGAGGCAGTCATAAAAGCTATGGCCTGAAGGTGGTTGGTGCCTGTCATGGTGACAATCCTAGAACCTGCTGGTGGACACCAGTAGTGAAAGAAGCTGTCAAGGTCAAGAAGGAAGCCTTCTGAGAAATGCTCATGAATCAGACTCGTAATATGAGTGAACTGGTGGCGTAGGAGGACTGCAGCTGTGACAGTCATTGACGTGAAGGCCCAGAACTGGGAGGAGTTTGGAAAGACCATGGAGAATGACTACCCGACAGATGCAAAGGGATTCTGGCAAACCATTCATCGCCTTAGGAGGAGTCAGCATGATGTTTCCCAGGCTTTTCTCAGCCAGGGTGGTGAAATGCTGGCCGTGACTGAGAAGATTTTTGAGAGGTGAAAGGAGAACTTTAAGGAGTTACTCAACCTGGTGGACATACCTTCCTTTCAAGAGGCCGTGCTAGACACCCCCAGTAGAATTGGCTCTATTTCTGTTGTGGTTAAGTACCTTTGCAGTGGTAAAGCAGCAGATGTGGACAAGATTCATCCGGAAATATTGAAATCACTGAATAAAGTCAAGATGTCATGGTTATTGCGCCTCTTCAGTGCTGCATGGAAGTCCTGTGCAGTATTTTAGGATTGGCAAACTGGGGTGGTGGTCCTGATCTTTAAGAAAGGAGACTAGAGGGTGTGTTCCAGCTACAGGTGGGAAGGGGAGGGAATTATACTCCTCAGTCTCCTCAGCAAACCTTTGCCAGGATTTCGGAAAAGAGGCTACGTCCATTAGTTGAACATCGAATTCAGGAGGAACAATGATGTTTCTGTTCCAGACATGGAATAAAGGACCAGAGCTTTGCTTTCTCACAGATAGTGGAGTGGTCATGGGAGTTTGCTAATCTGTCCTTCCTTTGTTTTGTAAACCTGGAGAAGGCTTGTAACTGTGTTTCCCAAAATGCCTTGTGGGAAGTGCTGTGGGGGGTATGAAGTGTCAGTGCTGCTGCGTGCTATTCAGTCCCTCTATTCCTGGAGTGAGAGTTGAGTCTGTATTCTTGGCATTAAGTGGAGTTCATTCAAGGTGGTCATTGGACTCTGCCAAGGATGTATCCTGGCTCTACTTCTGCTTCTAATCTTCATGGACAAGATACCAGGACACAGCCATATTGGAGAGTGTATCCGGTACAAGGACTTGAAGGTGACGTCTCTGCTGTTTACAGATGATGCTGTCCTTCTTGCTTCTTCAGACTGTGACCTCTGACACATATTTGAATGCTTCGCTGCTGAGTGTGAAGTGACTGGGTTGTGAATCAGCACCTCCAAATCAGAGGTCATGATTCTTTCCTGGAAGAAAGTGAAGTGTACTTGACAAGTAGTGGAGGAACATCTTCCTTTAGTGACAGAGTTTAAATATCTTGGGGTCCTTGTTCACAAATGATAGTAAGCAGGAGCAGAAGATTGATCAGTGGGTTAGTGTAATGATGGCAGTAATGTGCTTTACCAGTCCATGGTGAAATAGAGCTAAGTTTTTGGATGAAGCACTTAGTTTACTTAGGTCAATCTACGACCCCATCCTCACTTATGGTCATGAACTTGGGTAATGATCAAAAAGACAAGATCGTGGGTACAAGTGGTATAAATGAGGTTTCTCCACAGGTTGGCTGGATTGACTTTCCAAGATAGGGTGAGGGGTTTGGCTATTTGGGGGAGCCTTGGAGTCGAGTCACTACTCCTCCGGATTGAAAGGAGTCATCTGAGTTGGTCTGGGCACTTGTCATATCATGGAAGTCTTTACAGCTTTTTAAAAGCAGTGGGATTTTACTTAACTAAGGCCCTCATAAAAGATAAGTATCAAAGGCTCTGGTTCTGGTACAAACACCCTTTTCAGTCCTCCAACTCTGACTAAACATTCACACCATACTAATCTAAAAGACTTCTTTGTGAATTTAGAAAAACATGGAGCAGAGTTCTATGCCAATCCAGCAAATGCCGCATGATGATGGGGACGCTGTAGTGCTCGCATCCCAGGTATTAGCTTCCTTTTTAGACTTCTCGCATTACCATTTGCACTAAAGGGCTGTTACACTCATCTGGCAGTGTGAAGTGGCCTCAAAGTGAGCATAATTTACATTCATACTCACTTGAGTGCCTCTTTGCTCTATAGTGTTAAGTGGCCTCAATGCAAACAAGAATCAAGACCAAAGATACTTATTTTAGTGACCGATCTCATTTACACATGTGTAAATCCAGATTAAATCCACTGAATTCAAAACTGAACTCAGAATCTAGCCTTAGATTACTAATTATGTATGCTTCTTTCATCAGTTCCTACCATTGTTCCCAGGGAAGGAAAAGGCTGGAATTACACTGATAATTGAAGATTCTCTAACCTGTAGAAGCTGGCCTCTCACAAATGTATGGGAAAGGTGCTAGATCTGGTACTATTATATGTGCACCTGTTTAGTCTCATTTTAATCACGTGGCTATTGATCAGTGATTACTGTTGTTATCCAGTGCAGCTGCCTCATGCTGTAGATAGTGAACTAATATTTGAAACTAATGACAGCAGTACGATTCTTGTCTAGTCTTTCACCAATGACAATTAAAAATATTTGTTTTTTCAAGCTCTTTATCTAGCTGTGATGATTTATATGTAGCAGGTAAAATGACTCAGTCACAAAAGGTTTGGTTTTGGGTCATCAGATAACACATCTTTCTACCCACACTAATGATATTTGCCATTATTCCCCCTGATACCTCAGCTGGTTTACTGTCTCAGAGAATACAAGTCAGATGCATCCAAACTGTCAGGGCCAGCCCTTGGGAGGCCTGTGTACACCAGTCTGTTCCTAAGTTGCAGTGAGGAGACAGGTAGCAGGGCCAGAGCCAAGCCAGGTCAGGATACCAGAATGTCAGGGGCGGGTACCAGGTTACAGACAGCAGGAAAGTAGAGGAGTTAGGGATGAACTGGGGTCAGAAGCTGGAGTCAGGATTCACAGCAAGGCAAGGTCTTGATCAGGAGCAAATAGGCAGCCACCAGCCTGCATCATTGCTCAAACAACTTACCATGCTGGCTTATTGGTTTATATCAGGGCTTGACAAAATTGCTGCCCAGTTAGGTGCCCAGTTTCAAATGAATGCACCTAGCTGGGATGTCTCTGTGGCCAAAAAACCACTGATGTCACTGTTGGGGATGGTGCAGAGCCCGCTGGTGCCAAATCCCCTAAGCACCGCTTCAGGAGGCAGCAGCTCTATTTTTAGATCTAGGCACCATACTACAAACCCTGGGTGCCACAGCCACCTGGCGTTTGGGTGTGTCAAGCCCTGATTTATATACTGACATGAGCTAATCAGTCAGTGGGCTGTGGGGATCCACTACTCGGGCTTAGCTGTGTGGTACTTTTGGCAATATCTAGCATCACAGGATTCTCTAGCAAAAATTTACTTGTGCCTCCTGTGATGATATAGAAGCATGGGCAGCCCCATGCCCTCCTAGTTGCTGGTTCTATTCTTACTGTCACCTGTAACAACCCACACCACAGTGGCCTTCTGTAGTTTGAAACTATTTTCATAAGTAGCTTTTAATGGATTTGTGCTGGGTTCCTACCATAAATACTACTAATTCTTGTATGTCTGTTTAAGGACATTGGGCCAAATTCATCCTTGCTTTATTTCCATTTGCTGAAAAGGCATTATATAATAGATTAAATTTGCCTACTGAGAACAAACTTTCTAAGAGAACAGATAACCTTAGAAATAGGTATACCCAGTAATCTGAAATACTAGGCTCAGGTTTTCCATCAACTCAGTATCTCAGATTTCTCATGGGCATTTCTTGATCAATGGTAGACAAGACAGGATCTAGGTTTCTTGTTCTACCTCTGTAGGAAAATATAGTGATCTAATTATTTGTGCACCACCTAACTCCGATAAACAAAGAAGCTTAAAAACACCAACAACATAATGCCCCTGGACTCCGCTGATCCCAAAAGTCAAGTGTTAGTTTGACATCTCTTCACCTGGCAGGTCTTAGCTTTTGAACTGCTTTATGTAAGAAAACAACTTTAAGCTCTGATGCTTAGCCTGCAGCTGTTACTTTAGTGGAACACTCAGACATTTCTTAAATCTTTAGCCTGACTGAGTAGAAAGGTGTGGCATTAAAAATCCATATACAAGGAGTGGGAACATTACACAATGTTGTGTTCAAACTATTTAAAAGATTAGGTCTTGAGGCCTGTGATGTGAAGTAGGGCTCTAAATTGACCTTTACTATCTCAGCATTAAAAGCAAATTCCAGATTGGTGAGTAGGAGACAAATACTTGCAACTGGATACAGGAGTGTTGGTGCTATGAACCAATATCACCTTAAATATGTGATACCTCTTTTCTTTCTGTCCTGAAGAATTGGTTTACTTTTGAGGGTGAGCAAAATCCACATGTACAAATGCTATACTCAGACAAAGAAGGAAGGAGTTAAGAAGGAGTCTTGTGGACAGGAGCTACACTCAGCTCCTCCCCATGCTGTTAAGAAATAACCTTGGGCCCAAGGCATTTGAAAGAGATTCTTTTATTCACTGCCAATTACCCCTACAAAATAGAACATGGGCTTCTGCAGTACCTGCTCCCCACACTTCCTGTCTGGGAAGCTATACCCTGTAAAGATTCAGTTCCCAATACCACATCTTCCTTCCAAAACTTAATAAGAACAACACTTAAACAACATTTATATAACATATCATTCTAAATATTTCTAACCAGCCTGCTAACTAAAGTACTAATAATGTTTGTTTAATCTCTGAGGTGCCTTGTATTGTTGCTTGGACGTGTGGATCTCCCTTAAAATATCAGTACTACTCTCAGGAGGCAGAGTCCACTTATTCTGGCAGTGTTATGTCCTGGGGCTCGGTTGTCTTGACCTGTTGTGGTTGATCCCTGAGCCCTGCTCAGGCAAAACAACAAATGTTTCTCCCACCCTTCTGGAAGCCAGAGAAGGTGCTGCATATTCTTCTTCTATATATATCCAATGAGGGTGATAACTTAGTAAAATTGTGGAGCACCATCATGTGATGCCACGCTCTTTGCCACCACTGATTTCCATGTAAGGCTTGGTCTACACTTACCATGAAATTCAGCAGCAGTCGATGGGAGTTATGTAAGCTACGCAGAGTCACTTTCGTAACTCCCATGGATGTCTTAACTCCTCTTCTACGTGGCCAGGGCCAGATCAATGCAGGGACTTTAGGGTCTAAAGGGGGGACCTGCCACCCCACAGAAATCAAGGCCTGCTGAAGGGATGAAATAAGCAGAAGCAAAAGAGGTGGAAGAAGGGAGGAAGCAGATTTCAGGAGGGCTAGTTGCTGTGGTAGAAGGAGGAAGTCTCTTGTAGGTGTAGGAGGGAGTGTGAGTGAATCCTGAAAACCACCTAAAAAGTAGTCTGCCTAAAAGAAAGAGGAGGAATAACAGGGCTTCCCTGAGGGGAAGAAGCATAGTCTGTAGCAGGAATTCATCTCCACAGGAAATGGCATGACTGGCCAAGTTTCCTCTAACAGGAGGGAAAGCCTGAGGAGCAGAGATACATGGTGTTTCTCCTGACCTGATTTCACATATATTTGATAGCCCAGTGAACTGGAGAAACTTTTCAGGCCACTGTGAGAAAAAGGGAAAGGCTGAGAATGGACGAGAGAGGGAACACAGTGATTCTTGTGAGTCTTCAACTAAGCTCAATCTACAACTAGCCCAAAGAGTGGACCTTTTGTTGAATGCTCCCATTATCTTTTTAATAAAAGAGGGTTCTTCTTTAAACCTCCTCTGCATCAAGTTTTCCTTTTGTCCACTGCTGCTGTGGCTACTCTTGTCATAGGTTTCAAATACCACATTTACCGTTGGGCTGGAGGGATCACTGTAGCTGTTAAGGTCCATCATAAAACATTACTTTGGAATCACTGAGGCAGATGGCTATTTATGCGGCAGTGGAAGAGGATATAGCCTAATAGCCATATCTGATTTGAGGAGGCAGACAGATGCAGTAAAAAGTATGTCACCTGAACTGGATTCAAACTTTTCTTGCCATTCAGTTTCAGCTTTGGAAGGGATTCTCTATGTGTGTCATTACTGAGACAGTAGGGAGGCAAGGACTTTATAGGGAGAACATTGCTTCATCTTCCTCAAAAATCTAAAAGAAACTCTGGTCACACTCTCTCCCTCTCCTTCCTGGAGATACAAAACTCATTCAGGTGAGAGAGACATTCTACCACTCGACACAGATATAACCACTATTTACATTCAGAGGGAGTTTTTATCTTTCCATACGTGATTGCTCAAGTATCTAGCCTACAGTGTGAAAGGGAGGCTGAAAGCCTGCTTACCAGGGCTGCTTACATTGTCAAGGCAAGTGAATATTTTACTTCTTTTATTTCAGGTTTTCATCTCTTCTACTGTAACTTGCCAAAAACTAGGTTTTTAATAAGGATGTGACCAAGGGCTTGGCTACTGTTAGTGAAGGACAGTGACTGACAGACCCTAGGTCTGATCAACTCCCATGGAAGACAATGAAGGGGAATGAAGAATGGCAATTTCTATACAATACTAATGCAGCAAGCAAGCTGGTATGGTTCAGCCATTGCACTGAGAGACGTGAATGGTTAAAAGGAAGATGTTGTGGTTATATGGTTAATAGTAAGCAATAGAGCTATAATACATGAGTTTTCCCTTTACATTCTTAGTGTAGTCTTGAGGAAACAGTTCCATGAGCTTCCCAAAGATAACTTGGCTGATGAGGTTGTTCATTCATGGTACTTAGCTCATTTCATTTAGTTAAGTTTCAAAGGGATAGCCATGTTAGTCTATTGTAGAAAAACAACAGAGTCCTGTGGCACTTTTAAAGACTAACAGATTTATTTATCGCATGAGCTTTCGTGGGAGAAAATCCCACTTCGTCAGACGCTTTGAAGATGGGAAACTTACAGAATGGGAGGAAATTAAATGCAGGGGAGTGTATGACATAGGACCAGGTCAGGCTGTAACAGCAAATCAAAATAGTGTTAGGATTCAAACACTGGGGGAACAGCACATAGAGGAAGCTGAGGTCAAAAAACATTACATTATGTAATGTCAATCATCATACGGGAAGGGGAGGGATGAATATGATTGGCTATGTCTACACTTACTAAAATTAGTTTGAATTAGTTCGAACTAACTAATTTGAACTAATTTTAATTAGTTCGAATTAACTTAATTCAAACTAGAAAAAGTTAGTTCAAACTAAGCAAGTGCCATTCATGGCACTTGCTTAGTTCGAATTAGCGATTTCCATTGAATTCAATGGGCCGGTTAGTTCAAACTAAGCAATTAGTTTGAACTAACATGGTCACATTGGTAAATTCGAACTAACTAGTTCAAATTAACCCTTACTTTGAATAGCTTATTTGAAGTCATTAGTTCAAATTAAGGAAGCGCTTAATTCTAACTAATTAAAGCCTAGTGTAGCCATGGCTTTAGTTAGCTCGAATTAAGCTGCCTTAATTTGAACTATCTTGCCAGTGTAGACATAGCCATTGTGAGCTATATTTTGCAACGCTTTGTGAACTCAGACTCATTTTGCAAACCTAACAGAGCACTCAGAGGCCTGGAAAATCTTCAGAGGTTGACATCTTTAGCTTGATTATATTAATTACTGAAGGCAATCCCAGCTCAAATTGAATTAAATGATAAGTGATTTAGGACACTTTGGGCTAATTGTGCCTTCATATCTAATAGTTTTTTTAAAATTAAATAACTATTTGAATTATTATTGGGCTGTGAAAATCCACTGAGTTCAGTGAAATTGCATGAGAGTGCATCCCCAATTATTTCTAGTAAGTCACACCTACTTTTCTGAGGTCTGAATTTAGCTCATTTACTTTAAGAACAGAGAAACCCCTGAACAAGGAGTTGGGAGCTTTAGCCTCCTACTAAGTGGCATCTATTAATATTGTATTATCGTGTGATGTAGGTTCCTGGCTGTCAGGACAGGTTTGAAGCCACATGATCAGACACATAGCAAGGATGGGGAGACACTTGCTCTGGTTTGAAGAGATAGTTAAAGTAAACTGGAATTGAACAGCACTGATTCTTGCAATCTTACTTTTTCATTGGCAAAGAAAACTGGCAGTTTGTAGCATCTTTGTGAGTAAATTAGGGGAAACTAAAGGTAAATATTTGTACATAAAATAGAGAAGTATAATTTTGTCAATGCACACATTTTTGCTAACAGATAAATTGTTTAGAGCAAGGGTTCTCAACTTTTTGTGGGTTGCAGAACGCTTGGTAGCATGTATGACCCTATAGAACACACCAGCACCTTCCCTCATCCCAATCCTCAAGTGAGCTATATTGTGGGGAGTGGGTGGAAAGCATGCACACAAATGTACAGAGCAAGTGCATCCCTAAAATCATTGGCAAGCAAAGTCACCACGTCCCAACTGAGCCAAGCAGCACAGTGAGCGGCCCAAGGGCAGGACAGAGCCAGAAGATCCTCTAGAGCTAGGCCAGTGGTTCTCAACCTTTTGTGGGTTGCGACATGCTTGGCGGTGTGTGCACTCCTACAGGACACCCCCACCCCTCAGCCCACAGGCCAAAGCCACCCTCCCCCACTCCCAGCTATCTAGGACACACCTACCGCTGTGTGGCGACACGGTAATGTGTCCTGAGACAGTGGTTGAGAACGGCTGGCTTGGAGATTACTACTAATAAAATATCACTATTTATCAGCTATGGCTATGCTGTAATATTTTAGTGATTTCCTGATACTTCAGTATAATAGCAATTGTCAAGTGTTGATTTGTTTTAAAATGGTTGTTCCTGAACTGGGTGAAGTCATGACAGTAGCATCTGGGCTCACAAAATAAGCAGACGTGAAATGAGGACACAATTCTGCATTATTAGAATGAGCTTTCCCCTATGCCTACAAGCCCGTTTTTCTCTCTCTCCACTCAAAGCCTCCAAAGAGATGATCTGTGATAACATGAAACCCTGTGGAAATTCACATCTGTTCATCTCCAATAGACTTAGTGAAAGCAAAAGTACAGGGGGGAAAATGTCTCTTTTTGGGGGGAGATGAGACTTCCAAAATAGCCATAGTGACATAAACATTTGTATTTCTGTCAGGCTTTGGCTATTTGTGGGATTTAGTAATGCTAACCATGGATGTAAATGGAAGTAATAACCATTCTAAACATGATTTGAATGCCTTTCCTTTATAATACTAATAACCCATTTACATTTTTAACAATTTAAGTTATTCCAGTTGGCATGGTAGGACACTAAAGAATATCTCAGAACTATAGTTTTGACTCGACACACTAATATTCTTCCCTTTTAATGATACTTTGCTTTCTTGAAACAACTGGTAAATATTTAACAATATACTAGCTAAGGGAGTGCATTGTATGTTGTAATTTAATTTCTCTTCACACTGCTTACATGGCTTTTTTGTTATGTTCTGTGTAGATACTACATACACAGATGTACAGTATTTGTCAAAGTTCCTGTTGTCTGGCAAGAGCTGGTGGAGTATGTGCATAAATAATATGGGATCATCTATAGTGGATGGCTATAACAAAGCAGATTTCATTTTTTAAATAACATTTTCTGAGCCTCAGTAAAAAGCTTGGAAAACTTACAGCGGTTTCCTCAGTGCCAAGTGCATTACAAAAAAAATTACAAATATGATTTATCTTTGTTACACCCAGTGTTGACCCAGAGTGGCCTTTCCTGACAAATGCAGGAATATGTTTCAGACAGCATAACAAACAAAAAGAAAAACCCCACCTCACTTGAATTGATAGCATTTGTTTTTAATTTATGCTGCTTCTGGAATGTGGACAATCAAAACTCACCATCAGGTTTATGCTGCATCTCTTCTGTGGGGTAAGGATCCAGGGCTATGTCTACACTTGCTAAAATTAGTTCAAATTAGTTAGGTCAAACTAACTAATTCGAACTAATTTTAGTGAGTTTGAATTAGCTTAATTCGAACTAGCATGGCCACACTGGAATGTTAGTTTGAACTAAGCAAGCACTTGCTTAGTTCGAATTAGCGATCCCCATTCATTTCAATGGCCGGTTAATTTGAACTAAGAAATTAGTTCGAATTAACATGGCCACATTGGTTAATTCGAACTTATTAGTTCGAATTAACCCCTTAGTTCAAATACCCTATTCGAACTTATTAGTTTGAATTAAGGAAGCCCTTAATTCTAACTAACTAAAGCCTAGTGTAGCCATGGCTTTAGTTAGTTCGAATTAAGCCTCCTTAATTCAAACTAATTTGCCAGTGTAGACATAGCCCAGGACTGCTCAGTCATGTCATCTCCTCTCCACACTACCCTCCTTTTTAAGAGATAAGGTAAAAAGCCTTCAGTCTGTCCTCTTTGAAATCTTTACCCTTTCTTAACAAATAAAGTTGAGGTGTCATTACACTTCCTTCTCTCATCTCCCCACCTTATTTCCCCTCACATCCAACCCTTTTATGGTCTCTGTCTTCCTTGCACCCCAGCAAACCTGGGGAGGGATTGTTTCTTCCCACATTTTCCTGGGACAGTGTATTTTCGTACCACCCCTTACTTAAGGCAATACACAAGGCCTTGTCTACACTAGCACTTATGCCAACAGAAACTTTGTCGCTCAGGGGGGTGAAAAAACACTCACCCCACAAGTGACAAGGTTTGCCAACACAAAAACACTTGTGTAGCTGCGCTGTCAATAGGAAGGAGCTCTCCCACCAACATAATAAAACCATCTAAAGTAGTGGTGGTAGCTGTGTCGCTGGGAAAGTGGACAGAGCACTATCCACACAAGCGCTTATCCAGGCAAAATGGATTGTCATTTGGGGTGTGTTTTTTCACAGCTCCGGGCAACAAAAGTTTTGCTCTCCTGAGTGCTAGTGTAGACTATGGCCTTGTACACACGATCACTTTATTGCGTGGTAAGGCTCCTTACCACGCAATAAAGCCAATAGCGTACACACGAGCAATTTCTCTGTTGCGCGGCAACACCCTCTTCCCACGCAACAGTTAAACCACTCCAAACGAGAGTGATAGCATTATCGCGGAACAGCCGATTTCGCGGCTCGAATCGGAGCCGGCCCCCCAGCACAGTACCAGGGTTCGGATGACAGCGGGGGCTGGCAACGCAGCCCCCCCTGCCACTGGAAGCCCTGCAGCTGGGCTAGGGGGCTGGCTGTGGGCAGTGCATGGTGGGACAGGTGCCCACCATGCACTGCTCTTCTTTCGCAAAGGAGCATTCACACGGTGAATGCTCCTTTGCGAAAGAAAGAGCACGTGTGTACACGAGAAAGCGCTATATTTATAGCGCTTTACTTGTCCTGCAATAACTTATTGCGGGACAAGTATTCTCGTGTGTACATAGCCTTAGTGACAATCTAGTGCTTACTGTGTAGCCGTTGTTACTTAATTAAGAAATACTTGCTAGTATAAACATGACTGCCATTTCTAGACTATTAAGAGAAGATATATGGGATCAATGGCATACCAAAGCTATGCAATCCCAAATCAAGGCCCCGTGCTCCACACCTGACCAGCAAACCATTGCATTATTTAACCATGGGTCTGCCCAAGAGACTGCTGAGAGAAGGAGGCATAGAATTAGCATAGGTGACTTTATACAGCAGTGGGAAACCCCTCACAATGGCTATGTCTACACTTGCACTTTTAAGTTGACTTTAACTAAAGACTTAGTTAAGTTGACTTAGTGTGTCTACACTTAAAATTAAAGTCAACTTAAAGGGGAACTTACAAAGTCGACCTAGAGCGTCCACACTGGATGCTCTAAGTCGACTTCTAGGGGCTAGGGGGACCTTGGGCAGGTCCACGGTGGCAGGGGGGGCACCCCTTGTGTGCAATGGGGCAAAGAGGACAGGGACCCTGGCAGGGCATGAGGGCAGGGTGTGATGCTGTCTGGATTTAGGGAAGTATTTATGATATTATTTTCTATTCATATATCCTAAATGCTCTATAATCCATAGGAGCTATGTCACGTTTGGTATCAATAGAAAGGTAGTAATTTGCCAGGAATGATTATATAGTTTAAGTCTAGGAATTCTATTTGGATTAGAAGTTAGTTTAGATAGGAATTTGGTGTTCTATCTGTACTTTAACTTGTGTGATTTTATGGAAATGTCTGAGAGGGGTGGGTGTGTCAAACCATTGTGTCCTTAATGTTTAGGAATTTTACAGCTACAATGGGCCCAGGGAGTAAACTGATGAGCCATTAAGGACACCATGGGTCCATATCACCTGGCACATTCCTTAACATTAAGGAGACAATGGTTTGACACAGACGCCTCTCTCAGATATTTCCATAAAATCACACAAGTTAAAGTACAGCTAGAACACCAAATTCCTACCTAAACTAACTTCTAATCCAAATAGAATTTCTAGACATAAACTATATAATCATTCCCAGCAAATTACTACCTTTCTATTGATACCAAACATGACATAGTTCCTATGGATTATAGAGCATTTAGGATATATGAATAGAAAATAACATCATAAATGCTTCCCTAAATCCAACAGCATCACACAGGCTCTGACCTGCCCTTTGGGGGGGCACGCCAGGCTCCCTTCTGTGTCCCCCCCCTGGCAGGGAGGGCATTGGTGTAGTCCTGGGGCAGCCTAAGTCGACTTAGGGCTACCCCACGTCTACACTGGCTTAATTCGACTTAAAAAAGTCGAATTAAGTCTTAGGTCGAGTAAAAAGCAGGTTTAATAAAGTCATCTTAAATTTCATTGTCGATTTTATTGTCCTTAAGTCAACTTAAGCAAGCTGCTTAAGTCGACTTAAGCAAAGTGTAGTGTAGACGCAGGGTAAAGCTTAAGCTAAAGCTTAAGTCGACTTAATTTACCAATGTAGATGCAGCCAATGAGTGAATTCCCGGCTGCCAGAGCAGTGTTCTTGAGACCTGGGACACTTCCACAGATCCATCATTTTGAATTTTGTTATAAATACAGTACGGATATGTTTTCCACATGGGAGAATAAACACTGTAAAAACTTTATTTTGAAATGTTAGCCTACACATTTCATAGATGTAACTAGGGTGAATAGATGTCCCAGTTTTATAAGGACAATCCTGATATGCACAGCTTTTTCTTGTATTTATCCTCACCCCTGTTCCAATATTTCAAAGTTGTGCTCTGGTCACTCTAGATATAATGTTATACACCTCCACGCAGCAGCAGTGAGGACCTGCAGGACTGGAACCTGAGGCCATAGGCTTTAGGACTGCTGATGCCTTTGAATGCCTTAGGCTGGGTAGGCTTCTGTGGGAGGACCCAGTGAGGCTTGGTTCAGCAGAAATTACTACCCAGCAGGACCCAAGTTGTGACCTCTGACAGTTCTCTGATTGGCCGATACTAGTGTATAAACCTGGAAGCCATGCAGTGGAGCTGCCTGAGCAACAAGGTAGACTGCCTGTCTGCCTCTGCTGCAGACTTGATGCCTGACTCTTGGCTTGCCCTCCAGCCTATCTGGACTCGGACCACCTAGTACCCAACTCCTGCTCCAACCACTAAGTCTGAAAAATCCACATCCTGGTCACGACAGCAACAGTGTATTTGACTCCAAGTCTACGAAAGATTTAGCCACACCAGGGAAATCTCATATTGTAACAAGTTCTTAACTTGTTCTTGAGGACTCCTTATCCATATATTATGTGGGAGTTCTCTCTGGATGGGGCAAGTAATTAAAATGGAACAGAAATTAGACAATTTTCATAGAGAAATGAACAGCATTTGCCATCTTACAAATACAGTCCCACACTGGAGACTGTAAATAACTTATACCACATTCAGCCTTTTTTAATATTGTAGAAATCTTCTAAAATTTTGATGATGAAATGAATTCAAGACTTACATATAATGTGTAATAAAATCTCTTCCCCTGTGGACTCAGGGAAGATTTGATGTACTGTATGAAAGGGCATTTCGGAGGTAGAGCACCTTCTGGACAAATCTGGGATGTTTTATGAGATCTTACTACTTCCCGTCATCTTACTTCTTCTGTGATGGAAGAATTCAATAAATCATTCTCACTAAAATTTGGGAACTCCATTGTTTCTAGTGCTAGATCACAGATGACAGAGAATGAAAGCAATTCTCGTGTTGCATTGGTATTGGTTTGGCCAACTATCAATACTACTGCTTTTGAAACTTTCAGAAACCTTTTAATCTCTTCCTATAACTTTTCTGATATATTTGCATTTCAACTTCCCCTCAGACTTTAGACACTAACTGAAATCTATCATCTCTAACACTCCATTGAAACCTACTTTATTCCCTATCATTAGGTAAAGGGAAAGAGTAGGATATCTTGTCTGGTCCAAAGGAGATGGGAACCTGAGAAACTTCTGACTGATCGGAAGCCTTCTTGTCAACTGTATCCACAACTACCATACTGCATTTACCTACTTGACCAAAAGGAAGGATTCTTGAGAAACTCTACAAAAATGGTGCATTCTTGGGCATATTGTGAGAAACAACATTACCTCACCACATAGGAGGATGATTTGGATTGAAGCTTTCCAAAATCAGGAAACCAGAGACCAGGGATCTTTACTTTCCCCATGTGTCCTTAGTTCTACACGGGCTCCCAAAAATACCCAAATGCAAACCAGTACTCAAAACACAATATTTATGGTTTTCTGCAATGCTCCCATGTGCACTTTTTTGGTACATTGTATCTGATTGAATCTTGGAGCTATAAAGGTCAATAATTAGCAGAGGTTCCTAGCACTGAATTTTGTAACTATCGGGGTCACTAAAAACTCAAGGGAAAAAACAACCATACACACATAATGAGAACAATTGCTATAATGAGGTAGTTTGCAGCTAAATTTTTGTTATCAGATTATTTCAAAACAGCATATATAGAATGACCAAATGATTGATCCAACACTGCACATGGTTGTGTTTTGTTATTAAACGTGCATCCTAAGAGGTTGTAAGGGAGAAACAATAAATAATAGTAATCACTAGGTAAAGCAGGGTTACAGCATGGTGAGAGACTCATTGTCATTCCTTGAAACTTCTGTGTATTTATTTCTAGTGGGGAAAAAAAGTAATGGGTGGTAGAAAACACCTGCTCTGGGTTGACTCTGATCTTACTGAACACTGATATAAAATCAGTAGCAATGCCATAGACTTCAGTGAAGTTACACTACTGCAACATCAGCATGAGATCAGTCAGGCCCTTTGTTAATTTGCCAATAAAGTATACTATATATATATATATATGATTCAATAATTATACACAGAGTATATTCATTTCATAAGTGTCAACACCAGTATATATTAAATATTTTTGGTAGCATCCCTGATCTTTGGCTTCCATCTTCATTTCCCAGCTCAGACATCAGCTTTAATGTTCTGTTGCAACTCATCTTAGACCTCTGTTTGCTAGCTGGATGCTATTATATTTGAATATGCCTAATAAGAATATGACATACTGAGTCTTAACAGATGTGTTTGTTGATCTTACATGCCTAAGATTTTACAAATATCAATTATTTAATTACATACGTCAAAGCATTTTTAAAAGGTTGCCTGGTACTTGCCATTATAATTAAGGTTATATTGGGAAGTCTTATAAATCTCTACTACCACATTCAGATACCATCTTAAAAATTCTCCTTTAGGGCTGAAATTTTCCATGCCTCTTCTCAGGCCAGAAGTAAATGGACGGAAAGTTAGAGGAAATTCCCTTTAGCTATTTCTAAGTGATGTGTCATAGCAGGGGAGTGACAGTGACTCTTTAGTTAAGATTTCCTAACCATTATAATCATCTATTTGCAGTTGTTTATAGCTTTAACATACTTTAACCATTCAGCCTGAAAGGTGAAAGAAAGAAGTGATCCAGAGTAATTGGATTGAGTTATCCTGCACTATTTCTGCTTCCAGCATTTCTCTTGTTCTCTCCACAGCCTCAAGTTCCCCTACAGTCATTCAAATAAACTTACAGAGTATCAACAAGGATTGAAGCACAATGTAAAAGAGTGACACTAAATGACACCAGCAGAGAAAATTCAAGCTACAATTTTATCAGTGTCAAAAATAGCCTTCATGAGTTCTCTACACTTTAGTATTTTCCAGCAGCCTGTGTCAGCTCCTGGAAGACATGCATTGCATTCACTGCAAGTGCTTCACTTATCTTAGTGTGTGAAAGCTGCTTCCTAGCCTTTATTACAAAACCTTTTCTCCTCTGGTTGCAATGCACATCAGCTTGAATTAGGCTAGAACCATATTCCTGATGTATGGAGACTGAACTAGGCAGAATCTGTGCTCCTGAATCAAACAGAAACTATGCCCCCAAAGGTAGGAATCTGCAAGTTTCTAGAGTAGAGAGACTAAAGGGGGATTCTGGGAACAAAGAGCTTCCTGGGGAGCCTACTAGGCCAGGAATCCTGAAAAAAATACTTCAGGACCAGCGAGGCCTTTAGTGGGAGAGTCATGGTGGGTACACAGCCCAGAGGCCCCTGTCTAGTATTTGGGGTGACCCCTTTGAGTGACCTCCATGGATCCCAATACTGAGGCAGTAACAGGAGATGAGATGAGAACTACCAGCTGATGCACTTGGCTGGAGCTGAATATTAAACTCAAGAAAGGTAACTGGGGTTGCCTGAATCCCTCAACGAGGAAGCTGAGATAGAACAGTGTCTTGTATGTCTGTGAGGGACACACTGCTAAACAAAAGGGATCCTTCAGGAAGGGTGCTCTTTAATGCCAAAAAGCTAGTCTGCACTTGTTAATTTTCCAGGTAAAAAAATCAAGACAGGACTCACCTGCAGTGTCAGACCTGACTGCACAGAGATGTGCTGGTGTATGCTATAACATTTGAAACTGTGGCCATAGCTACAGAATTAAACAAGTAGCCTTTTCTTATTCCAGCCCTGAGACTGCAGAGTTTTCTGAGCAGTGTGACTAATTATAAAAATTATATCAAGTTTCAAGAGGCACCTTTTACTTCTAGAACCACATTGTAAAAGAATTAGACTCCTTAAGTCTCTTTCAAGTAGCTCTTTAAAAGGCTCAGTGGGAAAAACTAATTTGGCTTTATTTAGTTCTCTCTTCTTGAGTCATGCTATTATATTTAGGGGGATATTAGAGTATCTTGAGCGTGACTTTTCTTTTGGTCTGTCTCTTACAATGGCTTTACATAAAAATTGAATCTGTTTTTCAATATTCTATGACTGTGAAATGCTTTAAAAACTAAATCTGACTTTCTAACCCCAATAGTGCACATGTCATTATATCAAATGTGATGGTAGAGTATCTTCTGATGGCTATCCGTAAAGAATCAGTTTCACTTGCCTTATTCATGGGGCAAAGGCACATTATATATTCATGGTGAAGAAAATTGAATTTCACTCTTCCCTTGCTCTGTCCTTTTCATAGGAAAGTCTGTTTTGCTCTAGTCTTGTCTCTAGGGTGGCAGCCAACTGCTCTTCATTTTAAAGAGAGTAGAAAACTAGAAGTTTCATGGATTTCTCAGTCAATGTAGATTGAGTGCATTTCTCCATTTTATAGGCCTGGGGCTACTTGTTTCCTTTGTGGCTCAAAACTGTGGCCCGTGAGGGCAACGGTGTTTAATTCATTATTGCCAACCCCCAGTATTCAGAGTTATGAGTTGGGCTCCCAAAAGTCATGAGACTGACTTAAAGTCTTGAAATGTAAGAAAAAACCCAATTATTTTTATTTACCTTTGCATTTTCATGCTTTTCTCTGCAACCATGTGGGCAAGAAATGTGCTTTGGATTTTAATGAACATGAGATCCCTGCATATTTACAGGACTTCAGGAGCCAGGACTTTAAGAAATATCCAAATATCACAAGAGTTGGCAGCTCTGAGAATGAATTGAAATGTGTTCCCTAAGCCAGGTCCTGTGATTTTTTTAATCAGGGTTCACATCACCCCCAACTGGCATTTCCTATCTCCTCTAGCTCTGGACTCAGTCTCTAGAGCCCCTCCCCACAAAAGGACACAAGCTATAATATAAGCAATTTTCTACTATAAGTAGCAGTGTTACCACCATTTGGTCCCAGAATATTGGAGACAAGGTGGTTGAGGTAAAATATCTTTTATTGAATCATCATGATAACTTCTCTGATTCTATGCCCCAGTCCTGGGCTAGAGATTTAAAACAGTCTCCAAGCTGCTCTACTTACCCAATAGGCAATGGTCCCCTAGGGACCATTAGGGATAGTCAGAGATCAGTGTGCTTCAGCCTACTTAATAGGGAGATAATGTAGTGTTGGGACTCCAAGGTGGCAGCATGTAGCTAAGGAAGTTTGAAATGCAAAAGGACATGACTTTACAATTGCTATGTGAGTGGAGGGGAGTAGTTGCCCCACTCTGGGTTGGAAGGGGTTAAAAGCCCAGGAAAAGTGGAAAAGCCAATGGGAATAGGTGGCTATAGGACCAGTCAGGGCTCAGGAGCTGGTATAAAGGCAAGGCTCTGACAGCAGAGGAGAAAGGGTGAGTTATTACAGAGAATTGTTTCTTGCGTAACTGGCTGTTGAGACTTGCCCACGTGCTCAGGGTTTAATTGATC
Organism: Pelusios castaneus; assembly: GCA_007922175.1. Classification (NCBI taxonomy): domain Eukaryota; kingdom Metazoa; phylum Chordata; order Testudines; family Pelomedusidae; genus Pelusios; species Pelusios castaneus. The sequence goes on along the minus strand of ML685769.1, from coordinate 21,165,985 downwards.
GCCATATTTGGGGTCAGGAAGGAATTTTCCCCTAGGGCTCATTGGCCTGGGCTCTGGGAGGTTTTCCCCTTCCTCTGTAGCACAGGGCATGGCTCACCTACCGGTGAATTCTCTGTATCTTAAAGTCCTTAAATCATGATTTAAGGAGGTAAATAACTCAGTCATAGGTTGGTGGCCTATTGCTGGAGTGGGTGGGTGAGGTCTTGAGGCCTGCATTCTGCAGGAGGTCAGACTAGATGATCGTACTGGTCCCTTCTGACCTTAAAATCTGTGGCTATGTCTACACTGGCAAGTTAGTTCGAATTAAGGAGGCTTAATTCGAACTAACTAAAGCCATGGCTACACTAGGCTTTAGTTAGTTCAAATTAAGGGCTTCTTTAATCCGAACTAATAAATTTGAATAGGGTATTCGAACTAAGGGGTTAATTCGAATGAAATAGTTTGAATTAACCAATGTGGCCATGTTAATTCGAACTAATTTCTTAGTTTGAATTAACCGGCCATTGAAATGAATGGGGATCGCTAATTCGAACTAAGCAAATGCTTGCTTAGTTTGAACTAACGTTCCAGTGGGGCCATGCTAGTTCGAAATAAGCTAACTCGAACTAACTAAAATTAGTTCAAATTAGTTAGTTTGAACTAACTAATTTGAACTAATTTTAGCAAGTGTAGACATAGCCTATGAGTCTATGAGCTGGGGTAGGAGACAGGACCCCGGACAGCTCACTGCATTGCCAGGGTTTGGTAGAAGCACAGCCTGGAGGTAGAGGCAACAGGTACCTGGGGAGGTGGATACGGCCCAGGGGACCTGCTGAGGCACAAGCCAAACAAGGACAAGGGGGTCGAGGCGGCGCTCATGTGGAGTGCATAGGGTGTCTACTCTGCGGCCCAGAGAAGTGGGCGAGCCCGGGTCCCATCCACCTCGTCCAGGCTACCAGTAGGCAGAGAGGCCATAGTTGGGTGGCGAATGGAGAGTAGCTGCCACTGATACAGGTGGGCCAGAACTGGACTGTAACCTAGAAGCAAGGAACTGAATGGAGTCAGCTGAAGGGCTGAGGTCCTGCTTAGAACTGTGAAGAGAGAATCATGGGAGAGACAGAGTATTGGCCACCGGAGGGGGTTGCCACTTGAACCAATTCCCCAGTACCATCACCAGGAGGGGTGTGTCCAGTGGGTCACATGCTGCCAACCCATCTACAGTGGCCCTTATACTGATGTATAGCAATTCCGCCTGAACAAAAGCTGTAATAACTGAGCAAGTTAATAGCAGCTGCTTTATGCAAGAAGTGAGTGACAGATCAACTAAGAGTCTTTGGGTGACGGTAACAAGAGGAAAGAACAGTAGTGATGTTATGGGGGGAGGGAGTTGATTATAGATTATCAAATCAGGAAGAAGTGGATGAGCTTTCTCCCACTGTGAAATGCTGGTTTCTGGTAGTTTTTCCTTTTCCTTGACTTTTGCTCTATATTTATGAGACAAGTAATAGTAAAGTTCCCGGCACTATGCATTTAACATAAGGACGGCTATACTAGGTCAGACCAATGGTTCATCTAGCCCACTATCCCGTGTTCTGAGTGGCCAATGAGAGGTGCTGCAGAGGGAATAAATAGAACGGGTAATCAGCAAGTGATTTGTTTTGTTGCAAGAATGCCCTGCCACCATTAAGGCATTTAGGTAATATCTTTACAATGGTGCAGATATTTTGGGATGTAATTCATCCTTGCTGCTCTTGAATATCTCACTGATAATTTCTACTAATTTCAGTGCAACATTTCTAATCAGTTCTGATTCATTTGAAATGCACCACACACTTCAGTGAGCGAGACTCCCCAGATTATGATAGCAAAGGAGCTGAGCTACAGCCTTAGTATGAATGCTCCACTAGGTCCATGAAGCTGAAACACAACCTGTCGTCTTATTCTCTTTGCACCCACACCTTAGCATGGGAAGTCAGAGCCCCAAAAAAGAATGTATGAGAAAGTTTGAGTGAGTGAAGCCAGGGAACCATAAAATACTTGAATTATGGGCTTAAAACCAGCAAATTAGTTGAACAATTGTAAAATGCCTTGCATCAGGTAAACAGGAAATAGCCAGAGATACTCTTGATGTAGTTCTGAACTATACAGAGCATGTTAAGAATTATATATTAAAAACCTATATAGCAAAGCTAAAATCACTGTTACCTTTCTTGGGTATACACACTATGGTGCAGAAAATTACACAGCCTTCTATCACAGGGGGCTAAACTAGTACCAGGAAAAAGGTATTTTCACAGGTTGCTGGTTCTCATGGTTTTCCTTCCATTAAATATGTCCACCAAATTGAGAAAATAATTTTTTTTTCACAACCAAGTTCCTAAGTCCTGTACAAGGATAATAAACTGATATTTACAAATTTTTGTGAACTACATCCGACAAAGCTTTTGATAGATAAGTAGGTAAGTGGTGATTTTCCCATTTTACAGATGGGGAAACTGAGTCTTACAGCAGGTGATATACCCAAAAGCACACAGTATCTGGTAGACTCAAGACTGGGACCCAAAACTCAGGACTCTCAGTCCTACCTTTTAGCTGCTAGGCAGAGTGTCCTCTCAGAAAAGTACAGCATAGTCAGCTTGAATGGTTTAAACAGAGGTACACCCAAGCCAACCTCATGACATCCAATGTCTCCCATGCTCCTTTTTATATTTTAGCACGTAGATATGACTCCTAAGGGTGTCTATAGTACAGTAAAAAGCAACCAGCGTGTGCTGGCTTCAGCTTATTGATTCAGACTATCCGCTAGGCTAATTAAAGAGAATGGGCCTTATTTTATCACAGGGTACATTTTCACCTGTTCTATTTGCAAATACCTGAAACTTGTCACGTATTCAATTTTGGTCCATCTTTCCCCAGATATCATCACGTAGGAAGATAACTCTTCTTCTGCCAAGGGTTCTGCTTGTGTACAACAACCAAAAGTGCATTTATTTCATACACAACCCACAGAAACAATTACCAGTAATCAATATGCATATCACACTTTGCAAGGCTGTGTAATCTTACAACCGTGTGAGATAATTAAGTATGATTATACTTTACTGTACTGATGGGGAATCTGAGGCAGAGGGGAAAAGAAACTTGCCCACAGCATCTTTAGAAGAACCAGGATTAGAAATTGGGTGTTCCAGATTCTCAACCCTATGCTTTTCCCTTCACACCATGATGCCTCCCTAAAGTAAAAAACATGCTATTATACTTCCTGGCCTGGGATGGTTGTTTTTTGATGTGGGGTATGTACAAATTGCTATAAGCCCTTAAAAGTAGAAGACATGTATATTCAATCATCTCCTTTTGCTATGCTTTATTGCCCATAAAATCTTTATAATTTAGTGTGTGATAATTCATTAATAATTTCATTTATGCATAATTTATTCTTAATTTAACAGTTAACTCTCTAGACAAAATCCATATTCAAACTTTTCTTGTATTAAACTTGTATTTTAAAATTGTCATATGTGAATTTGTTGAGAAGTAACGCTATACTTCATAATGCATGAAATTAGTTTTAATCCAAATAAACCTACTCTGCGGTCATGACACACATTTCTTTTTAACTTGACTATAAGGTATGCAAGCATACAATTAAAAAAATATTTTTATTATATATGTGCAACACTATCTACACAGAGAGAGAGAGAGAGAGAGAAAATAACTGTGGCAATTATTGAGGCATTGCCTCCTCTCCATCACTAGAAGGATTCTTGCTAAGATCTTATTGACTCATCTGCTTCCTCTTGTACAGAAAGTACTTCCAGAATCCTCGTGTGGCTTCAGACCACTTCAGATCACTGAAATGATTTTCTCAGCGAGGCAGATCCAGGAAAAAGGTCAAGCACACAACCAAGAGCTGTATAAGTCTTTTATTGAGCTGACCAAAGTCTTTGACTCATGGCTGTGTGGAAAATCATATCAAAGTTTGGCTGTCCAAGTGACTTTACCACCATTGTAAGACTCCTCCATGGCTGTACTTCTGAGCCCTTTGCCATCCAAACAGGGATAAAGCAAAGTTGTGTACTGACACCCACTCTCTTCTCCATTTTCCTAGCAGCTATGAAAACACTGATCAAAGACCATCTGCCACAAGGCATTAGTATTCAATATCAGACTAATGGCAACCTCTTCAACCTCTCTCACCTCCGGGCCAAAAGTAAAGTACCATGGGCAACAATAACCAAACTCTAGTATGCAAATGATTGTTCTGAAATTAAACATTCAAAGGAGGCTCTACAAACAGCTTTTAACTGTTTCTCTGAAACCTACAAATGCTTAGAGTTAACCCTGATCATGGGCAAAACAAAAGTTCTCCACTACCTTCCTCCCAGTCAGTCATCAGACCCAGTAAAGAAGATCTACATTGACAGAGAGGAACTAGAAAACATAGAACTCATTGCCCACCTTGCCAGTCATCTCTCAGGCTATGCCTACACTGGGTAATTTAAGTCAACTTTAACTAAGTCGACTTAGTTAAGTCGACTTAGTGGGTCTCCACTTAAAAACAAAGTCGACTTAAAGGGGAACTTAAAAAGTTGACCTAGAGCGTCCACACTGGACGCCTAGGTTGACTTTGTGGGGCTTAGGGGGACCTAGGGCAGGTCCACAGGGGCAGGGGGGCACCCCTTGCCCAATGCCAGGGGGCTCAGCCTTTGCCCCATTGTACCTAGGTACAATGGGGCAAAGGGGGACAGGGACCCTGGCAGGGCATAGGGGCAGGGTGGGCAGACTCTGCCCTGCCCTGTGGGGGGCATGCCAGGCTCCCCCTGTGCCCCCCCCCAGCAGGGAGGGCATTGGTGTAGCCCTGGAGTAGCCCTAAGTCGACTTAGGGCTACCCCATGGCTACACTGGCTTAAGTCGACTCTAGGGAGTCGACTTAAGCCTTAGGTCTATTAGAAAGGAGGTTTAATAAAGTCGACTTAATTAAAATTAAGTCGACTTTATTTTCCTTAAGTCGACTTAAGCAAGCTGCTTAAGTCGACTTAAGGAAACTGTAGTGTAGACACAGGGTAAATTAAGTCGACTTAAGCAAGCTTAAGTCGACTTAATTTACCAGTGTAGACGCAGCCTCAGAGAGGGCAAACAAAGATGTCAAGATTCAACACAATCTGTTATGCCAGCCTTGCCTTTGGCAGACTGTCTTGCTGGGTGTTCAACCACCAGAACATCAGAACACACACTAGACTTTTAGTTTACAAAGCAGCGGTAATCCCAACTCTCCTCTACAGCTGCAAGATGTGTTCAGAAAACATCTGAAAAACCTGGAATGTCAGCATCAGCACTTTCTCCAAAAGATCCTCAACATAAAGTGAAAGGATTGCCAGACTTACGCCACTCTCCTCCCAGAGGCCAACATCTTCAGTGTTGAAGCCCTGATTTTCCAGCACCAGTTGAAGAGAAGCAGGCATTATGTGCGCATGCTTACCAAAACAATTGCTGTATGCCCAACTCACCAAAGAAGAAAGGAAATGGGGAAGCCAAAAGAAATGCTTCAAAGACACCCTCCAGAAAAAGAGAGAGAGATGTGGCATCAACCTCACATTCTGGGAGACAGTAGTCCAAAATAGGGCTACTGCCACAAGGACGTAGAATGGACATTCAGGAGAGATTTAGGCCTGCCGCATACAACCCAGTCAGGGCCTCCTGTAGAACAATCAGGCTGGAAAGATTGTGGAGTCACTGCCTGACCACTAAGTTAGCTAGCTATCGAGCTGCCTTGTTACAGTCCTCCACTGGCATAAGTTACGAAATGGTTTTCTCTTTCTGAAAGTATGTGTTTGCAAACACCAAGTCTAGTGCAAGACCAGTGTATAGGACCAGTTCCCCCTCAGAGTTCCTGTTTCTGATGCCATGCCCTGGGCTATTTCATAGACAGTTTTTGCAGTTCCAACATGTTAATTATCAGAGCAGATCAACATAATCTTCTCATTGGAGGATATGTTTCCAATAAGGCACAATGGATCCTCAAAAAAATCTTCTATTACCTTTTGATCCTCTCTCAACTGTGCTGCATACCCACTTACTGTATGGATCACTCTCTTTTTATAATACAGTTTAACATTCCTCACTGGATCTGACCTTCTGGTAACCTACATGCATCTACATGGTTTCATCCAGAATAATTTCAGCACCATTTCAGGAGGTTGAACTCTTGAGCTTAATAAATACAGTCAATTATTTCACTGGTTGGATGATAAAATGAAAAGAAAAACCATGATTGGATAAAGAGTTTTAGTTTTTTATACATGCTAATGATTTTAATTTAATCACCTTTTCAGAAGATGCAGCAACCAAAATTATCAGCAATGATTTTCTAGTTAGAGATAATTTGCTCACAAGGAAATGCCTTCTGGAAACATTATAAAACAAGAAAATAATTTTGTATGATCCACAACACTATCAATGAACAACATAGGCAAGGCTGTGCTCTCAGAAAGCTTGGAGTTAAATTGTCTCAGAGCTGCAGTTTTGGGATTTTTTTTCTGAGGAAATCCAATAACTCTATACAGGGCCAGCGGAAGCAGAAAACTAAAACTTGCCTCTTGCCTCGGGGAGAGAAAGAAGACCAACAAAATGTCACTCATATAATAAATGTTCAGTTGTAAAACTATCTAATTGTTGATTTTAGAGGAGTGATTGGGTAGCAGTGAAGGGCTATTTCAGTGGATATTTTATAGCTGAGTAGTATCTCTTCCCAGGGGCGCTGATGGATAGTAAAAAGATCTGGGTCTGTGGCCTCCCAGCCCACCTCCTGTTACCCCCCCTCCCCCTGAGAGGCTCCACTTCTAGACCCCACACCCAGCCAGGCCCTGCCCCCACCCAGACTCCACCCCCAGTGTGCACCACCGCCCTCTCCCTCATCTCCTCTGCTAGGCCCTGCCTTCAGTCCACAACACCCCCCCCCACACACACCCAGAAACAAGCCCCAAGGCCTGTGTGCCCTAGGCAGCCCCTCCACATGTCTAAAGGCATCAGTCTGCATTGAAAGTGCTTACATACCTGAAACAATTTACTGTGTGTGACACTATCCTCCCACTATCTGGTCTGGTGTGCTGCTTTGCCCCCACAATTGCTCACTCCTGGATTTCCAAATATGTGTCCTTGTTTCTCCAAAACACCCTCCCCTCCTGGCCTCAGATGATCTTTCCCTCTCTGGCTGAAGCAGGTATTTTGCATAGCCTTAGTGATGCATCCTTTCTGTCTTCATGCTGGAGGAAAGCTCTGATTCTGTGGCCCCCTCCTAAGCCATGTGAAATATACATAAGTCCATGTATGATGCTGCAGGAAACATACTATAGCAATACTGCAGAGCATGTTATGTGCATTCATAAAGGAACCCTATCTGCCACGCTGCTGACCCACACTGGAGACGCCTACTGCTTTTAAATAATGCCCACCCCACCCATGAACTTTGCTGTAAAGTTTGCCCTCCCCCCCCAGTCTTCAGGGTGGCAGCAGGAGAGTGGGGAGAAGGGAAAGGATGGCAGGGGAGCAGTGCAGCTGGGTGATGGGCACCAGGAAAGGCAGCACAGCAGCTGCATTTTCCCATGCTGTTCCAGCCCTGGGCCACACACCTGAACATGCCGCAGGGCAGGAAATTTAAAAAGGCTCTGCTGGGTCCCAGCTTCCAGGTGCATACAAACCAGGTGGAGGAAGTTGGGGAATTCACAAGGCAAGCAGATAGACTGCCTGGGGCTGCCAGTGTGGTGCCATGAGCAGGGTCACACCAAACTAGCAGACCCAGCCAGCGGGCTGCCTGCCTTGTCCCTCCCCTGCAAATAGCCAAAGAGAGGACAACAGAGTGCAGTGAAAAGGCAGAGAAGGATGCTGCACTGTTCCCCACTCTCACCCCACAGCTCCTGCCAGGCTCCCAATCCCTCTCCTGGGGAAACAAAGCAGTAAGGACTTAACAGCAAAAACTGAGTAAGCCCACTCTGTGATGCTGTCCGGATTTAGCAGACCATTTATGATACTATTTCATATTAATATTTTATAATTACTATAAATCAGAGGATTTATGTCATGGTTGGTATCAATAGGAAGGTTGTAACTTGCTAGAAATGAGTATTTTGTCTATGGGTAGGTATCATATCTGTAGTAGAAAGTATGAATGTGTTAGCTGTATCTGTATCCAAATTGTGTGATTCTGGGTGACTCACCGGGCGGGTTTCTCCCCAGGCCCATTGTACCTGTGCCTCCCTTAATGGTCCATTAACAAGACAATGACTGCAGACCTGATGTCTGGAGTGTTTCTCACACTGCCTCTGTGGCAGTTCCCTTCTTAGCTCCTCCTCCCCTGCAAACAGGCTGTCTGCGCATGTGCCTGCTGGGGAAAAAGGTTAGGGGCTCAGGCTATTTTACCCAGGGCCAGCGCCCTCCTGGCCCAACGGCAACAACGCCTATGTCTCTTCCTAAGTTTTCTGGGAGACGGGGGGGAATGCAATATTTCATTTCTTTCAGTAGATGTATGCTTTATTCTCCCACTGTGAATGTAATGGTGATTAAATAGCAATTACAATAGTTTTGAAAAAAACAAAACAACAAAGTGTGGGTAGCATTTTGCTGCTTCATCTCTGTAACGGGGCATTCTTCTCTAGAGCACCTCTGTAGGCAGGTTGTGGGTGGTTCAGGGTGTTCAGGCCCTTCCTCGGGCCCAGGATCCGAGGGAGGCCAAAGTTCCAACCGGTTCAGCCCTGGAAAAAGCCCAGGCTTGCAACCAGTAGACAGGTATTGGTATTCACAGTCACATCGATGGTTGACCTACCTGCTAGATGGGGCAGGACAGGAATCACGAATCAGTAGACCCCCGGGCCCTAGGTGGGCTGGGGCAGACCTTGCCCAAGAGTCCGTAGTCCCCCAGCCTGGGACAAGTAGCAGGCCCAGATGGGGCAGGAACACCACTTGAATTCCTCAGTGGCTCAGGATAGGAGGGGTCAAGCACTCCAGGAGGCTGGGAAAAAGGGGGGAGAGGGACACAGGCCCACCCGATTCTACTGCATTCCAGCCCAGGGCCCTGTCAGTGGCAGAGGGGTCTGCCACTGGGTCAATGGGGCTCCAGCCACAATGCACTGACATTGGTTTGCTCCACTGTCAGCTGAAGGGTGGTCAGCTGCCCCTGCGCTACTTCCTCCCAACCTGAGCCCTGGTACCTGTTTCCAAAGGGGGCTCTTCTAAGTCCTCAGGGTAGACAGCCTGCAGGATCTTGATTAGGCCAACTGTATCCATGGGTGGCAGATCCAGGAACTCTTCCGGTCCGTACGTGGAAGGCATCTCCTCCAGGTCGGAGGGTCCCGCAACAGCTGAATTTGCTTCCTGCATGCAGGGGTCCTCAGTAGAGGGAAGCTCCTCCAAGTTGCAGGGTCCCAGTGGTTCCTCTGGGTCCTCAGCTTCCCCTAGTTCTGGGGTGAGTCCAGTGAGGGGCAGCCCATTAGGCTTCCCACGGACCATGGGGCATCTCCCCCAGTCCACTATTGCCGGTATCCCCTCCCAGTCTGGCAAGTGGGCAGGCCTTCGGGCCTCCTATGAGGTGAGGACAATGGTAGCTCCATGGAAGGGGCCCAATCTCGCCTGGCTGGCAGCCTCAGGAAGGATGCATCCTTCCCCTGCGGCCACTTAGCCCTTATTAAGCTTCCAGGCTGGGCTTTTATACTTCCCCTTCTTGTACAGGCTCCACCCCTCCACTTCTGGAACCCGAGCCCTGCAATTTCTGGGTCTGTCCAGGAGGGGTGTTCAGGCCCTTCCTTGGGCCCAGCGTCTGAGGAAGGCCAAAGTTCCCTGCTATTACTCCTAGAAGCAGGTTGCGGTACTACAGTCCTTTTCCCACCCCTGTTGCCCCCTACAGGCTACCAGCCAATCTTTGCAGGGTCTTTAGTGGTTAACCACAAAGTCCAAATGAACCCCTTCCATGGCATTAAAGAGTCTAATAAACAGACAGTCTATTTGCCCTCACTAGAGTCTTCAGCCCTGGCTCTGGGTACTTTAAACCCAGCCTTTTGTTCAGGTTCTCAACTAAGCCCTGTCCCCTTGTTCATGCTTGATTTATGCCACTTTACCTTTGGCCAGTAGAGGAACCCAGGCCCAACCACCATGCCAGATTCCAGCCCAGGGACTTTACAGACACACACACTTTCATTCAGCTGATTGCTGCTGTTTCCCTTGGCCTCTAATCATAGAATCACAGAATCTTAGGGTGGGAAGGGATCTCATGGGGTCATCTAGTCCAACCCACTGTAAAAGCAGGACCACTCCCACTAAATCATCCCAGCCAGGGTTTTGTCTAACTGGCCTTAAATGTTTCCAAAGATGGAGATTCCACCACCTCCCTAGATAACCCATTCCAATGCTTCACCACCTTCTTAGTGAGAAAGATTTTCCTATTATCCAACCTTGATCTCCCCAGCTGCAACTTGAAACCATTGCTCCTTGTTCTGTCCTCTCTTACTACTGAGAACAGCCTACCTCCCTCCTCTTTGGAGCACCCCTTCAAATAGTTGAAGGTTGCTATCAAATCCCCCCATAGTCTTCTCTTCTGTAGACTAAATAAGCCTAGTTCCTTCAGTCTCTCCTCATAAGTCATGTGCCCCAGCCCCTAATCATTTTCGTTGCCCTCCGCTGGACTCTTTCTAATTTGTCAACATCCTTTCTGTGGTGGGGAGCCCAAAACTGGACACAGTATTCCAGATGTGGCCTCACCAATGCCAAATAGAAGAGAATAATCACAACCCTTGATCTGCTGGCAACACTCCTACTGATGCAGCCCAATATGCCATTGGCCTTTTTGGCAACAAGAGCACACTGTTGACTCATATCCAGCTTCCCATCCGCCATAACCCCCCGGTCCTTTTCTACAGTGCTGCTACTTAGCCCATCAGTCCCCAGCCTGTAGGAGTACATGGGATTTTTCCGTCCTAAGTGCAGGACTTTGCACTTGTCCTTGTTGAACCTCAAGAGATTTCTTTTGGCCTAATGCTCCAATTTGTCTAGGTCTCCCTGAATCCTACCCCTGCCCTCCAGCGTGTCAACCTTTCCCCACAGCTTGGTGTCATCTGTGAATGTACTGAGTGTGCAATCTATCCAATCATCTGGATCATTAATGAAGACGTTGAAGAGAACCGGCCCCAGGACCGACCTCTGGGGCACTCCAGTCGTTACTGGTTGCCAACTAGACATTGAACCATTGATTCCTACACACTGAGCCTGATGATCTAGCCAGTTCTCTATCCACCTTACGGTCCATTCATCCAACCCATACTACCTTAACTTGCTGACAAGAATGCTGTAGGAAACCATATCAAAAGCTTTGCAAAATTTGAGGTATATCATGTTGACGGCTATTCCCACATCCACAAATCCAGTCATCTCATCATAAAAGGCAATCAGGTTGGTCAGGCACGATTTGCCCTTGGTGAATCCATGTTGCCTGTTCCTGATCACTCTGTTTTCCTCCAAGTGTTTCTGCCTTTAGTTTCGCCCTTATTTCAGAGTTAAGGTTCTTTGGTCCTCTCTCACCTAGCAAATACGGCAATGCAAAATGCAGTCAGAAAACAATCATTAGCTATCCCTCAGGCATCTTTGATTAGCGCACTTCCTTGTCCCTCTGGTTCCACCCAGCAACTGAAATGCTAAGGCCCTGCAGCTCTTTTTATCTGGGTCTGCTGGGCTCTACTGGGCTGTCACTAGTCCTTTTAGCCTGTGAAGAACCAGAAGGGTGATCACTTTTTTCAAAAGGCAAAAGCAGAACACAATCAGTAGTCCCATCTCCCTCTGTGACCCCCAACCCTACTCCTCCTCTTTCCCCTGAGGCCCCGCCCCCGTTCAGGCTGTAAGCCAGAGCCAGGCTATGGTATGAACCATTCAGAGAGCCTGGGCTGCTCTTGGGAGACCAGCCACTCCTCTGCCCCTAAGTGGGAGGCTGTGGGGTCTAAGCAGGAGGGACAAAGGGGGAACAGTGACTGATTTAGGTTCTGGTATAGTGGTGTCCCCCATAGGTGTGTACTGGGAACAGTACTGACAACAGAGTCTTGTGGCACTTTTAAAGACTACAAGACTCTGTTGTCTTTCTACAATAGACTAACACGGCTACCCCTTTGGAATTTGGGAACAGTACTGTTCAACTATTCATAAAGGAGCTGGAAACAGGAGTGAACAGTGACGTGGCAGAATTTGCAGATAATATAAAACTACTCAAGATAATTAAGTCCAAAGAAGACTGCAAAGAGTTACAAAGGGATCTCACAAAACTGGGTGACTGGACAACAAAATAGCAGATGAAATTCAATATTGATAAATGCAAAGTAATGCACATTGGAAAACATAATCCCAACTATACATATAAAATGATGGGGTCTAAATTAGCTGTTACCACTCAAAAAAGCAATCCACTCAATCATAGAATCATAGAAACTGGAAGAGACCATGAGAGGTCATCAAGTCCAGTCCCCTGCGCTCATGGCAGGACCAAGTACCATCTTAAACCATCCCTGACAGGTGTTTGTCTAACCTGCTCTTAAAAATTTGAGATTCCACAACCTCCCTAGGCAACTTATTCCAGGAATTAATCACCCTGACAGCTGGGCATTTTTTCCTAATGTCCAACCTAAACCTCCCTTGCTGTAATTTAAGACCATTGCTTCCTGTCCCATCATCAGCAGTTAAGGAGAATAATTTTTCTCCCTCCCCCTCATAATCTTTCAGGTACTTGAAAACTGTTAGAATGTTCCCGCTCAGTCTCTTCTTTTCCAGAGTAAACAAACCCAGTTCTTTCAATCTTCCCTCAGAAGTCGAGTGTTCCAGACCTTTAATCGTTCTTGTTGCTCTTCTCTGGACTTTCTCCAATTTTTCCACATCTTTCCCACAGTGGTTAAAGTATAATTTGATGGGCCCCGGAACCCTCCTACTCTCAGGGTCCCCTTCCCGTATCGTCCGGGCCCCCTTCATGCATGTGCGGGCCCCAGCCTAGGTAGGCATTTGCAACCACTTCTCAGTACCATATGCCTCAGTTATCGTTCCATAAACATATTTATAATTTTATATGGCATTTATGTCTACATCAATTGTTGTCACAAACTAGCAAACACTGCATAACACAATAAGTATTGTGATCTTTATATTCCCGATATGCACAACACATTTCACTTCATTAAATTCAATGCCAAACTTGGAACACAAAAATTTTATGTCACTTTCACCAAATTCCAGGGACAGATCTGTAGTGAAACGTGATGGGTCAAGTGCTTCAACAGCACTCTTAGATGTTTTTCTAAGTTTGGCGACAATCTAGCATTCATACAGTCCGCTAAGGCATGGTAAAACTGACATTTAGAAATTTCAATTTGCTTGCCAGCATTCACAGACATGTTTACACATACACCTTTAAAGCAACCTGAAGCAATTGCCTCACAAGCCTCTTGATAGAACTCTGAATCACACTCTCTATGAGCTATAAACACCTGAACATGTCAACTTATCAACTTACTTGCTGTAGATAATGTTACATCAGATCTTTGCAACACCAAGGACAGGTCTGCAAGTTCCTCCAGAGCATCAAGCATGATACCCAAGTTATTAACAAAAACTGGATTCTCCAGTTTTTTTGCCATACCAACAGATTTTGCTTTATTTTTCCCTTCTCATGAGAAATCAGTGGATTTTTTCAAGAAGTGGCTATGGAGGGCTGCATATGACCACCAAACAGCTCATACAGTGTGGCCGCTAGAGGCAACCCAACATACATTAAGTACACATCCAATCCATGAAGCTGGATTTCCAGATCACTCGCACATTCAGCCAACTCTCTCAAGCACTTCAGAGACGGACTGTACAGAGCATACATTCAATCCACGAATGATTTAAAGTGATTAACTTCACTGCAGCATTTGATAGCATCAGCCACGGCCAATTCCAACCTGTGATTAAAACAATGCCAATTTAACAAAAGTGGAAATCGCATTTTTAATTTTGCAGCAACACCGGCCTTACTGCCTAACATGACAGAGGCTCCATCTACACCTAAATCAATCCAATTATCTTTGAGAAATTCCTCCATGAACCCATGTGCTGTCAAACACTGCAGCAAAGCTAATACTACGCCATTAGCATCATTGCTGCCTAGTTCAACCAGATCAAGAAAAAATGTAACAGGACCAATGTTTGCATCAAAAGTTATGCGCAAGTAAATTACAAGACAAGAAAGTTTACTTAAACTCATACTCTCACCAATTAAAACAGAAATTTGATATTGCTGAGAAATGACACTAGAACACAAACTATGTTTCATCTCCACAGATATGTGGTCTATTATGTCAGCACAAATAACATTGGTATGCAAAATACGACCCATATCAACACCATTTAACTGCTGTAAAGTGATAAGGTCTGGATGGTGAATGACCACCACCCAAATAAAAGATGTAAAATGCATGCTAACCTAATAACACTATGTAGGACAGAGGTCTCAAACTCAAATCTCCATGAGGGCCACAAGAGGACTAGGATATTGGCCCAAGGGCTGCATCACTGAAACATTTTCATACAAGGAGTTATAATTAGAACTAGAGACAGCAGTGCTGGATAGCCTTATGACATCTTTCTAGGGGCGTGAACAAAACACACACTTACTTTTAGAATTACTTCCATTCAAGAAGGAATGCCTCTGGAGGGCAGGGACAGGATCCAGGGAGACTTGGACAAATTGGAACACTGGGCCGAAAGAAACCTCATGAGGTTCAACAAAGACAAGTGCAAAGTCCTGCACTTAGGATGAAAAAATCCCATGCACTGCTACAGGCTGGGGACTGATCGGCTAAGTAGCAGTGCTGTAGAAAAGGACCTAGGGGTTATGGTGAACGGGAAGATGAATATGAGCCAACAGTGTGCCCTTGTTGCCAAAAAGGCCAATGGCATATTAGGCTGCATCAGTAGGAGTATTGCCAGCAGATTGAAGGATGTGATAATTTCCCTCTATTCGACACTGGTCAGGCCGCATCTGGAATACTGTGTCCAGATTTGGGCTCTCCACTACAGAAAGGATGTGGACAAATTAGAAAGAGTCCAGCAAAGGGCAACAAAAATGATTAGGGGGCTGGGGCACATGACTTATGAGGAGAGACTGAAGGAACTAGGCTTATTTAGTCTACAGAAGAGAAGACTGAGGGGAGATTTGATAGCAACCTTCAACTACTTGAAGGGGTGCTCCAAAGGAGAGGGAGCTAGGCTGTTCTCGAGGGTAACAGAGGACAGAACAAGGAGCAATGGTATCAAATTACAGCTGGGGAGGTCGAGGCTGGATATTAGGAAAATCTTTCTCACTAGGAGGGTGGTGAAGCATTGGGATGGGCTACCTAGGGAGGTGGTAGAATCTCCATCTTTGGAGATTTTTAAGGCCCGGTTAGACAAAACCCTGGCTGGGGTGATTTAGTGGGAGTGGTCCTGCTTTTTAGCAGGGGGTTGGACTAGATGACCTCGTGAGGTCCCCTCCAACCCTGTTATTCTATGATTCTATAAGATCCAAAGGGGTAGCTGTGTTAGTCTAGGTCGGCTAAATAAACAAGGAGTCCTGGGGCACTTAAAGACTAACAAATTTACAAATGAACAAATACATGTGTTAGTCTTTAAAGGTGCCACAGGACTCCTTGTTTTTTTTCCATTCAAGATAGCGGTATCATTAGAAAGACAAAGAGTAAGCAAATGAACACATTTAAAATTTTGCATTATAAATCAGTGGTTCCCAATCTTTTTGGCTGAGGGCCCAAAATACAGATTTTAAAACCAGGAAGGGCCACCAGTTCATTTAATTAAAACTAAATTTAAAATTAATTAATTGAATTAAAATCGATTGTAATTAAAATTAATTGGATTTAAATTTTTAATTAATTGAATTTGAATTAATTTTGGACTCAAAGGAGGAACTGAACTTCAACATACTATTTTAAAGGGAAGTGTAAGATAAATAATGTGATTTTAGGCTCTGATCTTCAAGGGCAGCAACCCCACTGGAGTCTTTGTTGGATCTTAGGATCAGGCCCATTGAACACAGAGACACATAGAGTTCTATACAATGGAAGAAAGTTTATTTAAAAGGCTTTAATATGTCTGCATTATCTTATATATTCAGGACAGCATGTATTTTCCAGTTAGCACATACTTAAGTAATATCATTATCTCATTCATGAAAAGAAGACGTAGCTGGCCATAAGTCAGACACCTTTAAAAAGAAAAGCAAGCTGAAGTTGGCCTAGTCCGTCTTTCAAGCTGTTGTCCAACAAGCTTGGTTTTGTAGATGCTCCAAGCTTTGTGCCTGGTATAGTTCTCTATAATCATGCTCTCTGTGGGGTAGCTTTTCGCCAGCTCGATTGCCATTTTTCTTGATCTGACAGGTGCTTTGTCTAGAAAAAGTTTTTTGGGAATAAAAATGCACTCTGTTCCTTCGCTGATCTGAGGGAGATAAAAAACAAGCAAACAAAAAACAGAATAACTGTATGTTGGTTTCTAGGCAGCAAAAAAATTTAATACTATTATCTCTTCCTGTATCTGCACTGTAAATTATTAATCACAAAGAGATTTATAAAGGTTTCTTAGTTTTTTAGTGTATTCAATTGGTGATCCACTATAACCCCCAGATCCTATTCACAATACTACAGCCTAGCAAGTACTTCCTCCTTTTGCTTTTGTGAATTTGACTTTTCCTTCCTAAATGTAGCAATTTGCACTTTTTTAAAATTTCATCTTGTTGATTTCAGACCAATTCTCTAATTTGTCAAGGTTATCCACAAATTTTATAAGCATGCTTTCCACTCTACTATATTGAAATGCATTGACTTGTTATCAATTTCCAGTAAATTCATACCATCTAATTTTTGTCACTAAAGAATGTCCCCTTGAGATTAAAACCATGTTCCCTTTAGGTGCTGTTTTCTCACTATTTTTGACTTGCCTGTAGCCCATAGGTTGTAGCTTCATTTTTCTATTTTACCATCTAAACTGGTTATGTCATATTGTTCTTACAACATAGATTCACAGTTTCATAACTTCATTAGCTACATGGTGTAACATAGAAGCCTATTGTTGATTCACTACTCTTTGTTAGCAACTCATCAGGCCTGACATACTTACTACATCTGACACATTATTTCAATGTTTTATTTCCAACAGGTGGCACATTCTATATCATTGGAAAACTAATAGCTTGCTGATCATTAATATTTTTGCATGATGCATGTAATGGGTGTGTGGAAAGCTATGGATATGTGCTAGAATTACATTTTTTAAATGTGTTTGGCAAACAATGCATACATTCAGTATGCCTGCCTAGACAAAGAAATAAGTATTTGTTTGTGTGACCAGCCTGGTCACCTTACAGAGACAACAAGGGCATATTTATATAAAAGGTAAACAAAGACATCAAGCTGGTGAGCGTGGCGAGATACCTTCTGGTCTATAAAGACAAGGAGTCAATCTCAAAATATAAGTAATTGAATCAATTGATTGTATGCAATCAGTTACTTTATTATAAAAGGGTATCAGATCAGATATTTTATGAAAGTTAAGAGGACACTAGTGATTAATATCATTGTGAAATGTATGTGTTAATATTTCATGAGGAATTATGAATACTCAATGTTACTATGCTTTAAAGTCTGTGACAAACACAGGGAGAAACATGTTTTCCCCCAGACAGGAGGAAAGGCAGCTATTTACTTGTCCCCAATGAAATTAAGCAAGGTGTGACCAAAAACAATGGAAGCCACATTCACAAGGAAAGGAAGAGCAGCATGAGGTCATCCTGAGTCTGGGGACAAAACAATGAGCTTGCAAAGATATAAGGAAAGAAAAGAAACCATCTTGAAATCCATCACTAGACAGACACAAAGGGCTAGAGCTATTGAAAGGAGAGAAAGATGGGTTCTTCAACTTCAAGGATTGAAGTGTCTCAGAATGGAAGATTGGTGAGGAAACTACATTGAACAAAGATTTGTATTGCTGAAATTAAGTTTTAGTCACTAGAAAGCATTTGATTTTTATTTGTAGAACCCTGCAAGGACACAAAATTTGTATCTGCATCCAATCCAAAATCCGCAAACATGGTCCACAGATATCCACGGATATAAAGCAGATATCTGCAGGTTTGCAGAGCTCTATTTATTTCCTTGTAACCGATTCTGATTTTATCCCTCATATGTGAATTCACGTAAATGCCTCTCTCTTTCTGTTAGTAAACTTGTTTTACTATTAATCTAAACCAGGGCCAGCCAAAGAGTTTTTGGCGTCTAGGTGAACTATAACTTTGGCACCCCTCCCCACACCCACATTCGATATAGAGAAAAATGATAACATATTAATATATTTTTTAAAATAGAGAAAAAAAATCACTTCTATCTAATTTGGCGCCCCTTAAAGCCTGGCACCCTAGGTGACCACCTTGTTTATGTATATGGTCAGACCAGCTCTGATCCAAACTAACCCAGTGGTGTGTTTGAATTGAAGTGATTATTAAGTGACAAATTACTGTGGTTTTTTCCCCTTTAAAAGAGCAATGGACCATACTACATCTCTAAATGTTCAAGACATGACCAGCAGGCCTCCCAGGGATGGAGCACTCTCAGGCCCAGAAATTGCTCCTTTCCATGCCCCGCACCGGGACTGGTGATCTTTCAACCCTTGAAGATAGTTTTTGGGAAATTCAGGACTGGGGGCGTGTTGGGGTCACTAGGCAAGTAGTAACGAAGGCCATGGACTCTGGTGTGACTGCTGTGTTACAAACAGGCAGCTAAAGTCAGAACTGCTGAATCAGGGCTGCATAACACACAGACAGTGCATGCGTGTCTGCTACTCAGAGCATCATCCAGGCAGGGAGCGACAGCAGCAGAGCATTTGAAGGCACTCAAGGCTACAGGACAAGCCGTGGCACTACTTCTCACTAGTCTGGGTTGCACCTTAAAATGTGACATATGGTCACTGATGATCAAACTACAGGAAAGACCTTGGCAAGTAAACTACACACAGATATTGCTGGGAGGCTTTGACAGCATTTTAGCTATAATGCAATCTTTGTGAACTCAAGAGATGCAAAGTGCAGCTTGTTTTTGGAAACCACTGAAGAGCTGAGACACTTACTTTTTGTTACAGTTACCTAATTGGTGGGTTTGTTTGATAGGCCCCTTCTAAACAACTATAACAATTGTGTTACTACTGCTATACTTAAATGTGGTTTGCACTCCATAATAATTTAAGTGGGTCAGAATAATTTGATCAGACAGAGTGCATGTGGCTAAAACTAGTTTTAACCATTTAACAACCATGCTTTGCTGCAGGAGACACCTAGGATAGAGCAGCTGTTTTTTTAAGTGGTTCTCTCTTATCCAGATGTGTTTGCCAAAATATATCATAACCCAGTTTGTTCAAGATGAAGTTTATATCCTTCTTGAGAATGGCTTGTATAGAAAGGACTTTTTCCCCCTCTCTCTTTCTCCCACATCTTTTATTAAATTGGATATAATGGTGTACCAGTGAGGGCTGACCCAGCTATACAAATGAAATCGGCATCGCCTAGGGCGCCTGGCTTTAAGGGGTGCCAAATTAGATGGAAGTGAATTTTTTCTCGATTTAAAAAAAAAATTCATATGTTATCATTATTCTCTATATTGGCTGTGGAGGGAGGAGGCACCAAGCTCATAGTCCACATAGGGCACCAAAAACCCTTGGGCCAGCCCTGGTACCAGCATACTACTGTGCAGATTGCAAACTATATTCAGGAAAATGTTGGAGAACAAGAGCAGTCATGGAGAACCACAAGCCACAGTTTTGTCTATTTCAGTGGCTATTGATGCAGATAATGGAGGGGATGAAGACTGTTGACACCAACTTTCTCTTTCCCAACCATTGGGCCACTCAAGGCTCTCTTCTCCACATATGCAAGAGCACACAGAGAGTGAGAGAGCCCAGTGGCAAAGTCCACAGAGCACATCAGCAGTGCAAGCTGATTTCCTTCTTCTTCTTCTAGTTTTCAGACTAATTTTTCTTATCAAAACAAGCAAACATTCAGACTAAGAACAAGTCCTACTGGGTGAATAGTGATTACCACACACGCTTAACTGTGACACGCTCACAGCTATTAGAAAAGGCAAGGGGTTTTTTTTGTTTTGTTTTGGGGGGGGGGGGGCGCCTTAACTGAATATGAGTTCAGCTCAAACTACAGCCATAGGTTTAGACTGCTAACATTTGTCTAAACACAAATTTTCCAAATTTGGAACAGATGGCTACTTCCTACATTTATATTTAACATGCTCTGTTGGTTAAATAAATATAGAGATAGAGATAGAGAGATGAAAAGCAAAAACAGTTTTCCACCTTCCCTCCCAATATTCTTACCAAGCTGAACTGCAGGCCACAAAACTTGTCCATTGTTTCTGCCAAACCCTACAATGATAAAGAACTTTTTAAAAAGTTAGTGTGATTTAATGTAGGGAAGAACTATATCACTTTTTCTAAGAGGAAAACATTGCAATTTAATACAGTGCAAGAAAAGTATAAGCCAAATGATCTACTCTCTAATGGAATGTCTATTCCAGTGCAGTGACACATTTCAATTTTTAAAAGTTTTCTTCTCCTTGGTAATCCATGGGACTTGTCTTAGTTAAGTGATCACCCTGCTTGCTTTCCGAGGAAGGACACAGTCACAGCTATATTTCAATGTGGGAAGTAGAGACTGTAATTCAGGAAATCACTTATGCACACACTAAAAAGTGCTTTAGGCCTATTGACTTTAATGGGAATTCTCATATACTTAAAATGAAGCATATGCTCAAGTGCTCTGCTGAATCAAGGCCTACGTATGTTGTGTGCACATAATATAAAGCCCATATAGATGTGAGTGATCTATGAATGATTTGAAAGTGAACATCAAAATGACTTTTAAATATCCCGTGTCTAAGAATAATAATCTCATTCATTTTAGAATGACCACAGTTGAAATTAATTCATTCCGGGTTACTTGTTTTGTGGTGGAGATATGACAAACTATTAAACTCCAACCTAAATTAATTTCAGGTGATGCTGGATTTTATGTAGAGGGGAAATTTGTACCCAATCATGTGCAAGAGGTCTCCCCTGGCATCTCTGTCAGGGACTAGCCAAGGTGGTCCCGGCACTACACAAGGGTTGTTGTCAGTACTCGCCTCTGAAAGTACACAAAGAGGAGCCACGTAGTGTTCAAAACATTACCATTCATTTCTGCCACTGTTACCTCATTGCTGTACTCTGTGATATTAAAAGTTCTCAGAACAGCTGAAACAGCTGAACAGAAGCTTTTTTTCTTATGCTATTCAAAGCATTAGAAAGCAATGTCTCCATATAGATAGGTCTTGCCTTCTGTTCATCATTGTAATCATCACAGTCGTATAGGCAGAAATCAAGAATGATGAATATTTCACACTTAATTACATCTTTACCCAGAATGTGAACTTTTAAAAACATATTTAAAACATTTATTTATTTAGGTTAAAATGAGTTTTGCAAGTATTTTGCTAAAACATCTAGACTATGTCTACACTACAAAAAGTTAGGTCGACTTTGTTAAGTTGACCTAAAGCCGACCTTATTAGGTCGACTTAACAAAGTGGTTTCTCTGAACGGGGACTTAGTAAGTCGACCTAACTGCCCTTAGGTAGACCTAATAAAGTGCACTTAAGCATCCACACTGTGCTTAGGTCGACCTAAGGAATTTCTTAAGTCGACTTAATGAAAGCCTGGTGTGGACCTGGACTAAGTTAGGTCGACTTAAGCCTCCTTAAGTCGACCTAACCCGCAAGTGTAGACATAGCCCTAGTGATTTTTTTGTCTGGGTTGCCCAAACTCTAAATGTATAATTATTGGTATAAAAGCTAAGAGTGAAGAAGGGAATGTTGGTGATTAGAAAAGGGGACTTGAAGTCAGGATTGCTGGGTGTTGTTCCTAGTTCTACAAATGACTCCCTGTTTCACAGAGGGAAGGTTAGAATATTTTTTAAATGCACAAACTCACACACAGAACTTCATAATAGATTTATTCACAGAAACTCACAAAAATGCCACCTTGTTCCAGAACCCTTATCTTCAGGAACTGAGGAGCTAATGAAGCCATCTGCAGAGAGAAGAGTACATGAAACACAGATGACCATTAACTGAAAAGAGGTAAATCAGAGGTAAAATAGGAGCATGCTTGAACATCAAAACAGCTGAGATCTCTTTACACCATTGTAGACTGTATACTGCCAGCATTCTTCAAATGCAGCAGTTCAAATGCATGGTTATGTTAATAACACCATAATATTAAATCCAGGGTTACTGATATGCATGCCTGTGTTTTAAAATGTGATGTTTTTAAACAAATGTGGGCAAGATCCACTGCAAATATAAATCAGTATAGTTCTGATAATTGCTTTGGAGCCATGGTGGTTTACGCCAGCCAAAGAGCTGGTGCTGTCTGTGGAGTGTATATATGGTACAAACTATATCCGTTATAGTACAAGACAATCACCAGAGAAACTGATTTCTGTCCCAGGAGCTAAGAACCACTGCAGATAATTTCATAATCACACCAGTCTATAAACCCAATCTTTACAAATCCACACACCAGAGTCACTTTTACATGCAGAAACCATCAATAGTATGTTCTAAATCATTTGGAAAATAACAGCTACTATTACAGCTACTAGTCATAAACTTTTTTTTTTTTAGTGATAAACTATTCTCCTGGCACAGAATGATACAATATTTTTAAAAATATCATTTACAAAACTAGCAAAATCTCCAAAATTTAATTATATAATATTCCAGTAATTAGGGTAGGGAAAGGAATATGGACAGAGAAAACACTGTTTTGTAGTGTAGACATAACTGTGATGATGCCTCTAAACATTATGAAAGTCTTGGGCCCCATTTTTGCAAAGACTTAAAGCACACCGGTAATCTCATTAAAGTCAGTAAGGCTGTTCACATACATAAAAATAAGCACATGCCTAAATATTTGGAACTGTGCTCTGTTTCAAGGGACAACTGTACTGTAATCTGGTCACTTAGAAAAACTGTGCTTGTAATGCAGATGGGGCTTACAACGAAAAGCATGTTACAAGTTTAATATCAAGTAATTTAAAAGGGGGAGAAATAAAAAGTGAAAAAAAAAACGCGACTAGAGTGGTGCAGCAAATCCTAAGGAGAAAAGATCATTACAACATAATTAGAGATTGAGGAGGAAAATTGTGTGCATTTGTTTCAGTCATCATAAGTAAAAGGAAGGAAATGTCTTGGGAATGAAAAAAAAAAAAGATTACCAGGAAACATAATGATTGTTCATGTGGGAGAAGATTACAGGGTAGTTACTGACCAGATCTACTGCTCTATGAAGAACATTAGCATCACTTTTTAAACCTAGTCTGGGAACAAGGCAATAAACTGGACTGACTGAATGATCAGTACTAATGTTTGCAGGGTGCAGTACTAAAAGGAGAAAAAATAAAACAGTTAAAAATACATTATGAATTTAAAAACAAACAGAGTCCTGTGGCACTTTTGAAGACTAACAGATTTATGTAACGCATGAGCTTTCGTGGGAGAAAATTCCACTTCATCAGATGCTTTGAAGATGTAAATTTCCCATCTTCAAAGCATCTGACGAAGTGGGATTTTCTCCCATGAAAGCTCATGCGATAAATAAATCTGTTAGTCTTCAAAAGTGCCACAGGACTCTGTTTGTTTTTCTGCAATAGACTAACACAGCTACCCCTTTGGAACCTGACATTATGAATTTAGAGATTGATACAAATATTAAAGAATAGGCTAAGTTCCTGAATATTTCCTGTAGGTCAGATATTAAAAGTTTAGGTCCAATTCAGTGAAACACTTAAATATGTGTTTAAAATTAAATGCTTAAATTAAACACATTTATGGCTATCACTATTAAGCAATGCACTTAAGTATGTGGCTAAAATTAAGCATGTACTTAAGAGAATCACTGAATCAGGGCTCCTGTGATTAACAAATAACTTCTTGTCTAAAAAGCTCTAGACTCTAAATTGGAAAACTGATCTTTTAACTATTAGCAAGTGCTTATTACAAATGAATATTTTTAGTTTCACGCTGTATTTCATCATCTAATCACAAATCATCATTTAGACTTTGTGAGATAAAATTTAAAATGTGACCCAGTGCAATAACAGACCGTGCTGCAATGACACAGAGAAAGCTCGAGGAGAAAGGACATCTTAATACGTCCTAGTCACAACATGTTTAGTATAGTTTATATTTTTTCAGTTTGAACTCTCTCAAAGGTAGATTCTGAGATGTACCTTACAGATCCGGATTAAGGGGTCCCAGGCTGCCCACTTTCAGGGTCCCCTCTGCCTGTCCCCCATGAGGCTCCAGCACCCACCACTATGGTCGGGAGGGAGGTGGGGGCAGGCTGTGACCCTGGGGCCAGAGGCCATGGCTGGCCTCAGCACTCCTGCCACCAATCTGTGGAGGGGCGGGGGGCAGCTGGCACATGGCTGCTGTGCTCTGTGGCTGGGGCCAGCTGGCTCACAGAGCAGCCTCCGGTGTGGTCCTCTAGCCCCATAGCGCTGTCAGGCTGCCATCCATGGGGGCCCAGGTGTGGCGTGACAGCATTACGGGGATTGGATGGTCACGCCGTAAGCCACTCTGTGTGCCGGTCAGTCCCACCACTGAAGCTCAGCAGCTATGGGCCTGCCAACCCGCCTGGGGCAGACCAGTCAGCCTGGGAGTGGGGCGGGGCAGGAGCGCCACAGCTAGCTGCGGCCTCTGGTCCCATGGCTCCACCTCCCAGCACCAGCGCTCCAGTCCCGGCCCGCCACACTGTGCTGGTAGGGCCGGATAATCAGGGGTTTTAGGGAATGCAGTCCGGGGTCCTCCTTCAGGCCAGGCCTGGGGCTGCAGCCCTTATAGCCCCTGTGTTAATCCAGCCCTGGTACCTTATTATAAAGCCATGGGACCCAGGTTTTTCCACTTCTGCCTTATTCTCTGTGACTTATTTCTTATCAGAAAGGAAAACAGAAAGCCTTTTAGATATTAACAACTACAATCAAACAAAAAAACTATACTATTTTAATTATTATGATTCCATTATGCAGTTACATAGAATAGTAGGCAGACTGCACAGTTCACCAGCTTGGAAAATTGAGTACTATAACAAGATAATATACTTAACATTTTTCAAAAATATTACTAATAAGATCAGTAAGATATGTCAAAAGACATAGTCTCACAGTTCTTGGGAACAGTTTGACTTGAAGACAGAACCTTCAAAATTAGAGTAACATTTTAAACTGATTTTTCCCACTAAATGCCACAGTATTTTCATATATTCCTGCACATGGCAAAGTCATGTAATAAATAAAATGGAAAACAATCTGGTCAACTTATTCCTGTATTCGTATTGATAAAGACAAAGAATTTAAGAACAGAGAATTAGTGTTTTACTTACAGCACAGAAAGAAGATACTTAAAACTGTGGGATTAACTCAACTTCAAACTGGGGGCAATACCCTGAGGGACACATGACCTCCAAAAGTTCCCTGGAAGTGCATCCTCTGTGCAATGTGCAATTTACCCGTAGGGCTGGCCAACTGTGTGCATGTTCCATGACTCCACTTCTCCCCCACACCTTTTTGACTGATGACAGGTGTTTGAAATACTATCACATTGCTTCTGAGATTTTTTTTTAAACTGCCTTAAAAATTACAAGTAATATATAAGTAAACATTTTTTCAAAATAAAACCCCCCTATTTTTAACATAAACTAGGTTATATGGTAAAATAGATATTTTACTTCAGAAATTCCCAGTTTTTTTACCATTTCTGAAAATACAGACTGTAGACTAGGTTGGGAACAGTCAATCCTCATAACTGTACAACTAGTTTTGAGTTTGAGCACCACAAGACACCTTTATGACATGCTAAACTGTATAATTATGCACCGTCTAGTCTAGTGAAATGAATCAGAAACTGTTTAACTAAAATCCTTAAAACTTTAAAAATATTCTGATGGCTTACAAAATAATTTCTACTTTAATCTTATTTAGAAGATTCATGGGTCTCAGACAAAGTTTGAGTCAGTGTCATTCACCACTGTGTTGCCCTCAATGAATGGCACTTTTGACTATTTTTCAAAGTGGGGTGGCTTCATTTTGAGGGCTTACATAAAACTGAAGTAGGACACAGGCTTTTTGAGGACCTTCTGCATGGAGTGAATTTCACTATTAACAATCTCTATGACTGAAAAATGACTGAGTGAAACATGGTTAGTAATAAATAAATAAATGAAAATCAAGTACAGATTACAGTTCGGTGACCAATGTTCCGTGAAGCCCATAAGAATTCCTATGTAAAGTTAGACATGTACTTAAGTCTTTGCAGGATTGGGGTCTATGTAATGGTCTGGGGCAGTTTGGTTAAAAATTAACTCCCAAGTTAGGAAACAGAAATGTAAACAATTTTGGGTTTGCTTAGCCATATATTAATCAAAATCTTTTTCTTGTATGTATGCATTGCATGTAGGGTTCAGTTACTCATACTAGCAAGATACGCTTACACTAGCAAGTGCAGAGTTTACAAGGTGGGATTTACAGGATAGCTTGTGATGGGTCTCTGTGCTGACTTGGGCATTACCTCTGAATGGCTGTAAAAAGATCTGTTAAGAATTCTGGGTTCAAGTATGACGACCATCACAGTCAAAGTGAAAACAAGATGGTTACAAGATGATAGCAATAAAGATCAATATCCAAATTTAACTTGCACTGTGCATAATGGCTCAAGAAATTGTGATTAAATATGATTAATCCAGTGATCAAGGTATGATTTGAGTGAGGATAGCCACATGAATAAAGATAGGCATATTCACAAGTCTTTGCAGGATTAGGCCCCCTAGGGCTTGACGGGCACTTAATAAGGTCTGTATTATAGGTTCCCAGTTTCAATATTGATAACAAAATTATCTTCCCAGTATAGAACAGAATTAGAGCCCAATCTCACAAAGATTTAGGCACATTCTTAACATTACATACTGTGTGAATAGCCCCACTGAAGCCAAAGGTATTATTGATAGCACATAAAATTAAGCACATGAATAGGTCTTTGAAGGGTCAGGGTCTTCAATAGGATTACTACTTCTTGATAATACTTTAATTATTGTATCAAATTTAATTACAATTTCTTCATATATTTGCATGTGCCAAGTTAAATTAAAATGTTTATCTTCCTTACCACCATATAATCATGTTTTGTTCTACTATTTTATTTATTTTAAAGGTTTTCTTAACCAAAATAAAACTTCATGATTTGGAACATGTCTTAAATCCATTTCACAGCAGAGAAGCAAAGTAAATTTGTAAGAACGTTTGGTATGGTTCACTTATTTTAATTGAATGTTGTTTTTAAAAACTTACAATTTTCACTTTCTCATTTAATATTGAAAAACCAGATTCACGAGAAAAAAATGCAATATTTTACATGCCTTTTGTTTCCTGCCACCTCTCTTCATCTCAGCATTTTTTTCACCTGGTCCTTTTAAAAAAAAAAAAAAAAAAAAAAAAAAAAAAGAGAGCTCACAACCATAAATCTACAAGAAAGCCTAAATAACCTCTAAAGTTTCTAAGTACCTGAAGTGTAGCATAGTAACCAATACAGTTTGGCCAGAAGGCTCAAAATAAAAATCCAATAGATTTTTGTTTGTTTGTTTGTAAACCAAATCTATCTAAGAAGCACCAATTCAGAACTGTAGGTGTGTGTGGCGGGGAGGGGGGGAGAGGAGGGAGTAGTTAGTTTTTTGTTGGTAGTTTTATTTTGGATTTTTGCAGAAGATGTTATTAAGGATCATCAGCAAAAACATGAAAAGATGCTCCATTTGTTTTAAGGGTGTCATTCTTATTGCACAGCTGTGCTACAGTATTTTGAAACTCGTTTAGAGCAGTAAGAGATTCTTGTTATTCTGTTAAAGTAAAGATCAACCATTTTTAGCATGTGTAGATAAATGGTCACAGCAAAGGCTCCATCTACTTATTGTACAATTTGACTGGTAAAAGAAATGTTTTAAGAGGCAATCAGATACCCTGATGAGGAGCATACGATAATAACAGAATAGAGACAACTGGATTAAGAACCAGATTATAACAGAATAAAGACAACTCATGACTTTAAATTTCCTTGTTTCATAGGTTATGTCTACGCTTACTAAAGTTAGTTCAAATTAGTTAATTTGAACTAACTAATTCGAACTAATTTTAGTTAGTTCAAATTAACATAATTCGAACTAGCAAAATTTAGTTCGAACTAAGCAAGTGCCATGAATGGCACTTGCTTAGTTCGAATTAGCGAATTGCACTGAGTTCAATGGGCCAGTTAGTTCCAACTAAGCAATTAGTTCAAACTAACATGGCCACATCAGTTAATTCGAACTAACTAGTTCGAATTAACCCTTAGTTCGAATAGCATATTCAAATGTATTAGTTAGAATTAAGGAAGCCCTTAATTCGAACTAATGAAAGTCTAGTGGAGCCATGGCTTAAGTTAGTTCGAATTAAGCTTCCTTAATTCGAACTAACTTGCCAGTGTAAACATAGCCATAGGTTCTGTGGGTGAATGATGTCGTGGACTAGAGGTTTTTCAGAATAATTGTTTTAAAATAGACAGAGTAGAAAACTAGATAGCACTATTTTTGTGCAAAATATATTTTAAAATACAGAACGGTACATCTAGGAAAGGTTGATGACAGCTACAGTTGCAGAAGAGAACATTATAATATACAGGGGGTAGAATCAGGATTTTTAACTTTCACTCTTTCCAAGGTTCCACAATTTTGACTTAGATTTGCTAAATTATTACTTAAATTAGTAATTTATCAACTCTTAGTTTTTTAATCACTTTATCCTCAACCATGTGGAAGCTATATGGAAAAGCTGCTTTAACTTGGAACTTCTCTATGTTTTTTAGCACTGTATGCTGCTTTCTGACTAGGGTGACCAGGTGACCCAGTTTTATAGGGATAGTCCTGATATTTGGGGCTTTTTCTTAGATAGGTGCTTATTAACCCCCCCACCCCACCCCCATTTTTTCACATTTGCTAACTGGTTACTCTATTTCTGAGACATTTGTCACTTCAGAGGAAGCTTACCTTCCATTAGACTCAAATCTAGTGCCTTGTTACTTTTCTGTTCCAGGTCACCAAAGGCTTTTCTGTCCCTGAGCGAATAACATGATACTGCAGCTGTCTATTAAATCAATTAAGGAAGATGTTAAAGGAGCTCATTGCTTAAAATACTGATTCATTTCTTTTAGGAAAGCATCCATCTTCTTAATTAACTTTGCCACCATATTTAATTAACAAGGGTTTAATGACAGCTGGTAAGTTATACACCAATTAACTTAGGAAATGATTCATTTTCTCTGCCTTTTTATAATATACTTGTAATAAAATCAAGTGTGGTATGAGTTATCCAATTAAAGGCACACCATCATTTCATGCTATGTAGTATTTACCATCTGACCATCAGGATAAAATCAGTATATTAAAGCAGAAATGAATGAATTATGCTATATAATCAGGAGAGTATGGTATATGAAAAGAAAAATATTTTATTTTTCTTTTCACAATATCTGTACTTGTTCAGTTCTGAACAGCAAGCTTCTTATTGTTAGAGTAGTTTTATATACACAATGTTATAAAAAAGCATGCTTCCCAACTTACAATATGTTTAAAATATTCTTTGATTACAATTATATGTTAGTAATTATTCACAACCGTGCATCGTATGGAGAAATACTTCCTATTGTTCACTTTAAACTTGCTGCCTATTAATTTCATTTGGTGACCCCAAGATTCTTGTATTATAAGGAGTAAATAACACTTCCTTATTTACTTTCTCCACACCAGCAATGATTTTATAGACCTCTATCCTATCCCTCCTTACTCATCTCTTTTCCAAGCTAAAAAGTCTCAGTCTTATTAATCTTTCCTCAGATGGAAGTTTTTCCATACCACTAATAATTTTTATTGCCCTTTTTTGTACCTTTCCCAAATCTGATACACAGAGTGGATGTTTTCAGAGAACTATCCATAATGACATCAAGATCTCTTTCTTGAGTGATAACAGCTAATTTAGACCCCTAACTCCCCAAGATTAAGTCCAAAATTTGGGCACCCATGACATCCTCAAAACCCCTGCTTGGCTGATGGTCTGTAGGTGCCTAAAATTCCCTGGCACTTAAATTTTCTCCCTTAATATACCCGAGGCTCTTAAATTTCTGTCACTAGCCATGTGCACAATGCTTAAGCCTCTGCATGATCTTCACACTGGGTGAAAAGAGTTTGGGCAATATTTATCTCACTTGTGGGGTCTAATCCAGTGAGTGTGCTCAGAGCACACCTACTGGATCAGACATCACACAAAAATCCAGCTGGAAGAAGAAATGCCTTCCTTTTAATTTTTAGCCCATAGGTTAGAGCACTTACCCAGGTTGTGGGAGATCCAAATTCAATTTCCCCTCTGATGAGGACGATTTGAATGGGGATTTCCTAGCCCTGAGGAGGGTGCCCCAACCAGTTAGCTATGGGATATTCTGATGTGATATCTCTCCAGTGGTCACTGTTACACTTTAGGCAAGTGCTTAAATAGTCATTGAAGCAGGGGGCTGAGCCCTGGGTCTCCCACCCCTCTGGTGAATGACCTCAATCCCAGGCTGTACAATCATTCTCATTCTCTCCCTCTATTTAAGAGAGGGAAGTAAAGAAGTTCTGTCAGCTGGTATCTATGTTCAAAGGCTTTCATGATCCTCTTTAATCAGCTGTTGCAGTATTTAGAAGATTATGACTTCTTGAACTTCAGGGTTAACCTATGACAGAGGATCCTCTTCTCTGGTACATGAAGAGTTTAAAAGCTGCTGCAAATCTGCACCATTGAAAGGGGATGATCCCACCCTTCTAAAACATGACCCAGAAAAGAAAAATTCAAAATTCAGAGGTAGAAATGGTCTTCCTACTTGAGGCCTTGGTCTTCTGGGCATTTGAGTAAGAGGAGTTCCCTGAGTAGCCGAATAAACAGATCCTAAAATAATCAAATACATTACTTTTTAACAGTTATTGGAGATGTTTACATAATAGATATTATAGTAAATCCTTGAAATGACATCAATACAAAAGTCAAGGTGACTTTTATGAATTTGTTTTATGAATTTAATTCCCAATGTAGAGAAAGAATTTGACAACTCACACATAGTGATTCATAGGACTTCATTTGATGTTTGCTGGCCTCATATAATTTTATTTTAATGAAAATGGGGATTTTTAACAAATAAAACCAAGAAGAAAATAAAAGTAGTTCAAGTCATTTACATTAGTGTTAGCATGCAAAATATAGCAGTAAACATTGCCATTATTTTTTCCTTCCTTTCCATGAGGAGATCTGGTCATTCAAGCCAGCATCTGAAAAGGATGCCCTCACTTCCAGATACATGAGCCAAGGCCATCTAGCTAGCTCACTAATGCTATGTCTACACTGGCAAGTTAGTTCGAATTAAGGAGGCTTAATTCGAACTAACTAAAGCCATGGCTACACTAGGCTTTAGTTAGTTCGAATTAAGGGCTTCCTTAATGCGAACTAATTAGTTTGAATAGGGTATTTGAACTAAAGGGTTAATTCGAACTAACTAGTTAGTTCGAATTAACCAATGTGGCCATGTTAATTCAAACTAATTTCTTAGTTTGAACTAACCGGCCATTGAAATGAATGGGGATCGCTAATTCAAACTAACTAAAATTAGTTTGAATTAGTTAGTTTGAACTAACTAAAATTAGTTCGAATTAGTTAGTTCAAACTAACTAATTTGAACTAATTTTAGCAAGTGTAGACATAGCCTAAGAATTTGGGTTTTTTAATCAAAATTTAAAATATATTTACCACCAGTTTTAACTTCAGAATTCTATCGTCCATCCCAGATCTGTTGCACTACTTAGGTAACAACCAATCTTTTCCTAGACTCAAAAAGATACTCCTTACTGAATAGCCCAAAAGGGCTTGATGCTGTGACAGTACTCACATTTCTGCTCCCCTCTTCCTGCTCCCTCTGGGTCATTCAAACCCAAGAACCAAGATGGAAGAGAGCTACTAAACATGAGCTCCCCAATGTTACTACAACAGACAGTGTGGGATGGACTAATAAATTCTGAATGTTTAGACTTTTTAAAATAACCTTTCTTGTAAGGCTACAATATGTTTCCAACCTATATTGTGCTCTTTTGTAATTGCCATGTGTGGAATTTTCAAAAGCACCTACACAACTTAGAAACACAAGACAATAAGACTTGTAGTCCTAATCACCTTAGACTCATCTGAAAATCCCACCTCATATTCATAGCACTTTTACACAGAGAAAAG
The DNA here is from genome assembly GCA_007922175.1 of Pelusios castaneus. Classification (NCBI taxonomy): domain Eukaryota; kingdom Metazoa; phylum Chordata; order Testudines; family Pelomedusidae; genus Pelusios; species Pelusios castaneus. The sequence continues at coordinate 21,133,542 of ML685769.1, read as the reverse complement.
GATTACAATATTCAGAACTGCTAGTTAGCTAGCCCTCAAATAAGAATTAGAGTATTTTATACTACTACCTACCATGACAAAGATGCTTACTTTCCCAAACTCTTTTAGTCAAAGCCTTCTTTTCTTTTAATGATGAGATTGTGATAAAATTATTACAAAGAGAAGAGAAATTTTTCATTTCACTGGATTGTGCACATATTCTCTCTTGATCCAGTTGTGTCACTATCAGACATCGACCCTGGAAAAGTATGGAGATTATAACTAGATGGAAGTAGTATTTAGAGATGTTTATATTATTCTATGTTGCCTAAATTGTCACTACTACTCCTTTCAATGTGTCACCTAAATTTTGTTTTGACAAGGTGCAGAATAGAATATACAGATTAAACCATCATACCAATACTAGTTCACTGATTTAATATAATTTTCTGTGATAGAAGCTTTTGTAAAAGAAAATGCACCTACAAAGAATAAAGGGATACATTTTCAAAACACTACACAAGGTTTTCACTACATGATTTTGATTGAAGTTTAAATGTTACAATAATAATGGGGGTTGTTATTAACATCTATATGCACCGTTTGAAAAATTTACTTCCCCTAATTACTCAGGTTCTGGGTCTGATTCCCTCACAAGTAAAACAAACAAGGAGTCCTGTGGGAATTTAAAAGACTAATGAGTTTATTTATCGCATAAGCTTTATTAGTCTTTAAGGCTATGTCTACTCTTGCCTAAATTAGTTCGAATTAGTTAGTTCGAATTAGCTTATTCAGCCTCCTGGTCCGAAAGCCAAGTGGTTACCTCACCCCTGTTCAAAGTTTCGCTATGCTTTTTGGCCTCTTGAAAAAGAGCGTTCACCCCTCCGAAGCTCCCCACTTCCCCGGGGGTGTAATAGATTTTTTTTTAAAAGAGTCGCCTGCGTTGGCATGGCTGCCGCTTGTAACTGATGCAAGTATAAAGAAAACACGTTCACACCGGTGAATTTAAATGAGCTTTTTATTAATCGCCTGGTTTAGCGCCCCTTTTTACAGCGCCCTGTGAAAATGGATGCCGTCCACGAAGGAGTCTGAGCTGGTTCACTCTCCCTCTCAGAGCTGTGTTTCAAACAGGAACAAAAACACCTGATGCAAGATACATTTGCTCGCACGGGACTGCCGATGTGTAGGTTCTCAAAGGCCCATATAAAGTCGTCGTCGAGCTGCCGAGAGATTTTCAGAAAAAAAAAGAGCTGTAAGTCACCAACACCGCTTGGTTTGTACTTAACCCCCACCACATTCCCCTCCATAACCGTCACTTATCGTTCCTTTACCTGTACCGGTTTTTTTACTTGGGCCTTGTCTGCCTCCAACTCCTGTGAGCCCTCCTCCATGGGGGTGGACAACATGAGGCCATCAAGCTCGTCAGACTGCTTCTCGGTCTCCTGGGTTTCAGGGTCCGTCAACATCTTGTCCTCATCCTCCTCCAAACTGTCAATGTCACAGTGTTTTCTCCAAGGGCCGTTAAAGGTTGAAGCCAAAACAAAGCGCGGAGGTCTCACGGGGGTGGCAAAGGCGTCCATGTTCTCCACGAGCTGCGAACCACGGTCTCGAGAAACCACCCTCAGGGTCTTCCGCTTTTAAAAAGGCCCGAGACCTCCGGGGGGCTGTGCTGCCACCCAGCCAACCGCCGCGCCCTTCCGGGACGACCCCGATTGGCGGAGGGTCGCCCCACCCCCGCCACATGCCCTTTCCCGGCCAACCCCACTCTCAGGATGAAACGCGCCCCGATGGGCGGGGAAAGGGTCACAACGCCCACTTCCGATCAGGTGATCCTTGTCAGCCAGAAGTCAGAGCTTGGGGGTGAGACCGGATGTCATGGGGTGGGACTTCCAGTGACAGGTGGGCAGGGGGTGGGACAGAATGTCAGGTGACGGCTGGGGGTGGGACTTCCGCTGACAGGTGGGGCAGGGGTGGGGTCGGATGTCAGGTGACCGGATGGGGCGGGGCTTCCGGTGGTCAGGGTGGGGCCGGATGTCAGGTGACCAGCTGGGGCGGGACTTCTGGGAGCCGGTGGGCAGGGCTAAAGTTTGATGGATGATCAGTGGGCGGGGCTAAAGTTTGACAGGAGGTAGCCCCCTTGTACTACTAATGAAGATCCCCATTCATTTCAATGGCTGGTTAGTTCGAACTAAGAAATTAGTTCGAATTAAAATGGCTGCATTGGTTAATTCGAACTAGTTAGTTGGAATTAACCTTTTAGTTCGAATACCCTATTGAAAGCCCTTAATTTGAACTAACTAAAGCCTAGTGTACCCATTTAGTTAGTTCGAATTAAGCCTCTTTAATTTGAACTAACTTGCCAGTGTAGACATAGCCTAAAGTGCCACAGAACTCTTTCTTTGTTTTGCTGACCTAGACTAACACGGCTATCACTCTGGACATTCACAAGTAAGTTTTGCTTGGAAGGAATGCAAGTTTGTTAAACTTGTTAAAGCAACTCCAAGTAAGAAAGTGTTTTAAAGGTTCACATTGTAAAGGTAACTAGAATTCATTTTCTGTTCTACTAAGCATTAAAATCTACCTCAGACTATTCAAATTAAACATAAGGCAGCTTTTCAAAATAACTTTCAGCTGTCTGAAACTGTGCTGATGAAGACTCCAGTTCAGGAGAGCACTTAAATATAGTATTAAGTGAGCTACGACAACCACTTATTTATACCTGTACTCTAGACACACACCCTATTTAGATACTGATCTCTAGCAAAAGTTAAACAAGGAGTCCTGTAGCACTTTTAGGGTGCATCTACACTTGTAAATTAAGTCGATTTAAGCTTGCTTAAGTCGACTTAATTTACTCTGCGTCTACACTACACTTTCCTTAAGTCGACTTAAGCAGCTGCTTAAGTCGACTTAAGGAAAAATTAAGTCGACTTTGTAAAACCTCCTTTTAAGTCGACTTTGCTGGCTAAGTCGACTTTCTAAAGTGTAGACGTGGAGTAGCCCTAAGTCGACTGGGGGCTCCAGGGCCTCCCCACTGCCCTCCCTGCCAGGGTGGCTGGCACAGCCACAGCCTGGCATGCCCCCCCAAAGGCCAGGGCAGAGCCCTGCCCACCCTGCCCCTATGCCCTGCCAGGGTCCCTGTCCCCCTTTGTACCAAGGTACAATGGGGCAAAGGCTGAGCCCCCTGGCACTTGGCAAGGGGTGCCCCCCTGCCACTGTGGACCTGTCCCAGGTCCACCTAGCCCCTGGAAGTCGACCTAGGCATCCAGTGTGGACGCTCTAGGTCGATTTGGCAAGGTCCCCTCAAAGTCGACTTAAAATTTGAGTGTAGATATGCTAAGTTGACTTAAATTAACAAGTGTAGACATAGCCTTAAAAACTAACAAATTTATTTCTTATAAGCTTTTGTAGGAGAAATCTCACTTTGTCAAGCGAAAGCTCATGCGATAAATAAATCTGTTAGTCTTTAAAAGTGCCAGAGGAGTCCTTGTTTGTTTTGCTGAAGTAGACTAACATGGCTACCCCATTGGAACGAACAAGAGTCCTCCTGTGGCACCTTAAAGACTAACAAATTTCTTTAGGCATAAGATTTTGTGGGCTCCAACCTACTTCATCAGATGCATGAAGTGGAAACTACAGTTGAGAGGTATATATACACATGCCAAGATGAAGGAGGGCAAGTGCTAGCAAAGTCAAGACAGTTTGGAACCAGTAAAAGATGTTCACATTTGTGGAATACAGCACTTTGGAAAAATTTCTCACTTGATGCAAAGGATAAATGTGTAAATCACATTACTGTTAATAGAAGTTGCATTTACAAATCTGCATGATTTGATATAGCAACACATCTTAATATTTCATAATAAAGTATGATCTCTTTAATTAATTAATTAATTAATTACTGGGGCAAGAATAACAATCCATACAAGTTTTCTTAAACCTTTTTAAAGGTTTTTGCCAGCATTTCAAACCATTATTTTTAAAAACAACAATTACAAAATTAGTTTCTTCAAATTATGGTCACATAGTTCTTGTAATTTATATCAGGCTTTCTAAACCATTTGTGGGTCCTACCTTGTTTCCCCAAACCAGTGGAAAAATGTAATTGCTTTCCAAGTAAGGAAAATTATTGACACACACACACATGGTATATTAAAAAGCACACTGGTAAACTTGAAATAAAAAGGTCTTGATGTGTAAGTTTTTACTTTCTACTAGAATACACACGACCAATTTGTAAAAGAGGATAGGAATTCTCCAGCCATAATTAAGATCAGATTTATAGTTTTCACATAAAACTCAAAGCCCTCTTTCAGATCCAGATCAGCTTTGTTATGGTTCCTTTCTAAACTTCCAATTTATTAATGAACCATAGAAAAGATTAATTAGGTGGCATCCTCAGAAAGCAGCACCCAAAACAGTCTGTAGTATATGAGCATTTTTTAGACAATATTAATATTTCCTGATTGATTTATGAATGAATCAAAACATGTAGAAAAACAAGCTTTCAGAAGGCAAAACACATAGCCAGATTGCACCCTTTGATGCTCTGAATGCAGGAGGCCTTCCCTGCAAGGATTCCTCTTTGCCTATCTGCTAGAGGCAGGAATGCTGCTTCCATGACACCCTCCTCATTGTCATGGAATGCACACGCACGCACATACCGGTTATGATCTGTGTAACTTTTCTGTTCACCTTTGCAATGTAATTGTATGGCTTACTGCAAAATATGCCATGCAAGGTTCCTTTTTGAATGTTCATAGTGTGCTCTGCATTACTGTTATGGTACCATTTTTCCTGCAGCATCACACATGTACCTGTGTGAAACATGTCCCCATGTATTTTACATAACTCAGGTTAGGGCAGAGAAACAGAGCTCTCTCTCAGCATGTACACAAGAGAGGCATGACAAAGACAATGCAAATCAAGCCCCCTAGGGCTTTCCCCAGGAGGGAAAGATGAAACAAAGGATCACCTAACCCAAGCAGTGGGGGGCATTTGGAGAAAGAAGTACACACACTTTGAACTGTTAGAAGCTTTCTGCGAGAGAATATCCATCTTGAAACATCTCTACCTACAAGCAAGGAGCCCTGCACAGAGTAAGGCAGAGACTGGCTGCAAAACCACCATCAGCCAGCCATCTAAGATTGAACAGTAAACTTTAGATTAGAATGTGTCTTTTCTTTTATTTGGTAGTAGTTAACTTTTGACTGCCTGATTAATTGACTGTGCATTGATTTGCTATATACTCATTTAAAATCATGTTTTAATCAATAAACTAGTATTTGTTTTATCTAAAGTTGTGTGGATTTTAGAGAGTGTGATGGAGCAAAAGCTGCCTGCATATCAGTTCCTCTGATAAACTGATGGACTGGAGTATATGAGCTTGCAATGATCTGGGAAGTGTCCTGATCCCTGCAAGATGGAAGTTCCCGGTACGGTGGCTGAGGGTGCTTGTTACATGCAGGAGGCTGGTATGGACTGCCCCAGGAGTGGGGGTCCACCTAGCTAAGTAAGTCAGGGTCTAGGAATGGGAGATGAGGGAGATACAGCGGCACACCAGACCAGATAACGGGAGGGGAAAGTCACACACACCCATTTTTCCCATGCAGATTCCCCTTCACTGGACTCTGTGGTTTGCAGTGAGGAAGTAGTATGTGGGCTGTAGGAATGAATAGCAGCCCTTTGGCAACCTGGCCCAAATTTAGAAGACTATTCTGAACCTTTCCCTGAAGCCCTTCTGCACTATAGAGGCCTCCTTTAAAGAGAATTTCAGTAGCAGAAGCTGGGAAACAGAAGGAAAGAAAACATCACACTAGTTTGAAAGGATCTCCACATGGGCAAACCTGACCTCAACTGGTTCTTGGGGAATGCACATATTCTGGGCATGTAGGATGGGGGGTTAACCTTGTCCTCTTTACCTCAGTGCAACAGTATGGAGGAAACGCCACAAGATGGACTTCTGTACTCCTTCCCCTCCACCACAGGTGTGTTTTCCCACAAGATGGGGAATTTGGCCTTTAATTTTTAAAGGTTTATTGTCACGATTTATAAACTAAATAATACTCAGAATTTGTATGGTGCTATGTGTTTTCAAAGCACTGTACAGACATTAACTAACCCTCAGAAAAGTCCTCTGAGGTGGCTATGTATGACTATACCCAATCCACTAAAACTGATACAGAAAGGCTAAGTGACATATGCAAAGCCATGACGTAAGTCAGTGACAAAACCTGGAGAGAAACTGTGGACTTCCTGACTCCCACACCTCTGCGCATTCTCCCAGACCACACTGCCTTATAATTCTGTTGCCACGAGGACTGATCTGCTAATAAACTCACACACAGAAATACATACAGTAAATAGTGTAATAAACATGCCATCTTTTCAGGACAAGCCATTATAAACTGTGCTCTCTGAAAACACATCCAAGGTTTAAAACCTGAGAATATCATTTTCATATTCTAGAAGATATTTTTACAAGACTTTAACTGCTGGATTTGTACATGAATATTCTGGGCCAAGTTTATCTCAGATATATGTAATGGATTGATAACACCTTTAAAACACAGTTACGAAAAAGTGGGATCCCCACGCTGCCTCACACTAGAATGTATTTATAGTATGTTCCTGATCCTGAGCTCTTTTCTCATGTAAAACTTCCCATTGAAGTAGAAGAGCTGAAAGTAAAAGGAACATCATTGAGAAGCTATTGTCTGAATGAGAAATGCAGGGACAGACATACAATGTAAACTAAAATATGCCTATATCTCCCTATTGTCTGTATTCAGAGATTATATTCCACAGTTTCTTGACTAGAGCAAGTTTTCACATGCATCATGCTCACAAAAGTTTTCTTATGTTCTGTTTTATTCTCTTCGGTGACATACAGTTCTCTGAGTTTCTATACCAGGAATGATAGGATGTTATTTCTGCCATATAATATGTCTTTAATGTACTCACCGATTTTACAAATACCAGGAAGTAAGAGTTTAAACTTTCTGGGACAACAGTTATTCCTGTCCTGAAGACAATATAAAAATGGAACAGTTGTTAATACGTCTACAAACTCCTTCCACAGATATTCTAAAACAAAGGAGGCAGTGATTCCAATATTCAAAATGTTCTCATAGCAATTCAATACCATGCAAGTGGACAGTGATGAAACTCTGGAAACAAGCCCAAAAGCTTCAGTGGTTTAACCTAGAATATTTACACAAATACTTTAGTTCACCTGGTGGTAAAACTTAAAGCTTCATGAATAGAAAAATACTGTTGTTCTCCTTTTTGCAACAGTGTTACAAGTTATGTGTTATATGTTCTAGCTATGCAGGAAACTATACTTTCTGGGACCAGATTCTCCATTCACTTAGTCCAGCTTAATTCAAGAGTAGCTCCATGGAAGTCAGTGGGTTGGATTCTACTCCTAGTTACACCAGTGTAAATCCAGAGTGATAGTATCAATCTTATTATTAATATTTAAACTAATGAAATATGAAGACTACACAAATACAATCAAATGTCTACAAATACAGATCAAGAAAAACATTTCTTGAGTCATTAAAAAAGAGCTACATTTGGACCTGCCTATAAAATAGCTTCACTCCATTTACAGGAAAAGTATTCGCTATTCTTATTAAATTTTGCTGTAATTCCCTAACATCAACCTGTAAAATCTGTGCAGGGAGCAATGAACAAGGAAGTCTATTTCTTCTGCTGGCCATGAAGAGAATAATGTCAGTTTCCTGTAGAGAAAGGAAAAAAGATATTAGAATTGTTAATAAACTGCTTCTTTACTTCTGAAACCCTGAGATCAAACTGTTCTTTCTCCTGAATTAGAAATGTATCACTCTATTTAATTGGGACCTTTAGGTGTTACTGTAATAAAATAGTCAGAACTAATAATGAACACTGTATTTGGCTCAACAACAAAATACATTTAAAAATCTGCACAATCACTTCCTCCAGAGCATACTGTTACTCAGCCTGGCCATTTAAACATGCCAATATATATTCTGAGATTTTTCTTTTACAGGTGAGGAAGGGAGAAAGAGTTATGTGTACTGTTTGGTTTTCTAATTACTAGGGAGGCAATCACACATGATAGGTATAGTGAGGCCCATACAAGTACCTAGAGAGACATTGCTAAAACCTGTGGAGGCAGCAGAGGGGGATGACTTTGAGCTCCACCAAACTGACCTGTTCATCCAGCACTTTATAGGATTTCTGTAATTCTGTGCATTAGAATACAGCCCATGGAGAAGGAAATCAGAGCACAGAATTCAACCCAGATTCAGCCTGGTTTAAGCTACAGAATTACAACAGGGTTGAATTTGGCCTTCTATGTCACGTGTCTCTTCACCCTGACTGAGACTGAAATTCATGAAGGACACTGTAATGAAATACTTGGTTTCCTGCCTACTGTGAGAGAACCTAGGAGATCAGAATCGGAATTTAGGCTCTGAGTACAGAGTTCTCCAATCTGCCAAGTTCAACCTTGCACACCATAAGTGAATTTAAACATGCCAGAAACTCCCACAGGAGAATTACCCCAGTGCAGGAGAATCTCTGCCAGTGTAAACTGGCAGATGTGTTTGCCCATCTTCTAAACCAAATAGCCTCTACCTGGCAAAAGGGAAAAGAGGGCGTGTGCCAAGGATGGGCTGAAGTGAGAGTGCAATAAAACCAAGTTTGATCCTCTGCTGTCACCCATTAAAAAGCTTACATCAGTGGAAAAAGATAGACTAGGTCTTCTCCTGCTCTAACTTTTACCAGACTTGGACAGTTAAAGATTGGGGAGTTGCAACTGGCTGCCTCCAGCCATCATTGTTTATTAAATGCAACTGTAACTCAGACATAAGATTCAGGAGAATCAGGGCCTGAGTATCCTAACCAGTGGCTGGAAGCTAAAGTCTGACAATGTCAAATTTAAAATAAGGAACATATTTTTAGCAATTATGATTGCTCGAGTGGATCACTGCAGACTACATGGCTTTGTGGGTTCTAGGGAGGATGGAGCTAGGCTGTTCTCAGTTCTAGCAGATGAAAAAATAGGAGCAATGGTCTCAAGTGGTGGTGGGGAGGTCTAGGTTGGCTATTAGGAAAATCTTTTTCACTAGGAGGATAGTGAAGCACTAGAATGGGTTACATAGAGAGGTGATGGAATCTCTATCCTTAGAGGTTTTTAAGATGCAGCTCAGCACAGCCCCAGCTGAGATGATTTAGTTGGGGTTGGTTCTACTTTGAACAGGGGATTGGACTAGACGACCTCCTGAGGTTTCTTCCAACCTTAATCTTCTATAATGATTAACCATTGGAATAAACTACCACAATAAGTGGTAGATCTTCCATCTCTTGAAGTCTTCAGATCTAGACTAGACACCTTTCTGGAAAATATGCTTTATCCAAACACAAGTTATTGTGCTCCACACAAGGGTAACTGGATAAAATTCTGTGGCCAGTGATATACAAGAGGTCAGACCAGATGACCTAATAGCTCCCTCTGGCCTTAAAATCTATGAATCTATCTATCAGCCCCAAACTGGAAAGCCTCTTAGATAAACAGAGACAAAAATTACTAATGATTTCTAAAGAAAGCAATGAAATGTGAGGGCATATTTCAGTGGCTCATCAAAATGCAAAAGGGGGATAAGGATTTACAACTATAGTATCATGCCCATGAATCTACAGTAAACAAAATATGCTAGGAAGAAGTACTTTACAGTTGAATCACTGAGATCACATGAGATGCTTTTAAGGACTAGAGGCAGATGCCTGAATTCTACTTTACATGAGTGCCTGTGTAAACAGCATACATTTGTATTGCCAGAGTGGTTAGTGTAAACAAGAGTCAGACCCAGGGCATTTTCCCCATTATAGAACTCACTCATGCAACCCAGAGGTACTGATCTTAAATGTGCAGCTCAAGGCAAATTGTTTTGATCAAACATTTGCTCAACTATGGATCACAAGGAACATCAGTTTTCTCATGATGCTGGCTGTCTGTTGTGGGCAACTGAATTTAATGTGTTGGTAGTTTTAAACATGCCATATGGCCAGCAGCCAGACTGATTGGTACATAGAATTAAAATAAATGACACATGGTAACCTTACCTGGAACTTTTCAGTTCTATCCCAAGGTATTTTTCACTGTATAAACTACATCTGTTTTTCAAAACCTTTCAGTTTTACTGTAATTAACATTTGTAAATGTGTCAGAAAATAATACTATCAGTTTTCCATGTGACCGATGGATTTCCAGCCATGATGCAATGCCTGAAAATTATACGGTCATGGGATAAATTTAAAGAGATCTGTAGAGGAAGGATCAATGTTCTCATAAGGTGCCTGATTCAATTTTTTAAAATGTCCAGAAGCCATTAAAAATTTAATTTTCAGGGCTTCTGTCCTGAGAAACCCAGACATATTTTTGTTTTAAATTAAATTGGACACAAGGAAAGCAAGAAAATCTCCCTATAAAGACTAGGCAAAAAAGGAATAATGATAGAAATGACGTGATAAATGATTTATGAATTCTAATTTCATGACACATCCGTTGCTTAACTGAACAAAATTGCATTACAATGCAAAGAGATGACAATTCAATCAGATAACCATCCTGGTGTCATTCTTCACAAATGATTTCATACTCAATACCCACACAGCATGTTCTACAATAAAGGAACAAAATGGATCTAATACAGTCAACAGGCATATGCTTGAACTTCCTCAAGGACTCATTCATTTAGTAATTATTATTATTATTATTTGTATTAACATAGTACCTAGGAGCCCCCGTTATCACCTGGACCCCATTGTGGTAGGCACTAAATAAACACAGAACAAAAAGACAATCCCTGCGCCAAACAACTTATATTGTATGTATAAGACAAGAGACAGACAGATGGGAGAGATATATATTAAAGTACTGTGGGATGAGCATAAAAAGTTGAGTGATGTTGAAACAGAATCTCCACCCCAAACAGAATGAGGCAATCTTCAAAGGGGAACCATAGTATATAATTATAACAGTTTATAATACGCTTTGATGAGACTCATTAATACTGGTGGCTTTGACTAGACAAAGTTTTCAAGGAGGGGTTAAAATGGTGCTTACTTGTCTTATTTTTGTACTTACTTATGTATTCTTTGCATTTGTTGTACTGCTGCGGGATTTAGGTTTGGATGACTTCCCTATGTATATAAGGGGGATGGGAGGGAAGCCTATTAAAAAACCCTTTGTACACCTTTGGCACAATGGCTTCTCATAATTTCACTCTCTGAATGGCCCACAAGGAAGTAAAAAGACCCCCTGGGGTAGACACTGTACCCAATGGAGGGTGTTTGCTGCACTGAGCCCTGAGATACAAACCAGACAAAAAACCCCCAGCAAAATACCTATAAAAATGAATAGAAACAATAGGCAGGGATTTAAAATAGCAGATAGGAAAATCACATAGGGAATTTACACACAATATGGCAATAAGAAAGCATGGACAAATGAAAGAGACAAAAAATATAAGCAGATTAGGAAAGACAATAAAAAAGGGAAATAGGAATATGAAAAATAAAACTTCGTTACAACATTTTTCCTTTTCCCTCTTTGATTGTATCTTTTGGACCATGTTCCTGAAAACAAATATTCATATGAGCATATATACTCATGTATTTGCAGGGACAAATCCTAAAACAGGAATCTCTTTGGTTCAGGGTCCTGTCTTTTATATACCTGTAGCATCTCTAACATACATTTGGGTGCTTTATAAATTAGTGGATTAATGATAATAATATCTAACTATATTAGTTCTCTTAAAATGAAAGGCTAGCCATATTTCCTTAACATGGTCTAAACAAGTAGGGAATGGAAAAACTCTTTTAAGTAATCTGAAGACTTTGCACAATATCCAATGTATTTTAAAAAGCTCTCTGAACTGAAATTTGTCTCACATTCTACTCCAAAACATAATGAGTATAAACATTTTAGGGCTTCATATACCTTTGGGAATCAACAATTAATCTAATAAAATGTATGTAATAAATCAATATTTTTGTGAAGAGGAGCAATGACAGTAGATCACATTCTTTTGGGGACAGACTCCAAACCCAACTTTGAATCAGTAGAAAACCTCCGATCCACTTCAAAAAGCATGTCGCAGTGATTGATACCATGCAAACTTTAGAAGGATAAATAGCATGCTCAGTTTCAGTAATCAGTTTCTTTTCAGGTAAACTGTTATACTTGCCCTTGATTGGAGATTAGATTATGACTCTTATCATGCTTGTTTATGATAAATGAAAGATTTTAAGTACTGCCTGATGTGATATATATCTGTGGTATTTCAACTGAAAAATCAGCTTTAAATTTACTAAACATGAACTTCCATGATAGATTGCAACATTTTGGTTTAATAGTAAATTAAACATTTTAAAAGTTGTTAAATCTGCACTTATATGATAGGCATATATTCTAATGCATTTAGGTATCAGATATGGCAAATATGTTTATCAAGTAAAAAATGTAAAAGATGTATTACTTAATAGTGGAAGGACTGTGCAGATCTTAATATTATAAGCTTGTATATAAATATAATTAACTAGCAAATTTAGAAAAAAATATTTTCATAAGCTAAGGATCAGTATTTTGTTTCTGTGACCATTTACCATGTTCTTTTAAAAAATCTTTTATAGAGAACATTTATTTTTTGTTTTAAAAATAAAAATGTAAAAAAAAAACCCCACCATCTCTTCTCATATAACTGTTCCCCAGTGTTTGAATCCTAACACCTATTTTGATTTGCTGTTACAGCCTGACCTGATCCTATGTCATACACTCCCCTGCATTTAATTTCCTCCCATTCTGTAAGTTTCCCATCTTCAAAGCGTCTGACGAAGTGGGATTTTCTCCCACGAAAGCTCATGCGATAAATAAATCTGTTAGTCTTCAAAAGTGCCACAGAACTCTGTTGTCTTTCTACAATAGACTAACAGGGCTACCCCTTTGGAATTTGTTATGACTGTTATTGCTGAGGATATGGTTAATTTACAGGTAATCCTATACTACTAAGAGAAACACCTATGGTGTTTGTTATGCTAACACCCAGTGGGATGCAATGAAAAATACATAGGATAGCAAAAAGGAAAAAGGTGATGGTTTGTCAATAAAAAGGAAGAGGGAATCTGAAAAAGAAAAGTGAAAAACACAGCTAAGAATTTGACTATGACATATTTTGCTGAGTAATTACACTCTTTCCACTATGATTGACTGTCCCAATAGAACCACATCTGAGAGAGGCCAAACTTAATTAATTGAACTGAGGCCATGAAGACAACAGATTTAGACCAACAATTAATTCAGCTCAGGCAGATTAATTCAAGATGAGATTTCAGCTTTAACCTTGCACTTAAGGCATCAGAAAAAAAATTCTTCATGCAGAAATTCAAGGATTGGGTGGAAAGAGTATGGATATTTACCTGGAAAAGGATATAGTCTCAGACTTACGTTGGATAAAATGCTCAATTATGGTGAAATTTCTCTGCCTGTGATCCATAAGTGCATGTCAAATTTGGAGACAAGGGAGAATGACACTCAGACAGCTGAAAAACTGAGCAGAGAATATCTATTAGGTGCTCAGATAAGATGATGGATGGCAATGTAAAACCCTTAGGGTATGTCTTCATTGCAGAGTTAGTGTGGGCTCTAGCCTAGGTTACCCTAATACCCTTCTGTACACTTCTACTCCAAGCTTGCGTGTGCTTTAAGCCTGAGCTATGGGTCTGGTCTACACTTCCGGCAGTGTCCACAGAAGATACGCAAGGTACATATTAAAATTTAAGTATCTCGAGTTGACTTATGAATGTTCTCTTACTGTGGTATCTCCCCTGTGCTACATCAACAGGAAATGCCCTCTATGGGGCTGGATTTACTGTGTTGACTGGAGAACACTTCTGGGATTGACTGTGCAGATCTCAAATGCCCACTCAGTCAATCCCACTGTGTTGATCCGTGGAGCCTGATGCAGCCCAGGCAGCATAGACACACCCTCAGCCATGTCTGTGAGTATAGGCTTGAGCTTAGATTTCACTCCAGCTGTGGCTGGCAACCTATTTACAATGCAGTGTAAACACAGATTGAGCAAGACTGGGTTCTCTTAATATTCCAATCCTTTTCCACGATTCCACTTGGGCTTACAGTTTTGTCTAGGTCCTCCTTTCTTTTGCACTGAAATTACCTGTACTGGATCAGTATTTTAACCCCACATTTGCCATCTCATTTTCTGCTGCACTTCCACAGCATTTGAAGAGAGATGCTGTCCAAGAGACCATCTTTCTGTACTGCCCATTAAGCCAGAAACTGACAATAGCCTTTTGGTAAAGCTATGGTGTGAGATCACTAAGACTGATAATTTAGGGAAATGTCTCCAAACGATAATTTTATGTTCACTGGCTAGGAAGGAAATAGAGAGGCAGAGAAACCAGTCAGGTATATTACAAATCACGTTGTCATTTCCAGACTGATGAGATTCTCATTTAAAGTTCTTACTGCCAAACACTGTTGGCTTTTGCCTTCAGAACTGCCTGTGCTAATAAAGAGTAAGTCCAGTTGGAAATTACTTAGAAAAAAGTAATGTTCTCATGTCACTATCACAGTCAGCAGTTCCACATGAGAGAGAGAGAAAGAGAGAGAGAGGACCCTGTGAATGAATTTATAGAGCAGTCCAGTTTTCACCCCTAAGTAACACCAATAAGAACCATGGTCTAATCTACCAGAAATCCACCCCAGCAGCCACGCCAGTACAGCACCACTGTAGACTCTGTAATATGGGTTTGGCATAGGCAGCACTTTATAATGGGGATGCTCTACCCATGCTAGACTAGCCCTTGATAACTTTACAGAGAAGACATATCCTAAGAAAAACTCGAGAGGGTGTACCTTACATGATCCATTTCCTATTAATAAGGGGAGGGAGGTGAGAGGCAACAGAGGTCCTTATTATTTTTGTTTCTCCAAAGAAACACTCTTTAACAGTGAGTAGTATGGAGTCCCTTTACCAGACAATGAGGAATAAATATGCTCAATCACTGCCATTAAAAGATTAAGTCAATCTACTTCTTCCTCAGCAGTAATACAGTCAAGCATATTTAATATCATCTCAAGTCTGTTTAATACAAATGTTTTTTCCATGTAGCAAATAATTTAGCAGCTGGAGCCTCTTTAGATCTGTCTATCACAATATATTCCCAGGGTATCCATCATAATAATACCTGAGCACCAATTTACATTAAATGATTGATGATCAATTGACATTAAGTGATTTCCTGTTTAATGTCAATATAGAAAATCACTAGCTCCCTGCTATGAACAGAATTTCATGTCAATTATTTCACATGATGCCAAAAACATGCAACAAAAGATCTACTTGCAGAAGAAGAATTTTATTTTTTTCCCTTTGTTTCCCAGGCAGGGGGGGAGGGGGGAAAAAGGGATTGGAAAATTCCAGTTAATGGAAAATATACTACTGGCAAACTGTTGTGGATAATAAGGTCTGACTGGCAACCATGGAGCTGAGAACAAGCCAAAGCAAGAGTTATAACAAACTGAAAACATCTCTTCCTAAGAGTGAGCCAAGGAAAATTCATTGACAGAGACACAGGGCATGTTTATACTGATGGTGACAAATTTGCCGACATAGGTTTGAACTTCCTGGTTTGATTGAGAGGTCTGTGAAGACCTGCTCAGTCGATCGGAAAGTCAGTTGTTGAAGTTTAACTCCTCAAGTGGAGCAAAATGAGTTGAAAGAAGGGCATTTCCCTTCAACTCAGCGCAGTGGAGGCGCCAAGGTAAGTGGATGTTAGGAAGTCGAAGGGAGATATGCAAGTTATTTTAAGTAACTTAAATATCTCCCTTCAACTGACACTGAAAACAGTGTTAGGTATAGACCAGCATGTAGAAATATGCATCTGTGAGGTCCATGAAGTAAAGGAAGTCCACCAGGAACCAGAAGAGCAGAATAGAATGAAGTGGAGGATTTCCAGCTCGAAATAACTCCTACAAATTTAATTTCTGAAGAGGTTCAAGCCCAGGATGGGCCAAAATCTTTCCTACTTCTTTGGGACCAAAATAGACTAAGACCTATAAATCTTCAGCCTTGTTCCTCCCAAGAGATTATCCTAATAGACTTTAGGAAGCTGGAATTTCCCATGAGGGCTTGCCTATGAGAGAGATCCAGGGTTTGTTTTGGAGAAAAATTTATAAACTAGGCTGTCTCTCTAAATGTAAAAGGAATAGAACAAAGGAGAGATTCTAGGTATTTCCTTGTGTAACCCCTCTGCCCAGATATCTGAACACAACCCAGGTATCTGATCAAACTCATAGGGGCTATTCTCCTTTAGTTTGGGGAGATTAAAAGGAAATTCATTATATCTGTGAGGCTTTTCATTAGCCTTACAAGGTAACCCCAGACTCAAAGGAGCCTCTTCAAAAAAATGGAAAAATGCTGTGACAGGAGAAGGTTGTGAGTTTGAATCAGAAGACGTACAATGCTGAATGAGATATGTGAGTGAAAACTCTTGGGCTAACTTCTCTAGGTCTTCTCCGAATAGCATACCCCTTTGAAGGAGAAAGCTGCTAGAGCAAGACAATAGCCTCTTCACAGCCAAGCTGCATCTGGCACAGCCATTCTGTTTTTTCATCTAACTCTCTTTAACTAATACAAGGTATTCCATTGCTGAAGTCTACCCCCACCCACCAAGAGAGGGCATGTGATGTGACTGAGAACAGGTGACTGAGAACAGGTACCACAACTGGCCTCTCAATATATCTTCTTCCTCGCAGAAGTCCAGCTAAGATATTCAGAACCTTTTCTAATGGAGATTATCAGCATCTGTTACAAAAAACTAGCTGCTGGATTTGCCTAAGAATGCATTGATACATCCTTGGCTCAGGAAGCTCTCTCTCTTCACATTGATAATTTAGTTAAGATTATTGAAAAGATTGCAGCAAGACAATACAGCATCTAGATCATTCAGATTTCCTAGAACCTTGCCAGTCTGAATACCACACTGAGCTGGTGCACTAGCTGACAATCTCTTACAGGCAATTCATGAAGCTCAAATGTCCAGACTGATATTAGTAGACTTATCAGCTATACTTGATACTACTGATCACAAGGTTATATTGACCCATCCCCAGGCCTCCAGAGGGAGTGCGCGGGATTGCCCTCAAATGGCATTCCCCTTTTCTCTCAGACTTTGAAGAATGTCCATTGTTGCTAGTCTTCCCCCAGGAAGCTCTTATGTGGAGTTCTGCGTGATCCCATCATGAGACCCATCTGTTTCTTTCTCTTCTGAGCCAAACTGTATAGTTGTGTATCTTTACCCAGTGTGTGGGTGAGCATAAGTATGGGTGCAAGTGAGTGGACTAAAGCTCACGGAGGGGCCCCATCCCAAACCCATTGAAGCCTATCGGAGCCTTTCCATTGATTTTAACATGTTTTGGAGATCTTCAATTTGTATTAAACCAGGGCTCGACAAATTTTCTTGGAATCTAGGAGCCAGCCCAGAAATTAAGGAGCCAGATGAATGCTGGGGAGTGGACTCAGGAGCAGCCCCCTTTCCCGCAGCATGTCAGGGTCTGCTTCTTGCCGCACCGTGGGAAAGGGGGCTGGTCCTGAGTCCTCTCCCACTGGTGACATGCCAGCATGACTCCGGCATGTTGGCAGCAAGGCCAGCTCCCCACCGCTCCTGACATGCCACAGGAAATGAGGCTGTTCCTGAATCCCGTGACATGTCAGGAGCGATGGGGAACTGACTCTGCAGCAGAGTCCACCCCTGCTGCCACCAACATGCCATGGGAAAGGGAGCTGCTCCTGAATCTGCTTCCCATAGCCGACATGCCAGGGAGTGGACTCAGGAGCAGGCGCCTTTCCCATTGCATGGTGGCGGCGGCACAGAATGCTCCCCACCACCACTGGCATGCTACAGGAAAGGGGGTGAGAGCTGACAAATCCTAAGCACCATGGCGACCTAGCGCCTGGGATTTGTTGAGCCCTGTATTAAACAGAGAGAACATGGGTGTGTTGGGGAATATGGGGAGGACTGATTATTTGAGGCAACTTGTATTTACAGCTTGGGAGCCTGGTTAGATTCCCAACTGCTGAATTAGGCAGGACAACTCTCTTATTTTTATCAAGCTAGGAAATGGACATTTTTTTTAGATGTGGACTTCACTATGATTCATGTCCTCATTGCTTAAGATGAGACTATTTTAATGTGCACTACTTGCAGCTACATCTTAAATGCACCAGGTGCTGAAAAAGTAGCAAAACATAATTTGCTGTATATAATTAGATACAGTTGCTATCCTCTACTTATATCCATTCATATCAGTGAGTAGTCTGGTGGCAATATGCAAAAACCCCAGAAGATAAAAAAAATGTTATTTCCTTGTGAAATCACATGCCAGTGCTAGGAATATACATAAATTTGTTCCATTTCTGTAAGGAGTGGGGCTGGTGGTCCCTCACTTACATGATCATTTTCCTAATAGGAATTTCTTATGCTCAGCCCCTCACACAATTAAATGAAGTAGTACATTTTTCACTGCTTGAACATTATTTCATTAGCTACTAAATAGTGCCATCTGGTGGTAATTTTTCTATCTGTAACTTTTTTTTCTTAAACAAGGAGTCCTGTGGCACTTTTAAAGACTAACAAATTTATTTATCGCATGAGCTTTCATGGGAGACAATCCCACTTCATCAGACACTTTGAAGATCTTCAGTTTGTTAGTCTTTAAAAGTGCCACAGGACTCCTCGTTTGTTTTGCTGACCTAAAACTAACACAGCTATCCCTTTGGGATTTTTTCTTAATGTGATTATAAGGCAAACTTAGAGCTTTATTTGTTAAGAGGTGTGTGATCCAGTAGTTTGATCACAGGCTTTCACTGGCTATGTCTACACTGGCAAGTTAGTTCGAACTAAGGAGGCTTAATTCGAACTAACTAAAGCCATGGCTACACTAGGTTTTAGTTAGTTCGAATTAAGGGCTTCCTTGATTCGAACTAATAAGTTCGAATAGGGTATTCGAACTAAGGAGTTAATTCGAACTAACTAGTTCAAATTAACTAATGTGGCCATGTTAATTTGAACTTATTTCTTAGTTCAAATTAACTGGCCGTTGAAATGAATGGGGATCGCTAATTCAAACTAACTAAAATTAGTTTTAATTAGTTAGTTCAAACTAACTAATTCGAACTAATTTTAGCAAGTGTAGACATAGCCACTGGTTCTTATGTGAACTGACACTAATTTCCATTATAGCAATGGGTAAGTCATTTAACTTCTCTGCCTCAATTTCCCCGCCTGTAAAAAAAGAGACTACTATTCCTTTTCTACCTATCACACTATTGTTGAGAAGATTAATTGGACAGTGGTCTAAGTTCTACTCAGTGTCATAAACATTAATTCAAAGTAACTCAGCTGATTTAAAATAGCAAGGTTTTGAGTAATGAACACAAAGCATTGTCTTTGGCTATTAATGACTTTTACTGAAGGCATAATAATCATAATTTTAAAAACAATTAACAGATAAGTTGCATCTCATGATGAGCTCAGAGCCAGAAGAAAATAAGGGGGGAAAGCTTCCCATTAAAGCATGTTAGTGTTATTTGAATAATAAACTTTAAGTCACAAATGTGTAATCTCAGCGGAGCAATGATAATCCATGTTGTGGAAGTGTTTCAGTTCAGTGATGGAAGTGCAAACCCACCTGACCTATTCAGCAGAAACCCAATCATGCATCATACTTCATGATGGGAAATAAATACATGTGGCAGGTGGGGCTGATTCCTGTGGGTGGCCTTGCTTTATAATACTCCCTGTAGGTGGCCCATGTTGTAAGTGCGGAGTCTTTCTCTCAACAGTCAAACACCAACGTAAACTCTGGATTTGACTCTCTATGCTTCTAAGTAAAGAAACAAAAATCTTAAATGCAAGTCTTTCATTGCAGTGTTTGAAGGCAAGGCCCTCACCTGGTCCTCAGTTTTTCTGCTAGCACTGAGAATCTCCTCCTTTCTTCTAGTCTCCCTCAACTCATCCACTGATATGAGAGTCCGCAGGCAAGCCTTATGTGCTGGCTTGCTGATCTTGATTGGTTAGTGTGTCTTCCAGGCTTCTCCAGGCAACTGGAGGACTGTCTTGTTGGTAGCCCAGTTTGAGTGGATTTTTCCTGGATGGAAATGTCAGGGCGTCGATACGTCCAGCAGGGGTTCGGGGTGTAGAGAAGGCCTGATAGATCCCATTACAAACTACAACAGGAGGCCTGCTGCCAAGTCAGTAGCTTTTCATTGTGGAAAAAAAACAAATACAAAAAACCCATTTGCCATATTTTTAGATTCTTCATTCATAACTCCAAGGAAAAGTGCCTCCAATTCATCTTCTCATTTAAACTTTTTAAAAGCCATTATGCTTAGACAGGTTGCTGGAATGACTATGAATGAGAAGCTTTGGAGCTAATTAACCATGCTTATTAGTTCATGATTAAAAGAATCAGGAAAATCAAGATCCACTGGAGAGGAAAGCCTACCAAAGCATTCTATTGCAGTAGTCCCTTGGGCCCTGAGAACCAGCTGGCAATTATACAGATTCTGGCTCTGAGAGCACCATGAGTCATACAAACCTCTGGACATCTGGCATTTGGTTTGGTGATGATTGTTTTTTTGCAGAGTTAGGGGAAGAAATAGGGAGGTTTCAGTACCACTACTAGGGTGAAATTAAAGACTCGAGTGTAACTGATTTAGTGTCATTCTCACTTCTTGCATTGCAGAGCGCTGTTGACAAGACATTTGATCTCACTACAAACCACTAGCAGCACTGACTAGATGCATGAAAGTTCCTCTGGGTCATCTTCATGGTTAGAAATGGGTCAGTAAGCAGCAACTTGATCTAAATTTCCTTCCACCCCCACCCACCCCCACTCCCAGGTTCTCTCCTCATTTACAATACATAAAAGAAAAAATATTCCAAGATAGCAACTATACCACTTCTACTGCAAAATGTAATGAGCACAGTACTGAGTTAAATCACTCTGTTTATGTTATATCTTTTGAAACAAACAAAAAAATCAATTGCCTAAATATTTTGCAAAAAGCATTAAAATAATTTAAAATACTACTTATCTAAATTGTTTTAGTGTTATAAACCATTGCAAAGAAGTCCTGACATGTTAGAGTTCTTACAAAACAGGGGGCTAATAAAGAAAAATTCAAATATGGCAGAAAAATCTTATAAATGAGTTTTAACCTCACGTTACTAAAAGTAATCCTAAGAATACTCCATTTTTTACCTCAGCAAATCTTGATTATATTCCTAATCACAGATACCTTAAGTCTTGAAGCAAAAATAACCTAGAAATATGATAATGCACTTTTAAATGCCACAGAGGTGCTCAGTTTACTGTCCTGGAGAATCAAAATGTGTAGTCTTGCCAAAATATCACTTCTCTGAACTTCAATAGGCTTGAAAGGAGGTTAGCCATACAACCAGAGAAGGAAGTCCTGGAAAATGATATTATGACAATTGCCAAGAAATAAAGTTACTGAATAATTGTATGGATACATTCTGATGAGTTTCAGAGATTTCCTAATTCTTTTGTACCAACAATAGCATGATATGAATAAGGTCCTGGCGAGAGATTAGCTGGCAAAGAGCTGTGCACAGGATCCACACATCAATATTATTCCCCCATAGGGGCAGGGCTCCTCTCCCCAATCATGTTCCAAGAAGTGGTGGCACTGGCTACTGTGCTGGGTAGAGTGGATGGCAATGGATCCCAGTCTCAGCTCCATACCACCACCGCCGCAGTGCCTTCCTTGCACAGAGGCAGGGCTCTTAGGCTATGTCTACACTTGTTAATTTAAGTGGACTTAGCATGTCTACACTTAAATTTTAAGTCAACTTTGGGGGGACCCTACAAAGTCGACCTAGAGCATCCACATTGGACGCCTAGGTTGACTTGTAGCAGCTAGGTGGACCTGGGACTGGTCCACAGTGGCGGGGGGGCACCCTTTGCCAAGTGCCAGGGGGCTCAGCCTTTGCCCCATTGTACCTGGGTACAATGGGGCAAAGGGGGACAGGGCCCTGGTAGGACATAGGGACAGGATGGCCAGGGCTCTGCCCTGCCCCATGGGGGGGCATGCCAGGCTCTCCGTGTGCCAGCCACCCTGGAAGGGAGGGCAGTGGGGAAGTCCTGGAGAGCCCTAAGTCGACTTAGAATCGACTTAGGGCTACTCCACGTCTACACTGGCTTAAGTCGACTTTCTAAGGTCGACTTAAGCCAAAAGTCGACTTAAAACTAGGTTTTATAAAGTCAACTTAACTTTTCCTTAAGTCGACTTAAGCAGCTGCTTAAGTCGTCTTAAGGAAAGTGTAGTGTAGACGCAGAGTAAATTAAGTCGACTTAAGCAAGCTTAAGTCGACTTAATTTACAAGTGTAGACGCACCCTTAATCACTATGTTGTCAGCACCGCTTCCCATCTTTCTGCCAGCCATCCAGGAATCAGCGGTAGCAGCCTGGGCCAGAGCAGAACACTGAGTGATCTGGACCCCAATCCCCACCTCAGGTGGAGCCAGTTAGCATCATGTGGTTCATTTATGCATTGAGTTCGCTCTCACTCTGTCTGTCCGTCCATCCCCTGATGGCCAGGGTTGCTAGATTGTTTTGGCAGGTTCAAGTAAACCTCATTTACAGGCTTACTCAACTAGAAGTGCAGCATGGAGAATGTCCAAGAGTTTATGCTGAGTCTTTTGTACCTCCTCCAGAGATATTAGGAAGGAGTCATTGATCATCTTCATAAACTCCTGGAACTGCTTCAAATCCTCCATATATGAGGGGAGAGGAGGGCTCATCATCTCATTGAGTGAGGAAGAAATGTCTCTTCCTCATCAGTCCTGTTCTCTTGCTATGGAGATATGGGGGGAATAATGAGCAGGTGATTGCTACTTCTGGCACTCTCCATGGCTATGTCTACACTTGCACTTTTAAGTCGACTTAACTAAGTCGACTTAAAGTCGACTTAGTTAAGTCAACTTAGTGTGTCTACACTTAAAATTAAAGTCAACTTAAAGGGGAACTTACAAAGTCGATCTAGAGCGTCCACACTGGATGCTCTAGGTCGACTTTGTGGGGCTAGGGGGACCTTGGGCAGGTCCACGGTGGCAGGGGGCACCCCTGTGTACAGTGGGGCAAAGGGGTACAGAGACCCTGGCAAGGCAGAGCCCTGTGTGTGATGCTGTCTGGATTTAGGGAAGCATTTATGATATTACTTTCTATGGATATCTCATAATGCTATAATCCATAGGAACTGTGTCATGTTTGGTATCAATAGAAAGGTAGTAATTTGCTGGGAATGATTATATAGTTTGTCTAGGAATTCTATTTTGATTAGAAGTTAAGAATTTGATGTTATATCCATACTTTAACTTGTGTCATTCTGGACAAATGCCTTAGATGGGAGGGTGTGAACAACCATTGTCTCCTTAATGTTAAGGAATCTGCCAGGTGGTATGGTCCCAGGGAGTAAACTGATGAGCCATTAAGGACACAATGGTTGTATTCTTTATGTCCTTAATGGCTCATCAGGATACTTCCTGGGACCATTCTACCTGGAAAATTCCTAAACATTAAGGAGACAATGGTTGTTCATTTGTCCAGAATGACACAAGTTAAAGTATGGATATAACATCAAATTCTTAACTTCTAATTGAAATAGAATTCCTAGACATAAACTATATAATCATTCCCAGCAAATTACTACCTTTCTATTGATACCAAACATAACATAGTTCCTATGGATTATAGCATGTATGAGATATCCATAGAAAATAATATCATAAATGCTTCCCTAAATCCAGACAGTGTCACACCGTGCCCACATGCCCTGCCCTTTGGGGGGCATGCCAGGCTCCCCCTGTGCCCCCCCCGGCAGGGAGGGCATTGGTGTAGTCCTGGGGTAGCCCTAAGTCGACTTAGGCCTACCCCAGGGCTACACTGGCTTAATTCGACTTTAAAAAGTCGAATTAAGCCTTAGGTTGAGTAGAAAGGTGGTTTAATAAAGTCGACTTAATTTTCATTAAGTCGACTTTATTTTACTTAAGTCGACTTAAGCAAAGTGTAGTGTAGATGCAGGGCACATTAAGTCGACTTAAGCCAACCTTAAGTCGACTTAATTTACCAGTGTAGACGCAGCCCATGGGTGTAGCAGGGCGTTCACTTGCTGGTGGATTCTCTGTACCATAAAGTCTTTAAACCATGATTGACAACTTTAATAGTCATAGGTTAGAGGTTTATTACAGGAGTCAGTGGGTGAAGTCCTGTGGTCTGTATTGTTCAGGAGATCAGACTAGATGATCATATTGGTCCCTTCTGACCTTAGAGTCTACGAGTCTATGAGAACTGTTCCAGATAAACAGCTGACAGGTCCCAATATGGCCATTGAGAGAGGCCTTAAGGAAAAGGAGGGAGTGTATTCAAGACTGGTCATGCCCTGAGGAATGTAGAGTAACTTAAGTCTCTCTGGCTATGTCTACACTTGCTAAAATTAGTTCGAATTAGTTAGTTCAAACTAACCAATTTGAACTAATTTTAGTTAGTTCAAATTAGCTTAATTCAAACTAGGATGGCCACACTGGAATGTTAGTACGAACTAAGCAAGCACTTGCTTAGTTCAAATGAGCGATCCCCATTCATTTCAATGGCCAGTTAATTTGAACTAAGAAATTAGTTCGAATTAAGGTGGCTGCACTGGTTAATTCGAACTAGTTAGTTCGAATTAACCCCTTAGTTCGAATTAAGGAAGCCCTTAATTCGAACTAACTAAAGCCTAGTGTAGCCATGGCTTTAGTTAGT
>ML685769.1:21080814-21108652 GCA_007922175.1 Pelusios castaneus | reverse complement strand
TTAATTCGAACTAACTAAAGCCTAGTGTAGCCATGGCTTTAGTTAGTTCGAATTAAGCTTCCTTTATTAGAACTAACTTGCCAGTGTAGACATAGCCTCTATGTCTTAGGAGTTCTTTTTCAGAAATGATGTCAGGAGAGGTAGATCTGGGTTGGTATCACATGAGCTTCAAATGAAAAATCAGAGTTAGGGAAGGTATGTTCCTCATAAACCGCAGGAGGGACAGTCAGGGTGGTGTTAGGAAGGTTGTCTGTCCTTTTTTGTGGGTACTGGGGAGCAAGAGTATATAATCATAGAAACTGGAAGAGACCATGAGAGGTCATCAAGTCCAGTCCCCTGCACTCATAGCAGGGCCAAGTACCATCTTAAACCATCCCTGACAGGTGTTTGTCTAACCTGCTCTTAAAAATTTCCGAAGATGGAGATTCCACAACCTCCCTAGGCAACTTATTCCAGTGGTTAATCACCCTGACAGTTAGAATTTTTTCCTAATGTCCAACCTAAACCTTCCTTGCTGTAATTTAAGTCCATTGCTTCTTGTCCTAGCATCAGTGGTTAAGGAGAATAATTTTTCTCCCTCCTCCGCGTAACAACCTTTTAGGTACTTGAAAACTGTTATCATATCCCCTCTCAGTCTCCTCTTTACCAGACTAAACAAACTCAGTGCTTTCAATCTTCCCTTATAAGTCAAGTGTCCAAGATCTTTAATCATTCGTGTTGCTCTTCTCTGGACTTTCTCCAATTTGTCCACATCTTTCTTGAAATGAGGTGCCCAAAACTGGACACAATACTCCAGTTGAGGCCTAATCAGTGCAGAGTAGAGTGGAAGAATTATTTCTCATATCTGACTTACAATACTCCTGTTAAAACATCTCAGAGTGGTGTTTTTTTGTTGTTTTGTTTTGTTTTTTAAACAACGGTGTTACACTGTTGACTCATATTTAGCTTGTGGTCCACTACGACATCCAGATCACTCACTTTCCACAGTACTCCTTCCTGGACAGTCATTGCCCATTTCATATATTGGAGAATAATGTGGTACTAGTAGCAAGTGAGGCTGTAGTACCAGGAGTCTTTTGCACCCATAAGCAGAGGGGACACAGGTTCATCCAAGATCAAGAAGCCCTTAGAGAATCTAATCTCCTGTGGTATCAGGTGAATCTGAGAAGAAACTGGCAAGGCTGGGCAGTGAGAAATAGTAGTATTGATGATGACTTTGGCTTCAATGGCACCACATGATCAGTTTGTGATTTCAACTTGGATAAAGTAGGTAACATGAAAGAAGCAGAGGCTGCAGCCAGTACCAGCTTTTTTGGCTGAGTCCTTAGAAACCCTTGAAAGAACTGGGTTTGTTTAGTCTGGAAAAGAGGAGACTGAGAGGGGAGCAACATGATCCTACGCAGGTGGTACCAGGGCTGGTTCAGTATCAAATGAGGCTGAGTACCATGGGACTTAGAGTACCTGAAGCCTTAGATGAGGAGGAACCCACAGTACCAGGAGAGCTTTGAGCCTCCAGCAGTGCCCTATTTGGTACATGAGATCTCTGGAGCTGCAGGTCTCTGTGGTGATCTAGGCTTCTTGGCATCAGCTTCTCTCTGGGGGGAGGGAGGGAGGGATCTGGAGCCCCCTTTTCTGGAAATCTTGGTGCCCTCTGCCAGGGTTCTCTCCTGCAAAGGTCTAAGTGTAGGTGAGCAGGCTGCAGAGATCAAAGGGGTACTGTGTTCACTGGAAGACCGCCATATGGGGGTGGAGGGGCATCAAGGCCTGGGTCAGAGGCAGGTCAAAGGGCATGCATCATCATGAGAAGCCCAAGCTTTATCTCCCTGTTCTTTCCAGATCAGCTCATAAACCCTGAGTAAATTTTACACTTAGCTGGGACAGAGGCATCCCCTAAGCAGCGGATAAAGTGAGAGTGACTGTCACTAACTGAACTAGAATCCCAGCAAGCAAGGCAAAGCACACATCCAGGGATTTAGGAATAACCCAAAGATCATCTCCTTCAAAAGGAGGAGACCCTCTGGAGGAGGGGGACTCTCCCAAAAAAATCCCCCCCCCAATACCCCTGCCAATATGAATAAAAACTACAAACAACTAAATGGCTAACTAAAACCTAAAACCAACAACAGTTAACCTAGAAAAGCTATTCCCTAACAGGCAAACTAACTAAAATGCAGGCACTACAAAACACTCCATCTCAGGCAAGGCTGTTGAGAAGGAATTGAGGGCAGTTTGTCCTACATGGCTCTATGTATCATTTGTACGGGGCACAAGGACAGCTAGAATGCATGTGTAGACTGAAAGAGCTCTGTTATCAAAAGTTTCCAATTAAAAGCACATAGGGCATATGTGCACCTGAAACAGAGCATCTACAGGAACATTATCTGAAGAAGAATTATATAAGGAGAGGGGTAGGACAAGTAGAAAAAGTATCATTGGAAAATAAAACAGTAATGTCCTAAAATGAATAGGAAAGAAAAAACATATTTTAGAAAGACTAGTCACATACCACAGCCTACAAAATGAACATCTGACAGGGAAAAGAAAAAAACCCTCTTATTACCAAAAAATACACATAAAGCAACAGACAAAGCTAGAAAATTATATTTATTTTGGAAAGAAATTTTTTTTTAATGTTTTCAAATAATGAAGGGGCCTGTTGACTAAAACCTTCCAGAACTTCAGTTTGAAGCTGACACTTTATATTCAGTCAAATGAGTTGAAACTGTTGGACAAGTCTCTGTGCTGCCAAACAGCATTTATCATAGAATTTTTCAAAATGTACAGTACTAATAGCTAGCCTCTGTACGAACAGTACTATATTGCAGGGTCCAGCTGGGGCCTAGTAATGACAATATGAAAAGAAGGCAGATAAAGGATGTTGCCAATACATACTCCCTCACACAATTAGCCAGAGTAAATGGTGATTCAAACATGGGTTTAAGAAATACACATGGGTGGAAGTGGGTCAGAAAGCAGGCATGGGTAGGAGCAAGTGATATTCAAGTTTGGCCAATTTTGTATTCCCAATGAATGCCCAGTTAGTGCAGGATAGACTGCTTTATCATTTAAATTCATTAAAACCTGATCTACATATAAAATGGTAACAGTTTAATTAGAAGTGTCATTTTAAGGGGATTTAATTAAAACAATGAAAAACCATGTCTGGACAGTCTTAATTCGATTTACAACTAGCTTATATTGGTTTAGCTTGCATTGATAAATGTACAGGCACAAGTTAAATCAAAATAATCAGTTTAAAACCAATATATGGAGTTTGTACACATTTAACTAAATTATTTAAAGTTGGTATAATTAAACTGATGCAACTTGTGTTTTTGGAGTTAATTTTTTTTTTTCCTGATCCACATGTACTATGCTTTAAATCACCCATGCATCTGACTCTGTGTCCAATGGAGAAGGCATCAACAGAATGCCTTTCTTGCCTTCTTTTCATTTATATTGGCATAACAGAGATCAAACTCTCACTAGGAACTGCAGATAAAATAGATAAAAGATAAGAAGCTAGAAGGGGAATAGAATGAGTACAGCAATAAATAGGTATAACAGGAAAACAGCCAATAAGATGCAAGATAAAATGGGTCTACTTTTACTTTCCCCTTTTAGCTGATTTTCCTGCTATAGCCCCTTTGTGCTTCTGGTAAAATATATTCATTTTGCATACTCGCTGAATACCGAATTGGTGCAGGTTAGTTTATATTATCACCAACTACCATTCTCCAGCCCGCTCACGCTCCACATGTAATTTACCACAGCTTGAGTCACCCATCAATTTATCTCAGACTCTTTCATAGGACTGGTACCAGACAGTTTACACTAGACATGTATTTAACTCAGTGTGTGTTTCAGTCTATGAAAATATCAAACCTCCTGTATGCCCTTTAGGGTCCAATCTGAAGTCCACTGGAGTCAGTGAAGAAACTTGAATTAGTTCCAGTGAGCTTTAGATCACACTTACTGCGTATTAATGCCAATCGAAAGAAAAAAAGCTAAAATAGCTGAGTGTTTTAGGAGCCTGATGATGCAGTTGAATTGAATCAGACAGGGGCATAGCTATGAGTGAACCTAGGCCCACCCACTTGGCCAACAGACCCACCCACTCCACCCTCTGCAGCGCCCGACACTAGTGTGAGCTTTACCACTGTGAACGCAGACTGGCCAGCAGCAGGTGGCCGTGGCTGCAAGCGGCGGAGCTGTGGACAGAGATGGGCTGCTCACCACCTATACTGCCTTGTGCTCTGGCCCTGGGCAGCCACTGCAGCTTTGCCGCAACAGGGCAGGGCTTCTTTTCCCCCTCCCTCCTCTGCCTGATACTCCAGTTGCCTACCAAGAGGAGTCTTAGCAGGAAGCTTCCAATCACATTGCCGGAAGCAGGACTGGCCGGGCCCACCCTCGAAACTCGGGGGCCTGGCCACAAAATGTGGACTGGCAAGGCCCCTGGAATCAGATACAATTAAATCCCACACATCCCCACTACTTTATCTCTAATACCCAGCAGTGACATTTAGGGAAAGAAACTTTACCTTAGAAAGCTACATGTTGAAAGGTATTTTTCATATAGTAAATCAGCAAGAATGCAATCAAAATCCTACAATAAAAGAGATAAAAATATGCATTTGAAAACAATATGTAACTGGAAAGAAAGTATCAATATATGCATTAAACTAGAGGCAAACTCATGACAGGTATTTTAAAGTTTTAATTAACAAATGTTTTCTTATTTGAAGATCTTGATCTTGGAAAAGGCTGTGTCTATACAGGGGGACTGCTTTACCAGTATAGGAATACTAGTATACTTTACCAGTAAAGCCTCCTATTTTGGATACAGGCAAACCTGTACTTTGCAACAATATAATAGAACAACTCCACACACATGCAACACAAGCTGTACCAGTAAAAGTACAGTCTGGCCAAATTGCATCTACACCACAGTTATGTCAAATAGCCAACAGAGTTATGTCAATCAGGGATCACTTCTTGACATCCCTGATCAACACAGCTGTGCGGGCAGACATCTGTAGTGTAGACCTAACTTTCAGGCCAGAATTTCAAAAGTACTATGATTATCTGGGTGAAACATTGTGATGGGCTGCATTAAAAATCTTGTTCTAATTGATTTGTCAATGAGTCTCCCATTTAAGATAGCTGTAAGATACAGCTATACAGAGGCCATATCTAAAACAAAGCCTAAAATCTTGTCTATAAGTAGCACTTATACCTCCAAAAATTTTATCACTTGGGGAGGGGGAGTGGTGAAAAAAATAACCCCTCTGAGCAACGTAAGTTTAACCGACATAAGCACTTGCACCAGGTGGTGGAGGGTCCATCTGATTATTTTGATCAGGTGTGTGAGAGTATAAGAGAACCACACAGAAACTAAGGACAAACAAAAACAGAGAGAGGTAAAGGCAAAAACCAAGAAAGTCAAGCAGTAGCCAGAGAATACAGTGTAACCTTGGAAAGAGAAAGTGTTTTTCATCTAGAGAGAGAGTTTTTCGGTCTGTTGGCTCAAGAGGTTTGGGTTTGTAAACTAAGAAACTGTTCCTTTTATTCTTGGGTCCTGCTGTGTTCAAAAACACACAAGTTTGTACCTTTTTTTATTTAAACAAACAAAATTGAATTACAGAAATACCTGATTATCACCAACTTCTATTCCCAACTAGAAGATCCTCAAGATCGCGAAATTTACTAGCCACTTGGTTTGAAAAAGGGCAATAGTATTTACGCAACTAAAGATACAGCAAGGGTCGTAATGGGATTTTCAAAATCACTTATCTGCATTTTTAGGCATCTAAATGGTTTTAAAAATCTGACCATTAGGCCTTGTCTATACTACAGAGTTTTGTGTACCAAAATTGGCTTTTGTTGACAAAACAGCAGAGTAGTACATGCAACAATGCTCCTTCCACCAAGAAAACTCTCCTGCATTCCTGACAAAATGAAACCACCGCAGTGAAAGGAGTACTGCTTTTTATGGCCAAGTTAGATCGACAAAGTTTCAGTGTAGACACTGTGCTTGGTTATGTCAGTGTAAATGGCCTTCAGGAGGTGTCCCACAATGCCCCTCCAGACCACTCTGGTCAATAGTTCAAACTCCACTGCCCTGAAGCCAGACACACAGGTGTCTGCCCTCCTGCTTTAAAGGCCCAGGAATTTTTGAAATTCCATTTCCTGTTTGCTCGGTGTGGAGAGCTCATATCGCATATTCACAGCTGACCAGGGAGGCTCCCCACAGCAAATGCTCTCCTACTTGGAGCACACCTCATTTATTAGATCTGCTGGCTCTACGAGGAGAGGAAGCTTTGAAGTCCCAGCTACACTGCAGTCGCAAGAACTTTAATACCTAGGGTCAGATTTCTCATGGCATGTTGGATAGTGCTACAAATGGGACATGCATCAGTGCCATGCAAAGACAAAGCAGCTGAGATAGATATGCCAGAAGGTGAGGGAGTCACACTATTGCTCTGGTGCTGTGCCAAAGACCTGCCACTTCTATAACAAGCCAGATGCCATCCTCAGTGATGACCCTACCTCCACTGCCAAGAGCCCCAGGGGATATTTCAGCAGGGCTGGAAGCAGCGGACAGTGAAATCGACCATGAGGATGAAGTGTTGGATGAGGAGATCAAGATGAAAGAGAGACGGGAGAAGCAACAGGGTCATCCATATCACAGGGAGCCAGGATCTTTTTCAACCCAGGATTCAAGCCAGTTCCAGCACTCCATCTCGAGTGCACATGGTATAGGAGAGAGGTTCCCTGGTAAGTGATCTTTCTGAGTTGATGCTGCTCAGTTATATGAGGTAGAGTGTTCTTTGCAGAGTTACATGCTGGAAGAAACACCCTTTCCCCATCTTGAGCAAACCTTCTTTCCCAGGCTGAACTCACCATGTTTAGGGCATTCACCAAGCTGTGTGCTCGCCAAAGGACACAGAGAAAGAGAGTATATGACTATAATGATTTGATGCTGTGACAATCATGCCTCTGTTTATTGTTTCTTGAGCTTCTGTAGATGTGGAAATCCTTCAGGGGAACCCCCTACACACTGGCAGAGTGACTCCCCCAGATAAGAAAGTGACTGAGGAGTAGCAAGGACATTATTTTAAGAGGTGCTCCAATCCTCAGATGCCAGAAAACAAGAACACAGGGTGTGGAGAGAGACTATAAATGAAAATCATAAAATAGATAGGCAGGAGAGGTACAAACTATGGCAAGTAACCTATCATTTAAATCAGTTTCTGTACCAAATTACTGGAAGACAGCTAATGTGACATCAATTTTTTAAAAATAGTCTCCAGAGGCAACCCCAGCAATTACAAGCCAGTAATTCAGTAGTAGACGTATTGGTTGAAACTATAGCACGGAACAGAATTATCAGACGCATAGATGAACACAATTTGTTGTGGAAGAATCAACATGGTTTTTGTAAAAGGAAATCATGCCTCATTAGTCTACTAGCATTTTTTGAAGATTCTTCAACAACCATGTGCACAAGAATGATCCACTGGATATAATGTACTTAGATTTTTCAGAAAGCCTTTGACAAGGTCCCTCACCAAAGGCTCTTATGCAAAATAAAATGTCATGAGATAAGAGAGAAGGTCCTCTCCTGGATTAGTAACTGGTTAAAAGATAGGAAACAAAGAGTAGAAACAAATGGTCAGATTTCAGAACGGAGTGAGTTAAATAGTGGTGTGCCCCAGTGGTCTGCACTGGGATTGGTACTATTTAACAGATCCATAAATAATATTGAAAATGGGGTAAACAGTGAGGCATCATAAGTAGTTTTGTATCATCTGCAAATTAAGATAATTAAGTCCAAAGCAGATTGCAAAGAGTTACAAAGGAATCTCACAAAACTGGCTCACTTGCTGGTGGATTCTCTGTATCTTAAAGTCTTTAAATCATTATTTGAGGACTTTAATAACTCAGTCATAGGTTAGATGCTTATTGCAGGAGTGGGTGGGTGAGGTTTTGTGGCCTGCATTGTGCAAGAGGTCAGACTAGATTATCATACTGGTCTCTTCTGATCTTAGAGTCTATAACTGGGTGACTGGGCAACAAAATGGCAGATGAAATTCAATGTTGATAAATGCAAAGTAATGCACATTGGAAAACATAATCCCAATTATACATATAAAAATGGGGTCTAAACTAGTTATTGCCCCTCAGGAAAAATCTTGGCATCATTGTGGATAGTTCCCTGAGAACATTTTCAATGTGTAGCAGGAGTTAAAAAAAAAATGAAAAATGCTATATTAGCACAAGTATTGCTATTATATTTGGGACAGATATATGAGCCTTTATATTCAGATTCCATAACCCAACAAGGCCACAAAATGCAGCATTATGTCGCATAATAGGTTGTGGACAACCACAGAATTGATCCATATATACTTGGTTTGTTCTTTCATTCACTAATTCACTCCTTTTTCAAAACACAAAAACAGATCTCAGGGTGAAAGTACTATACATGTAATTAAAGAATAAACCCCCCCAAAATAAACCTTTGATTTAGAGACTAAATGGAAACTAAATTTTTACTTCTGACAACCTTGGCCTGTGTGCCAGGTACCAAGGCATGCCTTTCATAAGACAGAATTCTTTACTTTTAAAATGTGCCATAAATTCTATTAGAGAAAGCATAAATAATTAATATTAATGCCTGGAAACTGGCACCAGCTACCGGCATGATGACTCAACCCATCGGAGCACCATTCATTATATTCAGCTACAAAAGCTAGAAGTTATAAAATATGCATGAATAAATTCTATTAAGTATTAACACACTACTTCTGTGTTCATTCTGATCCAGGTGGTGCTAATAGGGATTCACTCTATTCAGGCATCTTTTTACTTAAATAACCCAAATTATTGCTGCTGTCTCTAAGGATTAAACAAATTACTGACTTAAATATTATAGGATTTTCCAAGGCATAAAATATAGTTATTGCGAAGTTTGCTGTCTGGCATCAATTGCTCCACTGATTAGGAAGTTCTGGACTTAACTATGTAGATTATCATCTTCATCTTTCTCCTTTAATTTTAACTATTTTAAGCCAGTCTTCAATCTGCTAAATTCATTCGTATGCAGACCAAACAGAACTAAACACAGCAAGAGAGCTGCATTGGAGAATTCCCCCTTTAAAGGGAGACACTCCGTAAGACACAAAAGCTGTCGGATGACCTGACTCTGGTCTTTAGCAATAACGGAGCACCTTCCACCTAAAATTAATATTAATTGCAAGTCCCTAGTCAACTCTGTAGAGCAGTGGTTCTCAACCTTTTGTGGGTTGCAACATACTTGGTGGCATGTGCGACCCAATAGGACACAGCTGCCCCCTTCCCCCCCCACCTTCAAATGAACTATGTTGCAGAGGGCGGGTGGAAAGCATGCTGGATGTTGCGCAGACACTCATATACACAAATGTACAGAGCAAGTGCATCCCTAAAATCATTAGCAAGCAAACCCACCAAATCCTAGCTGAGCCAAGCAACACAGTGAGCGGCCCAAGGGTGGGACAGAGCCAGATGATCCTCTACGAATCTAGGGCTAGGCCAGTGGTTCTCAACCTTTTGTGGGTTGCGACATGCTTGGTGGTGTGCGCGACCCTACACACTTCCTGCTGTGTGGCGACACAGTAATGTGTCCCGACACAGTGGTTGAGAACTGCTGCCAGAGAGTGTCTGGCACTTCTCCCTTTTCAGGGTAAAAATTCTGCGTGGGTTAGGGAGTTTGTTTTTTATTCTTGTTTTAGGTTGACTTCTCAGAGAAAAAGAAATCCAGACATAAAAGGAAAATAGTGCTTTTGTATAACTGGTCTACACAGGTTATATAATAGGTCAGGATTTTCAATTCTGTGCCATACTTAATAACAGATCTTTTATTGTGTTGGCTACTTATTTTTTCCTTTGACAGTTGACATTTATCTTTTTCTATCATATGACAAAATCACCACAAAGATGGTATTTAATGCAATACAAGAGTATTATCCTTTGTTAATATATCTGCGACCCACTGGTTGTCAGCATATTTCAGATAATATGGCAACAGAGTCCTGTGGCACTTTTAAAGACTAAACAGATTTCTTTATCGCATGAGCTTTCATGGGAGAAAATCCCACTTCGTCAGACGCTTTGAAGATAGGAAAGTTACAGAGTGGGAGGAAATTAAATGCAGGGGAGTGTATGACATAGCATCAGGTCAGGCTGTAACAGCAAATCATGTACACTGTATACGATGTGTACAGTGTACATCTTCTTTACATTTTAAAAACCATTTTTTCCTCCAAACACCAAATAAAGGGCCTGAGTCTGTGAGTCACTGAGTGAACCTGCCTACAAGGTACTGAGCACTCTCAATCCCCATCAGAAGTAATGAGTTAAAGTTGCGGACTATCTTGCTGAGGGCATTCAACATCTCATTGGATGAGTTCCAAAATGTGGTATAGAAGAAAAGGAGAGAAATTTCTCTTCCTATAGCTAATAACATAATCTAAGTTAAATCCCTATATCATGCATAACAATTCACTCCTTTTGCTAATCACAGCAAAAAGCTTGTATCTCACTTAATATCAAGTAATTTTAATAAAATTATGTTTAACCGTACCTCAGTCTTTGGATCCAAGTACCTTGCCACAACACTTCCAGCAAAGAAGGAAATTATTTAAATTGTGATTGCAGTCAAAAGAGTGGTTTATAAGAATGACACCTTCTTATCTCACAATACTGATCCCTTTATATAATCATGTCTTATCTGATTATTCACAAAAGTAAGGTTTTTCTGTTTTATTACTCTTAGCACAACAGAACTAATAGAGCCCTGGAAGAGTGAGTCATATTTTTTTCTGACTCCAACTTCCTCAGTACAATTTTTAACTAAATTCCAGTTGAAGAATATTATAAATTGCATACATCAATTACACGGTAATTAGGGTACACCTTAATAGGGGTAGGTTTAATGGCAAAGATGTCTGAGCCAGAAAGAATGCAAGTTGATGTTCAGATTTCTAGGTGAGTCTGCAGGGTTGGCAGTTAGAATAAACATATTTTTACTTATAAACTAAGATGGATTCTGCCATCCTAATTTACTGTGTGCAGTATTTTATTCCAAGAGTAATCCCATTAGAGTCACTAGCAAGGTACTATTCAAAGTGAGTCAGAGTTGCAGAATCAGGCCCATAATATTAGCACTAAGATAAAAACAGAAGACCTCCTCACCCCTAATGCCTTTATTAACTCTTCAGAATTAGGCTTTAAACCTACATGACATGGCTTTTGATGAGTTACATGGCATCTGTGACCAATTTTTAGTTAAATGCCTTTAAGTGATGCTGCATCTGAACATCTTAAAGAAACCACTCCCAGCATCCATAAAGCTCTGATTATCACATCACTATAAAATTTATTTCCACAATTTGCCGTCAATTCAATCTAATTCAATTAAATTTTTATTATGTATTGCTTCTAAAAATAATAAGATCTATTCAATAAATCATATTACTTTTAGAAGCAATAAGAATTACATAATACAATCTACATAAGACTGATTTATTTCCTGACAATATCTCCATACAGTTTTGAGGTAACAGCATGTGGTTTTTCACTACACAATCAGAAATAGGAAAACTGATACTTAAAAGTATCATTTTAAAGGACTAGATACCTTAGAAAATTGATCTGGAGGCTTTTAACTTATTTCTCCACATTAAATACTGCCCAAATTAAGGCAGACTTAAATCTGTTACCAGCTGATGGTTGTTGGGTGATGTAACTGGGCTGCATAGGTGGTGCCCCCCTACAATCCTTCAGGGCACAATTTCCCCACCGCAGGTCCACAAAAGTCAGTTGTCACCCCTCACAGATCTGGTGCCATAGCCCTCTGGCTAAAGTCACAATGGAGTCCTAAAAGAAAAACAGTGAACTAAAAATCAGGGGGTTTTGTCTGAGAATTTTTTTTAGCTGGACCTTGCCCTTCCATTCTAGGCTTGTATCCATGCATCTGGTCCCTTCTCATCTTCCTGGGCCTACTTATCCCTGCCACCAAATGGCTCAGTTAGGTAGCAAGCTGTTTTAGGGCACGTCTACACTGCCATTAAAACACCTGTGAGCTGACAAGCTCTTAGGGCTCAGGGTAAGGAGCTGTTTAATTGTTTCATTCAGGCTCAATCTGGAACTTGGGATCTGGGATCCCTCAGGCTCTTGGCTGGAATCAAGGCTTCCCTTGTCAAGCAAGTAGCAGAGCTCTGCTCTCCCTCCTGGTCAGTCCCAAGCTGGATTAGGTCTACTCTTTTTAACTCCTCTCTCCATTCCTGACAGTAGTTGGCCCACAAGCTCTCTTCAGTTCCCTTGATTCCAGTGTGGGGCCTACCTGGCCTATCACAGGTGACCTATATGAAATGAATTGGTGTACACAGTCCATTTATCATTGAACAATAATAGCAATCACAGAGTTATAATTGCACTAACTGGCATCTCCGTTGGCTGTCTCAATTAGGGATGCAATTCATTTTTGTCTCATTTTAAATCCACTTACACACTGAAATTTAGACTTTTTAAACAGTTACTGGACTCATGTTTTATTTGGAACTCTTCACTAAAATGAAAGTTTTGATAAATGTAAATACCACAAAATCATATACATTAGCTACACAGGAGTTAGAGGTGAAATCCTGTGACTATTTCTAGTCGTGGCAATTTGAGCAAAGTCCAAGTACACTAGACAAAATAAATACCTCTCTCGCACTGGAACAAGACACAACCACACTATAAATTAAGGGGAATATTTTCCAAAACACCTACATGATTAAGAAGCCTAAGTTCCACTTTCACCTAGGCACATGAAGCTAGACTTTTAAAGATATTTAGGTGCCTAAAGATAATAAATAAATAAATACCCCAACTCTTTACACAGTGCTTTGCATCAGTAGATCTCAGAGCACTTTACAAAGGAGATCAATATGATTGTCCCTATTTTATGGATAGGGAAATAGAGTCACACAGAGTTGAAATGACTCTGCCATGGTCACCCAGCAGGTGAGTGGCAGACCTGAGAATAAAACCCAATCCTTTTGAGTCCCAGTCAAATGCTCTAGCCACTGTTTTACACAATGGCATTGATCTGCACAGTAGCTAGGAAGAAATACATAACATTGACATAAATAGTTCTATGATTCTGCTCTCATTCAAGAAACAGAATCGTCTGATAAATTATCTAAGATCTGTAGACTACAATACACCTATTTTTCATACACACTTTGGGATAGATCCAACTTCCATTGAAGTAAAGGGGAAAAGATTCTCATCAGTTTCAGTTGGGGGTTCAGGACCTTTAACTAAAACTATAGTATATTAAAAGTCCTAGAACTCACATATCTAGCACAGTCAAATTACAGACACATTCTCTGCTCCTATATTGCATAAAACCTAAATTAGAACAAAAGGAAAACATGAAAAAAATATCCACCCACCCCCATCTACAATACATATTTTATATAACTGTATTCTGACATGTCCATTTGATCCATTTTCAACAAACATGGCTGGGTTGCATTCATACTGCATTTCCTCGTCCACAACAGTACATCAGCTAGGTTTGCTGCATCTTCTTGCTTTCATTTTGATACTCAGTTGCCTAAAAGGCAAGTGAAACTGCAACAATCTCGCACAAATCAATCTGAGGTGGCATACAAAAAAGAGGTGGCTACACACAAGGAGCAATGCATATCTTTATGTTGACTAAATGAACTGCAGAGGCAAAACCTGAAGCCAGTCACAGCTCTAACCAATGATGGGATGCGATATGTAGCTGTCTGGACTGAGTGACCAGCTGAGAAATCTTTGGATGATCAGGCTTAATTCAACTTCTCCAAATGGAATTAATGTCCAATCACCCATATGTCAGCTTCTGTCTCTTCAGATATATCAGTCTGCTGGTTGGCCTACCATATGGATCACCACACTCAGGTGGAACTATTTAGAATGGGAAAATCCAGGGTCAATGCAATTGTTTTTAGGCATATACATTAAGGCATGCTGACTGCATGATCATCATTGCTAAAGTACCAGAAAAGTCTGTTTATTGTTTCCGCTCTACAGTTTATTAGCAGTTCCAGGGGTGATACAATGAAAGTATTTATGAAGAGCCTCCACCACTTGTCCCCCAAGTCCCAGGAGCTAATAAGGCTTTTAAAGTATCTTTTTATTTTTTTATTCCATTATTCAATTCCCCTAGGCAGGCAGATTCTTATGCAGTTTAATCTTCAACCTCTTGTAATATAAAACAGAGAACCAAAGGCAATGCTGAGTTGAAGATATTAATAATACATAAAAAGGCAGATGAGCAGCTATATATTTCAATATGTGACTCACGGGCACTCTGCTTTGAAGGAAACCTGCAAAATATGCATAGATGACTTCACATTGGGTAAAGGGAGGGAGAAACATTCTTTTTAAATGGCTAGAACAGGGGTTCCCAACCCTTGGCCCGCAGGCCAAAAGTGGCCAGCAGGGCTTTTTCAATTGGCCCACGCTCCCCTGCCAGAAGGGTCCCACATGCAGCTGGGAGCTGTGCTGTGGCTGCCTGCCTCCCTGCCTTCCCCCCCGCCACCGGGTCCCACACGCAGCTTGCTCGCCACTTTTCTGGGCTTCCTATTCATGGGAATCCAGCCTTTTAAAAATTTAAAAACAACAAAAAAAAAACTTTAAATTTCTTTT
Organism: Pelusios castaneus; assembly: GCA_007922175.1. Lineage (NCBI taxonomy): Eukaryota > Metazoa > Chordata > Testudines > Pelomedusidae > Pelusios > Pelusios castaneus. Next base: position 21,093,922 of record ML685769.1, on the reverse strand, counting down.
TAAAATCTTTTTGGTTCTAGGGCCACAAATATAATTTTTACAACCCTGAAGGGCCACCAAGCTATTTAATTAAAAATTCAATGTAAATTTAATCAATCAATTAATGTAATTAAAATTTCATTTGAATCTAATGAATTAAATTTAAATTAAACAGATTGGTGGCCCTTCCGGGTTGTAAAAATTATATTTGTGGCCCTCACGCCAAAAAGGATGGGAACAACTAGGTTAGATTATTGTTGACTGACATGGAAGTACAGACATATTAGCCATGATGCAAAAATGATAAACACATTATTATAAAATCCCAGATAGCATTTTCCCTGGCAAAAAACTCCCCATGCTGTTTCAAGGCCACTCCACTACCTCTGATTTTTTAGTGCAAAGCATTCTCGACTTTTGTTAAATTAGGCTTTTTATTACCATTTATTACGTCCTTACATACCGTATTTTCAGTGTCACACTATAGCCTCTATAAACTCTGAAACAAAATCTCTTGCAGAGCTGGTACAAATGAAAATACAAGCAAATGTGTTTCAATTTTTAAAATATTTGTATATAAACTCCTACATAGCACACTTTAAAAGGCCAAGATCAGGGCAGGCTGCAAAAGGAGAGCACATGCTCCCAAACTGGTGGCTAAAACTGCATTTTGAGTTCCTAACCAGTTGTAAACAGTGCTTCTGATTCCCCACACTGGTTATCAAAAAGTTAAAACAAAAAAATTACACAGTCCTCTTTACTGCATTTCAGTCTCTGGCTCCCAGTCAGCAACTAAGTCCAGTAAAGAGATGTTATTATTCGCTTTACCAAAATGTTCTCCTGACCCCAAAGGGCCAGTCACATTACCAGATCAATATAATTTTGGATCTTACACAAAACACCAGACTGCCAGCCAATACTTTAGTAACTAAAACTAAAGGTTTAATATAAAAGGAAAGAAACAATGAGAAGAGAAATCTTAAATGATCAAAGCAATCCAATACTTCCAAGTGACACTGAAGTCCATACAGATCAGATTCCCACAGAACTGTGAAGTTGACAACCTTGTACTACAGTCCCTCTGGTGTACTTGCAGCATCTGGATGGGCCTTAGTCATAAAATAATAGGGATGGAAGGGACCTCACGAGGTCATCTAGTCCAACCCCCTGCTAAAAAGCAGGACCACTCCCACTAAATCACCCCAGCGAGGGTTTTGTCTAACCAGGCCTTAAAAATCTCCAAAGATGGAGATTCTACCACCTCCCTAGGTAGCCCATTCCAATGCTTCACCACCCTCCTAGTGAGAAAGTTTTTCCTAATATCCAACCCCAACCTCCCCAGCTGTAATTTGAAACCATTGCTCCTTGTTCTGTCCTCTGTTACCCTCGAGAACAGCCTAGCTCCCTCCTCTTTGGAGCACCCCTTCCAGTAGTTGAAGGTTGCTATAAAATCTCCCCTCAGTCTTCTCTTCTGTAGACTAAATAAGCCTAGTTCCTTCAGTCTCTCCTCATAAGTCATGTGCCCCAGCCCCCTAATCATTTTTGTTGCCCTCCACTGGACTCTTTCTAATTTGTCTACATCCTCTCTGTAGTGGGGAGCCCAAAACTGGACACAGTATTCCAGATGCGGCCTGACCAGTGCCGAATAGAGGGGAATTATCACATCCCTCGATCTGCTGGCAATACTCCTACTGATGCAGCCTAATATGCCATTGGCCTTTTTGGCAACAAGAGCACACTGTTGGCTCATATTCATCTTCCCGTCCACCATAACCCCCAGGTCCTTTTCAACAGCGCTGTTACTTAGCCGATCGGTCCCCAGCCTGTAGCAGTGCATGGGATTTTTCCGTCCTAAGTGCAGGACTTTGCACTTGTCTTTGTTGAACCTCATGAGGTTTCTTTCGGCCCAGTGTTCCAATTTGTCCAAGGCTCCCTGGATCCTGTCCCTACCCTCCAGAGTATCTACCATTCCCCCCAGCTTGGTGTCATCCGCGAACTTACTAAGCACGCAATCTATCCCATCATCAAGATCATTAATGAAGATATTGAACAGAACCGGCCCCAGGACTCACCCCTGGGGCACTCCACTCATTAACAGTTGCCAACTAGACATCAAGCCATTGATTTCTACCTGCTGAGCCCGTTGATCTAGCCATTTTTCTATCCACCTTACGGTCCTCTCATCCAACCCATACTTCCTTAACTTGCCGACAAGAATGCTGTGGGAAACCGTATCAAAAGGCTTCCTAAAGTCGAGGTATACTACGTCAACGGCTTTTCCCGCATCCACAAATCCAGTCATCTCATCATAGAAGGAAATCAGGTTGGTCAGGCACGATTTGCCCTTGGTGAATCCATGTTGACTGTTCCTGATCACTCTATTTTCCTCCAAGTGTTTCAGGATGGATTCTTTGAGGACCTGCTCCATGATTTTTCCAGGGATTGAGGTGAGGCTGACCGGTCTGTAGTTCCCCGGATCCTCCCTTTTCCCTTTCTTGAAGATAGGTACTATATTTGCCTTTTTCCAATCCTCCGGGACCTCTCCCGTTCGCCACAAGTTCTCAAAGATAATGGCCAGTGGCTCTGCAATCACTTCCGCCAACTCCCTCAGCACCCTCGGATGCAGTTCATCCGGCCCCATGTACTTGTGCACATCCAATTTCTTTAAGTAGACCCTACCCTGACTTTCCATCACCGAGGGCCGCTCTTCTCTGCATTCTGCGTTACCCCATGTAGTAGCCTGGGAGCTGGCCCTCCCTGTGAAGACTGAAGCAAAAAAAGCACTGAGTACTTCAGCCTTTTCCACATCATCCACCACGAGGATGCCTGTCCCATTCAGTAAGGGACCTGTACCACCCCTGATCCTTTTCTTGTTGCTGATATACTTATAGAACCCCTTTCTGTTATCCTTCACATCTCTTGCTAGCTGCAACTCCAATTGTCCTTTGGCCTTTCTGATTTGATCCCTGCAGTCCCGAGCAATATCTTTATACGCCTCCCTTGTCACCTGTCCAAGCTTCCACTTCTTATAAGCTTCCCTTTTATGTTTTAGCTCACCGCAGAGTTCTCTGCTAAGCCACGCTGGGCGCCGTCCATATTTGCTGTTCTTTCTGCACATCGGAATGTTATCTTCCTGTGCCTTTAACAGGGTTTCTTTAAAATACAGCCAGCTGTCTTGGACATCTTTCCCCTTCAGATTAGCCTTCCAAGGGATCCTGCCCATCAGCTCCCTAAGGGAACCAAAATCTGCTTTTCTGAAGTCCAGGGGGTGTGTTCTGCTTCTTTCCTTCCTTCCATTGATCCGGATCCTGAACTCTACCATCTCATGGTCACTGTTGCACAGGTTGCCATTTACTTCTACTTCCCCGATCAATTCTTCTCTCTTTGTGAGCAATAGGTCTAGAGGTGCACGGCCCCTAGTTGGTTCCTCCAGCATTTGTACTAGGAAGTTGTCCTCAGTATTCTCCAAAATCTTCCTGGATTGCCTGTGCACTGCTGTATTGCCTTTCCAGCAGATGTCAGGATAATAGTCCTTTGTTTCAGTTGTGGATGAGTTGATTCAGAGGTAGGAAGCAGGATGAAAATAAGATGGGGATGCTGCAGTTGTTTTTTATAGTCTCGGGTTTGCCCCCATGTGACTTGTTTCAAACACAAGTCCCTGATTTGCCCCACAGCACATGGGCAGGGAAAGGCTCTTGCACTGCCCCTGACCACAGGCATGTCTCTAGTCTACATGCCCTGATAACTCATAGGTGCCATCCTGCTTCTGCCGCTGGGCTCATTGTAAATTTAATGGCCCTCAGTGAATCATTATAGCTGACAACCATCTGCCTAGTGGGTGTAACCCAGGAAAACCTCACGAGTATTTTGAAACAGATTTATTACACCCTTCCTTAACTTACAGTACCATGATGTTACATGTGCATAAACAAAATCATCACATTTAGCAAATTACTTCCCAATGGTACCTGACATAGCATATCTCATCTGAATTATTATAATTTTGTGATATCAGTAGCATGATGACTGGTCATTTATATTCTCCATAGCATCACAGTGATCACACTGTGAATTAAGACTTACTGTTTCATGAGATTTAGCTTGTAAATATTTTTAAAATAAAGAGACCCAGAACCAGCAATAAAAAATGTTCTTTATTTACAATCCACCTCCTAAAAATATTGAAAAACGTCAGCATTTGCCCTAGAGAGGCTTACAAGCCAAACTGTGAGGCAGCTGCCAATACAAATTCGATCAGATGGCTTTTCTGCTGTATCTTTATGATGGAGTGGTGCATCCACTGCTATTGTTAGATATGACTCTCAAAGGGCTTTCACTGAAAACATAAAGAAATCACTGTAACGAGACGTATTATATATTTCCTAAAAAATAATACTTTGCAACAACTTACCTCAGGTGCCTTTTCTCTTCATTGAAACATTTTGGCTACTAGAATGCTGTGTGTGCATTATTTTAACGTCTAATCGTAACATTTTTAAACTACCCTAATACTGTTGATTATACATTCAGAGTTCAGTCTTTGTAAATAACTTGTACAACAATTTACAAATAAAATTAAATACCAGAACATTAATTGTTTATAAATTAATTTTAAATGGTCGTTTTTGTCTTCAAAGACATGACATGTATTTAAAAAACCACTTTTTTCCCCATTTTTTTCCAGTACCTCTTTGTATATCACTAGAAGTTCCACATCAGATTTACATATAATTGAAGCAGGTCGATTTATATTAGTCAAAAGACAGGTTTCCTGCAAAAAGAAAAACAAACACAAGAAGCATAATTCTTCTTTCAGTTTTACAGCTTACTTGTGTAATAAAACCCTTAAGAGTGCATATAGAATTGTATAACTTTTAATTAAAGGTATAAAGATAAATTAATAATAGGACTGGGTGCTTACTCCATCTAATTCCATTGATTGTAATATATTGCTTTATCTTAATTACACATTGCAATTTCATGTCAAAAACACTCTGCTCAAAGACACATTTTAAAAAGCCTGAAAATTCTAAAGTAAATTTTGGGAAAATAAAATTATTGCAGGTAAAGAAATAAGAGAGTTTTTGAAACTTTCTAAATAGGCATTTAATTTCAAAGGGCTAAACATCCTATGGAAGATGCACACTTTGTACTTCAGGATAAAATCCAGCCCAATGTTTTTAATGTGCAAAACTAAACAGAATTACCATTATTTTTATTGTATGTGGTAAAACTCCTTTAAAATGGAAATAGATTTAGTCACAGGTTCATTTTTCTTTAATCCTATAAGGCAGGAAGTATAAGAAGAATCCCCACACAGTAGCATGTTGCATTGCTACTAGACAGCCTATTGGGCCCACCAATTTCATTCTTATTAAACAAATGTCTCAAGGCCTGATTCTCCCTTACTGAAGGAAAAGACTAAAGATAAGAAAGATATAAATCTGTGAGATTTTTTCCTATCATTCCTACATGCTATTTCTGGTCTCTAGTCATGCCTGCCTCTCTTGTCCCAACAAACAAAACACAGGAGCCTTGATCAATGGGATTTACTATGATGTGGAGCCACAGAAAGATAATAGGACCAGGATCTCTCTTTCCCCCACCTCCTTGGCTATGCCCCACAACTGCCCCAATTTGCCCTTTGTTCCCGCACAGATCACAGGATACATGGAAGACTTCTACAGGGAAAGAATGTTGCTGAAAGGTCTTTTTCACAGGGGGTATGGTCAGTCCATAAGTTATTCAATATTCTAATATGATTTAACAAAAGCTTAAAATACCCATGATATACATTTTGTCTGACATTCACCTTTGGTGAAATTTTTATCACATTATTTTTAACTTTGTAAATGGTTATTAAAAACTTAACATAAGAGACTACGGTAATTAGGTATCTGGTTTCCACTGATTTTCCTTCTGCATCTTTGGAACTATCCCCCTTAAACATTTTTAACACGTATTTTCTTTCAAAGTATATTAAAATTTTAAATGAGAATATTTACCCCTATAAAGTCTCCTTCCTCAGCTTCACCTAATATTTCAGAGGTGGAAGTTTGGACTTTGAAATTCGCATCGTCCCATACAACTTTTAGCTTTCCAGAGAGTACTAAGTAACATTCACTTGGAACATGTCCTTGCCTTATAACTATGGTTCCAGCTTCACACCTAGAGAGTTCATTAAAAACCCAGACATGAAAGTAATGTAATATAAGCAGTAAACAATGCAAAATGTAAACAGCAAAACACAGGTGACAGTCTGTACCCTGCATTTTCAGTTTCTATTTAAAAAAAAAAAAAAAAAAAGATTCTGTGGATTTTAATGTTTAGTTTCCAAACATTAAAACAAGGATGAAATTGGGTTAGAAAAATCAGGGAAAAAAGATAAACAAAACAACCTTCATAAAAGACACATTTTACTACATATGTAATTGAAATAGTATAATTTAAACTTTTTATGTATAAAGGGGGTTTTTTGGTCTCTCAGAGCGAGTAATTTTTCCAGAAATCCTGGTTTGCATACACTCACATAATTATTTTCAAAGTATCCTCATTTGTGTTGAACCTCTTGCTGTATTGGAGGTAGTCCAAATTTGAAAATAAGCACTCTTCATCAATAGATCCAAGAGGTACACTCAAAGCTTTCCATGAAATTTTGTTGAAGTTGGGAACTGTGTCTTGATGACTATTCCAAAAAGGCAGCACATCCCATTTCACATTGTCAGTTAGGTATGTTCATGTAAGTAGTAAATCCCCCTTTCAGATTTGAAATTTTACCTTTAGTGGCAAATGGTTGAAGTACTCTGCCATAACCAGTCGTAGTCTGCTATAAAATTCATTTTGAGGAAGGAGTGCTTCATCTAAATGACATTCCAAAAAGAATCCAGGGCACAAAACACTTCAGGTTCATATTATGAGCCACAGTTGTCTTCCATTTCTCATTGAGCACTGTATTGATGGTTTTGAATACTTTTTTGGTTCTCTTGTATTCTGGGGTCAGAAGGATTTCCAGAAACAGCTGGGTTTTCTCGCCTTGTGTTTCTCCTGCAACTCTTGTGGTCATTTCAGCTGAGATTATGGTTGTCAGGATCTGGTAAACATCTGTATTGTCAAATATATTGGCAGTAGTTGGAGAAAATTCCAGCGTTTTCTGTGTGCCACACAGTGATTCCAAGTTTTCAACATTATCATGGTGCGCAGGATCTTCTGCTCAGTTTGGATGCTAGTCTTCTTCAAAGTTTCTACTTTAGAGCCAAAAAAATCAGAATGATCTAGGAGATACATTGGCACAGTCCATGTGCTATTTATAAATATGACAGGCAACTAAGTACAAGATCATCAACAGACGTAGCACAAGAGTAGGTAATTGGCAGTTGGCTCTGCACTCATCTCACACTGTGTAAAATAGTCTTCAAATTGTTCTCATGCTTCAATGATGCAAGATGTCATGTCTTTCATTTCTTTTGTAGCAGTAGCTGCTGACAACACACTGTTAATCTGATGAGCAGGATAGGTAATAAGTAGCAGCTTCTGTTTTTGATTGAGTTTAATTTCCCATGCAAACTTAGCCATGTAGGAATGAATAGTTACATTAATTGTGGCCACATATTTCCTATGTTAATTGGTCAGCTATTGCTGTGTTGACAAATGGCTGTCAATAGAGAAGATGAATGTCACGTCAGAACAAAATAATGTGGGTTTATTCATTTAGAAATTAAAAAATGAAAGCAAATGGCCAATAAATCGGATGGTCCAAAATGGGGGAGGGGGGTTCTGCCGGTACGGCGTACTGGCACCTATTTTTCCCTAGCTGGCCCTGCTGCCCAGCTGCAGGCTGGGGTCAGCAGTGAAAAGGAGCAGTCTTCTTTCCGCTGCTGACCCCGGCCCCCAGCTGGGCAGCAGGCCAGCAGAGGACAGGAGCGGAGTGCTCCCAGGCTTGTCCAACCTGTGGCCTCGGGCCAGAATCCAGCCCACCAGGGGCTGGAATCTGGCGCGCAGATGCCTGGGAGCTGTGGCCAGGCTGGAGCGTTTTCAAATCTCCTGCCCTGACCATGCTCAGATGCGTAGCTCAGGGCGGGAGCAGCCTGGCCAGGGAGCAACTCTGGCAACCCCTGCAGCTCCAGCCAGGTAAGGGGGAGGGGGCCGGGAAGGTCGGGGAGCATCGGGGAGGTCCGGGGGGGTCAGGAAAGGGGCTGGGACCTGGGGAGTTGGGGAGCTAGCGGGTGGGGAATGGGGCTGGGGAACCAGCGGGCAGGTGAGGAGGCCGCAGGGGCCAAGAGGAGCAGGGAAGGGGATGGGATAGGTCGGGGAGCTGGTGGGCGGGCGGGCGGGTGGGGAAGGAGCCATGGGGAGTGAGAGGATCGGGGAGCCAGAGGGCAGGTGGAGAAGGAGCCAGGGAGCTGGCAGGCGGGAAAGGCGGGGCCTTGGAAGGCCGCTGGGGGCCAACGGTGGAGCGGGGGGTTTGGAGAGGCCCCAGGGGGGCAGCGGTGGTGGAAGGTCCTGACAACTCCCTCCACCCACACCCCTGCACTGCTCCTGCCGGTGTACCGGCACCTTTTTTTTTTCTTTAAGAAAAAAAGCACTGGTCCAAAATATCAGAAAACTCATCCAGGTTTAGATATTAAAGCATTGTCATTTTCTTTCGGATACTGATGAGTGAGGTGGTCTCCATTAGGAAGGGGTTTTGCTGCTGGGCAGCATTGTTCCACTTAAGTCATCAAAAGGCCCCTCTGCAATTAACAGCTGTTGTCTGGTGAAACAAACAGAGCATGCCCAAATTCCCTGACAAGATCTATAATATCTTTCACTGAAGTCCTGGTGAAAGCACCTGATTTTGATTGTTTATCCTGAGGCTCACTTTCTTTTTTAATCTTCTTGTATCACTTGCTTTCACATGATTTTTCATACTGTCAGCATGAGCACAGACCTCAGTGCTGCAATATGTGCAGCACAATGCATCCTCTTCCCTCCAGTCTTTACTGTGCTTGAAAATTTCAAAGCAGTGATTTTCTTGTTAGTATTCAGGCAGAGATTTGCATTTTGTCACGGGATCCCCCACACTCTTACAGTATGATCTATGTAATTCTCCTGTTCACTTCTGCAACGTAATTGTATGGTTTAAAGGCAAAATATGCCAGGCACGGTTTCTTTTTGAATGAGCATGACACACTCAGCATTACTGTTATGGTATCATGGTTCCTGCAGCATCTAAGTGTTATCTAAATTCCCATGTATTTTACTACCCCCATTATTGACTACAGCCATGAATCTCAGTCCATAAGACAGTTAAGGAAGAGCTAAACACTCCCTCACATTTTAAAAATAAATTAGCAGATGACTACAAGCTCAAAACTCTACCATGAGAAACCACAATCTTAACCAGCGCATCACACTGTATTCTAAAGTGAATAAATCAGACTATCCTATCTCTATCCACTATAAACCAACATTTCTCTACCAGAGAAATGCTAGATACAGAATCCAATACTCCTAATCACCAATATTTTACTGTTGACTAGTAAGTAACTGGGAATGTGTGTTTCTCCTACAGCTCAAATAGTAAGATCACTAGGGATCTGAAGCTCAAGAGATTCAGATCAGCAGTTGGATTTATGTGGGATGATGGTATGTTTATATTAGTTTCAAAAACTGAAAAGACCACTTTACAGATTTTTCACCTTAACTATGATAATCTTCAATTATAGTGTTAATCACCAAAATATATGTTTCACATTTGCTGCACATTTTACTTTTGAAACCTACTGTTCAGGGTGTGTATGTGTCCTGCTGTGCCCATTCCATAAAGGATGTAAACCTGTGACATTCTCTACCTGTAAGCCGGCTCTCTAGCACATTATAAACACTTGTGCTTTTAGCTCTGAGGTTTATCATTTCAGTCCCTGACGCTGGCCAAAATGTCAGCTGTCAGACATGTTCAGATGTCCTACAGTGGTATGTTTAAAGGTTTGCTTCAAAGTGGCAGAGAAGGGGGAAAGCAATAGGCAGATGTAACGTGGCCAGGGGCATCCTGATGTGGTCATTGCTCCTAACTATAGCAAAGTTATTTCTATGCCAACTTTATTAAATTTGGCACTGTCAAGCAAAACCTTCTTTTTTATTAACAGATGAGGTCATCTGGATGTCATACATTCCATGCAAGTGAAAAATTATTGTGCCTTATCATTGCTTAGGTCACTGTTAAGACTCTGAGGTAGAGTGTAATTTTAATGAAGCTGGATTACATGTTCCCGTTGGCTATCTGTTGGAGATGGAAGTGCAAACTTTATGGAGCATTAGAATGTGTTAAATCAGCAAAGTTGTAGGACAGAGGAAAATGGAAAGAAGTGCAGAAGTCATACTGCTTAACTTTTTATTTCCACTCTTTTGGGTTCTGATGGGTGGGGTGTGCCCTGCCACAACCTTAAGTGTCACTAAACACAGAGTTTGTTTATAATTATACATATTCCCTTGGAACAAAACAGCATGCTCCCATAAAAATCTTTCTGATATATTTATAATCTGACAATGTACATGCTAATGTTGCATAGGTGGAGAGATTTGTTCTCAAAATTGAATGCTAGTCAAACAAAAGGTTAGATTTTATAAAGAGGATTAATATTCTCGCAGGAGTGGGGGGTGGGAAGAACATAAAAGAGCTCTTAAGATATCGCTAAGTCCACATTTATACTGTTCCATGGTACATTTCACATCAAAAGACCCTGCCTTTCCCTGCTATATCCACACATCAGTGTGATGTTGAATTCATTACAGGATACAAGAGGGTCAAGACATTGAAAAGTGAGGTGGTTTTCTGAGAATGGGTGGGTGGGAGACAGGACTTACCACAGGTTGTGAAATTGCTTGGATCCTGGGGAGGATTTTTAATTTAAATAGTTATATCTTTAATTTTGTATTTTCTTAGGAGAAGTATGTTTTATTAGTACCTTGAGGATCGTGCATTCCAGCTGCATTTTTAGCTCTCAGGTGTGGAAGCTCTCCATTTCAAGACTGTGGTCCGAGACACCAAACACCAGAGAAGCATTATGTAGCTCTGTTTGTCAATATTTTAGTTTAACAGGGTGAGTGTTTCTGAAGTATGATCAACAATTAATTCAAAGAATTACAGGTTTGTTGAAATATGTGGATGTTCTGAACTAAGTTTCTGAAGGAAGCAGTAGCATTTGTGTCTCTTACTTACTTTTGGTAGACTACAGCTTGGGAAAGTTGGAGCTGTATGTTATTAGGTAAACTCTGAAAGGTTCTGTTCTTCTTCAGGCATGTTTGTATCTTGGGGGAAAAAACACAAACACACTGTAATTGAATAACAGATTCAGGTAACACACTGAAGATACAGCGTTAAAGACTGAGTCAAGCCCCTATATGTGTGCCAAAGCAGACGAAGAGAAAGGAAGAGTCTTCTGTTTCCTTGATCCATGTGCAGGACCCAGGCACAACAACCCGGCTTGAGCTCTGTGTAAGAATAGTACTGATGTGGCTTCCATGGCCCATTTTCCACACGAGCCAGTACAGAGCAGACTGGATGATTTTCCCTTATTCAGAGTTGTAGAGTAATCACGCTTTTCTTGCCCTCACTACAGCACAAAGAAGTATTGCGCCTACTTCAGGTGCCATGCCTCACAAGGCTTCCTCTAGAGCGACTGGCCTCCACACCAGCCACAGTTCAGGGCTTTGAGAGCCAAATGCTAGTCACTGTGGGCACTAAACTCAGTGGGAGATAGGACCTGTGTGCAGAAACATTCAGGACCAAATTTGTGACTGAAAAAATACTCCCAACCAGGGTGGATTGATTTAAATCAAGGAAACTTAAGTCACCAATTTAAATCACAATTTAAATCATCAACTATGGGGGAAATCTGATCACTAAAACATTAATTTACAACTCCATACAGCATTTTACAATATCTGGGAGGGTATACTCTGTGTAATTTTTTAAATAACTGGATTTTTATTAATTTAGAGAATAGTACCTAATACTCATTACCTATATCAAGCTGCAGATGCAGCAGCAGTACATTAGGAATGGTAAGAACTAAATCACAAACACAATAGCACTTATATTGTATTAAACTAAATCTAAATATTACATAACTGTTTCACCATTACATCTGTAGTAGTCTCCTGAGTTGCCGGCTGATAGTTGTCCTTGAACTCTTTTTAATTTTCAAATTGTATTAACTCTAACAGAGAAGTCATCACAACACTGAATATATGCTGTCCTTAAAACTTCTTCAACCAGCTCTCATCTCCCCACTCCCACTGTCATTTCTATTCATAGATTGAAAAAAATACAAGTTTCCCTGCTTTTCAACTCCTATTCTATTCCTTAGTTTTGGGTGAGTAATACCAAACAATGAAAATACTCTCTCTGGCTATGTCTACGCTTGTAAATTTAGGTCGACTTTAGCTAACAAAGTCGACTTTGTTAAGTCAACTTAGCATGTCCACACTTAAATTTAAAATCGACTTAGGGGGAACCCTACAAAGTCGACCTAGAACGTCCAAACTGGATGCCTAGGTCGACTTGTAGGGGCTAGGGCTGGGGTCCTCAAACTACGGCCCGCGGGCCGGATACGGCCCGCCAAGGACATTTACCCGGCCCCCGCCCCTGCTGCGGCCTGCCCCATGCGGTCAGGGCAGCGGGGTGGCTGCAGCCGGGGCAGGCTCCCGGTCTCCCACCCGCCGGCCGCCTCAACTTCCCGCCCCGGAGCCGACCCTGCCCAGCTCTGCCGACAGCCTCGGCCTCCCGTCATGGGGCCAGGATCGGTCTCCGTTGCCGGGATCTGCTCTTCCCTGCCGGGGCCGCGTTTGGGTCCCTGCCAGTGTTCCTGCTGCGGCCGGGCTGGGGAGATTCAAATCTCCCGCCCTGAGCATGCTCAGAGAGAGCGTGCTCAGGGTGGGAGTGGTCTGGCCGAGAAGCAGCTCTGCCAGCCGTCCATGCAGCTGCAAGCCTCCGGCCAGGTAAGGGGGCTGGGAAGGGGCTGGAGGGAGGCCTGGAGAGGGGTGGGGGGCACATGGGGGCAAGGAGACTGGTGGTGGCTGGGGAGGGGTGGAGGGAACATGGGGGCAAGGAGACTGGTGGTGGCTGGGGAGGGGTGGAGGGAACATGGGG